>QPKB01000006.1:27877259-29077259 GCA_003546025.1 Camphora micrantha
ATTAGTAATTTGTGATCAAATACCTATGATTTGATAAGAATAGGACTCCTACGGAAGGTGAATAAATGATTATAAGAATTGGACTTCTACCAAAGGGGAATAACTGATGAAAGGTGAAGACCTACAAGGAACCATTAAAGTATCTCCTCGATATAAGAAACCGATGCCCACCCTTTATCCTATGGAATTGGTTCCAAAGATAATTTGATGCCTCTAGATCTCCACACCTGACCCTTTAATTCTCACCCCTTCAACAGACCTTCCACATAAATTCCTAGGAATTCAGTAGGAATTAGGTAAAATGGAGGGTGGGTGAGCAATCGCTTTAGTTAGCAGAAACAAAATAGCAGAATATAGATTATCCAATCTATGTATATGGGACAATGCAGAAATTAGAAATCAGAAATCACATCAACGTCCATGATAGGTGCTGATAATTATATGGGCAGTGAATACAGACAAAAAATACAAGTGCATTTTGATTCTCAATATCCATGAGGGCATAAATAGGTGCTGATAATGACTTGGGCAGAGAATACAGAAAAATATCAAGCATATTGTGATTCTCAACTTCTATGATGGTGTAAATGCCTAACAGAAGGATAACCCCTCCAATCAGCCAAAAAAAAAAAAAGTGGAAACTGCCTGCTATTTGAGGTACATCCTAAGAAGTACAAAGTTATAAGCACTAATTGTAGATGTGCAAGCAACGTAAGTGCAATACCTTTCCCTGTTTGCAATGGATTAGCACAGGATGATTCCTGACATCTGCAAAATCCAAAAGGAGAGGATAATTATAATGAGAGAAATTGAGGGTTTGACGAACTAAGTAGGATAAGCTTCAAAGCTGTTTAATTTCATTACCAAGTAAGAGTCTGAGGGCATCCATTATGGTATCAATGGGCATGTTCACAAAAGGCTCCTGCATAAATGGATAGTTAAGGAAAATGGAACATAAACCTACCCAAAATCCATCAAATATTTTAGCTCAATTTCAACAGCAATTTCTATACAATAATATGTTTTACAGTGGGAAGATGGGTATGAAAGATTATAAAATCTCCCTTCAAACAAGACTTTTAGGTTCTCTCCTGAAATCACATTTTCTTATTGCAATAAGGGAATATGATGTTAAAAAAACAACACAGTATATTGAATAAATTGATGCAACTCCTCGATTTTAAAATGATGGCAACCTGTTCCCTCCGTTGAGTGGGAGTGGCCCTGATAATATCTTTTATAGTCCTCATAGGTACTGTTCAAATCAATTTCAATTCATAACCCAGGTACTCATTCAAAGACATGGGTAACTTGAATCCAAAAACATTTACTAATATTGTTTGTCAGCCCAGATAATCACAAAACTGAGCTTCTTTCGTAGTTCATGCATAGCGAATACATAACAAGTTTAACAGCATCAGATGCTAAATGCCCACACCTAGTCTTTTTCCCCTTCCATTCTTTCTTATCAGTCCCCAAACCCTGTAGTTCTGTTATGAAGCAGCACATGAAGGAAATTTTTCCCTGATTAAAATGGTCCTGTGAAACTACAAGGATTGGCATTGGGAACTTCCTATATAAGACAACGATGAATGAAGACCACTTTCTGGTACGATCTTGTGGATCAAACACCATCAGGGTTATAAACCTAAACTGCTGCAGAATAGATTGGTTGAACAAGCTACCTTTGTCTGTCACCCTCCTTGCGGTGCATTCGACACTACAAGGTTGACAGTGTGTCATGTTTCTTTGCCAGTTCAATAATCATCTAATCAGATCAAATTGACAAAATAATGACTCTGGATGTTCTATTTCCTCATGGGTGGCTTTGCTGTATAGCATAGATCAAGATATTTCCCTCACATTATTTATTCAGAAAGTTTACCGCATTTGGGTTCAGTTATGGTGAAGTGAAAATTGCCCAGAACCTTTCATCTTTTGTGTGATTACAAAGAGTAAATTCAATATGAAAAAAAAAATACATAATTACAATGAAAATAGACCAAAAGAAGATTAAAAGAATATTTAATGTTAATACAAATTACCTTTGTTCCTTCGATAGAAAATTGGAAAAGCTGAATGTTATGAGATTTAAGAAACTCCAAGTTCGCTTCTGGATACGGCTCAGGACACAAGTATCTGTACACAAGTTCCATCCAATAAAAATCAAATTCCATCTTAATAATTCAAATATGCTGGTTTATGGAAAGGGCTTCCACCTTAAAAGAGAATTTAAAAAGGAGAAAAAAATGTTTCACCCCATTAACAAACAAGTCATCAGCTGTTAAAGAAAAAGAGTCAACAACATCTATTCCGTCACCTTTCTTCTTCGGAGAACTGTAAGGTTGTACAACAGAGGAATGTGAACTATCCTGAGCAACAAAGGCCTACTTTGAAGCCATATTCCATAACCCCCGACATCCAATCCAAGAAGATATTGGAGATTTAAATATCAAGGGTGTGGGCTATCGCTGTGCAGGAAAAACTTCAAAAAACTGACTTTACTGAAAAAAAATAAAATTTTGAGTTCTAGTCCAAAGGAGTTTAATAGTGATTGGACTGAAGTCAAATCCTAAAGGGAGTAGAGTTTCAAATGGCGCTGAAGTTTCTATCATGGAACCCTAGTTGTATAACTAGAGTCCAAGTATTGGTTCTTTGTTCTAGATAGGCTATTGTCTATTTGTCTTTAAGTTAAAACATCTAAAAGATAACTGTGATCATAATTTAAGGCTTTCTAAAATTCTGAAAGGAATCTTTTCATGTAATTGAATTCCTAGGAATTTTAAGACTTATATTTCTTAAAGTGGTTAAAAATGAAGAAGCAAAGTTGAATATCCAAAAAAGACCACCAAGTAGCCTTCCCTTTAGTAGAAAATGAAATAAGGGGAGATGGGAAATGAATACCATCACAGTAGTGATTCAAGTCCTAGGAAAGTCAAGGTCATCTACTTCTCTATATTATATTATTCACCCTCAACTCTTTAATAATCCTTTCTTCTTTTTTTTTGGTAAATACTTTAATAATCCTTGTTGAAGCCCATTTGCTCATGAATTTCTATGTATCAACTCTATTCAAACAAAATGGCCTTAAGTTTTACAGAGTTTGTCATTGTAATGATAGTAGATTAGTGGATTGATTCCAAATTCTAAAACATCACATTAGCACGCCCACACACTCTTCCCAAAACAATAAATAAACGAATAATAATAATTATAAAAAAAAAAAAAAGAAAGGTTCTCAACTCAATTTGACACTCATCCAACGTCAGATCGGACTGAATCACACAAAAAGGCATGCTTATAAAGCGAATGGTTATGATCATCATCTTTTCCGAAAAATACTCGCCAAACATCTAATCAACAGCACAGCAGACCCCTCCCATCATCCTACCTCCTTTGATGGGCATGAATCCAGGTGGGCTCAACAAAGCGGAACTTGAGACCCACTGAGGGTTTTGACTTAGAGATCGTAAGTCCGCAGCGGGGCCCACTAACTGAAAATCCTATCCGCACATAATAAAGGCCCTCCCACAGTATGGGGATATCCACAAATTTCGCTCCAATTATAGTTGGCCCCACAGTAAGAAAGATTGACCGTTGGATTAAAAAAACATTATTAACACAATCTCATGATTTATTCATCATCCAATATATAATTAAACCGTAAACCTTATAACTTAAATGGTGGACCAACTCCAATTAGGGTAAAATTTGAAAATATCAGTGGAAAGTTTCCTTTTACTTTCTACAGCTATAAATAAATAAATAAATAAATAAATAAGAGTAGACCAAACCAGCACAAGATCCCACTCCTTTTAACTATGGATATCTCCAAGAGCCTCAGAGGGGCCAGACTCTTCTACAATGTTAAATAGGGCAAAAACTATTGCCTCGCCGTTATAACGATACTTCCAAAAAAAAAGATAACGGAGAATCCCAAAAGCAAGGAAAAAGAACTCCAAAACAAAACCATCAGATTACCGAATTCAAGAATCACGACCGCTAAAATCGAGAATCACAGAATCCAGCCATCACCGATCACCCAATCAAATCAATTCCCAATGCCAGAACCATCCACATCACAAACCACCAGATCAACGCACCCGATCATACAAAACCCTAACCCTAACCCCAAAACAATAATTGATAATAAAATAAAAAAAAAAAAAAGCACCCCAAGATCCTGACAGCGTCATAACATCCGTAAGGAAAAGACAACAGAGAATCTGACAATCAAAGAAAAAGCAAGATCCAAGATTCCAAAAAGAAACTCAACAAAAAAAAAAAAAAAAACGAAGAAAACTCACATGATCGATTTCAGATTCAGAGTTTCAAGAAATCCGAAATTGGACTCTGTTGGGAATCCCGATCGGAAGATCCCTCTCTCCACCATCGCGAAATTCGCTGGCGGAATCAGGACGCCCACGTCGTCGTCTTTCTCCTTCACATGCAAGATCATCTCCGCCGCGAAAGATTCCACAGCCGCCAAACGGAGGAAAGGAAAAGAAAAAAAAGAGGAGGGATCTCTAGGGTTTCGAAGAGGAATGAAGGAAGATTCAAGATCCCGAAAAGGAAGAAGAGGAGAAGGGGTTTTGGGAAAAATCGCGCAATCTTTTAGGAGAGAATCGCGCGTCGTGTGGATTCTTTCTTTTTTTTGCTGTGTTTGGATGCGGGGGCTTGTATATAGTAAAAGAGGGCAGCCGCGGGAAGGAAAAGAGAGTCCTGTTTGCGGGTGGAATTTCGGTTTCCGCTTACTTTGAATCTTGCATGCTGTGGTGGGCCCACGGGACACGCAAGCGTCAAGGCCCGTGCACGTGGCCTACTTTTTGAAATTCGAACGTATGCTCAATTTTTAGTTGGATTGAGTGTTTGATGAAGAATTTGAGAAATACAATCTTACGTTTTTTATTATCACATTTATCCTCGAATCTTTAATTTCAAGCTTTTTGTTTGTAAAAAGGCCATGCACTTTTATTTTAATACCATCCGTATTCCTAAAATCAATAGTCTTTCAATCAGCATAGATTTTTAGTGCGAAATGATATTTTTGTCTATCTCTTTTATCCTTGTATGCATAATTTCAAAAGTTTAGACTTAAATCTTTTTTTTTTAATAAAATATATAACATTAACAATTGCACTTAGTGAAAGAAAACAACCCTACATAAATTTATTTTTTATCAATATATGGCTCATTTCATAAAGTCCAAATTGATTATAACAACAATCAATACATGTACTTATAATCGGTTATGATTTATCCAATCTATACACGACCCACCATTGGATTGATGAATGTCTTAAATACATGTATCTACTTCCTACGTAGGGGGTGTGTAAAAGAAATATTTGGGCAACGGGCAAATGTAAAAAAAAAATAAATTAGTTTTTAAAATTTGCGAGGGGTGATGGTGTTTAGCTTTCTGTAAAAGAAATAATGGGGAAAGGGGTAAATGTTAAAAAAAATATTAATTTTTATAATTTGAGGGGCGAGCGGGAATTTTAAACTTTTTTCACATATGGGTGGGGGCTTCGGTCCCACGCCCTTGCATCTACCCCTTATCATGTGCAAGGGGGAGTTATTGAAAGAAATCAGTGGGACTTGAAATAAAGTAATGATATTTTTATAATAATAATAATATACTCATTCTGTTTAATGGATATATTGGTAGAGCTGTCATTTATATAAAAATCAATGACAAATCTCAAGGTGAATGCCCATTCTTATTAGGAATATTGATTCTGGGGACATGAAATGTATTAAAAAGAAAAGACAGGGGCTTTTTTATAAATACTAAAACCTCAGGGGCTATTTACAAATCCTACTAACCTTAGGGATGTATAAACAAAAAAAACCCTTTAATTTAACCATCCAAATATTTAGGATTGAAGTGGATTTTCAAGACCCCTTGGCCGTGTATACCTTGAGGTGATTTATTTTAAATTACTTGGATTTCAATAGGTGGGCTCCTCTTTGGAGTTTGGCTCCTTTTAACTTAAAATTTCTCCCAGTTAAAGCCTAATGAGTATTCGGCCTTTGGTATTTCTTATAATCTAATTCAAATAGAAGTTCGTCATACCATAAGATTTACCATTTGAAAAAAAAAAAAAAAAAAAAAAAAAGATAAATACAATCTTATATGAATTTTTCATTGTAATGGACAATCAAGAAAACAGGAATATTTGACCTCTACGAAGTGCGATTATTTAGATAGTGGGACCATGGATTAATATTTGAAATCTAAATTGTTGATATAGTTGGATGAATGATGGCTTTTGTGGGATACTTGGGAGGTCTGAAATTCCAAGTCTACCATTTCTTTTTACCACTCAATGTATGAACGTTAGCAAGTTTTTCCTTGTTTTTTTAGCACAGGGTTAAAAAGATGCCTTGCCAGAGTCCCACCAATAGGTTAGAAACCCAATATATTTTGATTGGAAGCTTCTTTTTCTTTTTTTTAATCCTTTTTGGTGTTACTTAATATCTATAGGATCTAGCGCTATCATTTGAACCTTTTGAGCTTGTTTGTTTGCGTGAAATATATAAAAATGGTCTAACAAAAAAGTACATATGAATGGAATACTGAAATGAGCTCCATTATGGAATTAATGAAGAGATGAGGCATATGGATAAAAGGTAGAGATATAGATGGAACCTTAACTTTCTTGTGTATTAATTGCAGGGTAATGGTCAGGTATCCATTTTCCAACTTCTTTTGATTTAAATTTAATTAAATGGGAGGTTTTCTTATGGTCATTTTTTAATATTCGCCTTTAGTCCTTCCATTTGAACTTAGTTTAAAAGTACATATGCAATTTTATGAAACAAACCCACACTAAGTCTTGGTGTGGTCATTCCACATTTAAGAAAATCTATGTTAAACTAGCTACATTTAAGTTTATATTCCAAAAAAAAATTCAAAATGCATTAAAACTTTGGTCATTAGAACAAGAAACACCAAAAAGTTGGATGCACATAGTTTAGAGAGGAAAATATTATGTTTTCATCTGCAAGTTCTAGAAAAACAAATGTCTATGTATGTTTGTCTCTATGTGCTTTGTTCTGTTTTATTACAATTATTATTATTTTTTTGTAAATAGCAACTTATATGAATTTTAATACAATTCTTCAGATTTAGCACATTTGATATGATTTTATATGTGAGATATTTAATTTGTATATTAAGTTTTACTGCATTAAAATCAAAAATATTGATATAATATTTCTATTATTCATACAAACATATATATATATATATATATATATAGCTTGTGTATATTATGATTTCATTAAAAACTTCAAGTATGATTCTATATCTTAAAAAAAAAAAAAGATGCATCATATGAATTGAGTTTTTAAGACATCATGCATACACCTAATATTAACAATTTTGACTTTTGTCTCATGTTTCACTTCCTAGAGTTTTGAACGTGAATCTGTCTACGTTAGCAATGTAGACTTTTGTCACATGTTTGACTTATTTGAGTTTTGAAATCACATAAATGACTTCCTAGAGTTTTGAAAGTGGATCCATTCTCTCCTTAGTTTCTTCTTCTAATTAGACACTGTGGATAATGGAACAGTACCTTAACTACCATTTGAATAATTGGATGGGTAGCACTGGACAAGCAACCCCAATTTTCTTCCCTTTGTTCATATCCATACGAATCCAATCTAGAAGGAAATATTAGTGAAGTCATTGAGGAAATCTAAGGGCATAAGCAACTCATTCTTCCATAGGCTTGATTTTATATCGTTTGATGCCAACGGTTTTCTGCAAGAAAAGGCAACTTTTCCACGAAAATGCCTTCTTGATTAGGGTGGGGGTTTTGTGCTGTATTAGCGTATAGAAAATGGTAAAGCATTTCAGGAAACAGCACAAGCCCATAGACTCTTATTTTTGTGGATGCTACACATATGTGCTTAAAAGTAAAGTAGTTTGAAGAGATCTCATCTATAGCTATCTACTTTTAGTAAAGTGTCCCTTATCATCTTTAGATTATTTGAAGTAAATTAAACATGTAACATGTTTCAGTCCTTTAAATTATTTGAAGTAAGTTAAATATGTTTGAGCCCTTGTAGTCAATCGCAAATCTATGAAAGACTTGCTTGCATCTTACCAAATGTGTGATTAATTACTCACAATCACATCATAGTCATCATAGGGGTGGTCCAAAACTTCAACACCCCCAAAGTCTATCATATTATACTGAAGCTAATGATAACTGTCAAGCCATTGTCAAATAATGACTTGCCAATTCACTTGTATGTTTTGGACCTCGAAATAGAAAAGAAGGTTTTTTTTTTTTTTTTGGAACCCAGCACCTTTTAATGAACACGATGGTGTCCCATCTCTTTGAGAACCCAATATTTTTTCGGGCATATGAAGTCCTTGCCTCGGTGCCTCCCCAACATATCAGTAAGTCAGACTTTTGCCTGGACAAGACTCCTAAGGAATGAAGCACAAGTTCAAATTTTAACACCTTTGACTATTATTTTTGAGTGGATGGCAAACCATGATTAATAGAGATAATTATATCTATAACCTCAGGGAGTAGCTCAGTTGGCCTGGGACCACGATTTGCATCCAGAGGATGTGGGCTCAAAACTACACTATCACGCTGAGACAATAGGGGAGTTCACCCGGCTTCCCTCTGAACCCGAAGAGATTAGTCCTAGGGAAACCTCCGATATAAAAATTAAAATAAAATTTAGAGATAATTCTATAAATAACAAAAAAAAGTATCCTACGCATGCTTTATATAATTACTAATTTGAGAGGTTGGAGGTTTTGGTTGGTGATGAACCTCACCCTTTGGAAATCCAATTTGACTTTAATGGTATCATAAGAAACAAAGAGACGTGAGATCCCAGAGGCTTACTTGTCAGAGTGAAATTTCATGTTCTGGCTAATTAGAAAAATATATGGAACCCATGAACGAACAATAGAATAAGCAAAGCAACCCAAAAGATGTTGATGGGTACTCCTAATAAGCAGACCTTAACGTCAAGCATTTGTTATCCTGGCATCACTTGAGCCCAATCAAGGAAACCCACCAAATTATCAAGTATGATATCAATTATATATATACACGTCAGCTCGAGCTGAGGATAAGGGCGTCTGCTCAATGGCCTGGGCCCACTTAGGGACCCACATGAGAGTGGTGATGGAGGATTTGAAGGACACACAGTGGCCCTCCTCTCTACAAAAAATCAGTCATATCCTTGATTTCTATCATCTCCATCTGGGACACAAAATTTTAACGGTATACAGTCCATTCAGATGGATGTCACTCGATCCCACGGTCCAGTTTAATTATATGGAGCCAAATTTTGGTGGACATATGCAATTTAAGGGACCCCTGTGTGTGGTCCATTCGGATGGACCGTACAGTGGGCCCCACCTTAGGTCAGCGGACGACCCTCTACTTGCCAAACCTGACCCAAATCACATCGAATCGAATCAAAATGACGTGAATCGACCCACCTCCAGTTGCCAATGTCTTCCAAATGGACAATGAGTCCAATTAAAAAAATTGTGGGATCTTTTCCAAATCCTATAATGATTAGAGATCGGGTCAGGTCATAAAAGAGGGTCCATGGGCATCCATTTGTTTGACTTGGGCTGATTTGATTGGGGCAAGTGAAGCTTTTGGACCCTGGCAGAAAGAGTTCTCCTTCCCCATGGCAAACAAGAGAGCCTATAACAAAAGGTATAATATTTTATTCACCATGATAACATAAACAAATAAGAGTCACAAGGCAAAGTCATCTATGGCGTTTGGAATTTGAGGACTTCCAACTTTAGAATTGGGAGGCAGCTAGCACCTGTCTAAATATAACACCCCTCAGAAACAGTGAGTTACATTGACAAATATTCATTGGCCTTTGGATCTCTTGAAAGCTAGATGTATGAGAATTTGGAGAATTCTGTAGTTAAAAAAAGTCTCTTATATATATGAAGAGCTTGCAAATCCAATTAAAAATTCGAAATATGCAAGGAGAAGACACCCGCACACATGGAAAGGGAAGATTCGTACATGCGAAGTGAGAACATTCACATTCACAAGGAGAAAAGACTTGAACGTGTGAGGAGGGAGAGACCCAAGGTTCAATCCCGGATCATCTGGGTGAAAGGCGGGTTTCTGAAACGTATATCTAATGTATTGGACTAAGTCCACACGCATATCTAACTGTACACGTATCTAACTTGTAGACCCGATTGGATTACGACCCTATTCAAAGCAAAGAATATTATTATACATTTCTTACAATCTAATAATATATTATTATCAGCTTTCTTCAGGTGAGAATTGTTCTCATAGAGTCATCGTGAGAACTTTTTATGGGGCCTAACAGTGGATTTCATCTGGGATGAGACAAGGGGGTCGAAAGATCTGTGGGATCACCCCACGTATCAAATCTAACTTCAATCCCATGCACCTAACTCCTTAATCTGTCGCCTACAAATTTAATGGCTTCATATTAAAAAATAAATAAGTCAGCCTTTCATCAAACGGTCTACTCCATTCAATGGGTGCCAAACCTTGGGATTGGTGACTATCAAGGAAAGTCTCTATTTGTGTACAGTTTGGATGGATTGCCACGTGGGCCACACCAATAGTTCTCACGGAAGCACGATAAGAACTGGTTCTCATCTGAATATTTTCATACTATTATATTGAGAAAGAAATTGTCTCTTTGTGACCATCAAGGGAAAGTCTCTGTTTGCGTACAACTTGGATGGTTTGCAAGGTTGGCCACACCAATAATTCTCACGGAAGCACGATAAAAACTGATTCTCATCTGAATATTTTTATACTATTATATTGAGAAAGAAATTGTCTCTTTAGGGGCAGCTGTTGGTTTGAAAGAAGGTATATTGTATTCACCAAGAAAACAAAACAAACACTCGCAATAAGAGTAAAGTCAGCTATGGCGTTTTGACTCTAAAATTTGGAGGCAGCATCAGTCAAAACATAGCCCTCACCGTCGACTCGGTGTCTGGAAGATGTCCACGACGACGCTGAGCGATGGATGGCTGATATCGCATTAATGTAGACCTAGAAGGAGCAGTGGTGAAGGATTTGCTACTTTTTGCAAAACACCATGAACTAAAGCTAGACTTCCCAATTTTGGCACCCTCTAGACATGAATGGCCAAGGAGATGATGAAGTTCTCTTAAACTATGATTACTATTGGATTGTATCATATGATCTAAAGAGGGCCAAGTTTGAATTTAGTCCTCGAGGATTTCTTCAATTCAAAGTGGAAGTTCTTTCGATTCACTCCCACGAACAAGTCCATCTCTAAAAAGTAGTATGTTGTATGCTTCTTCCAAGTTATTTGCCAATGATGGCAAAAAAATTTATGTAGAGCTATTATATATTTTTGGCTGTTTTAAGTGTTACTTTTGCGAAAAGAATCGGAAGTTCCAATCTGTAAAAAAATCGGGTCTGGAACTTACTTTAGGTTTCGATTCATAAATGGGTCTGGGTTCGAAACCCATTTTAAGTTTCGATTGATAAACAAGTCCAGTTTTGGGTCCACATTAAGTCCCGACTCATGGACCCAAGACCCGACATATGAGTCTTTAATATTGCAAATTGTACCTTAATTTTTTGGATTTTTATATATAGTATTAGAAGTAATAGACATAATGTACTGTTATAAGTTGAATGATATGCTTATTTTAAGAATACACTATTATAAGTTGAATGATATGCTTATTTTAAGAAAAAAAATAAAAAAACTAAAGGAAAATTGAACAGATTTTGGAACCAGATTCTAGTCTTCTAGGGGAATCCAGTTCCGGAACCGAATCTGGAACCAACAAAATAGGTTATGAGTTAAAACCGGGCCCCCCAAACCATTATTTAGAATCGGTCTAGGTTCGGATCTGGGTCCAATATGGTTCAGATCCGGAACCGTTCTATTTGCAACTTTAGTTACGGGATTAGGCAGAAGCCTAATTTCAGTCCAAATTATAAGAAGGGTTGTTAATGGGTTGGGTCAGTTTGGTTGACCGTTGTAGATAACAAGAACAGGCCCAACTTGAACCCGAGCAGTTTATTAATCAGGTTGGAGTTCGAGTCGAAAGCCAACACGAAAGTCAAAAGTGTTCCAAGGACATGAACCTAAAAAAAAGGAAGTCTTGAACAGGCCCATCCGAGAAGGACAAAGGCCGAGCAAGCCCAATACAGCCCAAGCCCCAAATAGTAATAGAATCATGTAAAGAGAAGCTAGGGTCTTCAAATCAATCTAGGATCGAAGGTTTTTTTCTTATACATAGAATCAGGCAAAGAGAAATCCTTCTTTAGTCATTCAACTCTTCAAATCAAACCTGTTTTTATCCCTGGATAGGCCCAGACTATTTCTTCTTATCCACATTGGCTTAGAAATCATCTTTGATTGGTAGGTCCCATCAGGATCAGTAATTTTTTCATTACTTCTTTATTTTTAGTATGATAATTTGTGAGGGGTCCGTGATATATAACTATACTAACCTAACCTTCTCAGTCTCATGAGCGGCAAGGAAATCGGATCAAGTCTTTGTGGGCTACATCACTCGCATATTCATATCCCAATCAGCTGAGCTACAGTTGGAACCCTCTTAAGTTAAAACCACTACACGACTGGATCATATGATCTGAAGAAGGATGTGTCCACATATCATGAGCCATCCACAGTAAGGCCCGCAAGATGAATGGTCTTGATCCACCTACAGATATCCACATATTAGAAAAAGGAAAAGAATGCGACGAACCCAGATTGGTCAGTCGCGCAATGGACCTAAAAGCTCCACATAGTTCAGAACTTCAGATAAGAGATAAGGTTTGAAAACCACCCATCCAATGAAAAGTGTGGAATTGAGCACCTCATCCCCACACGCCCAACTCCCTTGGTTCACAATTATTTTTTTTTCTCCTTTTGATTGATACTCCATCAAACATATATCTGTTTCATATCACCTTTACTTCATTCTCTGGCATTTCTCACAAGCTTGCAAGGAAGCAATGGCTACAGCCTCAGCTTCTCCCATGGTTAGCCAACTGAAGAGCAAGTTCCCCACCTCCTTTACAAGAGGACTGATCACTCCTAGGGGCATTTCAGGGTCTCCACTTGGAGTTGTGCCTTCAAAAAGAAGGCCATGCTTGACCATCAAGGCTGTCCAAACAGACAAGGTGAGGATGGTTTTGGGTTTAGTTTTGTGATTGTTTTAGCTTTGGGTCCTAGCCAAAACATCAAACCAGCATTTTAGTTCATTATACACTGATAAAACTATACACTCATTATTCAGGAGTAGATTGTATGTTGTTACCGTATCAACAAGGTCAAATGAGCTTCAAGTTTGATTTTATGCATGTGGAGGGCTGTCTTCCTAGGACATGAAGTGTTCACATGATGATTTAACCATATTTATCAAGCAATATTTACCATTGGATTGAGAAGGAAATGTGATTGAGATGATGATGATGACCTTTTTTAATGAATTATGACATTTTGTGCAAAGAACCCACCTTTTTTTTGGATCCAAACATTCCATGTGAATTGTAGTTGGTTCATCCATCAACAAGTAAAGTCTTCTTCTAATTATTATTTGTTTATCATATTTATTTATTTATTTCAATATGTATGATCAATGGCCAATAGTTCTTGGTATGAACCAAAGTCCAAGACATCTGAAATATTGGATGGAAGTATGAATCTATGATTCAGATGAATATTGCAAGGCCCCTCAATGTAGGAAAAGTTTGGGTTTTCAAAAGACAGCCATGTATTCAATTCTGGGACTCAAATCACTTCTTGATGACCCCTCCAACCCAATGATGGTAACTCCTACTACCACAAAAGTAAACACTGGCATATGCATCTTTTGAATGGTTTAAATCCTCATAAGGTGGTTCCAAAGTTACTGTTTTTAACTTGACCTTATCAGTACAATGGACATTCCATAATGACTCTTTACTGTAATTTAATGAGAAACTCAAATTAGTATAAGACATTTACTCGAGTTATAGTAAGTGCCAAATTTAGGCCCCATTTGGATCCTTGGAACTCTCATGGTTTCAGATTTAAGTAATTGAGTGCAGGTAAGTTGTTTTAATGTATTTAGATGGATAATCTTACCTACCTACAAGTTACAGTTCTTTTGTTCTTAGCCTAAATCATTAGAAATTAACGAAGTCCAGAGTAATTAGATTTACAAGTACACTGCATGCAGGGCAGTTGATTTCCAAGGATCCAGATGTGGCCTTTTATTCATTGTTGGGTTTATGTCTTGTATTTCGATTTAACCGGGTAGGTTCGTCTAGATTAGACTGCTGCACTACTTCCCCAACACTCAGTTATTTGTAATTCAAGTTACCAAGACTTGGTCATGACAAAGAAGAAAACGCTTGTGACTAGCAGGTAACTCTGGTTATCCAAAAACATGATTTTTTTTTTTTACTCGACGACATATGAATGCTAATATAGGCTAACTTGTCTGATAAAGTTTTGGTTGATCAAGTTCTACTTCTTCTATTGTTTCCTATTTGGTTTTACCTGTAAAATCACTTCACCACCCAACATGATGCTACTTTTCGGTAATTAGATCATTTATCATTTCTTTCTTTTCTTAGTTTCTTGTACTTGTTACGACGAGCTAAAGTTATAAATCTTGCAGCCGTTTCAAGTGATTGAGCCAATTAATGGCGACCCATTCATTGGTAGCCTTGAGACCCCTGTAACATCAAGCCCATTGATTGCCTGGTACCTCTCCAACTTGCCGGCCTACCGTACTGCAGTGAGCCCACTTCTCAGGGGTATTGAAGTGGGCCTGGCCCATGGGTACCTCCTTGTCGGCCCATTCGTTAAGACTGGTCCTTTGAGGGACACACCATACGCCGGGGCAGCTGGGTCACTGGCTGCTGGTGGCCTGGTGACTATACTTAGCATTTGCTTAACCATGTACGGAATCGCCTCCTTCAAAGAAGGCGAGCCGTCGACTGCCCCGACGCTAACCTTGACCGGAAGGAAGAAGGAAGCCGATAAATTGCAGACTGCCGATGGCTGGGCCCAATTCTCCGGCGGGTTCTTCTTCGGGGGGATCTCGGGCGTCATCTGGGCCTACTTCCTACTTTATGTACTCAACCTTCCTTACTACATCAAGTAGATGGTTCCATTGTTTGTTACAGTTGCAATGTTTCTACCTTTGTGTGTTTATTTTGGAAGGATCTTTGGATTGTATATTTCATGGATGATGAATACTGAATTTTATGGAAATCAATGCTCATGCATCTGTACTTTCCCATAACTTCTCTTCCATTTCAGTTGTGATTTCTTTCTCTCTCTCTGCTCTCTAAAAGTTATTGGGCTTAAAAAGGAATTATAATATGAAAGTTGACTAGCATCATATATTGGCCAGATAGTTTATAGATCTTCAAGAATTTGGATTTGGATTTGTATTCTTTTTACAGGATTTGAGGTGGGTCTGGTCTAAATGCCAAGATTTAGAGTCTTCACAATGAGATGTGATCAAAGTCTATCTGTTAAGACCCAATTTGAATCTGGAACTTGATCCAGACCCAACTCAAGTGGATTTCAAATCCTAAACGTGAATTTGGAGTTGTATCTATGGAGTTTTACTGGATCTATGGTAAGTCCAATCCGAATGTCAAAACCGGAGTGTCAGGTGAGAAGCAATCAAAGCCTTGCCCAAGGCCCAATTCGACGTCAAATCTAGATCCAAATCCAACATCGAGTCAAATCCAAATCCTAAACATGCCTATTAGTCTTAATGGACCCATTGTGCCTCATATATAGGGGGCTCATGGCACCAAACCAACCTAGACATATTCATGTTGATGTCATAGATGGTTGACTTGATGATAAAAATACAGTTTTTAATTTCTATATTTTTTTTATATTAAAATGATCTAATATCCACTGTCCACTTTCAATCCAAAAATGAGTCCCAGAATGATTTGATGGCTAATGGGTGGGACTGCTTCCTGTTGAAAGTGTTAAGATTTTTCCTTTTTCATTTTTAATTATTGTATTATCAAAAACTCCAAAAAGATACTTCCAATTTTGGACCTTCACACAAGATTCTCAATTTCCCTACAATTACATATCTGATTATAACAATTATACATGAAAAATGCCATTGAAATGGTTTTTGTAAACATTCATCATATGATGTTCAATGTTTGTAAGATTTACATGGGCAAGGCTTAATATGCAAATTCTATTTAGATAGAAAGAGATCTTAAAATCCTTGCAACAACAAAAAAAAAAAAAAAAGAAGGGGAAAGTTATTCAAATTAGATGGGGATCACCTAGAGTTCATGTGGCCATCCATCGCACATCACATGCGTTAGAAGGGAGGGATGGATGGTATGGATGAGATAATGGGCAGCTCCCACCATATCAGTTCTTTATTTTTCTCTCTCGTAGAAACATTCAAATTGGGGGCTCCTTCAACTGAGTTTTACACGCAAGTCATGGGTAAAAACGCTTCAACATCAACCCTAATACGTAAAACTCAGATTGAACTCAATTGCAACAAAAACCTTATTAGGGCTGATAAAACCCTTTAAAGCTAGGAACGCATATGAGACAGAAAGGGAAGTTGCAAGCATCAAATCTATAAATAGATTCAACACACACCAACACTGTGCCTACCTGCAGCTTCTTGCAACCTGTAGATGAGTTCTAGCTAATCAGATTTAACTGGTATATATAGAGATACATGGGATACAGAAGCTACCGTCTCACCAACTACAGACATCTCGTGCACATAATAGACGTTGCGGCCTGAGGTCTTTCAAGCATGTCCTCAGATCAATTCCAGCATCCAGTTCCGAGTATTGGAACTACACTCTCAGAATGTAGGGCAATGGCGCAAGCTAAAGATTTACATTCCATAAACTAACCAACTGAATCTATTTTCATAGTCAGATAAGTGCATGTTTCGACCAAAAACGATTTAAACATTATAGCCATTGGTTGGAAAAATAGATATGGGATAAAAATAGCAAACTTTTAGATGTTGAGATCATCCTTACATGTGCTCCAATTGTTTCTTGGAAGTCGCATTTGAACTGATGATAGTAGTTTAATTAGAGATAAAAATATGTATTTCATCATTGTTAAAATCCCCCAAAATTGCCTAGACAAAAATCTGCTATTATTTGTGTTTGCCAATAATTTAAATAGAAAATACAATACTAGAGGAAGCTGACTGCACATTCCAACTAGAGGAGAATGCAGTGTTGAGACAGGGATCTACCAGCGCTTTCAAATCAGTCTTCATGCAAGGCCTTCATTAAATATAATCTGCTGAAACTCTGCCCCGCAGCCCTGCAAAATTCAATTGAAGATAGTAGTGATCATTATTTTAATTTCTTCAAACCAACGAGAGAAAGATAATACATACATATATATATATATATATATATAGGTTATAAGCCGGGTGAGATTTTCCTATATTCCTAAAATGGGCAAGGACCAAAACACAACTTTCTAATTCAAGATAATTATAACATCCTACTTATAGATCAAACCAGTAAAATAGTAGACTATACAGTCAAAAACCAGGGTTTATACTGCTTCTCTAGTCCAGCACATCCTATTTGGAGGGCCATGGAAAATGACATCAACCAGATGATCCTAAATGCTGAGATGTTGACCGCTTCAGTCATAGCAATCCAAGTTTCCAAATCACAGTCAGATGATTACATCAACAGATGGATGTGATTTTTGAGGATCATAAGCAAACCAATATAAGTTGCAACAAACCAATGTACAGAATGATGATAGGATCTACTTTGTTCCAAATGCACTAGGCCATCCATTATGCATGCAACTAGTTTGATAGTGCTATTGTCTGATGATGATTGGATCTACTTTGTTCCAAACACACTAGGCTGTGCAATTGCCAATTGATGATTGGATCTACTTTGTTCCAAATGCCCTGCCCGCATCTAAATGCCACTCAATGCCCAGCTCTGCAAAGGAATCTGCATTTCCATTTTAACTACTCGCAACAAGGATGAAGGAAGGACTCTTGTAGAATGGGGCTCAGATCCAAAACCAAGATGCAAGTCTCCAAGGAAGCATGTTTGACTGGAAATTGTGGTAGGAATTAGCTGTTAAAATCCTATGGAAAAATAATTGTATCGATACAGCAACTCTCTGTTATAAGACGAATGGTCATTCTTAATCAAGTTTTTACTTTCTGTTTTTTCACCTTTTGTGTGCTTTATATTTCAAGAGGTTATATAACGATTAAGGAAACATATTAAGATAAGAATTTGTGGGATTTTGGAAAGGTTTTAAAGAAGGGAATACACATTGGAGCAGAGCATTCAACTGTGGATATGGGTTCCATACTACATTCTATTTAGTAGCTTTTCGTTTCTTCTTTTACCCACAAATCACTTCTTTAGGGCGTGTTTAGCAATTAACTAGTTATAGTAAAGTAAAGTGAATCCAGACAAGAAATGACAAGGGTTCATATAAAAGTACACAATTTCAAAATGAATTTAGTCAAAAAAACAACCTCATTTTTCCACTAAAAGACTTACTCCACTTTTCTATACGTTTCTTACCAAACAACTAAAAATAAAACACCATCATAACACCTTATATTTTATTCTCTCTTGATTTGATGCTTCACCTCACCATACTTCAATTCACCATACATCCAAACATGCCCTTAACTCAGGAACACTGCATACATCCTAACCATGCAAAATTGATGATTAGGGTTTACTTATTTAAAGGAGGGAAAAAGAACCTTTAATTAGTTTGTTTTTCCCAGTAATGTTGATATCTTAACTATGTTAATCATGCATACACTGTCAATGATACATTAACATGTGTCAATAATTTATCCACTAAATGTATCATAATCTTAATTATCACCGTATTGATGTGGATATGGGTGTAAAATGGATCGACTATAAGTAGTTCCCTTTTTTTCCATTATGTTAGTATCTTTTTTTAATTAAAAAAAGACTTTCATGATATGATTCACGATATGATTCTATTTGCCCCCTTTAATTTTTTGAAAATGATTTCAATTTTTAAAAAAATGGATGAGCTTTGATAGCAGCAAAGCTCAAGATGTCCGAACACATGAAGACAACTTAAACATAGAAAGCTGTAGACCATGACGAAACTCTTAATACGAGTGATAGTGTTGTTCTGAGATCTGTGGGGTCAAATCAGGATCAATTCAAATTTAAACCAATCAAATGATTCAAAGGACGTAGAGCAGATTTAATAACCACAGACTACAAAAACAGCTCCAAAACCATATCCAAATAGGACTGGCCGACTGGGTCCATCAAGCCACTTGGTTGGTCCAAACAAACTCTCTCCCCCACATTAAAATATCATAATTTGGTCATATAAGGGCAAAAAATCTGACCATGACTTTGATTTGACACCGGTGACTGGACCCAGACCTCAATTCAACATGGACCCAAAATGTAGATAAAACCAGAGACTGGAGCACGACCACAAAGGTGTGCACAAAACAAATCATTGGGCAATTAGTCTAAGAAGATAGTGGTCATCACCTTCAGACCCATCTCTCACTCCTTAAAAAGTGTCAATCACAATTAACAAGCATACAATAGGAATTGAACTGTCTCTCCAGTTTCCTACTAATAGAGAGATTATGCAATGCAGTATGTCGATTTTGTAAGCATAATTTGCCAGAATTTCACTGATCATAGTTTCTTTGGAATTCAAATATATAGAAGGAAACACATTAAGCAAATAGCCGAAAAAGGGAATTGCTAGTGGGGGAATGATGCAATACCTATTCCTAAAGTCTCGCAGATCATCTTAATACAGAATAAAATAAAATAAATGCACTGGTTGAAACACAAACCAAATGAGTTTTAAGAAATTAAACAGTAAGAATATACAATACCCATTGATTTGGTTGCAGTAGTTGGAAACTTGATTTGTAAAGAGATAGCTTTCAAGTCTTGATGGCTCAGGAACTGGCTTAAAGATGGGATTAGATGGATCCTCCTCAGGTAATGGTTCTTCACCTGCAGCTTTCCGTGCCATGTTCTCTGCCCTATGAAGTAAATTCAAAGACAAATAAGGCATTTAAGACAATGGTTTTGAACCAAAAATCTAATTAGCACTACCAGTAAGAAAAAAATAGATACCAATTTAAAAGAAAATTTTGTGACCCACCATTACTCTTCCATCAAGGAACTACAGAAAAATACTTCCAATGCTTTAAAAGCTGGTGGAAACAGCTATATCAATGGCTTACCTTCGTTTTTGGAGCCATGCTTGTTGTTGGGCTTGTTGGCGTGAGAGATTTCTGTAATAGAATTGGAACTGGAAAGAAGGTGGCTTTAAGTTACTAAGTCAAAAATAAAAACAAAGCAATTGAACAAAGGCAGATAAAATTAAATTAACCTTCTGTTGTTCCATGGAAAGATCATCCATGCATCCAATCAAAAATTCAACATTCTTCTCCATAAAGGGATTGGTGGACAATGACAGACGATCATAATCACACTGCCACAACAATTGAGATTTAGATAGGCTGGGTAAGAAAGTATTCAGAAATGACGTTAAAGATAAAGATCTCCTGGCAGTGAACAAACATAAAACCTGGGTAACAGGTGTATCAGCTTCCAACTCTGTCATAAAAGCACTGATTAGTGCAGAATTAGAAACTTTAATCTGTTAAGAAATAGAGAACAAAAACATTAGTAGTGACAGTAATAATTGTTATAAAAACCATTCAGAAAATAATAATAATAATAATAATAATGACCTACATGCATGCATGCTTTATTAAGGGCCTATTTGGGGCAAAATAATGAATTGTCCAAAATCTTGAGTAAAATGTATGGAATACGACCAAGGATAGCTTTGGAAGCATGACCATGCACATTAGGTGCATTTTCTGAGATTCAGACTTTGGGTTTGACATGCCCAAATGCAACTCATTCATGTCATAGAAATAAAAATACAAAATAAAGGGATGACCCTAACCTTCATCAATAGCTGGTCTCCAAAGTCTAAACAGAACTAAGAATTAAAACAACTGTTTACAGTAATGGATAAAAGGATAAAGTCAGACAAGTGTTTTGACTTTTGAGGCAAAGTTCACAGTAAGGCCCATCACATTAATGATTGGACAACCAAGCTGACAGGTAAAATTACATCCCCATGGATCAAGGAACAATTACTGCTTGTAATTATAAAATAAATTATTCACTAACAATCTAGAGATCAATAGCTGGCCTTCATTAAAATATAATATTTATTTAAGATAGCAATCAGAGGAGGAATTATAAACATACTGGTATTTCCTCAAAGATATCCACCCAAGTCAAATTTTTCTCTCTCAACCTATCAAAACAAAAGACAGTATCAGATTACCAAGAAGAGCTCATGTTCATAAAATATTTTTTGCAAAGTAAAAAAATTCATACTTCTCTCCAGTAAAATTGTTGTTGCGGTAAAGATCCATGAAGGAATCTGAAAGCTTCAAGGCCTTGAGAGCTAGAACTCCTTGATTGGATCTAGATGGATCATAAATAATGCACACACATCGTCTGATATTCTCCTGCAATGACAACACACGGATGTATAAAACAGCAATCCTCAATTTTCTGGAGTACGCAGAACCAGAAAGAAATACAGAGATGCTGCAAAGGAAAAATGCCATACTCAAAACCACAATGTTGAATGCTCGAGTCATGTTACCACAAAAAAGAAAACATAGTTATTGATGCGAGCGGGGTTCTAGACGTGGGGCGGGCAGATACGTAGAGACGAGAGATGGAGGGTAGAAGGGATAGGTCAGGCTTCCGTCTGAAAATTGACCTCACACCAAACACGCCATCGTAGGCGAGGAAGAGGAGATAAGTTGGGCAGCCCCAAAGTCACTCGAAGGAAATTTCATCAATCATCAACTCTATAACTTAGGAGCCTTTACAATGCTTAAATATGTGAAAACATAACCCTAAAGCTAATCTTGAGCATCCAACTACAGGAATGGCCAAGATTGAAACAACTGGATTTAAATAAACTAAAAGACATAACTACCATCAAAACAACCCTAAATAATATAAAACAAATATAAACTAATAGCCTGATAGGTGGGCTGGGCCCACTGGCAGTCGACCCAAGGAGACCACGGGCCTGTCCTGCATCAGTTATTTCCTCTTTAATGTAATCAGCCAAAATAAACAGCTAAAAATGCAACATAAAAGCCACTAAGCTTATGCTCTAGCTTTCAAGCTTTGGTTATCATTGACCTTAGAGGCTTCTTTTAGAGATCGGCCATCAATCTTGGAGAAAAGATAGGCATCAACAATGAAGGCCAAAATGTCCCAGAAAACTAATTTAATCATATTGTTCAGTATAATATATATCCTCTTGTAGTTGTCTTAATGGAAGTAAATGGAAGCGGGTGAAGCTGATAACTAGCAATGTCCCTATTCAAGCTTGCCTCATTATTTGCTTCAACATAGTAGAATGAAGATCTATTGAAGAAGAAACATAAGGCCCATACGCCACGACAAATATGATAACCATAGTGATGCGGAGCGGGGTACCAGGTGCGGGGCGGGTAGAGGCGGAGAGACGAGAGATGGATGGTGGAAGGGATATGTCAGATTTTCGTCTGAAAATTGGCCTCACGCCAAACTCTCCATCGCGAGCAAGGAAGAAGAGACTACTTGGGAAAACCCAAAATCACTCGTAAGAAATTTTCATTAATCAATAACTATAGCCAAATGGGGCATTACAATGCTTAAATAGATTAAAGACTAACCCTTAAACTAAGATGGACCATTCAAATGCAATGATGGCCAGGATTAAAACATCCACCTAAATACAACTTAAGACATAAATAAATAAATAAAACTCTAACTAGGCTAAGATAGGTGGGCTAGGCCCAAAGAACTGGTCGAGACGGATGGGCTGGGCCCATTGGCCAGTCGACCCATGGGGACCATGGGTCTATCCTGCATCACATAAATAAAATTTAATTAGGTATTGTCCGTGCCATGTTTGTGTCTGATACTTCTTTGCTTTTCAACAAGCAATGAGTATTAAGTATAGAATTCATATTAATTTTATGTCGCTATTGTATCCTCTTATAATCAGATTCTTTTTCCTTTAATTTACGAGTAAAACTTGTTTAGAGGAAGGGATCGAGGTCACTTAATATTAAGTGAAGGATGAAATAGTCATTGGTTAAATGCATCTGAGAGTTTATTTGAATTTGTAAGAGTGAAAAGGAGTACATAACATGGCGATTATTAATATGATATTTTTCAATGTCATATGAAAAATATTGGAGGATTGTCCATTGTCCACTTTGCATAAGAATATCAGATGTCACTCTTTTTAGATTATGTGAGATTCTCGTTACATGGGCTAAAACCAAAGAGTATCGATTTTTTCAAAGACAAGAAGCATGGATCTAAAATAAATAAATAAATAGTATTGCAAACAAATCAAAACAATGCCTATGTATATCCACCAACTCTACAAATAAGTAAAAAGATTACCTGATAATTCATGAATGTCTCTATCACTTCCACTGTTAGGAAAGACGACAATAGATTTGATTGATACCTGTCAAAGTTCCAAGAAGAAGCATTGATTGACACGTGTCCGCAACAGAGAAAAAAATATAAAGTGATTGAAGTAGTGCACCAAGAATAAAAAAATGTGTGAAAAGGCTATGACGAAATAGAACGTTGAAAAGGAAAGTTGAAGTGGGAGCCTAGATTTATTGAGTACATGTACCAAGTTATTAGCTTGTTGGGACCCTAGCAAGAACACCCCCTGTGGGCTTTGCTCCATAATCTCACTTAAAGTCAATCACAACAATGGTTTTACAAACTCTAATGGCACATGAAATTGCATCCATTGAATTACTTTCCACTTAACATTTACTGAGATGTTCTTTTCAAATCATCAAGCCTGTTGGCATAGCCCCAGCCCCCACTTTGTATGAATCGCCTGTGAATGAACTCACCTTTTAACATCTTACTGCACCTGCATTCCAAATTCACCTGGATTCTGTCTCGCACTTTCACAAATACTGAGAATCTATAACCCCACATGTGGACCATCCAACTAAGATTTTGCCGTTAAGGATCAAAAACCTTTCTTTTTTTCCCTATTCCCATTTGAGGTCCACTGCCATCCCAACTTGAATCCCTAGAACAAGTCCCCACTGACCCACTCTCCAAGAGAATCATTTTCTTTCATTTATACTGTACAGTGAAAATATGGCATCTCCAAAATGCACCACCTGCACCCACTCCAAATGCTCCATATGATAGCATAAGGGAATATAGACTCCACAGAATTCTGCCCCATGCTTTGAAAGGAACTACATTTCAAAACCTAAGCAGGTGCCCTAGAGGGGCACCATCAATCACCAAATGTGCAAGTCCTCAAAAAATCTAGACAGTAATTGGCTCGAGGGTGCAATATATTTACCCTTAGAGTCCGTTATGAGATCGACAGAACATCTGGAATGCATGGACCAGATATGACAGATTGCAGTGTGCAGATTTGTCCTACAAATGCTGAATAAATTACTAACTGAATGTTGTTGCTATAGTTCCTAAATAAACCTTTTTTATGTTTTTTTTTTTTTTCTAATTACATAACATATATGTAGGACAAGAGGCAGCTTTACTCTAACTCTCAAGAGAAAACAGGATCCCAGTCCTTTTAAGAGACTCTCCTAATATATAGAACTTGGTGAAAATTACGAGGCAGCTTATTGGGTGTCTATTCTCCCTTCTCTTTAAGATCAAATTGTGTATCATTGGAAAGAGGTTGCCATTCCTATGACAGGGCCTTAGTTTGTCCTGTTTTGTGTTCTTTTGCTTTCAATACTCTTCACTTGTACTGTTTGCTCCTTTTAATGAAAGTAACCATTAGAAAAAAATAAAAATAAAAAGAAATTACTAGGCAGGTCAACCAAACCAAAACTGCTTTGCCAGACAGTGCCAGTCCAAATTTTTCCATTGGACATTCTGGTTCAATGGTTCGTGAGTATATTGTTACAAAATTTGCTTATCCCCCAAGACCCGAAGCACAGGATGATGGGAGAATGTAGCAATCACATAATGCATTCAATGCAACCAATTCTAGGCAAAGAGGGGATTATCATTGGTCATTAATTAATCACATCAGGTAATGCATTCAATGCATTAATTCTATATAATGGATTTACCAATAAATTTGATTGCACAAGCATCCAAATTCAACTGTAGTAGCTCTGTCCCACCAAGCCCATCAAAAAGCTCTCAGCTATCTTGTTCTAACCATACCATTTTTATTTTTGACAGTGAAAGTCTAGCTAGCGCATCATTATGTTATGCTTAAGGGCTAAGGCCAAACCAAAACCTACTTCTAACTGTATCAGCAAGAGTCTTTGCATTGAGGTCCCACTCATGGTTTAGAAAATCACAATTTCAAGACACTTAGTTATATAGTTCACCTAAATTCTCTGCTCCAGGCTCCAGCACCATTTCAAGATTTATGGCACTCATCTTACAATGCCTACTACAGTCATCATCAATATCAATGATTATTTACTGAAACAGTGCAACAGATGATAACACAAAAAACTTATATATCGCACTGATCCTCAAAATCAAAATACACAAGCATTCCTCAATGGAAGATAGGAATAAATGAAAAGTGCCTAAGACAATCAACGTATTTGGAAGCAATTCAAGGGCTCAATATGGTAACAATTAAGGTCCACAACATAGATTTTTAGGCACATTCGTACTCAATAAATCAGTTTTACACATGTTGACAATGAAGGAGAACATACCACCCTACAGTGTTATTGTCCACATTGACCTCTCTCAAGCATCTCATCATTTCGAGCTGATAATTAGCACCATCTGCCTCAATCTCCTCATCGTCGTCTCTGGTCTGCAAAGGTATAAGTTAATAATAATGAGAAAACATGAACATTCATCAATTTTTGAAAAAAGGTCGTCCTACTAGTATGATAATGAATATTCCAGCCTTTACCATTCAAAGAGAGAAAAAGGAAAAAAAAAAAAGGAAGAAAAATGGATCATATATTATTCCATAAATACCCAAATACCAGAGAAAGAAAATCTAACTTAGCATACCGGGAAGGGGAAACAATTGGTAACTTCGAGAACGCTACCAACATCCAACCCAAGAAGTTGTCCTGTGACCACAGTTTGAGAAAATTCCTTGCAATGTTTAATAATTTTCAGAATAACCTGCCATGCAAAAAAAAAAAAAAAAATTAGAATCTGGATCATAAAACATTCCTATAGAAAAAGGGATAATCAGCGTACCATGTCTGAATCAGAAAAGACAGCGAATAAATGATACATACTAATTCCCCACAAGCCCACCATAATTTTTCCTTGGTTATTTTATCCTAACTAATAAACATAAGGGACTTATGGTCATTGAGTTATGACTACTAAAATTGCAAGATAGATCTTGAGAATTTATGACATCAAATGGATTCCTTCATGCACAAGCACAACTATTTTCTTGTGTGTGTGTGTGAGTGTGTGTGGAGGTGTGGGTGCGGCGGGGGGTGGGAAAGATGAATGAGCTTACATATGCAGACCTACTTATATAACAATGATATCCCACTCCAATAGAAGACTATATATATATATATATATATTTTTCCATATAAGAAACTGTTGAGCCTGTACACTAAATAGACACATTATGCACATAAAATCCATGCATGAATCCAGATGATCAAAATTGCAAACCCGTCGCCTTGCAACCCTGAGGTTGTTGGTTTGGCTCGTTACCAATTAAAAAAAAAAAAAAATTTGAGAGTTCATCACCTTTGGCATCATGCAAGAATTAGAAAACACAACAATCAGACAGTAATAAGTAATAACCATTTCGTTATGCGCATTGAAAGTAAACCATCTACCACAACTACAACTTATGACATCATGATTCCTCCATAGTGAGCCCAAAACTTGGATGACCACTACATACATAAATTTGCAACGCACGCACATGTATCAGTAGGATCAACTGTAAGTTCAGTTGACCAAAATATGCACATCAAGCCCTCAATCAGCACTTGATTTTAAACAATCTTTTATCACCAATATACTCATGGTTGAGTTCCTCAAGATAAAGTATCATTCTAGGACCAATAGACTGATATATGAAAAAAGAAAAAAGAAAAAAAATCTTTCACCACCACCTAAATTAATTTAGATGAATCAATCAAGCCCATCCTTTTTACAGACATATTCTCTGTAACTCCATCTAAATGCCTATAATGGACCCAAAATCGATCAACTAAAATCATCCAAAACCAGAGTAGGCACACAAATTAACCCCCATCGCCAATTACTTTCAGGGCCTATTTGTTTGAATTAAAATGCATAGGAATTGAAAAATAAAAATGAAGATGAAGGGTGAATTTTAGGTCAAATCACCCCAATAGTTAATTTTCCATCTTCTTTTGATTCTACTTCCCTAAAAGGAAAGGCTTTTCATGCTTAAATTTAAAATTTCCACCTTGGGTCTTCTTTTTTTAACCACTTACGGTATGAATCCTATGAATTCAAATGCCATGTACTACGATGCAAACAAACAACATTTCAACCTAACTCACCAATCAAACACGCCCCATTAATAAAGAACAAAAGATAACTTGGAGGAACATAAGCAGAGAAGAATAAGAGATGCATACAAGGCCTTCGATCTGGACTACCCGCAGCGGCGATGCCACCTCTTCCGTGGCCGCAACTTGAAGAAAAGAGCGCGTCATAGCTGTAAACAACAAACAAACAATCACACACACAGAGAGAAAGAGAAAGAGAAACATTTCAATGTAAAATCAAATACGAGAAGGAGAAGAAGAAGAAGAAGAAGAAGAGGGTACGGACGAGTTGATGACATCTTGCTTCGCTAGGGTTTCTGCGAAAGATGAGATGTGGAGTTGCAGTTGGAAGAGATAAAGAGGATGCTACTGCTTTTAGGGCTCTCTCTCTCTCTCTCTCGCTCTCTGTATGCGGATTGAGGAAAGAGGACGCCTTTGGAAACCCTATTTTATTTTAGCGTCCAAGCCAAGAGCCCACGTAACAAGACCAGGAGTGATGGAGCACACTTTCTTTTGGGGCCCACCTGAGGATGGGGGATCCCACTTATCTCAATAAGATAACGGAGGCTCAAATCAACATCCTAACCACTTAATAAAAATGACAGAGGAAGAAGAGCACGTTATCCGAGAGTGGTAAGGAGAGTTCTCATCTAAATGCTCCGGGTTTGAACCATGTGCACACCACCCCACTTTCATGGGCTTTTTTTTTTTTTTTTTTCCAGTGTATGTGGGCTCCCTTCCCACGTGAGCGGGCTGTCTTCATGTGTGCTCGAGTTCGTCTATGCCACTCCACTTTTACGGGCTTGTTTTCCAGCATTTGTGGGCGCCCTTCTGATGTCTGTTTTCACATGTGAGCGCACGAGCTCTTTCTTAGATCCCAACCAAACTAAAAATAAATGGCCGACGAGTATTTACCATTCAAAACAAGTGCTATTTGATCCAATGGTCTAGTCTAATCCATTTGGATGAATACCAAATCCGGAATAAGTGACTATTGGGGGATTTTCCTATCTATCTATATTACTAAGGGAATGTATGTTACCTTCATTTAACCACACGGCTCCAAGTGTCGGTATCTCCTCTTCCTCTCCACTCTCATCTCTCTCCAATCTCACTAACCGACCCACATAACTTCCTAAAAAAAACCACTATGTAACTTCTTAACTATTACTTAAAACAGGTACTCTCCCTCTCTTTGATCAGGATGGTGGGCCAAACAGGGCTCACATCGCACAGGTCCACCACATAATGGGTCTTCGGTGAGTTATTCTTCAGATCTACGGATCAGATGGGTCATCGGGTGGCCCACTTGGGTCTCGGTATCAACGTAAGAAACTGAATGGCCCAAACAATGACTGAAATTTCAGAAAAAAAATTCGCAGCTCTTAACTGCTTTCTAAAACACGTACTCTCCCTTTCTCTCATTGATGGTGGGCCAAACAGGGCCCACCTTGCACGGGTTCACCACCTACTGGGTCGCCCATCGGTCCTCCTTTGGATCCACGGATCAGATGAGCCATCGGGTGACCCACCTGGGTTCCAGTATCAACGCAAGAAACTGAATGGCCCAAACAATGACTGAAACTTTAAAAAAAAAAAAAAAAATTCTCAATTCTTAATTGTTTCCTAAAATATGTACTCTCCCTCTCTCTGATCAGACGCAGGATGGTAGGCCAAATAGGGCCCACCTCGCACGGGTCCACCACATAATGGGTCTTTGGTGGGTCCTCCTTCGTATCCACGGATCGGATGGGTCATCGGGTCGCCAACCTGGGTCCCGGTATCAACGCAAGAAACTGAATTGCCTAAACAATGACTGAAACTAAAAAAATAAAAACACACAAAAACAAAATCCCAATTCTTAACTATTTCCTAAAACACGTCCTCTCCTTCTCTCTGATCAGATGCAGGACGGTGGGCCAAAAAGGGCCCACCTCGCACTGGTCCACCACCTAATGCTGGGTTCCGGTATCAACGCAAGAAACTTAATGGCCCAAACAATGACTGAAACTTAAAAAGAAAAAAACAAAAACAAAAACAAATTCCCAATTCTTAATTGTTTCATAAAACACGTACTCTCCCTCTCTCTGATGAGACGATGGATGGTGGGCCAAATAGGGCCCACATCGCACGGGTCAACCATATAATGGGTCTCTGGTGGGTCCTCCTTCGGATCCACGGATCGGATGGGTCATCGGGTGACCCACCTAGGTCCCGGTATCAACGCAAGAAACTAAATGGCCCATACAATGAATGAAACTTAAAAAAATAAAAAATAAAAAACAAAAAACAAAAAAAACAAACAAAAACAAATTCCCAATTCTTAATTGTTTCTTAAAACACGTCCTCTCCTTTATGATCAGATGCTGGATGTTGGGCCAAACAAGAACCAACTCGCACGGGTCCACCACTTAATAGTTCTCCGGTGGGTCCTCCTTCGGATCCACCGATCGGATGGGTCATCGGGTTGCCCACCTGAGTCCCGATATCAACACAGGAAACTAAATAGCCCAAACAATGACTGAAACTTAAAAAAAAAAAACAAATATCCACTTCTTAACTGCTTCCTAAAATACGTCATCTCCTTCTCTCTAATCATACGCTGGTTGGTGGGCCAAACAAGGCCCACCTCACATGGGTCCACCATCTAATGGGTCGCCGATCCTCTTTCGGATCTACGAATTGAATGGGTCATTCGGTGGCCGACCTAGGTCCTGGTATCAACGCAAGAAACTGAATAGCCCAAACAATGACCGAAACTTTAAAAATAAAATAAAATTCCTCCTTCTTAACTGCTTCCTAAAACACGTACTCTTCCTCTCTCTGATCAAACGCTGGGTGATGGGCCAAACAGGGCCCACCTCGCACGAGTCCACCACCTAATGGGTCGTCGATGGGTCTTCCTTTGGATCCACGGATCGGATGGGTCATCTGGTGGCCCACCTAGGTCCCAGTATCAACGCAAGAAAATCAAGCGGAACAACTGTATGTCCCAAACAATGACTGAAACTTAAATTAAAAAAAAAATTCCCACTTCTCAATTGCTTCCTAAAATAAGTCTTCTCCCTCTTTCTGATCAGACACTGAATGGTAGGCCAAACAAAGCCCAACTCGCACGGGTCCACTACATAATGGGTCTCCGGTGGGTCCTCCTTTGGATCCACGGATCCGATGGATCATCTGGTGGCCCACCCGTGTCCCGGTATCAACTCAAGAAACTGAATAGACTAAACAATGACTAAAACTTAAAAAAAATCAAAAAATCATGCTTTTTAACTGCTTTCTAAAACACGCGGTCTCCCTCTCTCTGATCAGATACTGGATGGTGGGCCAAATAGGGCCCACCTCGCAGGGGTGCACCACCTACTAGGTCGCTCATGGGTCCTCATTCCGATCCACGGATTAGATGGGTCATCGGGTGGCCCACCTGGGTCCCAGTATCAACTCAAGAAAATCAAGGTGGACCATGCATAGCACGGATTGTTGCTAGTTTTATTTTGTATTGGGATGTGTCATAAGCTTAGCCCCAATAAGTATTTTGACACGCGGTGCTCGCCACCTCTTAAATGAAATCTATAGGGATTTGGAATGACCTTAGGATATCAATTTGGATCGAGCTTTGGTTTTCTATGACTTTATTCAAGTCTGGCCCAATTTTATCTGTAGGCCTGGCTTAAGTGCTATTACCCAAGGTCCAATCTTCAAGTTTTCTTATTAGGGTTACAAAATATGGACCAAGGTTCGATCTTCTTTACATGTGTTGGTACACGTCTAAAATTTCAAGCTAGCTTGAGTAACATTAAGATGGGTTGGAGTTGGACACATACAAAAAACAGGGCTAAATCATGCTTTTCCATTCCAATGGTAAATGTAACTTCAATTATATTAAAATTCTACGCGATTAGGGGAAGAAAATATGTATCCAACTGAGAAAAATAATGTGGACCCTATCATGCAAACAAAATAAATTTTTTTGCTGCAATTACTAGAAAAATCACCTTAAATATTATCTTAATGGATAAAAAAGACCCTCATAGTTCCTCTGTAACAATAAAGGTCCTCCCACCTATTTTTATTTTTATGTGTGGGTCCTCGTCAAGTGGGCCCATGACTCATGGGCTAAGCCATGTCTTTTGAGCCTAAGTACAGGCCCACGATTGCTTTACCTGGCTTAGTCCAATTGTAAACAGAATGTCAATGGGACCAATAGAACAATAATCTTATGTGTGCGGATGCATGCCTCTATTAAAATAACTATCACATATTTTCCCTTATTTAGTTTTCTCTCGTGTGATTTTTATTTTAAGAAGAGGATATGTACTATAAGATTATGTTTGTGTAGCGGCAATTTCATCAAAAACAGAGTAGACAGGGCGCTGCCACTTGCGTTTGGTGTAGAGATGAATCCGCATCCCTTTGATTTCCATCGCCTTATAATCGCCTGATTTTCCTGGCCATAATGCATCCACAAATCCGACCTCCGTACAGCTGAATCGATTGTCGCGGAAGAGGAAAGGCAGGTTTTCTCTTCCGTGGCTATGCACAAACAAACCCTAGAAAACTAATTATTTGAGGTTCTTAAGACTCAAGAGGCTTTTTAAATACCTCCTGTGTGTTGATATAAGAATATTAATAATATATTTTTGAAAATAAAAAATTTCATAGAACCTTTGAGTAATTGTGTTGGCTTGAATGTATCTACATTTGGATGGTCCCATTGCATCAACTAGTTCAAACTGTTACATGCGATCACCAGTGAAGGCATATTATCCCTACCATGTGATTAAATCACCATGTGGTGTGTGATCAATCATTATTATATATATAAAGACAACAGCCTTTTCTATTCCATTTATCTCCCCTAAAATCTATCTCTATGCCTCTCTATGCCTTCAATTTCACCATTGAAGGCATATTATCCCTACCATGTGATTAAATCACCATGTGGTGTGTGATCAATCATTATTATATATATAAAGACTACAGCCTTTTCTATTCCATTTATCTCCCCTAAAATCTATCTCTATGCCTCTCTAATCAATTTCATTTACCCCCCGTGGAATCTCTCTTTTTGCACACGATTAATCCCCAAAAATTCCCCCTCTACTCCTAAAATCTCTACCTTATCACATGACTAGCAACAAACCCCAGTGCTGAGCCCAGGCCAAAACAAAGATATAGTAAATTATTATAATAATTAAAACTATAAAAGAAGAATCCACTATCATTATTTTAAAGAATTTTTAGAAGAAAATAAAGTGAAAAAATACCTTAAGCTTTTATGGTAAAAGAAAGAAATTATCGTGAAAAATAATAATGAGAATCTTGTAATATCACACTAATAAAATCTTTGTAAATTGAAAAAATGCATGGGTTGAAAGTCCCCACTAAAAAGAAAGAAAATTCTGGATGGAAGCAAAAAGAAAAAAATGATACCATTCAAATAAGGAAAAAAATGAAAAAAGAAAAAAAAATATGCATCCATTAATATTAGTCAAAAGAAATGCATTCAAATTTTTGTTACCCATTGCTAATATCAAAGCCCGATGAATTCAACTCCTTTAATGATAGGATCATTGAGACCTCATAAATAGAGTTCTTGCTGCTATCAAATTGATTATGACTGAAATACATAATAAAAATAAAGAAAATAGTAAAAGAATTTCAAGCTTTATGGTGGATAGTACTCTCAAACCCAAGCAAGACGGCCTATTTAATCAAAGAAATTTCAAATGTCATCAGTAATCAAAGAACATGGGACCATTGCCCACCATCGTCATCCCAATGAAAATTGATGCCCTGTGTTGCTGTACCTATGGAGGCCCGTCGGGCCAATTTAGCATGCATGGGCAAGGCTCAGAGCTTTTTAATTTATTTGAAATTAGTTGAGTATTTTACTTCAAACAATATTCTTTTAAAATTTGAAGAATAAACCCATAATAAAAAATAAAATTAAGAAAAACACCACAAAAATACAGCATGAAAACATAAGTGCATAAACAATCCAATAATAGAAATAGTTTAAATGGAGAGTTTTAGGGAGGAGATTTGGGAGGTGTAGTGGCCCACATTAAACCCAAAGCTAATTGAAAGGGTGTTAATTGAAAGGGTTCCATGGGGCAGTTAAGATCATACACATCAGCATATCAATTGCTGGTCTGGGAATTAATAGTTCTAATCCTAACCCAATTTGTTGCCGCCCTAAACTCAATCCATTGCCGGCCTTAGTACTGCCTGGATGATTTTAGTAGGTCTGTTGGTTTTTTAGACAGCTTAGATGAGTGACAATTTCTATTCATATCTGCTAACCCAATCCAAACTTATCCTAATTCAAGTTTCAATTAGTTTCCCTATTGAAAGATAATTAATGGACTCGATCTTTAATGTGATAGAACTCACCCTAAGATGCATGGGTTCTATACTGTACAACTAATAGGAATATGCATATCAAAAAAGACAAAAGAGCTTTAAATAAGGCATAAGTTTGACATATATCTCTTGAAAGAACCCAAAATTAAGAAATAAAAAATAAGTAAGCAGAATAAAGTCATCCATAAAATTTATAGGCGTTGCTACAAATGTTTTCGATTATAGTGGCCCACAATCTCTTTATTGAGTTTGGCGTCTTCTCATTTATGATATATGGTGTTCATAACCCTTCAGAGCTGTTATTTAGAACTCAGTTGATCTTTAATGGATAGTTCTTGAAATCAAATCTCCTAAGTAGGTGTGATAAGGATGGAAGAGGTTGTTCAAGAAAGATTGTAGGAGATATGATAAAGATGTGAGTTTGTTATCTTTATAAAATTGAATGAAATGGAGAGATTTAGGGAGATGATTTGGATAAGAGAATTGAAATGAAGATTTAAGGAGGAGATTTGTTTCGAATGAGTGTAGTGGCCCACGTCAAAGCCTAAGGCTGTACATTATTTTCTTTTATATTTCTCTGAAAGGAGAGACTTTTAAGGGATGAGGTGGCACCCCTCAGAGCCCACCCCCACCTTTGCTTTAATATATAATTAGCGACAAACGCCTGTGCTAAGCTTGGGCTGAAACAAATATATAGAAAATTATTATAATAATTAATACTATAAAAGAGGAATCCACTATTATTATTTTTAAGAATTTTTAGAAGAAAATAAAGTGGAAAATGATCTTGAGATTTTATGGTAAAAGGAAGAAATTATCGTGAAAAATAATAATGAGAATCTTGTAGTATCGCACCTATAAAATCTTTGTAAATTGAATAAATACATGGGTTGAAAGTCCCTACTAAAAAAGAGAAAAGTTTGGATGGAAGCAAAAAGAAAAAATGATACCATCCAAAGAAGGAAAAAAAATGAGAAAATAAAAAACAAATGCATCCATTTTCCTATCAATACCCGGCTGGGGCTGAGTCTGTTAGGTATATCGTGTAGAGTGTAAGTGTGGCTAAGATGAGCCTCACACCAATGGCCCAAAACACTTACTACTCGTTTTGAGCCTACTTACCATTAAAACACACATGTTTGAAAATGCAAATCAAATCCACATCCAACCAAACACTTAAGAGAGAGAGATAGACGTGTAGAATCCATTTATTCTACATCAATGTCCTATATTTATTTAATATATAAAATAAATGATCCAAGGAAAAAAGGTCCCTCACATGGGATCTATACCTGGTGGAAGATAATGATAGAGAGGGTAATTTAATTGCTTTCATCAATGTTGAGGCTCTAGATTTTACATGAATATTGAAGCATCAAAACTAACCTCATTACAAGCATGTGCAATAAGTTTTATAATTAAGATTTCCATTAAATTAATGGCCTATTGTAGAAATTTCAATGGATCAATAGGGATTGAACAGTCTGAGTTCAGGTGTATATCAGGTCTTAGATGCTAAGTTTAAGCCTGCCTACTCAAAAAATATGGGTGGGTTGAGACTGCCCCTTAAAGGCCGGGGTCAGACTAAGGTTTGAGTCCGGGTGCACATAGGATCATCTCAACTCAAACCACATGATAAAAAAGTATTGAAAATATATGACAACTCTTTGAAAGCCTCAGTTTAACAAATGCTCAAGTCCATTTAACATCTGAGTCAGGTTGATAAGTTCTATGAGGTGGTCCCACTAAGATGGTGCATGGGTTAGATTTATTAAATTCTCTAAAACTTTTGTGGGGTAACACATAAGTGAAAAATATTGTTATTTTTGGATCTTAAGATATATATAGTGGGCCCCTTTAGAAATGTCTTTTGTGTTATTTTTGAAAGATTAACTTTAATTTTAGGAGATATTGATTGAGAGACTTTAGGAGATAGAAGATATGGATAGATACTTTTGGAGATAAGATAGTGGAATGTGATGACATGGCTCCTTAAATCACTCTAAATTTTTTATGTATATTTATTTAAAAGGAGAACTCCTTCCATGTTGAGGTGGCACCCCTCACAGCCCACCTCTCCCTTTGCTTTAATATATATAACTAGCAACAAAGGTCCGTGCTTATCTCAGGCCCAAAATAAATATATATTTAATTTAAAACTGTCGTTTGAGATGCTAAAAGAAAAAAAAAATCTAAAAAGACAAATATATCATTTTTCATTTTTAAAATTTTATAAGTCGATAAATTTTCACTATTTGTTTCTATGTAGTTTTTAAGAACGTATATGAATATTATAATGTATGTTTCATTAGAAAATATTTTGAATTTCATTTTTATACTAATTTTAATATTTTAATGTAATATACAGAAACCCTTCTTATGGCTGTTTATACATTATCTATATAAAAACACAGCTAGGCCTCTTTTGTTAGAATTAGTATGTTAAACTTTTTATAATATTAATGGCACCTTAATACATTTCGAAATATATATTGTTAATAGGTAGAGGGTTTGTATTAATAATATCTTTCATTATATTGGGTTCCACATAGTCCATACATTTAAAAAAAAAAAGACAAAAGAAAAGAAAAATATAAATATTAAAATCTTATTCAAAGAAAAAAAAATGAAATGCTCATGGCCAAGAGAATCAGGCTTTAGATGGATGGCTTTCTAAAATAATCCAAGGATCTCAATGATTCATTTAAAAATGGATGAAACCAAAATATTTGTCATCTATCTATCCAGTGTGACTACTTCGGAATATTTGCTCTATTCATTCTTAAGTATGCCTCTTGCAAGCATTCTTGGTTGCTCAATCAATACTTATTCCTCTGTCATCTCAACTCCGCACCAGTTACCACCTAGAGCAGAATCCTGTGGGAGGGCAATTTCACAGGAAAATCGTGCATGACCAATCAAAAGCATATTTAAATATACGTCAGATAGTCACTAATGTATATGATATTAGCAAAATGCAATCATACACTAATGGGTGGCATAGAAATTTAATGGAAGTTTGAGGCGGGATATAGATTTCTTCCCTCTTGGTATTCTATTGTGAAAGCATTTAGCCAACCTCCCAAAAAGGGGTAAGTCTAAGATGACGACGAATATATTTCTGCTCCTCCATTCCAAAATCTCTATCAAGACTAGTTTATGGTTCTCATTTTGGGTAAAGAAGCAGCAAGACAGAATCCTACACGACGGGCATTTATTTATTTATTATTAGAAAGCACTCAACAAAATGAATAGCAATCCATCATGCCATAATATTTGGGGTATCACACAGTAAAAAGAAGAGAAAATAATAGGAAAGGTAAAAAAATTCATCACTATACTCACAAGAGTTTGAAGCTTATGTTGCCTGTATGGAGCATAGACCTCCTCAGTGTTGTCTTCGAATCCAATAACCTGTTGACAACCATTGCAATGTTACATAACATATACAGTCATACAAAACAATAGAATTGATATTGTTATTACAAAAAGAGACACTAAGAAGTTAGTTGTTGACTTATTATTGCGAGAGAATTTCTCGTGGAGAGGAAAATGAAACCTCTGATGATAAGATGATTTGAATAGAGTCATCTATATTTGGGAAGTAGATCAATGTATGAAAGTAAAATCATGATACCAAGCCTAAAGATTAGCAGAATTCCCTAAAATTAAGAATTTGCTAAGAACCAATTTTGAATTGGGATTCTGATTTTGTAGATTACTATCTCAATGGTATGTGGGGAAATGGAGAAATAACTAAGGATCAGTTCCTAATTTACAGGAGATAAGATAATAACAAACTTTAAAAAAGATAAGAAGGAAGATAAACGGATAGATTGAGTAAGGGATCAAGATTGGAGCATACGGATTGAGGCTAATTGCACCTTGGAGCATTGTATGATTTTTGTGTATATTTTTTCGAAAGGAGAGACTTATAAGGGATGAGGTGGCACCCCTCACAGCCCACCTCTCCGTTTGTTTTAATATATATAATTTCTCTCCTTATATACACGTTACATTCAATGGGTCCCACAGATTACTAAACAAACAAAAAGAGAAAAAAGAAGAAGAAAAGGTTATTTGGTGGGCCCTACAAATTGATGAGAAATATAGAGATCAAGTTGGTAATGACTTTTATAATAGGTGGATATGTATGTATTAAATTTTAATGTAGATCAATTTGGGGGAGCCTCATACCAGATCCAAATTATAAAGATCTAAGGCCCACTTATAGATCATAGTCGACTTCATCTTTATTATTTTTTATCAATCTGTGATGCCCAATGTCAAAGCCAAAATTTTTTTTTTTTTTTTTTAAAGTTTGAATAATATATGGGTCCCATTGTGAAAGCTAGATTTTCTTCCTTTCCAAACTAACAATTAACGGGGCCACTTTCATAAGTTGTCATTACTACATTTTTCTCATTATTTTCGTTTCATTATTGGCATGATTAATATATGGGGCCCATTATGGAAGCCAATGGATTTCAAAATCCACATTTAATATTGACACTCAATTTATGCCTAAGCACAAATATAATCAAATCAAGCTTCTAAAATATCCACTATTTACTTGATATTCCCCTAAAATCTCATGAGTTTCCATCTTTATTAGATTTTTTTGTTATCATAATTATATTTACTAAATTAACTAAATAAATATAATGGCCCTATTGCGAAAGCCAATTTTTCTCTTTCCAAACTCACAATTAAAGGGGGCCACTTTCATAGTCTATATTTACATTTCAATATTCGGTATGACTAATTTGTGGGGCCCATCACGAAAGCCGATTGATTTCAAAATTCACATTTAGTTTTGAAAGCGACAATCAATTTATGCTTAAGCACAAATAAAATAAAATCAATATCCTAGAATATCTACTATTTACTTATTATTTCCCTAAAATCTTTTAGCTTTTTAAATTTTCAGAATATTTCAAATCATTTTAAATACTTATGAATATTTTTAATTAATTAAAACTTTAATTATTTTTTATCAGCGCAGGCCTGCTGCACTAGTTCACAATAGATTCAATGCAGGCTATATAACATGGTCCAACGATGAATATTACTCATATATCGGCGATATTTAGTTTTCCTGACAAAATCATTATTAGAATAAGACTTTAGTTAAATATTTCATAAGAACATGTAAGAAATCCCGAGGGACAATTCAGTTGGCCTCGCACTATGATTTGCACCAAGTGATTGTGGATTTGAAAGTGCGCTCCAACACAAAAATCAAAGTTGACTTTTACCCGGACTTTTACCCTATTTGGCCAATTGGCCGTCCCATCGAAAAAGCTTGCCTTTCTCATTCAGGAGACGCGTTTGGTCTCTACATTGGTTGATGGTTCCTCCACATGGAGACAACCTGCAAGAGAAGCTCAAGACGTCACCAGGTGGAGCCCACCCTTGACATATTCGAACGATGGACGGTTCCAAATCACCATCTTTTTATTGGACGGCTGACCATGCTTTACAAGTAGGTAATACATCCCATTCAGATTTTGACTGGATAGGTTAGTTGGGGCACGTTGATTAAATGTCACTGCACTTTATCCACCTGTCTTCGATTGTGACCATGCCCCATTTTATGTACTCTGCTATTGCTAGTCGGGACTTGGGAGCATCCCCTGCTAGATCATGCACAGAATATGTAATTTGTGCCACTTTAGTTTTATTTTTGTCATTTTTTTCTTTTTCCTTTTCTTTTTCCTACAATGGGCTATTGATGCTGGAGTGATAATTATTAGTTGAGGACCTAAGAATCAATCCTTAAACATAATGGTAGATTTTGAAATTTTATTTGAACGGGGCAAACACCAATGGATTGTCAAATTTTATTGGCAAATTCAGGATTTCCATATGAGCTTTGGGAGTGGATCAAAGGCTTTTTTTTATATTTTTGGAGGTAGAACTAGAATTTTCATGTGAACATTAGAGGTGGAACCAAGCCCAATAGGCTGACCACCACGATTTTCATATATGTGGGCACGCTCCTGTTTGGGCATATATAAGACTAAGGTGCCAACACCGCTCAAATATGATTATGGCAAAGGGTTATGTTTAAATGGGGACCCACGCGAACCCACTCCTATTAGGAGGTGAGATTGGTAGCGTGTTGGCATGGTCCAGTTCGGGTATTGTTTTTCATATATTGATCCGAGTTTGGTGCATCTAACTGCCCCAAACCACCACCACGAAAGGATTTTTTTTTTTTGGTAAACCCGTCAAAGGAGCTGAAACCCAAGAGAGAAAGCCCGCACACAAAATGGAAAGACAGCCCGTACAAACGCGAGGAAGGCCCATACAAGTGAAAAAAATGTGGCGTACCTAGGATTCGTACATTAAGCAGTCAAGTGAGAACGGCCGCACCATGCTCTATTAAAAGTGAAAATATCAAGACAAAAATGTCATAAGTACAAATCAAAATAGAGAATTCATTAAAAAAATGCATTTTATATGTATTAATTTTATTATTTTAATATCCCAAAAATTAACTGATTTTCCAAAACATTGACCTGATCATATCCCAAGCAAAGCTCCAAGTTTGGAAAATCTCAGCCCATTTTCCCAATAGGATAATTAGTTGAGAACAATATTTGTCACAAGGACCAGTGGATCCCCACTACAATGCTGAGATGAGAATTCATTAATTTTGCCAGGCTAGCAGGACTCTTTAGTATATCTATTTATATCATTAAATCCTTCACCTATATTTTTAATGAAAAGCCGTAGCATGGTGATGGTTGACTTGGGACCATACATGTGGGGTGTGGTAGACCAAGTGGGTCCCACTGCTCAATGGGGCTTTGAATTTCGAGGGAAAATGAGCCAATGTCATCCACTCTTTTTATAATAATAATAATAATAATATATATATATATATATAAAAATCAGGTTCACGTGCATATGTCGTGAGTTTGATAGTGTGTTCGTAAGATTTGAGTCAGGTGGTATTTTTCATATATTGATCCGAGTTTGGTTCGGGATCTGGAGCTATGACCTTCCTGGTAAGTAAACAAAGCCGCATTATTGACAATAATTTATGAATTCTAGTACATGATAAGTCCTAATTGGATTTTGAATTAAGGAATTCCACATTTTTTGTATTTTGGTGGAATTCCAAAATGTTCATGCCCTACGAGGATTTAGAAATTCCACGTTGTCTATAAATTCAAGAATTCTCCATATAAGAATTCCTGAATTTATAATAAATGAACAGATCAGGAGGATTTAAGAATTCCACATTTTCTAAGAATATAAGAATTCCGTAAATAAAAATTTCTAAAATTTTAGTAAATGAAACAACAGTAAATATGTAAAAGAGAAAATTAATAAAAATTTCAAAAGCAAACCCATAGTACCAAACAAATTTCTCCTGTGACCTAGACCCTAGTAAAAAAAAAAAAAAAAAAGACAATCATGGGGCCATGAAGAACATCCGGACTCCTTACAACCATCATTTCTCACACATTCCATTCTCCTTTCCCACTAAAATAAATTTTTTTTTAAAATTAAAAAGTCATTAATTAAAAAGAAAAAAGAAAAGAAAGAAAGGAGAATGATTAGAAAGTGGGCCCTCCACTCCCCGTACAAAGACTTTCTTTCCGGAAATGGCAAGAGCTCGTGTGATGTGTAGTGTGTTCCCTCACCCACCTCGGTACTACCGAATGTTCCAGTGGTCCTTCTACCGACACCTCACACCGCACCCACCATATCTTCTCCTCTCTCTCTCTCTCTTCCCAACTTTCTCTACTCTTCCGTTTTCTTCTAATAACTTCTCCTCTCTTTTGCTTTGTGTTTGTTTCATTGCCTTTCCAAAAAATTCTTTCCATTCTTACAAGAATCTCTGATTCAAATCTAGAAGCTTTTCTTACAAAATTCTCAGATGTAGATTTTTTTTTTCTTTTGTTCTTGCGATTTTTATGATTTGCGATTCACTCCAAAACGGTTGTTTGAAATGTTGCTTGTTATTTTGTTCGATGTTTCACTGAGACGTACTTGATCTTCCCAGGTATGCAAGGTATGGTTGTTATTTACTCTTTTTTCCTTCTTCCCTTTGGTTCAGATCTGTGATTCTCCGCTTCCTTTGAATTTTTACTACCTTTCGTAGTTGATGTTGATGATGATGATATTGAGATTTTTTTAGTTTGTAGAGATTTTTGTTATTACGATTTTTGTAGTTTGTGATTTGGACCCTCAAAAAGTCTTTTTTGAAGTCCTACTCCTTTCTTATATTTGTATCATGTTGTTTTTTTTTTTTGTTCTAGTTTTTGGTTGCTGTAGTTGCAAGTCTCTTCTTGTTTTGGTTCGTTTGGATGGTTAGGGTTTTATTTCTCAGAACGCGGAGATCTGGAATGTTCTTTTCTCCATTTCGTTTCAGTTTGGCAGTTTCAAGATCTGAAATGTTCTTTTTTCACGTGTTCTTTCTCATCTGATTCTCCATTTCGTTCCAGTTTGGCAGTTTCAAGATCTGGAATGTTCTTTCTCATCTGATTCTCCATGTTGTTTCAGTTTGGCAGTTTCAAGATCTGGAATGTTCTTTCTCATCTGATTCTCCATGTTGTTTCAGTTTGGCAGTTTCAAGATCTGGAATGTTCTTTTTCACGTGTTCTTTCTCATCTGATTCTCCATGTTGTTTCAGTTTGGCAGTTTCAAGATCTGGAATGTTCTTTCTCATCTGATTCTCCATGTTGTTTCAGTTTGGCAGTTTCAAGATCTGGAATGTTCTTTTTCACGTGTTCTTTCTCATCTGATTCTCCATTTCGTTTCAGTTTGGCAGTTTCAAGATCTGGAATGTTCTTTCTCATCTGATTCTCCATGTTGTTTCAGTTTGGCAGTTTCAAGATCTGGAATGTTCTCTCCACTTTTTTTTTTTTTTTTTTTTGTAGAATGCGAAAATCTGGAATGTTCCTTTTGCTTCAAATATCTGATTCTCCATTTCTTTGTAACCATTTACTCTTTTGTGTAGGGATTTTTCTTGTTATGAGTTTTGTAATTTGTGATTTTGGATTGCCTTGAGATCTGTGAAACTTATTTTGTTTAAATTGAATTGATTTTCTTCCTGTTTTGGTTGATTTGGCAGGTTAGGGTTTTAGTTGTGGGAACGGGAAGATCAGTTCTCTTTCCAATCTTGAGAAGATGAAGATATGGTTGGGGGGGAGAAAGAGAAATGGGTTTACTGGGGGCAATGGATGACAACGAGAGAGAGCACGGTTGTCGGCATTCATGCGATGTGACACGAATGTTTACGAGCGTGCTCTATCTCGTTGTCACTACTCTTGTTGCTCCAAACATCCATTGAAATGATGTTGGTTACCGGAGTTCTTCATCTTCACTGTCAACTCAAGTGTTCTTCAATATTGTCTCAAAAAGAGGAAATGGTATAATTTTCTTATTCCTTAAGCTTGTCTTCTTAATCAAGTTATAACCCCTTTATTTAATATTGATTCAAGCTCCTACCTTTGGTTTGAATTTTCTTGTAATTGTTATTTGGAAGATGAGAATTTAGGGCTTCTTATCTGGTTCAGAGTTTATCATCTATAAATCAAAAACCTACTTTCAAGGGGACGCTCTTCGTGTTTGGATCACTAGAGCATCTTGATATTTTGTTTTCGCCTGTCTCTGGATGATTGATTGTACTAACCCCTAATTCCCGAGCGGTTGACTAGCCCTTTTTTTTTTTTTTTTTAGGGGGAGGGTGGTGCTGTTTCCAAAAAGTTACAAAACATGCCTGGATGAAGCAACGGACACCTGAATTTGTGAGCCTTATCTAACTTGCATCTGATATGGGATCATGCATTTGACAGGTCTTCTTTTAGAGGGTGAGGTGGGAGGTCAAAAAATTTTAGAACATGCCTAGATGAGCAAACAAACTAATGTGAGCCGATTTCCAGCCAGCTTTAATAATGATTGATTAATGATGATAATGTTCATTATAGTATTATGTTTTTTATATGCATTTTTTCAAAAGTTCACCGGCTTTCGCTTTGCAATAAACCTTACAGATATTTAAGTTTTTTTTTTTTTTTCTACCATCTGTTCTCACATTTGTTCTTTGTTCCTTGCTACCTTTTGCTTCACGCTGCTATGAAATGTCATTCCCCACAACCAGGGTAGAAGATGCTTATGAGAGTATTCTTGTTCCCATCGATATCACTCTTCATTTTCTTTTATTGGTTTGCCTCTAGCTTCATGAGAAACTTTTATGTTTGTGACTTCCTATCTTGTTCCCATCGATATCACTTCATTTTCTTTTATTGGTTAGCCTCTAGTTTCATGAGAAACTTGTATGTTCGTGACTTCTTATCACGTGTTATGCATGAAATGCTAAATACTTGGTGGTTCATTTTGTTATATGTATCAAAAATTGAAGTTCTGTGGTAATAGAAATTAGAAACTAGTTGTTTCACGAATCCTAAATCTACTAATTTATTGAAAGGTCGAGTCATGAGGTGAGGTGTTTCAATTGTCCAAAGAGCTAGGTGCAAGCTTCATGAGCATGCTCTTCTAATAAATAAATAAATAAATAAATAAATGTATAAAATATATGATTATCAATTTAATAGGAAACTATATTAATGGGGTACATCTCCCTTGATTTGATGTGTGTGTGAGACTAAACGCATGCTTTATCTGAGTTCTGAAACATAGGTTGAAATACTTTTAAAAACACTAAGAATGACTATATTAGATTCATTTCCTCAATGTAGGTAGTGTGATTTCCCGTGTAGAAATATATAACTTCCTCTCTAAGAAATTACCATTGAAGATAGGCAACATGGGATCATTCTCGTGCCCAATAAACAAACCATGTTTGGTCAATGATTTTATCAAGGATAGTTTTGGAGATGAAGGTTAACCAAATTTAGAAACACAAAAGTCTTGGATATATAAGTCAACCTCTATTTTTACTAATAAAATAGTCATCCTCTATACCTTTATCTTCCAAGTTGAGATTAACATGATAGTCTCCTAGAGCTTGTAAGGAAATGATTAATTGCTTTGGCCAAGTCTATGGGCACAACAGTGTGTTTTTTGCTAAAATTATAGTTTTGGATGATGTAATGACGCAGTCCCGATTAGATGCAATCGGACTGTCTATGGCCTAAGTAACCAATACCAAAAAAATATCTAGCCACTACATACATATGCAATAAAGAAAATAGAAACCCAGAAATTTATTGAAAAACCCAAATCTGACCTGTAAAGCATTCTCAATCTCCTAGCATCCACGTGATACAACAGGGTTGTAAGCACAATGAGTAATGTTCCCATCTTTGCAAGATTAGGGTGCGTTGCTTCGTGCTGCGAGAAATTGAGGGAGGAAGCCTGGTTTTTGTGTGGCATTGCCATGATGGAGAGGATCTAGACTTCCTATCTGAGACTGTAGGAAACGAGTGCCGCGGAAGAGGAAATGCACGGTTTCTCCTTCCACGGCCTTTACCAAATGCACCCTTAAATGCTATTTGCAAGTAGTTTGTGATCAGCAATACGAAGATTGATTGATTGGCAAGACAATATTTGAGATTCTTTATGGACACATCTTTATCATAATGCACACCTTCCTTCTCAGATATTTCACAAAACCTGTTAAGTGATGATGCTTGAGGATGTGGTAGAAAGACTAGAGTATATGTACGAAGGTGCTGATATGTTGGTGCTGATCGCATTTTATTCCTAGGAAATGATATGAAAAGGCCAATGTGCTATACCTTCTCTTGTACATTTTTTTTTCCATTTAAAGAAAAGGTGAAATCAGAAATGAAGAACAACAACAACAGCGTCGAGAACATCCAAGAGATGGAACCTATATCAAGCTCCGGAATAACCATGACCAAATATCCTCCGCATATCAATTCTTTAATGACATAGTAAGAAGGAAAACGTAGTTCACACACTATTTAAAAGGAACCAAGATTGGAAATAGGACTATGGTATGGAAGTAGTTGGATATATCAATTATTAATTTTGTAGTTTTGCAGCTACTCCAAAAACCCATGGTGTAGGATGTTTGTCCTCCGCTTCCTAGCAGTTAAGCTTTTGGGATGTTTTGTCTAGCTGGAATTAACATAGGAAGCAAACACACTGACCTTATAAATAGCCTTGCTACTTGGGAGTATACTTGAATGGACGAAATGAGATTTCGCATCAGATAGTGACTAATCAACGACGACTCCTCCCTTTAGAGAACCAATGTCAGATAGTGACTAAGTGAGAAAAAAAACTTTATAATCATCAAAGGCCTCAGATTGGCGACGAACTCTCCCAAGCTATACTTTCAATGACACATTATCCACTAAAACGCATAACACCTATACAAAAGACTCTTCATTGGAAACCACCCTACATAACTTTGGAAATAGACCACACAAAGGACCAACCCTTGCCTAATTGTCCAATCAAAGTGAACACATCTTGCTCCCCAACTTTAAAATTCACCCATATACTAAAAATGTCCCCTCTAACATTAGACTCTTCCCAAAAACTTAGACCAGATAGAAGATACCTAGCAGTTCTTTAAGTGATCCAATCCCACTCATTATCACCATACTTTGATATAACAATTCTCCTCCGTAGAGCTTCTTTCTCTTCTCCAACCTTCACCACCGGTTTCTAACAATGTTCATTTTTTAAGCCCAAGGCTTTTCAAATATTGCCCTATGCATATTTAGGCTTCACCACTTCCTTCCTATTCATTTAAGCGCATTTTCCTTTAGTGCTTTTGCAACTCAAGAAGTTTCTTCTAATGCAATCCAAAACTTTAACCATAGGATATGTTCAATTGGATAAAGTTGATTTGTTCAGACTTATCCTTGCCCTCCACCCTCAAATGATGGGTTTTTTCACAAAGGCAACCTTTTTTTTTCTATCCAAATTTTCATCCCACAATGCTTTCGATATTGGATTAGCCATGGTTGGCAATTCATAGTAGTGAATTGGTAACTACCCAATGTGCATTGTAGCCTATCAAGTATCAACCAAAGGTCGGATGCCCCATTCTATCTTCAAACCTAAAGACAATTAAAAACATCTTAAAGTGCTCTTCAATGGAACAATCTCCTCCCATCTCACTGAAGAAGGTAGTGCCATCTGCAAACTTACAGTTTTTTATTGCCTCATCCCGACCCCTTCAAAGATCTTAAGAAGCCTAGGTTTCTTAGCCTTTAAAATGAGAGCTTCCCCACTCTCCTTCCTCCTCTCTCCCACAACCACAAACCAACCAAAAAGAAAAAAGAAAAAGAATAAGAAAATAACCTATCATGGACAAAAAGGTCAACAATTGGTCACTCTCTCTTATATATGCTTTCTCATATATTCCAACATCTACAAAGCTTTGTGAAAGGGAACCTAATTACCAAAATTGTAAAGGATGTAGATGAAATACATTTTCATATTATCACCTTCTTGGCCTATTTTCAAAGCCAACCCTACTGCATACAGTCCACAAGCTTCTATCCTGCATGATTTATGAGGACCTTTCACAACAACCTATACAAACAACCCACTGAACCGATAGGTCTAGAACCTCTAAATTTCACTAGAGTAAGGACCGAGGTATAAGGTTAGAAACTTTGACAATCATTGCTTTTTTCAGACTACCTTTTTTATGGCATTTTGAAGGCATCTTGCTAAAGCCATCTTCAAGTATAACCCATCCACTCTAATATTGGAGAAATTGAAGCCATGTTCAAGTGAAACTCATTGAACATTGACTCTATTAAAATCATCATTATCAGCAAAGCCTTGTTCCAACTATATTAGTGTTGGCTGCATGAAATTATATTTCTTCATTCCAAAGTATCTTGTGCTAAATCCTTGAATATGTTGCACTTTTTCAGATCTATCGTTACTACTTCTATTCTCGTCCTCTTCTGTTTACCCTTTTAGACTCTAATAAAATAAGAGAAGTAAAATATAGGAGATACTTGATGATCCTAACAAAGATGTTAATGCCTCCTGCTGTGCCAGCTAGGCTGCGTACCCTGCCATGGGCCTAATCCATAAGTTGGGTTGGATCTAGCTCAATTTGCGGCAGCTTCGTTTTGGGATACATTAATTTTATATCTAACTCAGACCATTATCTATTAGGATTCAAATTGTATCAAGATATACAAATCTTATTCATAAAGAAAGCTGATAGTATAAATAGGGACTTGCATCCTTTTTCTTCTTCAAGATTATTCTTCCTCTTGCCCTTTTTTTTTTACATTGGTTTTTTTTTTTTTTTTGGAACAGTTATAACGTGGGAATCCCCATGCTATTATTACCTGACAGGACTATTCCCCTTGGCGCATGCACGACCCCGCAACACATGCACCATGTAAGTTTGGAGTGGGACTCGAATACAAGACGAGGGAAGCAGACCCACACCTTACGCCAGTGAACCATCACCCAAGCAAGTTCCGCCTGCCCTTTCAAAGACAACAATACTTAATACCACAAATCTTCCAAAAATGATGCCTATTCGGCAAATGACTCCAAATGGAATAGGAGAAAGCAAAAAATGGGGATAGGTCAACAATCACTACCCCTCCTTGAGATCTGCCATCAAAACCCTCCATGCTAGCTAACACCAACAAGAAAAATTTCTTTAGGTGGAGCCATGCCCTGCTAGACTAGAGATCATGGATATGATCAACCGAAACTGGTGTCATAACCTTTCAGAAAGGCGTAGAAGCCTATAAGGGTATAGCTTCCCAGCCCAATCACTTGCCTCCTTGTACTATATAGGAAGTAGGTAATAAGTTTATCACTGACAAATAATCAGTGTCATGAAATTTAGGGTTAAACCTTCTGACTAAAACCTCTTTAGATAAAAGGGAAGCAAAACCCTTCAACATGTTGTAACAATCCTTGACACTGGGCAATGTACTAAACATGACTTTGAACACCCTCATCCCTCAAACTTAACACCCACAAAGTTACAGAAAAATAGTATGGAACATCCTAAAAAATCCAACATTTATATTGACATTTTTCTTTCAGATTGGATTAAACCCTTTCAGCAGGATGAGTGAGCTTTGAACACAAACTTCATTGTTTTTTTTTTTTTATTATTATTATAAAAAAAATCTCATTTTTTAAGGAGGGTTAAGCACTATAAACTTGTCATACAAAATGGAAAAGATCTCTAGTTGCATGTTAGGCATGTTTGGAATAAAAAATTATTGAATTGGGGATCAAATGCTTAAATGTTAGTTGACAATCAATTAATCAGATAACAAGCAGTAAAAAATAGCATCCATACATTCCAAGTCCAACATTCCATTCAGATGGGACTTGGTTACCTCAAAAAGATGATAACTCTTCCTTTTAGGAACTACATTCTATTAATCTTTTTACCAAAACAATCTATTTATGTTCATCTTTGGTTGTAGCTTAGTTGGTTAGGTGCATTATGTAGAGGATGAGAGTGCATGGAAAATATTTTGGTCGAGCATTACATAGTTTGGGACGTATTGGTAGATGAAGCAAGAGATGGTGTGAATGCAAAACTCAAGAGATGACGGGAGCCTTAAGAATCCAAAAACTTTAAAATTAGCCGTACAAAGACGGAATCTATGGACTGTAACTTCAGTGGGCATATAGAAAGAGCTGAAACTACTGTGAGAATTGGAGACCCTGAGATACCACAAAGAGATTCTTTCTTTTACCTTGGCTCTATAATTAGTAAGGATTGAGAGATTGATGAAGATGTCAAACATAGGATAAAACGAGGATTGAAGTGGAGACTTGCTTTTGGAGTGCTTTGTGATTGCTGAATGCCAACAAGATTGAAGAAAAAATTTTATAGGACAAGGATTAGACAAGCTATGTCCTATGGAGCATAATGTTGGTCAATCAAAAAGTACCATATGCACAAAATGAATGTAGTACGGATGAAAATGTTGAGGTAAATGTGTGGTATAACTGGGAAATGATAAGATTAGAAATGAGAGCTTTTGAGAGAAAATTAGAGAAATCCGTTTAAGATGGTTTGGGCATGTCCAACGTAGGCCTCGAATGGTGTCGGTAAGGAAAAGTTTGGCAACGAAGGTTGATAGCCCACCAAGGGGAAGGGGTAGGCCAACAAGGACGTGGATGGAGATAGTTAAATAGATATGAAGAAGTGTAACTTATATGAGGATTTGACTTAATATAGATCGGAATGGAGAAACAAAATTGGTATAGCCGAATCCCAACATAGTTGGAACAAGGCTTTGATGATGATGATGTCACACAGTTTGAGACACCACATGCTTGTCTCATGAATACTTCAAGATAGCATTAGACAAGTGCTCACTACCATTGTTACTACATAATTGTGAATAGTTGTTGGAAACTAGTTTTTTTAAGTCGTCATCGTCATCATCAAAGCCTTTTTGCAACTATGTTGAGATCAGCCACATGAATTTTGTTTCTCCATTCCAATCTATCTTGAGTCGAAATTGTTTATTTTTTTAAGTAACTACATAAAACCTTGACTGTGGAGAACACCTCTTCTTTGCTCTTAAGTCTTGACACCAGTGCCAATCCACTAATAGGTCATTTGGTGGTGAGGCACCTCCATTCCACATAAACAACTTGGAATCAATCTTTGGTTGCAGCGCTTATGGTGAGGGACTTGCGTGAATGTGTGAGTACTTTCCTTAAAAAAAAAAAAAAAAAGAGTCTTAACACCACCAGTTATACTAGAAACATCATTAATCAAGGTCACAAAATATTTATACCAAAAAAGGTATTTGGTTTAGGGCTCCATACATTTGAACAAGTGTGAAGAAAGATTAAACACATAACTTTATATAGATGACCATGGTACCCTATGTTGTAAAGCCACAACACCTCACACAATTTTAAATATGGATAAAATAGGCTGTAGACTAGGATTAGACTGTGTCAAAGAATTCGTTGTCAATTAACATTCAACTATAAATTACCATCAAGTTTTGAGTAGAACACATGATCCATCTTCTATGCTCCTCCAATCACTATCTTTACAAGTCTTGAGTGACACGATGAGAGTGAGAAAAGGTTTATATATAGCTATAGACATTCCACAATAACATTCTATTCTGATGTGTAGTGGCATGTAGTTTGAGACTGTTTCCTCATCTCATGTGTACTTCATAAAGAATTAGACAAGTGTGCACTACATTTATCACTGCACCAAATATGAAATTTTGTTTGAAACTGGGTTTCAACTAAATCCTTGAACGTGGAGAATTCCTCGTCATTGTTTTTTAATACTAACCATACAAGAAGTGTCATCCATATTATATAGGTATTAGGTGTAGGGCGCCGCATCCAAATAAGCAAGAGAAAGCATTGAATATGTAGCTTTAGTTGGATGTGTATGTACTATGATGCACACTTGTTTCACAATTAAAGTTTGAGCTATTATAAGTTATAAACATGGACGTAATAAAGCCTTATTTCACTTGCAAGTTTTTATTTTTTATTTTCTTTGACATACAGCCACCGATACCAATTAATCTATCTAGTTTTGAACGAACCCAAATTGCAATATTTTACTCTTGCTTTACCAATTACTACCTTCATCTGCAAGTCCTGAATGAAAGAATGAGTGTGGAAAAAGGTTACACTATAAACGAAGATTTCTGTTAGGACTCTAAATGACAGTAGATTAGAAGACAATTTCAGAACATGCAAAACCATTGTATGGTTCCATCAACTAATTTTTGCAGTCCCAGTGTTTGAACCATGAACAAAGGATTGGAAGGACTGAGAAATATGTAGATATGATTCCCTCGAACAAATGGTCCAATAGCCTGATGCAGATGACACAAGAAAAGCAGAAAGAATACCTGATCGAGCCAAGTTCACAGGAAGAAATTGAATGCCGTCAAAATTTGATACTCTCTGTATTAGTTTCAAACTAACTCTTTTAGATATATGAACTGATTCACCTGAAGACGAGGGCACCTTGTCTTTGAACAACATTTTGCTCGAGTGACAGTATCGGCAACATATATCAGTGATTTTCCACCAAGGTCCCAACATGTATCAACTGTGTGGTTGTAACATCCACAATGAGTACAAACTGATTTCCTTGCACCCTCCCTCTTCCCCGGCAATCCCGACACCTCTAGCTCCTCTAGTCTGACCTCTTCATTTTCTCCTTTCCAGTTCCAGTTAGATGACTTCTATCTCCTTCACCTCTACTCAGCATATATACTTTCTATCATCTTCCCAACACATGTAACTGCTTTTCAATATTAAGTGCTATTTGTTGCTCATCTCTAAGAAACAATGTATAAATCCTAGTGAGGGTAACTCTGCATTCTCTAGTATTTGGCCTCGAATGGGGCTCAAAAGTCCTGATTAAGGCCAGCCAACCTTCTCTTATATATATATATATATATATATATATATATATATATATATATATTATATTTGCAGCAAAAAATACTGAGTTGGAGTATGAGGGAATCTCAAGGTCAGAGAAGATGGTGATATTTTCCATTTATTCATCGAGACTTGTTTTTCTTCGATTCAAGTGGAGTTCTTTGGTATTTTGCTATGGCCAATGCGTTAGCTTAGCAAGGGGTTGATCGTCTTTCTCCTTTTGTTGTTTTAAATTTGTAATTTTTGTTGTTTGTGGCCGGTGTAGCTCTTGTATACTGGTTCAGTCTTCCAGGATTTGTCCCGTAGACTTTGTAATTCCTCATCTAATTAACACATTATAGCTACCGATTGAAAAAAAAAATATTTTTTGGTCTATGGTTTTTTCTTGGTAAACCTTCTTTTCTCTACCATGAGGTCTACACATTCTTATGCAGAGAGAAATTGTTTTCCTATATAGCTTTCACTTTCACATACTAATATGATGTTTTTGGAGTTTCTAGTGTTTGCGGAATGAATGCAGTCAAATGAGCAGACAATAGAAGGTGGGAGACTGAAGAAATTATTAATCAAATGTGAGTTCCAATATGTGATTGATGTTTTCTGGTAAACATGGATTTTTTTTCCTACTTTATTTATATCTTTAATGGATACAAAAAGTTGAAAAGTCCATTGTGGAGTCAGCGGCACCAAGGAATATTGAGGAAGCCAGTAGTCTCTCATGGTAGTTCATCTGGGACAGATGTATTGGTTCTGTCATTTCAAATGGAAGCTAAAATTTGAGTGGACAGTGGATACTGAACACTAACTAGCTTTTAGTGAATCAGACAAGATGATGGAGGTGTGGCTATCTAGGATATCTAGTATTTGGAAATTGTTCATCATCTGTTATCTCCCTCTGGCCAGCACTGGTGCTGTTTTGTTCCAGGAAGCATGGTGTTTCATTCCTACAAGAATTTGGATTGGGGAGGCGGGCGGTAAATTTGGATGGTTGGGTAGGAGGTATCGTTTTCTTTGCCATCAAGCACAGTGACATTGTTCAGAAATTCTTCCTTCAATTTTTTTAGAGAGGATTTTACGGAGAAAGTCTCGAAATTTGGCTATTCCTCGCGAAGGGTCACCGAATATTATGCAGCACAAACGGGGTCCGTTAGGACCTATTCCGTTTTTCTTTTTATTTATTTATTTTTTATGAGGGTCGTTCTTGTCTGATAGGAGCCACGCTAGCGTCGCTCTACGCAGTTTTCACAAAACACTCTTTTTCCTCTTATTTTTTCCTCTTCTCCCACCTATTTCTCTATCTCCCTCACTCCATTTTCTCCCAATTATCTTAGGAAAACAGTGTCACTGGCTTTATAAAAATTAGATTACTATTGACTGGCATACTATTTTGTTCTTTCTTTTTTCATATTTTCAAGATTTATTTAGAAAAGTGAAAGAGATGGGGAAAGACAAAAAGATTGCAGACATAACATGAAAGAATGGTTCCAATAACAATCTTATACTGGTACATTATCATGTAGAGCTTATCCTCGACCCATGAACCCATCCATAAGAAAATGAGAAAGAAAGGTTGCTCGGTAGGATAAATTTGTATTTGCAGGTTTGGTTGTAGTTTATATACCCTTATGAGAAGTGGAAAATTTGTAGTATTTGCAGCTTATCCACCAATATGAACGGTGGAAAATTTGTATTCGTAACTTTTTTCATTGATATAAATGGCGAAAAATTTGTATTCGCAGTTTTTTTGCCCTTATGAACAGTGGATAACTTGTAGTATTTGTAGTTTTTCTACCTAACGGCGGAAAAGTTGTATTTGCAGCTTTTTCACCGATATGAACGGCGGAAAATTTATATTCGTTACTTTTCCACAAATACCCAAAAAATTTTAAGTGACGCTATCGTCACTCAGAAAAAAAGTAAAAAAATTAAAAAATGGCGGGAAGACCGAATTTGTGCTGCATAATCTGTGGAAACCTTTCGCTAGAAATTACTAAATTTTAGAATTTTTTTTCCGTAAAATCCTCTCTTTTTAATTACCATCATGCCCATGACTTTCTATGTCCCCGTAAGAAGCTCCTACAGCCCAATGGGTGTGCCTTTGCAACAAGTACTAATAGTGGGGATAGGTGTCATAAAGGTGCGTTTCCCTCTGCCATATGCGTATGACTAGAGACCATAGAGTTTGGAGCAACAAAAGAGGGAGATCAATCAAATACTATCTTTTTCATAGTAATTGAGAAGATTGAAGGGCAGTCAAGTGGCTTTTTTTCTTTCTACAGGAACGTATCTGTTCAGGGGGCTACAGTTGTGTTTGCATGAACTGCATGGTGACCCTGAAATCATTTCTGAACAATATGCTGGTGAAAGAACCATGGCCAAAGTCCGAGTATAATTTTAAGAAATTAGTCCGGTTTAAAGGGCTGGACACCCTCCTTTATAAAAGAAGAAAAATAAAAGAAAAATTTATAACAGTAATATATTTGTTTTCAAGTCTCAAATCATGCCAAATATTCCGGCTAAGTTAAAATGTAGGCGATTTTTATAGGGATCAGAAGGTACTTTTTTTGGACTGAGATATGTGGGCCCCTAGGCTCACAAGATTTTGCTTGTGGATGAGGTATGTACTGATTTGTGGGCCCCCAGGTGGACAGGACAAGAGCAGTTTGTATAAAGATGATGAGAGAGAGAGAGAGAGAGAGATATTTTGATTGTAGATGAGGTGTGGACTGGTGAGATCTGTGGGCCCCCATGCACAGGGGGAGAGCAATTTGAAAAGAAGAAGAGAGCCAAGTCAATGTCCCAATGAAAGCGAAAGGACTGGTGACGAGAGCCCGAACAAGAAATCCTCAGAAGCTGAAACAGGCATCTTTACAGTTCTTCATTTCACTTTTATATATATATATATATCTCCTTTCTCTCACTCCAGATATCTGCAGAAGAGCAGCAGAGTGCAAGAAATTTAAATCACCTACTGGCTATTCTTCCACTAAAAAACCATCTCCACCCATTTTGACATGTCCTGTGATTTTGGGCAAGTGGTGTGTGACCCACTGCTGTTGGACCAAATGAGTGAAAGGCTTTGATCTCATTGAATTGGGAGTAGGTATGGAGAGATATTATTCCCCTACAACACTACACTAGGATTCCTTGGAGAAAAACTGGGTCTGGTGATGGCAGCTGCACCTGCAATTGGAAGCACCTGTATCTGGAATCCTGTCAGATGTGAGTGCAAATATATATTTACATCTCTCTTCTTTGAGATTTGAGCCTATGTGACTTCTCTCCATCACCATGTTTTGATGGTTGGGATTGCTGTGCACGTTTCTCCATGCAATTCCTGGGAATTTAGTAGAGTGCAACGGTTGCTCTGGGATTGAGAATTGATGATGTAGAAGGGTACCTTAAGTTGGTGGGGTTAAGTTGCTGGACCAGTGCAATGGCTGCCATGATGTGAAGTTTTACTGGTTGATGTGACATTATTTTATATTAAAATAATATAAAACTAGTGGCATGGTGCATAATTTTCTTGTTTCATAAAAATGAAATGAGTTCCCATATAAAAAGAACTCATTAAAAAAAAAAGGACACCTTGACCTTGAAGAGATTGTTTTGGGCACGCTGAATGAAGTACGGATAAATAAGGAGCATTTGTTTGCTTGACTGTCCAGACAATCTAAATAAAAGTTTTTTTTTTTTTTGGTTACAATGTTAATAAAAAATTGAATACATGGAAATTCAATGTAAAAAAAGTCCCCGCGAGTGATTATTAAGAAGGTGATAGATGAATGAGATAAGATAGAGATGAGAACTTGACTTTTCTAATAGTTGAATTATTTTATCATCTTGTTCTTATTGAACTTCCATTAAAGAGGGAGGAGGTTATTTGATGTTTACTTTTTTGGATATTTTGTTTTGATTTTTTTTTTCTTATAGAAATATAATCTTAGGAACTCAATTACATGAAATAAATAAATCGTATTGGAATTCCAAATGCCTGGGAGAAGGGAAGGAATTCCTAGCATATAGAATTTTGGGTTGTGCAATGTATGAGATTTTGTAGATATCACCCAATTAGCAACTTGGGCATCTGCTTTACACCCTTTAAGTTAAACTTCTATTGACATTTTCAATTAGGCATATTTCAATTTAGGGCTTAACTTTTTACTTGAAAATGCCTTAGATGGACGACCCTATCAAAGAATTTTGTTGAAGAAGAAAAAAAGTTGCTCTCTCCTGAAACTTAGCACTTGCTCACTAAGGGTCAAATTTGGGATTTAGAATTCTTACTAAACCTCGTATTCGGGGCGCCATACGACGGGTATTTATTATCTGATTGAACCATCTATTTTTTTATCCATTCATTCAAGGGTTGTTTCACACATGTGGGCTTTATAATGTCTGAATATGACATAAGGTTTGAATTTATCCGACATGCATTTACATGAATTTAGCGGGCATCATCAAAGGGAGATTAGTCCTGCAGGGTTGAAAAAAAAAAAAGAGGACTACATTAGTAACTTGTGTGATCCAGCGGCCTACATAAGCAGTGAAAGTCTTGCGTTGAAAAATCTTTTTCGAATCGGCGGGTGATGATTTTTCGTTTGAGATTTGAGTTACGTACATCATCCATCCAAGAAAGAAGGAATCATTGACTCTGCCCATCAATTGGGCACGTGGCATATTCTTCAGACAGTGGAGCCCACCACATGAGCAAGTGGTTTGTACCTCAAAGTGAAATCAACGGCTGATAAAAAATAAAAAAAAAGGAGTGTGTATTCTTGTTATAAATCTGTTGATGGGCCTATCTCACAAATCTTAACCCTCAAAATCAATGTCTAGCTATGTGAGTATCACTATCACCAATCAAAATGCAAAAGACCTACAAGATGCCTAGTTTTTATTTTATTTTATTTTACTTTATTTTTCATTTTTTTTTTTATTTTTAAGGTTGCTTAATTTTAAATGGCCTACTTGGATGCATGACCAGGGAAGGGAGTCATGGAAACTGAAAGGCTAACTGAATGTGGCTTATGAAACTAAGTAGTATAAGTTGATTGTTTGACCATAGGCCACAGCCCTAGTTTTAATTATCAAAAGTTTAATGGCTTTGCAATGCGTATACTTCTTGTGATAATATTCAATAATGAATAATGTCTAAACAGTTTGATATGTGTGAATGGTGCTTTAATAACATCCAGTGATGAATAATGTCTAAAATATCATGAAATAAAATCAGTTCAAATCAAAGATCCTAGTGTGTGAATGAGCCCGGGATCCATATGAAAGTCTGAAAAAGGAAAGTTCAAAGTTGCAAGATAAGTTAAATTCCCCACCAAGTCTAAGGGCTTGTTTGGTATCTCTACTCTTTTTTTGATAGATCCATCTAAAATAGATCCATTAAAAAAAGAGCCATAAAAAAAAGAGGCTAGAATATAAAAAAACGCGTTCGGTAACGCACAAATTTATTTTAAATACATCGCCTCTATATTTTAAGACCCAAAAGCTCTATCTCTCATCTGCCTACTTTTGGAGCATTTAGATTTTAGAGGATTTGGCTCTAAATGTCTAAAGCGGAAAGAGTCTAAAATCTTGTGCCAAACGCTCTAATTGTTCAAACATCTGTCCAATTTAGACATATAGAGAAATAGAGGCATGAAATAGAGATGCCAAACATGGGCTAACTCAATCATCTGTCCATTTGATGCACCTTTATCCCAAGTTTTTAAAAAGTAAATGGCAACAATGACATGCTAATCTCTCTTGACACTAAAAAAAAGGCAAATATATCTTTTCATTTGACAAAACAGTTGTAATGCAGTTGAAAAGAGAAAGTTGGAGAGTGGGAGTGGCTAATGTTAGTCAAAGAGGTTAGAGTAGAAATACAAAATATAGGCCCTTATAAGCTGTAACTTAGTTAGTTAGGTATATGATTGTGTGAGTATAGCATGTGAGTTTGAATGGTCACTTTCAATGCTATGGAGAATGGACCACATGGAGTCCTGACCTTGCAGGTTCTAAACTCAACATGTTTTAATATTATGAAGATAAAACCACACATAAATTATTTGACTTTGCTAACACTTACAAACAAAAACTTCTAAATTTGACCTTTAATAGCAACCATTTAATACTTCAAAGATAATAATGACCATCTTGACTAACAGGAAATGCCCGAAAAGGTTAATCTCGATTACTTTCATCATACAAATACTTTAAAAAGAACAAAAATATATTTTAAACATAGTTAACTTCATAATTAATTACTATTTTAGCATAAACTATTGTACTTTAATTACTATTTTAGCTAAGATGATAACTCTAATTAGTTCCAAAACAGAACAATTAAATCAATAATTTATTATTTTAGTTTGAGTGACTCTAACTAAGCTCAAACATTAGTTTAACTACAAATTACTTGATTGCAAAACAAGTTCAATGTCAATATAAATGGATGATCCATATTGATAGAAGGGATATGCACCCATAAAAGATATCTCTCACCTTAAATGAGAGATTGTGTCAGGGCCCTCACATCCATATCCAATGCCAACAACTTAAATGTGAGGGCCCCACTCATATCTTTCGTATAAGGTGAGAGATATCTCTTATAAGAACATCTCCCTTGGTAGAAAAATACAACTAATTATAAATAAAAAAATTAAAAACAGAGTTAGTTTCTTTTGCAAATATTAGAAAAGAGAATTGGCTACATGTAAGTTTCTCTACAATGAAGCAGGTGTTCAAGGCAAGGAACCAGGCTGGGCTTGGGCTTTCCATTATTTAATTCAAGTCCAGTCTAAGTATTGGACGGGCTCAAATCTTAAATCCGGGCTTGAACTAGGTATTAAAGTAAACACTCAGAACCTGGACCAAAGAGGATTGGGCCAACCCACATACCGTAACCGCTTTGGGCCAAATCCTCGCCTCAAGGTTCTAATTCATAGGCCGAGCTTGGATTTCACATTTGGGCCGGACTTAATTAGTGATAGAAAGTTCGAAACCTAGTTTAGCCCCATCTCAAATAAGTATTATTTACAATACAGGGACTTATTTACTCCAAAAAAATCACAGAAATAAAATGCACTTTTTTACTATGTCCAATTGACTAAATGGGCAGCTAAGGCTTTAATATGATGCTGGTGGAGCTCGATCTAAAACCTAATTGCCCATGTGCTGGACTCGAGCAAAATTATGCCGTAAAAATGCTATGACTCAGCTGATTAAGGACATAGGACCTCTCAATATAAATCTCCAATGTTGCGCCAAAAATGAAAAAAAAATAAATTCAATACCATGTCATTCCAATCAGGCCATCCGACCCGACCCACCAACACGTCTCCCCTCTCCCATCCAGCATCATTAGGGTTGTAAACGGGTCGGTTCCGGTCTGGGTCGATGGTGGACTCAGAACCGGAACCGTTAAGGAGAATGTGAAATTAGATCCGGAACCATTTCGGAACCTGTTTCTTGGCTCCGGAATCGGAACCACAACCATATATGGGACGGGTCTGGATTCAGGTCTGGATTTAGATAGATAATAATATTAAAAAAAAACATTATTTTTAGGAGAGATTTTTGAAAATTGAGGTAATATGTTATGTCTCGGGTCCACGGGTCCGAACCAAGGTGGAATCGGACCCGAATCCATTTATTTATCGGGGCCTAAATAAGGATCCGGACCTGGTTTTTAGCGAGTTGGAACCTCCAAGTAATCGGAGAATTAGGTACCCATTTATGATGTATGAGAAGAGAAATCAGGGGTATTTTGGTAATTCAACAGCTTTGAATTCCTCGGTATGTCATCGATTGAGAAAGAAAGCGACACACAGAGATAAAAAGCATGCGAGAAGAAAGATCATAAAAACCGGGAGCAGAGAACATAGAGAGAAGAGAGCACTCTCTCTCTCTCTCTGTAACCGTCTGCTTTCAGGCTTCATGTGTCCCCACAGACAGAGCTCATGCTTTCCACGCCCGTACAAAATCCCCTGTATATATTCCTCTCTCTCTCGATCGAGAATCTCAGTAGTACTGAAAGATGCTCCCAAACCTCCCTCTCCCTCACAGGTTTCTTCTCTTCTTCCTCATTTTCCATGAAAACCACTTTCACGTGTTTGTTGTTTTCTCAGCTTCTGCTGCAAGGAAACGGTTTTTCTTCCTTCTTCTCTAATGAGACTTTTCTCAAACAGGTAAGAGACGGAGATCTACAGAGAGACGTTACCCTTTCGTCGTCTTCTTCTTCTTCTTTTTCGATCAAATCTTGCATTTGAGGAATCGCATTTTCGCGTTTCTGGTCTTGGATTTCTCTTCTTCTCAGCTTCTGCTGCAAGGAAACGCTTTCTGATGAGACTTTTGGCAAACAGGTAAGAGACGTTTCCATTTCGTCTTCTTCTTCATTTTCGATGAAGTCTTGCATCTGAGGAACCACATTTTCGTGTTTCTCGTTTTGGATTTCTCTTCTTCTCAGCTTCTGCTGCAAGAGAACGGTCTCTGATGAGACTTTTGGCAAACAGGTAAGAGACGCAGATCGATCTGGCGAGTGAAAGAAGTTTCTGTGTTTTTTGTTTGAAATCTTTTACAGTTTCTCGTCCTCTCTTCCATTTTGAGCTGAAAATATTGCCTCTTTTTTGCTCGAGATTCATGAGATTTTGATCACAATCGTTGTAGCCTTTGATTTTTTGAGTTGTTTGGTTTTGAATGACGTAGCATTTCTTTGTTTTGTTGCTTCTTGGAATCTATGAGATTGTAGTATCGGAATCTGTCTTTTGTTTGGAATCGTCTTTCTTTTTTGCATTTTGAGCTGAAAATATCGGCCTTTCCGATATTTATGACGACGGAATCGGAATCATGTTAGTCTTGGATTTTGAGCTGTCCGATTTTGGAAAATGTCGCATTTCCATGATTGTTTTGCTTTGGAATCCATGAGATTGCAATCTCGGAATCTGCTGCTTCTTCTTCTTCAACGCTGTTTCTTACTTTATCTTTCTTCTTCAAGATTTTTGAGGTTTTAAAGCGTGATTTCAGGCAAGAGATGATTTTTTCGAGTTCTTGAGGTTTTCTTTCGGTCGTAACTTCAGCATTTCTGATGTTTTTGTATTGCATTTTCTTTTGAGATCATGTAATCTCGAAAGGAGATATTGTTTCGAGGTTGAGAGAAGATTTCCTCTATGTTTTCCAAGTTTCCTACTTGCGTTTTGTGCTATGGAATCGCAAAAAAGGTCAGATGTTGCGTTTAGCGATTTATACTTTTTACAGTTTCCTTCCGTAATCTTTAATCGTTCATCTTCTTGAAGCAGAAGTGGTGAAACTTCTAGGGTTTCTCTCATTTCAAGATGCTGTTCTTCCTTCGATTAAACAAAGTGTTTTTCAACCATCATAATCTGAGCTCCCGTAAGCAAAAGATCAGAGACTTCTGAGATTTTTTTAAAGTTTCTTGCTTTTTAAATCGTACGGTAACATCTTGACTGAAAAACCAGGTTTTTCCCCACTTTTGATCTGGTTTCCGAGCATCCCAGATCCTCTTTTGCATTCTCCGGTCGTTTTCTCACCAGCATTGGTCGAAATCCGACCCTTTGTTCTCTTTCATTGCGTGTTTTTTTAATACCTACGGTAACATTCTTCGCTTTTCTGGGGACCTCTCTCCAAACACCCATCTGAAATCACTGTTGTCCTTTTTATTGTTGTTTTCGTCTTTTGTGAGCGACCCAAGTGGAGGGATTCTCGGTGCATTCCATTCTTTTTCTATTCTCTCATTATTTTCCTTTCCGTTTGCTTTTTGGGCGTCTTTTTCGAGCCCAATGCCCACTCTCAGTATCTCATCTTCGTCATATTTTTTTCCCCCTGCTTTAACGATTCTTCTCTCAGTCTACTTATTAAACAGTGAGTTCGAGAGTGGCGCACTTTAATTCATGCTAGGGTTTTAGGGCTATAGGAAGGGGGCGGGGCTTGGGGTTGTTTGGATTTATCTATTTAATTATTCTTGGCTTGTATGATTTGGTGTTTGACTTAATGGCAGCTGGTTTCAGGTTCTCTGAGGATGGAGCTGAAATGGGGTTGTCTTTAATGAGCTTTTTGATGCATTTATAGCCTCCCGCAGCTGCTTGAGAGGATTACGAGGCGCTTTACCGTGTTCTGAGCTTCTGTAAGCTTTCCATCTCGTTTCTTTAATCCCTGGGCCTTTTGTTGTCCTTTGCTTTTTCTCCTGTGGACCTTCTTTAGCTAGAGCTTTTCGAGAGTTCTATCCAATATTTTGTGGGGTCTGGTTTGCTTGTCTGTACTGTTGTTTTACAAACTTTTTGAAATACTTCTCTGGTTTGTTTTTTTAATTTTTCTCGTTTGGCTTCTGCTGCGGTTTTGAGATGGCTAATGGAAAAATTGTTGCTGAAGGTTGAGATTTTGTTGTTGTCTCTCTTAAATAATTTGGTGGGTGTGGTCGTGATTCTGGCATTTTTTATTCATTCCCGCTGTCTCCACTGTAGAGATGGTTTTTACCAAAAAAAAAAAAAAAAAAAAAGACTGTAGAGATGGCAGACTCGAAGGGCCCAAGGGTGATTTGGATCGGTTGAGTGGTGTGGTTCGGACCACCATCCATCTTCTGTGTGCCTCCTGCATGATGAGCTGTCAAACCCAAAAATCACTTTGATGGGACGGGATGGAAAACCTATGAGCAACTGTTGGGTTAGTCGGTTAGGGACTAGTAAGTCCCTATTTAGAGAGAATGGAAACTTTAATTGCTTTGCAACCATAGCCAACTCACCTTTTTTTTTTTTTTATTATTATAAATATTATCACTTCTGTGAAATCCCAAAACCACCCTTGGATCTGACGATTTGAGCGACCAACTGTTTAATCCAACTACTTTAGGTCATTTTTAAGTTTGAATTGAACATCTGATGTTGCTGCATGTGGATGGCGTAAAAAATGAAGGAAGAAAATTGAAGAAACACCAGAAGCAGATACTCTATTTAGTTATTTATGTTTAGGTAACTCTCTTAGTTGAGTGGGTAAAAGTCTACTGCTTGGATGGTTAGGATCATCTGATCAATGTTGCATTTAGGATGGTCCACACAATGAGCAATCACTCTCTACTGGTGTGCAATAGACACTTAGAGAGTTGATATGGTATGGAATCATATTGTAATTGTCGTGTTAGTGTCCCTGATTAGACAAGAAAATCACGATGGAAGTATGGTTGTGCGCCATTAGGATGTTAAGACAATTTTCACTGCCCACTTGGTCACCCCAAGTTAGCAATGAGTTCACAATTGAATTTTTCCCTGATATATTGAAGTCTATCGACAAATGTAAATAATTGTCAGCCTAGAAGCCTGTGTGTTATACTGGTGCCTGATCAGTACCATTTTTTAGAGTGCGAGGTTACTGCTGTGAGGGTATTGTTGCCTATTGGGAGCGGGCACCATTGACCATTCCAATGGGTAATGGGTTGGTGCCTAATGAATGGACACCCTGACCAGTCATTAGAGGGAACCCTTTTGGAGACAATGGCTAGTGACCACTGATGCTGCTTGGTCAGACACTAACCGCTGCATGTCTTGTTGAGTTAACCGAGCTTGGACTGGATCAGCATAGGAACCGTGTTGGCTCACCCAGACCCATTGAGTGCATAAAAATAAGGCTCTTCAATGCTTCTTGTGATGATGCACCCAGACCCATTTGAGTGCATAAAAATAAGGCTCTTCAATGCTTCTTGTGATGATGCACCCAGACCCATTGAGTGCATAAAAATAAGGCTCTTCAATGCTTCTTGTGATGATGCATATGTTCGAAGTCCAAGGTGTATCTAATGTGCCATTGTGCTCATGTAGATGCGGGTGAGATGCAGTGCACCGCACCGCTTAAGAGCCCACTCCTAAATAATAAGCAGACAAAATAGTTATGCAATCTTTTATAAAGCACATTCTCACTTTTTATTGATGTGGGACAGATAGAAAGTGCTAAGTGAAGTGAGTTGCCAAACATGACGTGGGTTTTGCAAGCTTTTTAGGAGATCTTCTCTCCAAAGTTTCCATTAAAAGATTATATGATTTTGAATTTCCATTTTCCTGAATCAAATACCTAGTCACAACATTGTAAATAATTTGAGATATCATTAAGAAGCTCCCCATTAAGATTTTCAGAAATCCCACAATTTAAAATTAGACTTAGACCCCCACATTTTTTTGTGAGATTTTAAATGTACCACTATTTATAAGTTGCAAGTAGAACCTCAAGGTGATTTTTTTTTCATTGCCAAAACATAATGTATAGATGAAGGTGTCTTATGGGCTTGAATCTTCACACGGTGAAAATATTTCAAGGTTCCATTTAAGTGCCTATCTAGCTATAGCCTTGGATTTCTAACTCCAGATGAGATTAGAAATACGATCGCATATAAATTTTTTAGCTTAAAAAATTTGAAAAGTTCAACACAATACACGTCGTGTCTATATATTGGATCTGTGAATATGCTTAGAGGAAAACCTCTATCCTCATACAAAGTGGTTCCAGTTCACATTCATATCGGCAAATCCATTGGACGTGTTCCTGTTGCCATTGCACATCAAAAGAAGGTTCATTAGAAATAAATCTCATTCCCCCTCTTAGCATTACAGGCCCAAACACTGCTTATAATCTACGAGGTGGAAATGAGCATTTTAGTGCTTGTCAATCACATACTGATGATACTTTGCCATTGAACTCAGAATTTGGGATACAAATGGTGAGTTGAGCTTTCAATCATAGGTGATTAATCATGGGTTTTAAATTCATAATCTAAGTAGTTTCCTAGGCAAGTTTCTTTGCTAGGCCTGTAGTCATGGATCAGCCAAGTTTTCACTTGACAACACAAAATCAATTGGGATTACTCTAGAATTAAGCAATCCAGTGACAACCGTGTCTTTGTTCATTGTACTTGGATTTACCATGGCACACTTTATTATAAGCCCGTGCTAGAGTAGAAGCACCATCACAATGCAAAGAAATTGATGGCATTGGTCCAGGCCAAAGTGGGATTTCCAGGAGTAAATTTCTTAGGCACTCTACACGAACTTTCTTAGTCCAATGGGCCTGGACTTACTGTTGAATGTTTTAATATACACTCATGATAGAGTAGATGTAATATCACAATGCAAAGTAATTGCTAGGATCTAGGAGTCTAACTAATGCTCACACCTCTACACTTTACCTTGTTTGGCTTCTTGTTCTTCCTAAGTTTTTTTTATTTTTATTTTTTTATTTTTATTAGTATTGATAAATTTATTAAAAGAGAAAGCCAGATACAAGAAGCCCACCAAACAAACAAAAAGGGGCACGATGGTATAAAAGAATTATACCACGAAAAGGAAAAAACAAAACACAATGAAACATCACACATTGAAAGCCACAAAATTAGAAGACCTATCCACTCCTTGCTTAGCTCATGAATCAGCAAAACCATTTGCCGACCTCCCTACATGTTGAAACTTCACTTGAATCGAGGACGCTAAAGCTCTAATCTCATTAGGGTAAAATTGAAATCTCCAAGGAATGACAGCCAAAGAAGACACCCCACGAAATAGCATTGAGATTGTTCTTCGTAAGTTCATAGGGTGTTATGTTAGTTTTCTTAATAAAGATCCTTAGAATGTGACAAGCATCAGAATAGCTCCCCCCCACCCCTAAACTTGAATGGGATAACATAGCATTTATCATATTCACTAGTGCCTATTTTATGTTTTGCTCTGTCATTTTGTTGTGGTAAGCTACAATGACTTCATAAACTGTTCCTTTTAATTTCATTATAACTAAAAAAATTCTTGGGACGTATATTCAGCACCCTAATCTGATCTGAGGGTTTTGATCTTTGAATCTAATAAGTTTTCTAATTTGACCATGCAGATTTCAAAATTTTCTCACTTCATACTAAAATATATGTAAATTTTTGAGAATTTATCGATAAACATTATGACGTATCTTTTACATTTGCGGGATGGTGTTGCTATTGCCATATGTATTAGTATGTATAAATTCTAAAAATCTAGTGCTTCTATTCTATCTATCTTAGAAAATGTTTTCTTGAAAATTTTAGTTTGCATACAGGTTTTACATTTATCATTCACACCATTAAAGCATTTAGGAATTAATACTATTTTAATCTTAATATCCACGCATCTAAAATTAATGTCCTTATCTGCCAAGTCATAAAGAAAGTCTAAGAGATACAAGTTAGAGTGGAAGCAATTTTATTAGTAGTATTGTGTTTAAACATTCCCCCTGCGACTTATCTTTGCCTATAAACTTGTTGTTCTTAGTCAAGACGGAAATGTTTGATTCAATTTCAAAGGCCAACTTGAGGCTGTTGTCATGAGCAAGTCTCCAAATACAATATTATTAGGAATTTTACGTACACGAAATGCAGAATTAAGGTCTAGAATTTTGCTGGACGCGAGTTTAGAGTCCACATTACATTTGCCTACTATCTTTGCAGCTGACGATTTTCCCATGTAAAAAGACTGCTCTTCTTCCACTTGTAGGCCTTGTACATGCTATGGTCATTGGTGATATACTTCATAGCTCCGGTATGGACCCACTAATTCTTATCATTGCCTACAATGTTTGCCTCAGAAGCGACTGTAAAATAATGTTCTTTGGTAGCTTTGGCCTGATTATTTTTCTCTTTTTTGTATTATTGGCAACCCCTATTAAAATGACCCCATTTCTTACAATGGAAGCATCCTCTCTTCTTTTGGTCTTTCTTACCATTCCTCTTGGATTTCTTGTTATTGCAGTTCACTTGATTCACTAAAGGATCTTATGCATCATTTCATATTTTTTGCCCTTGTCTTGGAAATAAAGATGGCAACAGTTCAGGTTGGGTTTGGGTTTAGGCCGACCCAGACATGACTCAATTGGCATGTGCATTGCCCCATACCCAACCCAACCTATGACAGGTTTTGTGGTGTTGGATGCCAAACCCACCCCATGGGAGTTATGGGTTGGGCTGGATTTATTAGTGGTTGATTTTTTTTTTCCAAAAAAATATGAAAAATTATTTGAAAAAGATAGGATTGAAACCCACAACCCCTATGGGAGTGTATCAACACCTAGAACCACCTGTGCTAATGAAGTTCTATGTGAAAAATATTATCATTTAGTATGTTAAGATAAGCAAGGCAGGTCAGGCATAGACAAAACTAAAAAATGCCACAAGCCCAACTTGGGTTGGATTGCGGAAAACTGTAGCCAAGCAACACACCATCAAACCTTCCCCTAATAGGAGTGGGTGGGGGTGGGTCCCTGTTTAAAGCCAACCTGTCACCATCCCTACTTGGAACCTAGACTCATTCAGATTGAAGATTTCGACCCAACTGTTTGAGGGTTAATTCCTCCCTATCATATTTAAGGCCTTTTCTATGTTCCTTCCATCATGGATGCAATTTGCGGATGATGGACCCACAATGATGGGATTATTGATCTTGCTTCCTTCTTTTGCCGATTCACTAGACTTCATCCACAATCAGCCTATCGTTAAATATCTGGGGATCATGAAATTGGAGAAATAGAAACTTTCTTTTTATGTGCAGCATGAGTCATGATTTTTTTTTTTCAAACCATCCTAGACCTGTTTCATGGTTACCATGTCTTCATAGAGTTTGAAAGCTAGTCTGAGATTTCATTCTAGATGTGTCTTTGCATATAAGTTTGCGTTCTAGATTTTCCCTCTAAGATTTCCATTGAAAAAACATATGATTTTGAAAACATTTTTCATAGAATCAAATGTCCAAAAACCATATTGGAAATTATTTGAAAGATTTCCAACATTCTCCATTAGCCACGTGGTTCCTGGCCACCATTAACTCTTCCAAATGTACAACTTGCTGTCATCTTTTCTGGGTAAAGGTATATTGGGTCAGTTCTATTGAGGGGAATCATTTTATTGTTTATAACTTGGTTATGATATTTTCAGCATTAGAAAAGGAGGAACTTCTGCAAGCTGAATTGTCATTTGGTCAGTCTTGTTCCATATAGGCCTAGACCCTTTTAAATAGGAATGACTTTTGGGAGGGAGCCATGGAAGTCATTAGATGAATTGTCACTGGTATTTGGATGATCTATGAAATTAATAATTCTATTTTCTTCACTCTTTTATGAACATCGTTCTTTTTTCTGGGTCAAGTCTCTCATAGAACTACTCGTATCTGTCACAGAAGTTAATCCAACCTGAAAGTCATTAACATTTCCGTGTTTCTGCTGCAGAAATTCCCAGGCGTCAAACTCCATTTGAGTTATTCTTTCCATTAGCAGAGCAACAAAATGTCTACAATTGTGCTGACGTTGAGAAGTTTTCTTATTATTGTGTTCACCTTATCAACGTTCCTGCATCCATCCCTTTCTGGGGAGAACTATGCTGGGGACACTCAGTCGTTAATAGCTTTACGAGAGGCTCTTGCTCAGAGGAGAGATTCTCTTCCAAGTTGGTTTGATTCCAAATGTCCCACCTTGCAACTGGTCTGGCATAAGATGTTTGGGTGATAAAGTTCTCCATGTAGATTTATCCTACATGCCATTGGGCCTTCCCATCCCTAGGTGTATTGGAGAATTCAGAGCTCTGAAGCTCCTTAACTTGAGTGGCTGCGAACTCATTGGATCCATTCCTGAAACCTTATGGAACTTGCAAATGTTACAGTATCTGGACTTGAGTCAGAATGGTTTGTTTGGAGCTCTACCTCGTGCTGTGTCTAACCTAAAAATGCTCAGAAAACTCATACTTGATCAGAATAGCTTCTTAGGTAGCTTGCCATCCACAATTGGGCAGCTTAAAAAGCTCACTGAACTGTCCCTCTCCAAAAATTCATTCAGTGGAAATCTTCCACCTGAGCTTGGCAACCTACACAACCTGGATTCTTTGGACATAAGCATGAATTCTTTCTCTGGAAAGCTACCTTCCAGCTTGGGCAATCTAACTAGGCTTTCATACTTGGATGCTAGCATCAATAGCTTCACTGGAGAAATTTTCAGGGAGATTGGAAGTTTGAGAAGGCTTGAAATATTGGACCTCTCATCAAACAGTCTTACAGGATTCGTACCGCCAGAAATTGGCAGATTGACAAGCCTAGAGACTCTCTGGATTGGAATGAACAACTTGGAAGGTGGAATTCCATCTGAAATAGGGAATCTGGTCAAGCTTAAGGGCTTTAGGATGCAAAGCTGCAAATTGACAGGTAAGATTCCAGATGAATTGTCCAACCTGAGAAGCTTGACAGAGTTAGACATATCAGAAAACCATTTTGAAGGAGAGCTGCCTGCGAGCATCGGCAAGCTGATGAACCTAACTTACCTCATTGCCACCAGTGCAGGATTGAGTGGGCATATTCCAGAAGAGATTGGAAACTGCAAAAAACTTGAGACCCTGGATTTATCCTTCAATTCCTTTTCTGGTCCATTGCCTGAGAGTTTTGCAGGTTTGGAAGCGCTGGACAGTTTTATAGTTGAGGGAAATCATTTATCAGGTCCTATCCCTGCCTGGATTTCGAACTGGAGAAGAGTGCAGTCAGTTAGGTTGGGCAAGAACTACTTTGATTGTTCTTTACCTCCCCTGAAGTTGCAGTCTTTGGTGACGTTTTCTGCTGATGCTAACCAGCTCACCGGTGAAATTCCTCCAGAGATATGTGACTCCATGTCATTAACCACTCTTTCATTATCAGAGAATGATCTTACGGGTGCCATTGACAAAACCTTCCGGCTATGTTCAAGACTCACTGATTTGATATTGGCGGGGAAACAATTTATTTGGTAATTTACCAGGTTATTTAGGGCAACTGCCACTGGTTACACTGGAAATGGCTCAGAACAACTTTTCTGGCAAGCTTCCTGAACAGCTCTGGCAGTCTCAGACCCTCATGGAGATATCGATGGGTAACAATTTGCTAGTGGGTCAGATTCCTGTGGGCATTGGTAAACTATCTAGTCTAACGAGGCTGCAGCTGGATAACAATTTCTTTGTAGGTGCAATCCCGAGTTCGATTGGAAACCTGAAAAACCTGACGAATCTATCACTCCATGGTAACAGATTAACTGGTGAGATCCCATCAGAGCTTTTCAACTGTGTAAATCTTGTGGCATTGGATCTGGGTTCAAATAACCTTACCGGTGTCATTCCCAAAAGAATCTCTCAGCTGAAGCTTCTTGATAATCTGGTACTTTCTAACAACCATCTCACTGGCCCAATTCCCGGGGAGATCTGCTCTGGGTTTCAGCAGGTACCTTTCCCTGATTCTGAGTTCACCCAGCATTATGGCTTGCTTGATCTGTCCAACAACAGGCTTGAGGGTCAGATTCCGCCCACTATCAAGAACTGCTTTGTGGCAATGGAGCTCCTGTTGCAAGGGAACAATCTCAATGGCAGCCTCCCTCTTGAGCTTGCGGATCTGTCAAATTTGACACTAATTGATCTTTCTTTCAATTCCCTGACAGGGCCAGTTCTGCCTCAGTCTTTTACATCCAAAAATCTCCAAGGTCTCCTCCTTTCAAACAACCAGCTAACCGGCCCAATTCCGGACATGCTTGGTTCAAGGATCCCAAGCTTGGTGAAACTCAATTTGTCAAGCAACCAGCTCACCGGTCCATTCCCGTCTTCCATCCTTGATATCAAGAGTCTGACCCATGCAGACATCAGCCATAATTTCCTCTCTGGACCCATTTTATTGAGCAGGAACAATCCTGGAATCATCTCTCTATTAGTCCTCAATGCCAGCAATAATAATTTCTCTGGTGGTCTAACTGAAACAATCTCCAATCTGACGTCCCTCGCTGTTCTTGACCTTCACAATAATAGTTTCACTGGCAGCTTGCCTTCCTCGATTTTGAATCTTTCTTCTCTAACGTATCTTGATGTTTCCAAAAACAGTTTCCAGGAAACAGTCCCTTGTAATATCTGCAGCATTGTAGGCCTCACATATGTTGACTTCTCTGGGAATAAATTCGTAGGGTATGTGCCAGAGAGCTGTGATGTTGTTAAGCCATGTGTGGCTAAGCGTGTCTTGCCACCCTGGGAAGCTCATTCATCCAATCGCGGTTTTACCCGGGCCTTTGCTTGGGGCATTGCAGTCAGTGCCACAGCAATCTTTCTTGTCCTTTTTTTTGGTCTCTACAGACAGAGAATGGTGAGGCAAGAAGCTATAAAGGCTCTAGTTCACTCTAAGGCCAAGCCAGCAGCTATTGAGCCAAGTTCCACTGATGAACTGCTAGCTAAGAGGCCAAAGGAGCCTTTGAGCATCAACATAGCCACCTTTGAGCATGCTTTACTGCGACTGACTTTGGCTGATATATTAGCAGCAACTGAAAATTTCAGCAAGACCCACATCATCGGCGATGGTGGATTTGGAACTGTATACAGGGCATTGCTGCCTGAGGGGCGTACAGTTGCCATCAAAAGACTGAATGGTGGGCACTTTCAGGGTGACCGAGAGTTCTTGGCAGAGATGGAAACTATTGGCAAGGTAAATCACCAGAACTTGGTTCCATTGCTTGGTTATTGTGTTGTCGGCGATGAACGGTTTCTAATATATGAGTTCATGGAGAATGGAAGCCTCGACCTGTGGTTGAGAAATAGGGCTGATGCAGTTGAGACTCTAAATTGGCCGGCCCGGTTTAAGATATGTCTGGGGGCAGCACGTGGGCTTGCATTTTTGCACCATGGGTTTGTGCCCCACATTATTCATAGGGACATGAAATCAAGCAACATTCTGTTGGACCATGGGTTCGAGCCACGGGTCTCTGACTTTGGCCTGGCGCGCATCATCAGTGCGTGTGAGACTCACGTAAGCACAGATCTCGCAGGGACGTTCGGGTACATACCGCCTGAGTATGGTCTGACAATGAAGGCCACAACAAAGGGTGATGTCTACAGCTTTGGAGTGGTTGTGCTAGAGCTGCTGACAGGGCGGGCACCCACAGGGCAGGAAGAGGTGGAGGGAGGAAATCTGGTGGGCTGGGTGAGGTGGATGCAAACAACAGGGAGGGAGACTGCAGTGCTGGATCCTTATGTGTCTGGATATGGCCCATGGAGAGAGCAGATGGTGCGGGTACTTGCCATTGCAAGGGCATGCACAAGTGACGAGCCCTGCAAGAGACCGAGCATGCTTGAGGTGGTGAAAATGTTCAAGGAGACTGCAGGAGAAGGTTCGGTGTAATCAAAATCCAAATGGATGCAGACATGGATATAATTTTAGCATTGGTACAAGTAGTAACTAATGATGCTTCGATTTCATATATTTGCTATATAGATTATATGCTAACTGGTATTAGGTATGGTAAAGTGAAGTGTACAAAAGTGGGGGAAACAGGAAAAATATGTCCTAAGCTCCAGCACGGGATGCACTCTTGCTTCATTGTTTTATAGAAATGACATGTTTTTTCAGAAACATTGATTCCTTACTTATGCCCATGTTTGTGAGTACAAGCTGTTGCAATTTACATTTTTTTCACTAGTAGGGTCCATTTTTCAGTTATTCAAACTGCAAATCTGATGGACCCTTTATTAAGGTGTACTATCTACCAAAATCTTGTGAGACGTTTGTGTTTCCTTCTGTGGAACGAGCTTAGTTCTGATTTCAGTTTTGCAGGCGTGGCGGCCTGTTTCACCACCAGCAATGTTTCACCACTCTCAGTCACCACATACCAGATCCAGGTCCATGGAGGAATCTGTTTCATCTGAGGGCTGCATTTACATTCTCTAACTACGGCCCAAAAAACTCATACAATGCAGCCTGCTCAACCAACTCTCTTTTTGTTTGGCACTGGGCAAGTTGCATGTCTCACCATCAGATTTCACCAACTGAAACATGTGATCCGTTCGTTCCATTTGGTTTCTTGTATTCTAATAACATGTGAAACACAGAAAAATCTGATGGTGGCATCACTATTTTTGAAGTGAAATTTTGTCCAAACAACAGTACAGTTTTCATGAGCACGACAGAAGCATAAAATTGATATACATGCATGAAAAAAGGATAATGAAAACTATCCAGAGAAACTAGTAACTACTACACTATTTCTAAGAGCTAACATGACGGCCTCCTCACTTTGTTGATAATGCTCTTATTTCAGCGACCGTCAAACAGTAATTAGATGTATCAGTGATGAGTCATACTTTTGGACAATCTTTGGTGATCCTTACACCACCCTTCCCTCTCCCCCTTTCAGATGAATGACCCCACTTTGAACAGCCACTAAGCCAGAATTGACCTTTGTACAGGCTGATAGCACCGTCAGATCTGTATCCATTTTTTTTTTTTTAAATTGGTGATATAGGGGGGGTGCTTATGCTTATCTCGATCATGATAGATTCGTACCATTTGACCATTTCAATCTGCTGGGCTCTTGCCCAAGATCTCCATCTGTGACATCGCCAAGAGGATCACAACCGCCCATATGCAATCTCAAACTCCTGTGATTTGTGAGTAGGCAGGATCACATCAACCCAGAGGTTCTGATTCCTTGTCAAGATGCACCTTTTTTTTATAACTGATGAGATCACATAAGCCCCGCAAATACTCCCAATTGGCAGCTGTTAAATGAGGGTTTTATAGTGAGAATCAAATGTAATCTTTATAAAATAACAACGTTCATCTTACAGAGACGAGTTTGTGGCCAAATTAGAATGTGGGGACCGCGTTGATGAATGGCAGTTACAGGTGAGGATGGGGTATATATCAGGTTGATACTCATCTAATATAATTCACAGGGTTATGTAATATGCTGAGGCACATCGCACATGTTTCATGTGCACTTCATATCTGAGGCCCACCTATGATCAATGCAACCCACTCACTCACTCACTACCTCCCTAATTGCCACCTGCCCCTTTTAAACCTTAATCACAACTGAATCCTCTGGTGGATTTATCAAAAAGGAAGCACATACAATAAAACCCCTTGAAAACTACTAGGCCCATAATTCAAAGATTCAGATGGTCTGATGGACTGGATTCTTCACCGCTTAACATTCTTGAAAAAGACCCTAAACCCTCTTCTGGATCCTATTCTCAACAGCCACAACCAATCTATCTAGTACGCCATATTTTGTATCAAAACACGACCTCCCATCTCTTTTACTCGATCGAATTGCAGCAAGATTCCAAGAACCACTCTTCCTCTTTTTATAATTTTTTTCGAAAAGACCCCTGTATTTTTATATTACTACAAAAAACTTATCTTCTGTGTTTTTACAAAAGGCCACTAATCTAACAGTATAACATATGACTGCTGGTTTTATGGATAAATGATAGAAGCAACCTTTATTTAAGCTTTAGCAAATTTCACTAACTCAAGCTACCTATTATGGGGCCTATGGAATGCATGACAAAGGGAGGCGTGCTGTCGGAAATGCTTGGATGTGGATTAGGAATGTTTTAATTTTAGGCCCTTGAAGTTCAAAGGACAAAATCACTTTATTTTTTTTCTTATAACTCAAGCAATAAGTCATTCGAGTTTTTCCTATAGATAAATCAGTCAAAAACAAAAAATTGAAGGATCTGAATTCATTTTGTAAAGTTTGCCTGCTAGTGTCAATGGAGGTTTTAGTAAAAATACAAATATAGGGGCCTTTTCGAGGTTACGTAAACATAAGGAGGCCTTCTGTACAGAAACACATTTCTAGTCCTGGTATGGTTGAAACGAAAGAAAATGAGAGACAACCAATGCTACTCAAATGACAGTTACTGGTATTGTAGTCAATGGTGAGATAACAAAAGTGAAAATGATCTTATGCAGCTTTTAGTATTGATCTGCCAGCAGCATACCATCTGATTTAACTTGCACGCAACTTGCCACCTGCATCAACTCTTGGAGCTACCCAAACCACACTCTCTTAGTGCTACCTTTGTTTGATCAAAGTTGCTTATACCACACTCCACCCTCTTCATAGGAAGAGGCTTTCCACACTATCAATCCAATGATGCATATCAGTTGTGTGTGTGTGTGTGTGTGTCACAGAGAGAGAGAGAGAGAGAGAGAGAGAGAGAGAGAGAGAGAGGTCTCCTTTAGATTAGTTCCCACAAAATTCTACATGAGAGAAACTCATTAGTTTCTTTAGCATAAGTTTCCTCAATTATACATTCAGGTGAGGACAAAAAATGATTAAACTTATTTACAGAAATGCAACCTCTCTCTTGCGAGTTGCATCTAAGCAAACAAAAATCAGGTCAGGGGAAAGCTCAAGTCGGGGGGAAGAACCTGTTGAGATTGAAGGGAAGTGTATAAAACTCCTCATTCCTGATGTCTCCTTTGAAGTTTCTGAACTTAGCCCACCATGGCATTCCCCTATCCTTCCTTGATACATCGACATCCACAGTATTGTCCAATAAAACAGCAACTATCAATGCCACTGTTGGTGCCGAAGTAAATACTGTATTAAGAAAATCATCAAACTGAAAAAAGAGGCAAGGTTTTGTAGTAGTCAGTCTATTGCTGAAAATCAGCCATCTCAATGCTGCCCTTCAGAAAATAAGGGAAAAAGAGGATGTTAATTGACTTACCCAGCTTGCTCTTGTGTAAACCGGCAGATGTCTAGAAGTAGCCCAATACTGGTTGAAGTACTGAGGAACAGATAACCCGAGAAAAAGCGAAATGCCCGTGATGTAGAGGTTTCTCATAGAGTTCATGTTCGTGAATTGGAGGAAAGACAGTCCAAGAGATGCTGCATATAAGAGAAAAAAGTTTGCTGAAGCCTATCTTCATGTAAGCTAATGTTGTAAAACGTAAAGTAGCAGAAGACTCATGCAGAATAAATATAATTAGGCTCTATGCTTATCCCATTGAGGGCTCTCTCTCTCTCTCACACACACACACACACAGCATGTTGTCCTGTGATTTTGGAACTGCTCCACTATGTAGCCCGAAAAAAAGGGGGGTTCTACCTTGCCAAAGAGGTTTTTTTTTTTTGCCACGCGGCTGATTATCTCCAATGAGAATGATTTTTTACATACCATCTTTGCTTCTATTTTGTTCTTAAATTTTCATTGCCTCTGCTCGTGAATGAGGTTGAGCATACAAGGTATTAATGTAGGATTACATTTGAAAGCCGGTAAAAGAAGAGTTTCCACAAGTAACTGATTGGTCTAAGATTTTCTTTAGGAACTTGCATTAACTTAGTTGAAGTCCTGGAGCCATTGAGGCTCGAACTGATCGAAGTGTTCAGCCCACATGGGCCCACACGCCAACATCTCCCTCTTGACAGTAAGAGCCTGAGAGCCAGGACCGTATCCTTTTTCAATGGTGGTTGGATCGCTGTTTGCATCTACACGAACTGAGGGTGGCAGGGACAAGCACCCTCAACCTATGATGCACGGATACTTCAAAATGGGCAACGTATCGTGTCGTATCGTATCCGATACTTCACTTTTTATGTGTAAAATCCGTGCCTTGCCGTGTCTACGACGTATCCTCGCTGTATCCATTCCGTATCTGTGCATCATAGCCCTCAACATAGCCCATGGCATTGTGAAGACGCAGAATGGGTAGAACTGGAGACCTCCTGAGCAGATAGTTCTGTCAAGTTTGACAGGCAGCACATTTGGAGCAAGGGTGGAAAAGGAGGGTTTGCAGTGGAAGATGATGGATTCACCATTTGAAAGAGAAGATAAGGAAAATGTTCTGGAGGCTCTGATACCAAGTTTAAACTGAGAAAAACAAATGCATATAAACCAAACACATTCAGCCAATGGCTGTTATAATTATTTATTGACAAGAAAGATGAAGGTTGCTGAAGAGGTTGAGAAGATAAGATGGAATACATGATCACAGGGGATAAACGATTAGGAAGAAAATTAGGACAGAGGAGAAGCAGTTTAGACAGCACAGATGGTAGCTGACGTGTCATTAACACTACCACTAATGGATGTGCCAAATTTTAAGTTAGGGCAAGACTACTAGCTTAGGAACAGTTTAGCCTGTGAGGCCCACCTAGAAGTATGACAACCATGGCAATCATGGGTTTGAAAGGCCCCCTACGACATACATGTACAAACACTGGGGAATCATCCAATCAAGAAGGTGCTATTTTTGAGATCTTAAATGCCATCCAAATCCTAGCCAGTAGATGAAGTGTGCCAGATCTGCATGCTCAATTGGAGGGCCTACACAGCTTGGATAAGTGTCAAATGATAAGTATTTCAATCTATAACAGTGAGCAAATGTCAAATGAGTGTCAAAAATTAGGGTGTGGGTGGGTGCGTGGGTTGAGGGAGGCTTAGTGAGTGTGAGGCAGATAGATTGATCATAGGCCTGCCTGCTCACATAGGGCCTGCTCATATAGTCATATGAGAACTGGTCCTCATATGAAGTTCTGCTGTGTTGCATCTGTCTGCACGTACATGTATACACAGCATGATAGACAATTAGCAAGCTATACTCTAGGGAACATTTCCTTGCGTGCATATCACATATACATGTATTATCAGAAATAATATAAAAGACAGAGAGAAAGATTGTTACGTACTTATTAGGCCAAATAGAACACAATACAGTGCAGCAAATATTGGGAAGGGTATGGATGCAAACAAAGCTCCAAATTTTCCTGCAGAAATCTGGTTAGTGTTTGAAGGTATTAGTGAAGAAAAGGGGTGATGCTTTGAGGTTAAATCCCAACTCACCTAAGATTGAGAAGAAAATCATGAAACCAGCTGATACTTGAACAACCCTGCGGCTTCCGACCCGAGACAGCCCAAGCAGCCCAACATTTTCCCTGAAATGAGAGTCAAGCTCATAATCCTCAAGTATACACGAAGTCATCAAAGAAAAATTAAAGTTAGAAAGGACTTTCTTACACAGATACAGTTGACCCAGTAACTGTTCCATATAGACCATCAAGCAGTACGCCAATGCCCTGTGATGAAGGAAGATTACTGAACAAAATGTTGTCTGACGTAAGGGTTGATCCAAAGCCCACAAACTAATGCCAGCGCTTAAGCTCACCAGCAGAAGGAAATGGAAAAATATAAGAGTAGAGATCATAGAAATCGGGATGACCTCAACACTGGCATTTTCATTTGTACCAGAGTAAACAGGGCATTTTCTGTTAAAAGTTGTTGAATTTATACCTGCCAGCCGATGCCTCGACTAAGAACATATGCAGGAGGAGGGGTGGCCATGGCAAACCGCGATGATGCAATATATGCACCAGTGGACTGCAATGAGACAGAATGAGAATTAAGAAAACGGATGCCGATCATTATCACTTGCTGAAACTAATACTTAGCACAATCCAACACAATACCTCTATTTGTGAAACAATAACTGCTGCCATCATGGCAAATGAATGGCCTGCACTGAATGTGGGTGCACCCCACTCAAGAGGATAGGGAAATTTGATCCTGTAATTGACATTAAAAACATCATTTGGTTGGATATGAGTTTATTTTATATAGCCGTTAACTTACGAATCAAATCTTACAAAATGGTAATTTTGCAGATCTCAGGTCCTTCTCAGACCCATTGAATGTTTTATTGCTTTTAGAACTCATATCATGGAAATCAAAAGAACTTGTGACTAAATTCATTTACCATGGGGCAGAGGATATGAGGTGAGCTTTGTCGGTGCGACAACTTTGTTTAGTCTTTTCTGGTACATATGTGTAAGCTCCTCCAACAGTTAAGATATGGGAATACAGCCATATGATTGCAATGCTCAAAAGAATACTGAACCGCTCGAGTACAGGTGTATCTCTCCATGTTTTTATATGCTTGAGATACTGCATTACACACCAATCTGCATCAGTATGAACCTAAGCGGAGCATGGTAATTGTCTCAATTCAGAAGGATCGGCAAGTAATATTGACATGATATACAAATATCAGTACTATTTTTAAACTGTCCAGTGAAAATACCAGGGAGAAACCAATTATTGTGAGGAGCATCGGTATGCCAATCTCCACACACTCTCCCACCTACATAAACATCTCAAATCAGATAAAGAAATCTATGTGGATAAATAACTTGATGCAAGGAAATAGATGAAGCACCGCAGGGAAGCCACGATCCAAAAGCCCCAAACCGACTAAACACATTACTGGTGACATGCTCAGAGGGCTGAAAAATCTGCTAGTAGAATTAGATAGCAGTTAGCTGTAGTATTTCATGTCTAAACAATGGAAGTACACAATAATTGTTACATACCGTGAAAAAATGCCCCATATCTGACTATAACCAAGGATGATTTGCAAACTCGATGCAACGATTAGTGCTCCTTGAATTGCACGCATGGTTTGTAGGAATCTCTGCAACATATTAAAGAAATTATGTTTGTGGCTGACGAGCTCAAGTGACTCTAAGCAAATGCATCACTTAATTAGCTTGTCCTGTGACCATACTTCATGAGGGTCAGGAATCTTCTTTAGCGATGAGTCATTTATGATCGACAGCACAGGTATCACGAAAGCATAAGAACCACCAACAATCACAGGCAATCGGGTACCAAACAATGTCTGAAGTAATGTCTTAATGCCCGCTACAAACAAGAGTGTCTGTATGACCCTAGCTTTGTCACCCTGAATTGACAAGTTTAAAGAGAATAAACAAATTAAAACTCCTCCAAGGATCCAATCAGAGCACACATATGATCCTGTACTTACATAACTTCCTCCCATTAAAGGAACCAGCAGTGTTGGGATCATAACTGATGTACCAAGCATCAAAATGTAGTTTTGAAATGCCAAGATCATAGTTTGATCTGCAAGAGAAAGCTTCCACTTAGATTAATGACACGTGAAATGGTAGTTCATGAGTACATGAAAATTTGGTATCCTCTAGCATGTATGGCCTCTAGCATGTATGGCTACAATGATTAAGATCATATCCAGTTAGCTAAATGGAATCTTACTAACTCATGTCAATAAATGAAGATTTTATGATGCCATCCTAGTCATCCAAGTTGAAAAACATCTTTCTACCTTGTCATTAATTTCATTTATCAACCACTGTTCATTTTAATCTTATTTTTCTTTGAAGTAATTAAACACATTGGATCAGTAGGTAAATATCTTAAAAATTAAAGTGTATAAGAGAGAAGCTTTCCGAAACCATGGTTTTGAGACATGTTGCTAGAAATGGGCTCTGTTTACATGGTTTTGAGACATATCTTGATAACCCAAGAATCTTAACAGAATTTATTGTCAATCATTCCAGATAACCACCTTGATCCTTGCAACTTGGGGTTTCCAAGGGAACGCCCATTTAAAGTTTAATTTGGAAACTTGACACAGCTGGAAGTCAACTGCATGTTGGACAGTGGCAAAATTAAAAATCTTGCCAGTAGACTGCCAGCTGATATTTCACTCACCACATTGGAGAAAGATGTTGTGGTGTGGAAGATCAAGGTACCAAGATGATCAAAGCGAAAGGTACATATTATAACCCATTGATTACCAAAAAATATCTATTTCAATAAATCCTTCTTCTCAAAATGGGGGATTTCCTTGATTTGAGTGATAGAGAGTATACAATTTTCGATGAAGATGATAAAATCATTTGGAATGATCAAGGAGAGCCTGTGGCCAGGCAAAGTATCGGTTCCTTTCATGTAGAAAGATAAATATGTGATACTAAATGATGATACAATTTATGACAAGTCTTCTAATAAAGAGAGTGAAGTGAACAAGCACTCACACTTGTAGAGAAGGATGATGGGGGTGCATCAAATGAAGTTCAAATTACATGGAAATAGATCCATTGAATGGGTTATTCAATTCAACTTCCAATGAAACCGTTTTTATGCCTTTCAGACCAGAAGGAAAGTTATGGTACATTTTCTGAGTATGTCTTTTACTATGTTTGGAGGGCCATGTTTAAAAGCATGGTTGGAAAACTCTCCGAGTTGACTCTTAACTCTCCTGAGTCATCTCATTTTGACAAAAGGACCGAGTCAAATATAGGGGAGACTCGGCCGAGTCATCTCATTTCAATAAGTTGCTTGCACTCTGAACCGTTTAATAGGTAGATCTAAATGTAAATGAATTAAATTTTATTTATAAGTAATTATGCATAAGGTATAGAGTTAGCAATTGAAAAATAATGGCTAGAATATAATTTGAGACTTATATTTCATCGTTTACATTCGATATTTGGATTGATAACTTATGTAAGATGTACTATGTTTTGTTTTATTTCCCTTATTGTAGTATTTTTCTTGAATGTATAAATTTATTAATTTGAATTGATTATCATGAATGCATGTAAATAAATGTATATTTATATTTTATAAGTAATACATTTATTTTTAAAAAATTTAAGATTATTTAAAAAAAAAGGAAAACATGACTCTCTCGAGCCTCCGCGTTGAGTCTATCCGAGTCAATTTTTTCGCATTGGACAAGTCAAGTCCGAGTCATGAGTTTTCCAACCTTGTTTAAAAGCATTTTTTTTTTTTTTTTTTATAATGGAGTGAAGAATCCCTTTTCTGTGCAAGTGGGAAGTCCCAGTTTCCACCCCTTCTTTGGTCATTGATTCTCTCTAGCATGTTAAGTTACAAACAGCCTAATAGAAGTCCATCGGGTTTAAGACCCTAGGAACTATCTAATCTATTAACGGTTTTGGAATCTAAATGTGGATCTGGGTCCAGCCCAGCCTGTGGATCCAAAAGCATGCACAGGCGCCCCTAAACAGACCGAAGTCCATCGGGTTTAAGACCCTAGGAACTATCTAATCTATTAACGGTTTTGGAATCTAAATGTGGATCTGGGTCCAGCCCAGCCTGTGGATCCAAAAGCATGCACAGGCGCCCCTAAACAGACCTGGACAGGGGCCACAGGCCCACTGACAGCCTTTATTAGCATGCAGCTATGGTTAGGCCACTGCCAACATGGAATTAAATATTGGTTCCATTGTTTGACCAAGGCATACACTAACTTAGTACAGGCACCAATTCAACTCAGTTGAGTCACTTGTGAACTCCAACTTGAAATTCAAAAGAATCCTTTTCCTTGTAAGGTTCAAAAGGCACTTTTTGTGCTTCCTATCATTTTCTAAACAAGAAATTCCTCTCCTAGTCCTTTCTTGCAATGTTCTTCATAAATTTAGATGAAAGAATAATCTCCAAAGAATGTTTCATAGAGAATCAAATGTACCATTTAGTCACCATTCTATTATCAAATGATCCACCTGGCCATCCAAAGAATGTTCCACACATAATAATTTTTCAAAAGCTACGATGCACGGATACTTCAAAGTGGGCAACATACCGTGTCGTATCGTATCCGATACTCCATTTTTTATGTGTAAAATCCGTGTCCTTGCCATGTCCACGGCGTATCCCTGCCGTGTCTGGGCATCATAACTCAAAAGGTGCCTGGTCTTTAGTTACCTCATCAAGTTCACAGAGTGGATTTAGATAAAGTATGTTCGACTCAAACGATTAATACACGATCCTGAGTTTCAATATAACTTAATTTTGACTAATCAAAAGATCATGAGTTCCTTTGCAGCTTTTATTATCACAATTTTCTGTTTTATAGGCATGCTGGAACTAACAACAGTTTTCTGTTTTATAGGTATTCTCTGTTTAAATTTGATCTCTTTATTCAGTATTTTACTACGTTTCTGAAAGAATTTCAAGTTCTTGGATTGAATGAATGCCTAAAAATCATGTTTCTTACAGGATAAATCTTCACACTAAAATGGAGACAGACACGTCTTTGAAAATCACTCTTTTAATAAACTACCTATAAGATTGCCATGAGAATTGAGATCCTAACATCAACTTTTTCAGCAATGTTCTATCTTCTAGAAAGTTACTCCCAGTTCTTGTTTATAACAACTGCAGAGGTGAGTTCACACTTAAAATCCAGAAATAAAAACACTAAGAAGTTTCAGGGATACAGGGTCATTTAACCATCCCAAAAAATCATAACTTCTGATCTTTCTTTGAAAATCTCATTTTATGAACTTAGAAAGCATCATCCTATATCACACTTTTAAAGCAAGGAGAAACGGCTGAACACAAGCTTACCCCATGGAGGGTTTGAATCAATGCAAAATTCAAGGTCTTGCAACTGCTCCTCTGGACGGTGGTTTATATCTCCCATGGCACCCACCAACTTCAAAATACCACAAATACCTCCGCTGATAAAGGGTTTTAGTAGTGAACCAACCTTCTGCAAATAAATCAATTACCACAAGCCCATCAACAATATTTCTCCCAATACTCAGATTCCTCATGAACTCAGCTTAAAGACCCAGAAAGCACAAGAAAGTCTATAGGACAATCTCTGAAACCACTCTCTTCTCTTAGAATAAACTAAGAGAACTTTTTTCAGTCTTTAGGCCAGACACCAAGACCTCAGTGGCTTGTATGCTTCCAGGAAACCCAGAGAGAGGAGAATATTATAAAGACAACTCACCCCAGTAAAGGAAACATGATAAAAAAGAAGAATCCACAGTTCAAAAGACGAGGGACCGATCGAAAAAAAAAAAAGGATAGGAGGAGGCAATGTCTAAGAAGCAAGTCATTTTGTAAGAAGGCCCCTGTTTTTCTTCTCAAAATAGCGGCATCTTCGCCTAGTCAGAAAACGAAAGGGGGAAAAAAGCTACAAACATATGAGAACTTTACAAGATGCCTTTCTTACTGTTGAAGGAAGAGCTTATCCTCCGATCACAATGCACAGCCCAAATCTTCAAATCTTCAATAAGAGAGCCTGTCAATCAGAAAGTATCAATCCAACATATAAGAAAGTAAGTTCAAGCCAAGAAACCATGAAAGAAAACCTCCTGAAAGGAACCCATAAAAAGAAATTGGCACCTTCCCTTCCAAGAAGAACACTGCAATCTAAACCAACGAAAAGAAGAAAAGAAAAACAGAGAAAAAGAGAATAGAAAAAATAAAAAGATCATTGAACCTCTAGAAAGATAGCAGCTTTCTTCCAAGAACACTGCAATCTCAATCAATGCCTTCTGCTCCTCACCTTGTTCAACAAAAACACATACAACCCATTAAAGCAAACCGCTACAAAAAGCCCCCCAAAAGACCACACTGCAATTTCATAAACCACCCACCATTGACAACTCACCTCATTCAATTCAAAAGCCGAAATCTTTACCAAAAATAAATAAAAAAATTCAAAAGCTGAAATGGAGATGCATGTCTTGTAAATATGCAGAGAAGACATGCCAGGGGTGTTTTCTACTTGTTGTGTGTAAATTCCTACTTTCTCATCAATGCATTTTAGTCTCTCGCAGGCACTGAGACCAATGAGAAATGCTCAGAAGAAGAAGCGATAATGGGCAATTAATAGTGCAAGATTGGGGTGGGTTTTGGACAAACTGCAGAGTTCAATAAAGGAAAAAGACCACCCTGCATAGAAATTGATGAATTTCTGAAAAAAGGGGTTGTAGCGTTTGGTGGTCTTGTAAATGGGATTGAATGGGAGCAGTCAGTGTGGGGTTTGGAGTGTCTGACATCGAATCAGAAGCTGATTTTACGTACAAAGCAGAGGCATTAGTGATTCTAGTGTGGCAGCTGGAATGGGCAGTGCAATTTATTGCAGTTTTTTGATTCTTTCACAGATTTTGTGCAACAGAAATATATTCAATTCAAATGGGATTGCAGTCTCTTATCTTGTAAGAGCCGTTGCAGGATGTGTGGGGTCGGCCCACACATGAGAGATTTCAGTGTACCCCATCCATCTGCAGTTGAGAGAGGATTTCAGGTGGAGGAGGGTCATCATGATATGAGAGATTCTCAGATGCTGTACAGTCCTCAAAGTAGTATTAATCAACAAGCAAAGGCAGCTTTTGAGTTCTAGATTATTAAAAACCAGTCTCCTCAATTTGACTGTTTGACTTTTGCTAAATATCAATATCAATGGCTACTTTTGTGCCAAAGGAGGATTCTGACTACTATTGTAGTGGTTCATCCAACTTGATGAAGGAATAATGAACTCATTCTTTATTTTTATTTTATTTTTTGTCTAAGAATTTTAATTAGAATAGAAATGCTTGATGACCAATCTTCATATAACAATAGAGATATTTGAAATTTGTAGAAATTATGAAACTATTAATCTTATACTATGAAATCTTGAGAAAGAGGAACAAAATAGTGCATTCAACAAAAATCAAATATTTTAGATAACTAATTTGGATTTATGTCAAAATAGTAGGTTGGTGTTATGTGACCCATTTTATAAATAGGTCGGATACAAGTAATAGAATTTTGATTTTAGTCATTTTAGTCAGTTCAAAGAGAGTTTTCTAAACTTTGTGGATATATTGTTATTATTTTTTTGTGATTAGTATTTTTTTTCTTCTTCTTCTTTTATCGCTCCATTACATACCCACGCAACCACACACTCACGCTACCGTCTCTATCCAACAGACCTATGGATCAATCCATGTTTGTATTTATGGATAGAGAGATGCGTCACTACTTGAGGTACAAGTCGATTGGCTTTTAGGATTGGGATTAGCACATGTGATTTTGATACATATTTTTCTTTTTAACATTTCATTTTCTTTTAATAGATTTTGATTCCTTGGTTTAACCAATTAATTTTAAGATTTATTTTAAATGTAGTTTATACAAATCAGTTATGCTTTATCTAAATTTTGATATAGAAAAATTTAGAAATTATAAATAATATATCCAAACCTCAAAATACCGATTTTGCTCAATTCATTTCTGTGTTTTCATCAATTTCCTATTTTTTATCTGCACACACATAAAGATTTTTTAAAGAATAAATTATTTTTAGATTCATTTGAAAAGGGAATTAATCAATCTTACTTCTTAGAGATGTACTACTTAAGAGATACTCTAGCAACTATTCTATAACATGTTCCTTTTCTATTTCTCACCTAAAAATTATATGAAAGTTTAGAATACTTGGAGAATTATATAAACTCAAATATCATTCGTAGTTTATAAAATCTTACAACACTTTTCTCTTTTTGAATAAATTATCATATATAGAATTTTAAGAATGAATACTATATTTGTTTATTTTAGATAAACGATATATTTGTTTATTAGGATTTATCCTTTCCAACAATATTTAAAAAACACAAATTTTAATGAACTTTTATTATTTGGGCACACTGCCACAAAAATGTGGGTGAGTGGGAGTACTTCTATTGAAATGGAAGAGGATGCCCTATTTATAAATTTATTTTACTTTATTTGAGAGAAAATATTGTTAACAACTAATTTATATACATTTTGTGTCTTTCTCCAATATAATTCCGATGGGTAGCTCAGTTGGCCTAGGACCACAGTTTTCTCTCGAGTACTACCATACTGAGGCCACAAGGGATTTACCCGGGTTATCCCTGGGCTCGTAGGGATTAGCCTGGCTGAAAGGGCCGGGACACCTAAAGTTATAAAAAAATTGGCTTTATCTGATATTCCACTCCTTATGGTTCATGAGAGAGAGAGAGAGAGAGAGAAAGAGAGAGAGTATCTCCTCACAATTAAATGTGCTGAGCCTGGGCCTATGTAACCAATATATCTAAAGCCAAATGGGCCTTTCAATTGCCAAGGGTTGGGCCCAAGTCTGATTCTATGGCTCCAAGGGCCACATCCAAGCCTGAGTTTTTAGCTCGATATAAATGTATTGGTCTTCGCCAAGCTATTGTGTGGCCCATCTGCAAACATTACTCTAGAGCCTGGCCCTTTTGATCTGTTGGTGGCAGATGTAACAGTTCATATGAGCTGCCAGTCTGATGTTTTGTCTATTTTGTTGTTGCTGCTGTTATCCTTTTGTATATTTGGATCTTTATCTTTAATGAATGTTCCTATTTCCAGAGAGAAAGAAAGAAGTTCCTCACCTGTCCTGCTAACTCGACCCTAACCTGACCTGGTCTGGGCTGATAATTATGACCCTCTGGGTTGGGTCTGGGTTGAGTACATTTTTACTATTTAAAACCGACTTAACACAACTAATTGCACTATGACCCACAAACCCGACCCGAACCCTACATGTTAATCAAGGGCCAGGTTCAGATTTTGAACCCAATTAATAAGTGGATCAGGTTGGGTTTGATGCTATACCCGCGACCCTTAGTGCTCAACTTGACTTGAACTGACTCATTGCCACCCTTGGGCCCAACACCGCCATAATCTGACAACACATATTTGTTTGGATGAAAACTAAATGATACAGAAAGGTAGGAAGATTCACCTCATAACTCTCAGAAATCTCAATCCAAACAGAGTATCCTTTAATTTCTAAACTTGCAAACACATTTAACACCATGAGGCCAATGCTATAAATTCTCTGATTGAGAAGTATCTCAATGCTTCACTCAGGAGTTATTGCCTCCATGAATCCCAGATACATGGGTTACAATGGAATGATTCCACAATAAAAAGGAGGAAAAATGACAAATGAGTGGAAAATTGAAAAATATCCCATCAAGGACTGATGACCAAATAATCTCTCTCTCTCTCTCTCTCTCTCTCTCTCTCAAAATTGTATAGATTAACTCGGTCGAGTCAACTCGACTTAATAAGATTTCTGATGATTCAATCAAAACTCAAATCTGGAAGGTCTTGGTCAAGATTGGTCAAAATCAAATTGACTTTGTCAAACTTGTGTTTACACAGGGCTCTTGTAAAAATTAGGTAAAACACAAGTTTGACAACGTGGGGGGTCAGCTGAAAGAGTTCCACTGTATTTAACTAAGCTTTGCAATCTTATAGGCAACTTAAAGAGTAATGTCATCTGTCTTATCATTATATAGTTTCAAAATGTTAATACAATTCGAGTTGACTCAGCCCAAGTTAGCTTTTGGGCTGAGTCAATTTTTGGCATGTAGCCACTAGATGACAGTAAAAATTGTCTGCTGTAAAGAATAATTTGATCCCATTTCATCAGAGTGGATTGGAGGTGTTGAGCCTTTTATTCCCTTACACTCCACTCATTGATGTAGAAGAGTCCAAAGCAAGAAAGCAGGAAAGAAGAAAAGAGAAGTGAAAATGGTTGGCTTGGAATACAAGGGTGGGACTCAACTCAAGCATAGTCAAGAGCCCACATGAACATTCTAAAGAAAAGCAAACATGTTAGTTCTGTAACCTCCAACTAACCCACTCTGTTTTACTGTTAATCACTTCATAAGTAGATTGAATTGTACTGTTTAAGCAACTAATTCCTCCTTCCCACCACATGAGCTTAATACTCTCCCCCTCTCACCAAACTGGGGCATGTGTTAAGTTTCTGTTCTGGATGTAGAATCATTGAAACTTGGAAACCAAGAAAAAACCACCCAATATAACAAACTACTTCACTATGTGGTTGCATGCACATGACCATCTCTCTTTATGTTTGTTTTTTTCTTGTTCTTCCTGTTTCCTGTCCATTTCATGTACTGATGAGGGGGAGAATGGAACGGTATGTGGTTCTTCCCTTCTCTGTAGGCTGCGCTTCCTATTCGAGCATTGCAGTGTGTGATAATCAGCACAAGAAAACCAAAGATGAATCAAACCCATCAGCCCAAGGAGACCAGTTATCAGGTGAGGAGATGAAGAATTCACTTGGGTCTCTTCCTATTCAGAAAGCAAACATTTCTTCAGGGCTTCACAGGTTGATGAAGGGATTCAAGAGCTTCTCTCAGATATTTGGTGAGTAACTGATGAATCTTGTTGGTTCCGATTAGTATTTCTATTATAGCCATCACCATCATCATCATCATCATTGTTGTTGTTGATGATGTTGATGATGTTGATCATGATAATCATCATTATTGTATTGTTGATGCTGTTGAATCTGTATCCTCTATGAGTGCTGCACCCAGAGAACATTGTGTGCGCTCAAAAACTTTGAAAGTGGGGGCACACGGTCTAAAATCCAAACTGCCGATGATGAACATGAGCTTTCCCTGAAGAGACTTTTGATCCAACTGGAGTGGGCCCCACTGTTAGATTTATCATGTCTAAAATAAGTGATAAGAACAAAAAAGATCCAAAGAAGAAGTGAATCTGGTGTTGCATAATAAATCTGATGGTAATCAGTGGTTTGGATTTAAGAATATGGGCCCCACTCCTATTTATTTATTTATTCATCTTTGCAGTTCTCCATGCAGTGGGCCACTGTTAATAAGGCCATTTGGGCCACTGCATGATTAGTGATTTATTGAACAACAGCAAGAAGAAGAAGGGCCCACATAAATTGCATATGGAACAAAGATTATCATGGTTTGATGATCAGAACCATCTCATTAAGGGGCTACCAAGATAGACCCTTAAAAGCAGTTTGGTTCAATTACTCAATTCTCGGACCCTTGATTCAATGGTTGTGATCATCAAATCTGGCTCAATTGGAGTCCATAGGATCATCTTATGACCGACTACAAAAAAGATGGAGAAAAAATGTCCACCCATTGACCAGCACCCAATGAGAGAAACTCCTCCAATCCATGGCTAACATCATCCATACGAGATACATGACATATGGCCCACCCATCCAAGGGCACTATTTAGTAACCATCTAAACTCAGAAATTTGTAGAGCCCATGATTTAGAGCAGTTTGAATTAATGATAGTGAGCTTCACCCATTGATTTTGTGCATGTCCCACACAATTATGTGATGGATACTTCATATATTGTCCATGTTGCTTCTGCTATAAATTGATATCAGTGGAATTTCTATTTATATCATTGTGGTTGTTTGTTTGGTGGTTCTTGTCTCAGTGGAGAAGGAAGAAGAGTTAGGAGAGATGGAGATGGAGATGGAGATGGAGATTGGATCTCCAACAGATGTGAAGCATGTAACTCACATAGGATGGGATGGTTCTACTTCTACTACTACCACCACTTTGGATGGCCTCACACCCCCTCCTCACTTCCTCTCTCTCCCTTCTCTCTCTTTTGCTCATGATTCTTCTGTTGAGACTTAAGAGTCACTTGAAGAGTACTGTATGCTAAACTCATTAATCTATATATAATTAAATATATATATTCTTGTATTTCTTTTTAATTAATCTATATATAATTAAATCTATAAATAAATATTGTTGTATTTCTTTTTTTTTTTTTAAGCAGGCTGTCCATGGACTGGGCCCAAACATTGAAAGCATTACCATATTTGAGTAGGCCCAAAACTTTCACCCCTTTATGAGCCAATTGTAATAGTCCCATTACACCTCAAGTAATGATAATGGCAGTCCTCTTGCATCATTTATTATAGCTACCTTTTAATCCTGGATTTATATTTTCTTGCGTCGATTTGATGAATGGGATAGGCAGAGATATATAGATCGGAATAGAGAAATAGAATTCATGTCGCTGACTCAACATAATTAGGATAAGGCTTTGAAGATGAAGATGAGATGATTTGATGAATGGGAAAACTTATTGAATCAGTGCACAATGCACTTTCAAGTGCAACTATGTTGGCTCAAGAGTGTAGATTTAGAGGGGATAAGGTGTTGGAAACTTCTGATCATCTGCCATGGGACAATAGGCGCACCAGATTAGTTGTACCAATGGGCCACAAGGATAATCTTGTATGACATTGGTTTTGATTAATACCATGGGATAAGGGTGTCTAAACCCTACAACATAGGGAACCAGATGTTCATATCTTTCACTGAGGCTCAGCCCTAGTTTGATCTGTGGTATATGGCATTGTGATGAATCCATTGATGCAATCAAATTAATAAGTGGGCTTTATGTTGTGGGTCTACTGAAAATACATGTTTTTAAGATAATTCCTTAAATGTTCAAGCTCAAAAACCATCACACAAAGGCCACAGATGAACAGTGGGATTGGAATATTAATGCTCTGTTTTCACCATCATTGTCCTGATTCATGCGTGGTCTATTCTATTGAATATCTTGACCTAAGGCTTGGCACATCAAGTTGGAATCCAAAAATTATTTCAGATCGTTTGGGTTCATCTGATGATTAATCCTGCTTGATCACTCGTACTACCCTCCCATGAATTGAAACACTGTTTTTATACGAATCTAACCATTTACAAGCAAAGAGTTGAATGAATCTATATGTTGAGGTCAATCTCCACCCTCGCTCCTGAGCGGTCATAATTGTAGTCGAGCCCGAGCCCTCACCATAAAACCATTGTTGTGTCGTTTCCTATTGCCAATCGATTTTGGGATAAGTAGTTGCTCAATGGGGTGTAAGATTCTACACTATAGTATGAAAAGAAACATTTTTAATTCTTTTCAGGCTTAGATTAACTCACCCAGGCTTGTTTGGATAGGCAAAAAATAGAGTAAAGTGAAGTTAAATGGACTCTTAACAGTTTAAAAATTTTAACTCTACCCTGTTTGGATGAGTCTAGCGCGATTGATGAAGTAATGTCGTCAACCACATGTACTCCATTTCACTTTAACTCTAAATACTTTCATTTCCTTAGTGAAAGTGCATTCTACTCCAAACCTTAATTTCAGAATAAAGCATCCAAATGTAGTGAAATGAAGTACTCTACTTTAACTTCAACCTACTTCTCTTCTGCTTCACTTTTAAGGTAAAATCCACTTCATTTTACTCTACTCTTGATTTATCCACACAAGCCAGACTCTAGAAAACACAAACATTGTCAACTCCTCCCAAAATTTTCCAGCGGTATCTTTCTTCCCCTACTCATACTTTTTCCGGTTGGGATTTCATCAACTTAACACCTTCACTTCTCTACATCTTTCAACTCATACTGAGCCTTCATTCACAAACCTAGGCTCTTTTTGTTCGTTTTTCTATTTTCTTTCATGAATGATTAGAAGGTAGAATAAGGTATAGTCTTTAGAAGAGGGTCGATTTCGGTTAACATATAAAGCAAACAATAAGGTCTGGATCTTCTTGAGTTTTAGTCAGAGATTAAAACATGGTGAAGTCAATTTTTATTCAAGGTGACGAATCATGGTATGGACACACTTTGCATATCCTGTTGAAATGATGGCTAAGTCATATTCAGGAAAACCGAAAACCCCATTGAAATAAAAAACGGCCTCTTACTCGAGTGGTAAGAGCGGGCAGTTCTTACTTGGTTGCCTAGAATTCGAACCTGGGCAATTAGCTTCCCTCACCTAAGGTCTACTTCTCTCACCAATCGGCTCCTTCACTGGTAAAAAATTAAATAAAGATGTTGCTTAATATTACTGTTCCGAGGAGTGGATGGACTTATATGAGTTGAGCAATGCTAATTGGGATGTTTGATGGAAAATAGCTGTTAGGATAGGGTGCATTTAGGGGTCTTTACATATTTAAATGATTCATGCATACTGGTCATACATCATCACATTTGTATGCACTAATTTATACGTGTGGTGTGTAAATGAAGCCATTTACGCACTAAAATTTTCACAAGTAAAAGGTGTGAACGTGATTTACACCCTCCTCTTACACGCGGTAATTTTCCTCCCGTGGGTTGCATCAAAGACCTCTGTTTTTTTCATTCATGTGGGTCCATTTTTGTAATCAAAACAGTTGAATTTGCTTAATAAACTTATAAACCACAGATCTTGAAGTTAATTACCTTAATTCTTCATAGATTTTGAGTGCTTTGTGAAAAAAGACTAAACACTAAGATCTAGTTTTCTGCACTTTTATAAGCCCTCAATTTATGATTCAAACTGTTGAATATTATTGTATTAATGGTAAACATCAAGACGCATGATTTCATGTCAAGTCTCCATGGATTTTGAGAAATTTGTAAAAAACGTTGAAAATCTAAATACATCTAAAACCAATTGATGTACTCATTTAGATGTATGATTTCATGTCAAGTCTCCGTGGATTTTGAGAAATTTATAAAAACCGTCGAAAATCTAAATACATCTAAAACCAATTGATGTATTCATGACTCATGTGAAGATGTTGATTGTGACAAACATGGTAATATATTTCATGTATAACATTTACAATGTAATACATGTATATTTGTAAAAAAACTCATTTTCCTATCTCATGAATAAAAGGTAGGCGACCTTTTTAGAGATGGTAACTTTAAAGAGCGAGGGTGAAGGAACTGCACATGTAGATGGAACCGGACTTCGATTTCCTAGGAATTCAATTACATGTACCAACCAGACCCTTGGTTAAATTTGGATTGCCTGGGAATTACAAATGCTAATTACAAATGCTAGTCGAACCTTGATCCCTGAAATGTTAAGATTCACCATTTGATAGATGGAATTTCAAAAAAAAGTTTACTTAAGTGCCCAAGATAGCCTCAAGAACACTCTTAAATTCCAAATAGTTGTTTAAGATTGACATGTAGGACGTCCAAATGTAGATTTCTTATCGGGTATATAGGGTTTTGACATATTAGTCCTCCTTAAACCCGATTTTCCCAACTTCATGATCACAATTCAAAAAATGTCACCAAAGTTGTTCGACTTTGGTCAACAAATTTATTTTTTTGCGTCATCCCATAATATCATGGGATAGTCCAATCAATTTCTATATCATAAACTTTCTACAACTCGTAATCGAATTCGTCTTTTTATAGAACATGAAATATGGTAGTCTCTAAAAAATAAATACACATTTGACCACCATTTATCATGTCCTATCATTCAGGAAAACAAATTCACCAAAGATGATGCATAGAAGCAATGACATCTTGAGACATTCACATGATATCATGGGATTTATCAGTTTTTGTGACATACACAATTCCCATGATATCATGGGATTTGGACACAGAATTTTAAAAAAATTGTCAACCAGAGTCATGAATTTCAGTCATGACATTGGGAAAACCAGGTTTAAAGAAGAATAATATGTCAATTTTTTATTGATACTTTTCCATACAAGAATTCCACAAATTCTACTCTCGAACAAAATACTAAAGACAATGCCAACTGTGTTAGAACTCTAAACAATACGGGGCATTCATCTGTTACAACAAAACAAATATGCACAAAGCGACAGTAGTAAATGATCATGCATCAGAAATATTAAGAGTGACAATTTGACACAAAATGGTGAGGCTGATGTACATGAACTCCCGGCAAAAAATGAGGAGAAATGACCCCTGCTATAACCACTCTCTTTATTAAACCATGTGAGGTGATTCTAACTTAATGACAAGGGACACAGTTTCAAGGGATGCACATGCCTGATCTTTGGACTGCGTTTCTGACTTGCATGCTTTGATCTGCCTTTGATGCACAATTGGATTGATCAAATGTAGAAAAACGAGAGTTCAGCATACTAATTAATCTCATTATTCAAATGATATTAAAGTGGCCGACCTATTGTTAGCTCAATAGTGAGGTATCTCCCTCTTCATAGAAACAACCAAGGTTCAATTCCTGGCCGAAGCGCAGATGCTTAGCGACTTGGGAGAGTGTATGAGTGGGTGCATGAGTTGCAACGGAGAGCGCGCGCAGAGAGAGAGAGAGAGAGAGAGAGAGAGAGAGAGAGAGAGAGATCATTGAGAGTATATGAAGGGGTTGAAACAACAGGTAAATAAAAGGTGGCCAAATGACAAAATCCCATGGTGGTCACTGCTCATCAGTAAGAGGGAGAGGGGGATCATATTGACTATCGCTGCCTGTTACAATATAGAAATCTTATTTTAGATCGTAGAATCAAGGACTCCAGAACACTAACATTCACATTTCTTCCATCAAGACCTGTAAGCCTCCCATAGAACCAAATTTCAAAAACAACCAAAGGTCAAGTGATTCACTGTTATTAAGCTGGATAACACAGCAACTCCAATGAGTGCTATTGACAACTCCTTGGTCTACTCTTTTTTTTTTTGCTAAAAGGCAAATTGTATTAGAGAGGAGAGAAACAAATGGCAAGAAGCCCCACAACAGGAAAGCCTAAAAGGTCACTGTACAAGAAAGAAAGGAAGTAACTAAGAAGCTAAGCCCCTAACAACCAAAATTTTGACTAGGGAAGAACAGACAGAAAATGGCAGAACTCTTGAAGAGGTCTACCGGAAAAAGATTTTTCTGTGCGACTAAGTGAGGCTGAAAGAAGCTGTCAGGTAGATCTTAACCTTCGTCTGGGAAGCTCTAGAGTTGCTATAAAAAAGGCCATTTCTACATTTCCAAATTGCAAAAGTGGTGGTGAAAAAGATGGAGGCAGCACCTTTGCATACCAGCCTATCACTGTTAAGGGAGAGAGAGTGCCAAATCTTGGAGGGGGACAGAGGGCCAGCTATGGCGACACCAACTCCTTGGTCTACTTGTTATCATAGGTTATGTCTATCCACAACAACCCCATTCACTTTGGAATCTCCACTTCATTTGTGGTTTTTCCACCTAAATCACACTCAAATAATTCAAGCAACTAGAACCCAAGGAGTTCTAAACAGAACATAAAGTAACCCATACAGAGTGAGTACAATCTCAACATATAGAAGGTTGGGTAACACAGGAGTATACCTATTCTTGAGTAACATACTAACATATAGCCCACATTCCTAGAGATAGCAATTCGAAGAATGGGTGGGTCTCTACCCCAGGCATATGCTGGTTATTATGAACTTGGTTCTGTAATAACTGCACCAGATGTGACCACTTCAACTGTTTTTCAATTAGTAGTGATACATGTTAAGAGGCCATTTGCAGTAAAAAAAAAAGTATATTGAGTTGAGTAAGCTTTCCATTGTGATCATCTAGAGAGAGAGAGAGGGTGTCTGTTTTTGGATTAAGAGAAAGATCAGAAGATTCCCCAAGTAGGAAGAGAGAAACACACTTCCCCTCCCACACTTCCCCTCCCAATCTTCCTTCCTCAATAAAAAAAATAGAAAAGCGACTTTTACCTTCCCATCTTCATCTTCTACCACTTTTCTTAGGCTTCATCCTATTGGTTGCGTTCATCTATCTTCCATGACTTTCTCCACTACACAAAGATTGCTAGCTGTGTCCATAGAAAAAGTTTGGAGATTTAGAAGTGGACAAAATAAAATAAAAACATACAGGGCGAGGAAAAAAATTTGGCCAAGAAATTGTGCAGGACAGATCTTCAGAATGATTGACTTCACTGTGAAAAAATAATAAAGCATTTCTACTTTGTGTCAAGTGGTTATTGGAATGGCCCAAAATCAATTCTTTGAGAAAAACATAGACCTAATGAAGAATTCAGGATCCAAAAAAAAAAGGAAAAAAGAGAAAGACTAATATCTTTTTCTCTGCCAAATTATGGATTCCCATATTGGAAATACATGAAGCAGTTTGTCAGATTGTCATCATAATTTTTTTATGGACAAGTAGTCAAAAGAGAACTCAATTGCATTCACACAATTAACAGTCAAGATCCTTTTCATGATAATCTGTATAGGTCAAAAGAGAATAATTTTGAAGTCAATATTCAAAGAGAATTATATGTAAAGGTCGTGGTGGGGGTAGGTGTATGTGTGTCATTATCATTGTCATCAAAGCCTCATCCAACTAAATAAATTTTGTTTCTCCATTCCGATCTATCTTCAGCCATGTGTATATATTTTTATATAACAATCAATTTGGTTTCATTCCAGGAAGGTCAACTATAGAAGCTCTCCTCACTTAGACAATTGATGAAAAATTATTGAGAGAAGAAAACAAAAACTACATCCAATCTTTCATTGATTTAGAAAAAGCCTACAACAAGGTACATGAATATCCCTAGAGGATTTTTTTTTTACCTTTATCAAAGACATGTATGAGGGAGCGGTAATGAGAATGAGAACTATTTGTGGAGTGATAGCCTGATAGGTGAATTTCTATTAACCATCGGTTTGCATTAAGGGTTAGCTTTAAGCTCTTATCCTTTTTAACTAATTACAAATGAGTTAATTTCTTGTATTCAATGTGAGGCTTGCCCCTTTATTTGCCTTAGTTATGTGTAACTACATGTAATTATATCTAATTATGCTATTTAGTAGGGGATTAGTAAGGGTAGAACAGTAATTTCCTAGGATTTAGGCATAATTGTGTGAGTTAGGGGTATATTTGTAGTTTATAGAATATTAGAGGGGTTAGTAGTAATTTTAGAAGGAAGTTATTGAGGCCCTTAGATGTAATTTTGAGTTAGACTATGGTTTCCTTGGAGAATTGTGCATTTACACTTAGAATACCATAAATGCCCTTTAGCATCTTCATTAATCAAGCACATAAAAGGAGGCCATTTTAGCCATTTCACCTATCTCCAAAATCTATAATTATAAGCCTCCCCCGTCTCCAAAGAAATTCATTCCATTCGCTCTTCCCTCTCCTTTTTTATTTCAAATCTCTCCTTCCTCCCATCTTTCTCTCTCTTCCTTCTTCAAGAAGCTAGGGTTTCTACACCTAGATCTAAGGCCTTCATCACCTAAAGCAAGAGAATCCTCAAGCTTCTAGCCATTTACAACAAGAGACCATCATCTCCTTCTCTAGATCTCTTCTTCCTCTACAATTCAAGGTAAATTTCATGATCTAGCTCCAATTCCGTAGCAATCTAGGTTCTTCTTGTGAATTCCTTTCTATTATGCGCTTTTCTCCTTGGGAATGGGTTATAGGAGGTGTAGATCTTGCAGTTGGAGCAGATCTAAGGGTGTCCTTGGGCTAGGAGGCATGGATCTTGGACTAGGAGCTTAGATCTTAGAGATCTAGCTTGGATTCCTTAGTTAATAGGCCAAGGCAAGTGCAATATACACTTAACATAGCATGCACGTTGTTCTTTCTTTGATTTCTGTAATTTGATCTTTATATGATGCATCGATCCGTAGAATTTCCCATTTCTAATTTCCATTTTTTATTTTATGGCCTTTTGATGGATGTAAACCCCATTTGGAAGATCAATGGCCCATCTATTGATGTTTTGATGATGGATGGAGGTGTATGATGTGTTGGAGTTGGTTTATTGATGTTTTGGGTGAAATTGGATGGAATTTGGAGAGATTTGGATGAGAACCAGATCGTGGACTTTTCGTCTCTGTGACTCCACGGTTGACCGTGACACCTTTCATGATCGACCGTGGACACATGGGGTTGACTACGGTCACCTCACGGTTGACCGTGAACACTGTGGGATTTTCTACATGAGAGCTGACTAACAGAACTCTATTTCACTGCTAACTGTAAGGTAATCGTAGTATCCATGGTCGACCGAGGACATTGTATTATGTAAACTTCAGATTCTATATAATTTTGTAATTTAATCTGGATTGGGGCCCATTGGCCTTCCTCATGAACCATTAGTGATGGACTAAGCACGGGCCAAGGGTGGAGCTTAACCTTGGCCCTTGTAGCCACCAAAAGTAGGGTTTAGGGTGTTGAAAATGGAACTGATGTGGTGCTTAAGGGTTGTCTTGAATGCCACTCACATTCAAAGAACTAAACGCCTCTCATTCAGCATCTAAAACTCTTCAAACCCCTGTGCCGGTGAAGTGGAACCCTACACCTGAAGGGGGGGCGTTGACCTAGGTTGGATTATTTGTATTCTTTCCATTTATTGATTAATATGGATGAGATGTTCATTATATGTTCTTTCCTTTTTAGCTACTATTATTCCAATGAAAAATATACCTAATTAAGAATGGAAATAAAGACCTTAACCTAGGGTTACCTAGAGGAGACCATGGATGTATGGAGGATATTGACTCGTGTTTGTGGCTAGGCAGGCTATTTGATGGCTTGTGAATGGGATGAACTTTGAACCATGGAGTAGATGGACTCTTTGGCATGAATTAGATACCCTACGATGGATAGAATATTCTGGACTTCGATGATATGGTTATGGATTGTTACTTAGATGGTTTGATGGGCGCTTATTTGGACACTTTGATGGATGGACGATTTGATGGTATGGATTGGACCTTGACCTTGGACTTTGTTTGGACCTTGGAAACCTTGCTCATGCAAGGATATCCTAGTCAGACACCGACCTTATAGTATGGATCCTTGAGTCGGCATAAAGATCCACTCGGTTGAAGAGCTTAGCCTTGGTACTAATCATCCTTGAGTTGACTGATCGTTATTTTGCCATCATGATGGGAATTTCGAGGTGGACGTACGCCACTGGGTATCACACAACACTGTACGATACCAAACTTTGGTTGGCAGACTCCGGCAACTTTGTTTCGGTCGGGCTATGACCCCATGCATCCCTACTGCAACTCGTATGTAGTCCGAGAGGGCAGCATCATAATTTTCCACGATACTTGCCTGTGTGGATGTGCCATATTGTTTAGATGGATGGGTATAGCATGTTCCATTTCATTATGATATTGTTATTGCACGATCTGCCTAGCAATGTTCCCATTGTTACTCTATTGATCTATTTATTTTCTTTACTCCTTTTGATGCATTCATACTATGTATTTTGTATATTGTGCTGCCAGGTCCTTTTGGATCTAATCCTTTATACTTTGGTGTTGTAGGTATCATTACCAATCACATTACCCCGGAGGGTGAGGTGTTCTATAGAACGCCGACTGCGGAGGACTACGGGTGGGGTACAGGCAACCTAGAGGTCCAGCCAGAGGATGGAGAGCGTGCTCATGAGGGTTGACTTGGTTATTTTGATGAGTTTTGATGGGTTGCAATGAAACATATTATACTTCATATCTTAACTTGTAGTATTCGGACTTGCACCTAACATTTGATACATGTATTGATGATACCATTAGGGATTGTTATTAGTCATTTTGCTTCCACTGATTTTATGATATCTACTTCAGCATTCAAATGTTCTTATTATATCAAAAAGTTATAAATTGGACCTTACTACGAAGTAACATCCTGATAGACATGCAGCCAAATTCAACTTCTTGGCGTGATCTTCAGGATCCGGAATTAGGGGCGTGACACTCAAGACAAGATTTCTTAGTGTATTTTTCTTTCCAAATGATACGGTGTTGATGGATGAAGTGAGAGATAGTGTGAAAGCAAAATTTGAGAAATAGAGGAGGTTTTAGAATCCAATTGATTTAAAATAAGTCGTAAAAAGATGGAATATATGAATTGCAACTTCATTAAGGATATGTAGAGAGAGATAACTCTTGTGAGAATTGAAGCTCAAGGGATACCACAAAGAGGATACTTCCGATACCTTGGCTCCATAATTAGTAAGAATGGGGAGATTGAAGAGGCTATCAAACGTAAGTTAAGAGTTGGTTGGTTGAAGTGTTGACTTACTTCTGGAGTGCTTTATGATTGATGCATTCCAGCAAAACCTGAACATAAAATTTTGCAAGACAACAATTAGACTAGTTATGAGTTATGACCTATGGAGCATAATGTTGGCGAGTTAGGAAACAACGTATGCAAAACATGTGTAGCACAGATGAGAATGTTGAGATGGATGTCTGGTAAAACTAAGATGGAACTAGAAGTTAGCACATTTTGGAGCATTTAGGAATACATCAATAAATGATAAATTAAAAGAGACATGTTTGAGATAGTTTTGACCTGTCAACACAAGCCAACAATGGCACTAGTGAGGAAAAGTTTCTCTATGCCTATTTATCGTCTCTCATGGAAAAGTATAGGCCGAAGAAAACCATGGATGGAAGTAGTAAGGATAGCTCTAAAAAAATGCAACATAATTGAGGATTTGGCCTAGGATAGACTGGAATGATAAAACAAATTTCAAGTACTGAGAGAGAGAGAGAGAGAGAGAGAGAGAGAGAGAGAGAGAGAGAGAGAGAGAGAGTTATTGGGATTGTGAGATGATGCAGACAAAGGAGTTCACTAACTACACCAGAAAACGAAGATACAGAAGCAAGAATTTTGGTTTTGAATGACTAATGCAACATTTGGAAAGGAGCTTACTTTCACATATAAGATGCATTCCCTCTTGGTTGAGAGGTCCCTCTGTGGAAGCTGGAACACAATCACCCTAAATGTTGCTCTACGTTTAGGAAACTGGGCCCTAGAGTTTAGCTGGATATAGATTTCTACTCTTCCCTAATTCCCTTCTCACAATTTATGAGCCTAATTGTGATTTATTCCCTTTTCAGTTTTCCTTTTTTTTCTTTTTTTCTTTTTTTAAGAGAAAGGAGATATCGATACTAGTTCTAATTGTATTCCTCCTGGAATAGTGTTTCTTCTTATCGGGTCCTCGCATGCATCTATCCTAGGATCTATAATAGGATTCCTCTTAAAGTGTGATAGGCAAATGGAACTATTACTGTAGTTGCTTTTTCGCCTTGTGACAACATGAGTTGTGTGATATGCAAATGGAACAATTACTATGGATGTTTTTTTTTGGGTACTAAAAATGTATTGAGTCCTTTTTAAGACAGAAAGTTTGTTTTCAGATTCATATAAATAATGAAAGTTTCTAACGTTGACCCCCTTTCATCATATTTCTCTTTATTCATAGCTGGCCTTGTAAGGATCTGACTAGATTTTGAACTCAGTTATTTATTTCTTGAGACTATCATTTTGAGGTTTGATTTTTCACCAAGATTATACAGATTTGAATTGAATACATGTTTCAGTCAACAGTCTAAAATCAGAGTACTTTCTAATTTTCCTTGCTCAGAAATTTTTTTATCACAACAGATGATGACTTGCAATCTTACATCTCTTGTTTGCATTTTCAGGTATCAGTTCAGAATCCAACTATTAGGAAAAAAAAATATACAACCAAAATAAAAAAGGATTGCAACTATGGGCACCTTACTGCTGCACTACAGGCTCTGTGCACTTGTCAAGGATATTGCAGGAACCTGAGGGCCTGACCTCATTCAGTAAACCAAAGAAGGATAACACAACTTCACTTCTGCATCCAATTGCCATTATATACCATCAAGAAAACTGATGCCAGGAGGCTAAAACTTGAGTGTGAGGCTGCTAAACATGGGCGCCTGTTGATAAATCTATATAGGATTCCTTTGTTTGGTTTAGGCCTGTTGATTTTCTCCCTGAAATGAGAATTAAATGAAACAACAAAACAAGAGTATTTTCTTTTGATAAACTTTGAAAGGAATTTGAGCTTCTTCAAGCTAGCCTACTGAAGTGCACACCTACTCCCAATGCAGACACATCTCACAGAGCTCATACCAGAAAAACTACATATTATATCACAGGCAGTACTTGAAAACTCCAAATCTTCTAATGGATAACATAAATATAGAGACATCAGTAAGTTCAATGGTTTTCAGGTAAGGGTTATGGCCATCTGGCCAACAAGTGCAGGAAATCCAAAATTTGTAACTATTGCAAGGGTGTAGAACAACTAATCACCAAAAGTATGTAAAAAACCAGAGTTGAGGCTACTGGGCATAAAAAGTGATATTTTAGGAATTTTATCCTCTGCCTCTTTCAGATTAATTCCAGGGATCATCCACTTTTCCCTCCTCCATCTCCTCATTTAACAACATCGCCATCAGTCAACCACTACTACTATCTTTCCTGCCCCTTCAACAACCTAAGCAAAACCCCAAAGCAGAAAAGATAACTCCAGCATTTTCTGTCATGGAATACTTAGGTACTAACCAGTAAGTTCCATTTGCTTGGAATGAGGGCTCTGGTGCCATCTATTCATGTGTTTGATATATCTCAAAATTCTTACAAACTCTAAGTTATTTCAAAGCAAACTGAAGTTTGTACTGCAGATGCATAAAGTTTGAGTATACTTGTGTCATCTAAGGTCGGATAACTGGGGGAGCTAATAGGAAGGAGGAAGTTCACATAGAAGGGTCCTTGTTTCGGACTTGAGATTGTCATGGACATATTCCTTGCTTCTTGTAAAAAATATAATGCATAGCATTGGCATTTAATCTATTTAATTCTAATAAATGTATCGGTATATATATTGAAATCTAGTTACTAAAAACAAACGTAATTTCTCATGTTCTCACATAGATTCAACTAGTTCTCATCGCAAGTTGCAACATGGGAAACAGGGAAACTTTGTCCTTCATTCATTTATACGAAACTTGAATGATCGCTTTTGCTGGATTCACAGAAAAGTTAGGTAAACAGCTCTTGTGGTTACAAACTAAAAATTAATTTATTTAGTAATATGTGTAGACAACTTTACAGTCAGTTTACATGAGCTTATTGCATTCAAGAATTTTTTTTCTTTTTTGTTTAAAAAAAGTGTTATCCTGAACACCTCCTTGCAATGATTGAAAATCAACTTTTTCGACATTTGTCTCCATACAACCTATCAGATTGGAGTAGCTGAAAAAATCTCACACATTGTTAATATATAATGAACAGTTCCTAGGTCTCTGTGGGATGCAAATAGTCGATAGCAATTCATCTAACAAATGGACAATTCTCATGTATATATTCAACTAGGCCCCTTATTTTCATCTGTACAAATCTCATCAAGATTAATACTTCATAACTTCATCCATGCTTGCTTTGTTTTTCTTCCACCTCATGAGCAAACTAATTAAACTTTCACCTTAATTTCCAAAGTTCCTTTTTTCATATTCTGCTGGTCAAAAGGGTTTCTCCTTTTTTTTCCTTACGATCCTTCTCTGAATAGATTTAGAGCCTATAAAAAATCTTGTTCCTTTTTTGTTTGTGAGAACTTCTTTCCGCACATCAAAATTGAAGCTCCCACCATCCATTTCATTTGTGCTACTTAACATACATCACAATGTTCTGACATATTTTTGTGGGGGTTCGTTAGCTAAAAAATTAGGGTCCTTCCAGATTCTACTACAATAGCTCTCACAAAAGCTGCTTCAAGTACTCTCCGAATTCTTCTTTTCTAGCTCTACAATGTTTCCCTCGTGCTTTTTCATCAACCTAACAATTTTGCATTTGAATCTAAATCCTTGTTTACATCCTTACTTAGTAAATTGGGTAGTCATGCTCGGTTTATGTTAGCATGCCTTCGCTAATAAATTGAAGCCCTTTCAAGTTTTGAAACAACCTACCACCTCACATGTTGTACGTACCCTCCTCTCCTGATGCACGACAAGCCCATCGTCCCCATGGGTCAACCAGCCAATGGCCCAAGCCATCTGTCTTGACCAAGCCTTTGGACCCAGGCCATTCATTTTATGTTATTCTTATATTATTTAGATATTTTAATTATATGTAAGTTGTTTTAGTAGGATGTCTTAATCCTGGTCATCAATGTGTTTCGATGGTCCAGATTAGTCCTACGGTTATTTACTTTCCTATATAATGATGTAAAGCATCTTTGGCTAATTAGTGATGGTTAATGAATAATAAAATTGAGTTTTCTTCGAGTTCTCCTCCTCGAGATCTCTAATGCCTCCTGCTTCGGAGTTTGGTGAGAGCCCAAGTCAGTAACACCTCTGGATCGGAGTTCGGTGAAAGCCCAATTTCCCCTTATCTCTCCATCTTCTATCCTTGCGAGCCCCGCATCTTCCCCTCCGTCCCCTTAGTTCTGCATTACCTCCAATGTGGCAATGTCGTTATATGGGGCAAATGATTATTTTATATCAAGGTAAAGTCAAATGACTTGTTAGAAATAAGTTCTAGTGGAAAAGGGAAACATTCAAACAGTGAATTGATAATGATGACACAAATTCCGGTGGCCAAACTGACCATAGATCAAGACTTGGCTTCTTGACTTAAATTAAAAATGCTTTCCAACATTGCATCTTTAAGAAACTATCAATATGCATTTGCCACTTGGCTATTTCAAAGATCATTCTTTGTTGTCATGGTTTGTCACCTGTGATGCTCTCATTATATAACAAGAATCTCATGCCTGGTATGAAAAGTTCAAATCCACCATTTCTCAGATGGATTAACTCTAAGCAACTGTGATCACTCAATGTCCATATGCATATCATCCAATTGAGTCCACTTCTTACTTGTCTATGTCAACAACATTCTTATTTCAGGAAGTGATGATTACTCTAGCATTAGACAACTGAAAAGCGCTCTTAAGTCCTCAGTTGAGATGAAAGATTTGGGGAAAGTAACTTCTTAAGCTTTTAGTCCACCATTTTCTCAAATGGAATGAATGCCTATCATCCGATGGAGTCAACATCCAACTTGGCAATGTCAAGAAAATTCTTAATTTAGGAAGTGATTACTCTGCAATTAGACAAGTGAATAACTTCCCCAAGTTCTCTGTTCAGATGAAAGATTTGGGGAAAATAACCCCTCGGTCTTTTTTTTTTTATCGGTAAATTACTCAATCTTAAAATTCAAGTTTCTGGATTTGAGGGTATTTATTCACAAAACAAGATGTACACTGGATAACAAACCACTTTCATAGCAAAATCAAGATGTTGCAGTTGCTGATCTACTGAATTATTTGACTATGAAACATTGTTATGATGAAGGCGAACCCATATGATTCTTTCACCACATTGTTATGATCAAGCTTTTTACCTCTTCCCTCATAGTCATCTCTCTTCCCGTCCCTCCCTCCCTTGACCCCCTAAATCTGAGCCATATAGAATACGAGTCGTTTAGGGCTCAGGTTTTTCCAATTCACATGAAGGTCGATGAAAGTCAGTTCGGATTGACTCGCACCATTGTTGGTTTGGTTGGGTTGGTGTAGTTGAGGATATCTTACCCGATTCCAAAATAAAAAAAAGGTTTGATATGGGTTGGGCCCCAAGGTGGGGGCACTACTTGTGGATCAAACCCCATTTTGACTCGACCCTACCCATTTACCACCTCTGGTAAAGGGTAAATGGGGGACCCAACCCAACCTCCTATTAAAGTCGGGTTTGATATTGGTCTTTTCCTTTTGTTTTGGGCAGATATGAGTTCATAAATTCTGATTTGATTTAGAGTTTTGGTTAATTTTGTACCTCACTCTACTGATTTTCACAATCTTATAAAGTATGACACGGCGTGAAATTTCATGTTTGGATAGTGGTGTGAATCAGATCATATCTGTCCCTAAGAAGGGGCAGTGCTCCGGGCCCAAATGGTTTCCCTGGCTTTTTTTTTTTTTTTTTTGATCTTGCTTATTGGGACGTTGCGGGCAACTTTGTAGTTGCGTCCATTGGAAATATTTTCGATCATAAGACTCCTCAGGGCCTTTAATGCCTTCTTTCTAAACCCCATTCCCAAATCAGCAAGCTCGGATTGCAGACTTAAGCCTCCCACTCAGTTTCCATTCTCCCATTCGGAGCTGCCTTTGTAAAAAGACGGATCCATCCATGAGCATGACTCTTTCCCACAAGCTTGGCAAAAGATTGAAGTCCAGGATGGTTGGTGTTAATACCCAGTAACACCAAAAGCTCGAGCTACTATTGAGCAGCATAACAATTTATATGAACTCCCCCACCTCCCTGTAGCGAAAAGGAAACCGTTTGAATTCGAAACCCAACAGACGAAACATACAGACCAGACAAACATATGGATGTAACATGCCTCCCAAGGGTTTCAAACTCGTGATCTTTGCCTCTGAAACCATGTTAATAACCAGTAACACCGAAAACTCGAGCTATTAGTGAATGACATTACAATTTATATCAATGGTTGGGAGCTCAATTTGTTTGAAGTTGGACATATCCACAGCTTTTGATAACGTAAATTGGTCTTTCCTCTTCCCAGCTTTGAAGAGTTTTGACTTTTAGGATATTTGGATACGGTATTATGAAAGAATCCATTTGCTCTTCTACGGGATTGGTGTTGGTCAACAAAGAACCCTTCGACTTTCGCCACCTCTAAGTGTGGGTTGAGACAAGGAGACCCTTTCTCCTTATCTTTCATTTTGGTAGAAGAGGGTCTAAGTCTGAATCTCATGCATCTTGTAAATATTGGTAAAACTACTCCAATATCCAAATGTAATTGTATCATAGCTACATGTCACCTATTTTTTGCACCTATTTTTTGCAGATGATGTTCTTCTCTTCCTTAGGAGTGCAACTTGAAAGCTTAATCAAATCCATGTTGGTTTCTTACCAAGAAGCGTTGGCCCAGAATATGAAATTGTCCAAAAGCAAGATCTTTTTTGGATACCACAGCGTCAGAGTAAGAGCGAAACCAAAAACAAAAATCCTTTAACATCCAATCATGTTGTTTTTCTATGCAAGCTGATGGCCCACAAAAGGGAAGGGGTTGGTCAAAGAGAACATCGATGGTAGTTGTAATGAAACATTTGAAAAAGTGCAACTTATTCGAGAATTTGACTCGAGATAGATTGGAATGAAGAAATATAATTATGCAGCCGACCCCAACATAGTTGGGACAAGATTTTAATGATGATGAACCAATCTTATAGTTTTCCCTCCCTCCAAACATCTTGGTGCCCCCTTCTTCCAAGGAAGGCCAAGTAAGGAAACACCACAACCCTCCCCCCCCCCCAAAAAAAAAAAAAAAAAACCTCTCATGTACTTTATTTGAATTTGTCAAATGGTGCATATCTGTCCCTTGGATTCCATTGTAGAAACATTTGTGAAGAAATAAGCCTCATGGACAAGGAATCATTTATGTTTGAAAGAAAGAACCATGCCTCCAAAAGCAACACTAACCAACTTTCGAACTTAATATCTTTCGCCGTCAAAATTCATTCAAGATAACACAAAAACTAGAGAGAATCCAAGTAGACTTCTTGCCACAAGGAAAAAAGAGCAAGGAAAGTGCATCTTCCACATGGGAAGAGATGACCAAGAGTAAAAAAGACGTTCCAGTTGGCTAAAAATTAAGAAGAAAAATTAAATTCTTTTGAGTGAATCGAAATGGATATCATAGCCACTATGACAATATGTTATTGTTGTCTTTTGTTTCTTATTTTTTTTTCTTTTGTTGTGGGGTGGGGTACAAGTTAGTGCTACAGCCAGCCCCTCCCCTCCCCTCTTTCCCTTCCCTAAAAGAAAAACCCCCACAACAACGAAAAGAAAAGGGAAGAAAGGCAAGGAAAAAGAAAAGGAAGGTTTGGTGATAAGTGAGCTAGTGGTTGAGAGTCAGTTTCTATGATGTATGTGTGGGAGAAAGTCCTTTTAAGTTGTAGGGGTGAGAGATAAACCTGTATGTGAGGGTCAATGTTCTGAGTGGTAGAGAGGTAAATGGTTTGGAGTCTTGTGTTCAGAAGAAATTTGTCAAATTCGGAGTCACTAGAATATGAGAGTCTGTCTGGTGGTTACGCTGATTCATAATTAAATCATACTGCTAAGAGCTTTGGCCATCTGTAAAGGATGCCCTGGTGGCCACATTGGTGTCGAAAAATAATCTAGCTTTCCCACCAACAAGTTGAAGGATTTCATTGAATAGCTGTTGTAGGAAGGTGCTTGCGAAAAATAATATAGTGAGGAAAATTTTTGTTAGAATCAATAATCTAATGGCACAAGGAATTGTTGTACCCTTTACCTTAAAAGTATTGAGGACAGTGTCCATGTCAATTGCCTAGCTTGTTAGGGACATGTATAATGTATGTGGATCCATGAGTTCGACTCACTTGTGTCAAAGCAAGCAAGGGAAGAAGAGAAAAGAACCTTTGTGAAATTCCATGATCCCAGTGAGGGTCATGATGGTTCAATATTTAGATATAGAGTTTCTATATGTGTTACAATGATTGAGAAAATCAACTAAATTACAATCAATCTAATCTAATTAACATCTAATCATATCTCCTAATAAGGTAAAGAATTAATTACAAAAATATACAAGCGATACTTGTCTTGACCCACAAGTTGGGCTTTATTTGGTATGGACCACTGACCCATTTGACACCCCCCCTGAAATTGATGCAGGTGAATCCACGAGCATCAATTTGCCAACTAAGAATTGATGTCGTGGCCGAGGAAGTCCCTTAGTAAATATATCTGCAATTTGAAGTCCAGTAGGAACATGAGGAAGAGTGATGACTTTACGCACAAATTCATCACGTATGTAATGACAGGCCACTTCAATATGCTTTGTGCGTTCATGGAAGACAGGATTCTCAGTAATCCGTATGGCACTGGTATTGTCGGCATAGAGAGGTGTAGGGCCAGATTGTGGAAATCCAAGCTCAGAAAGGAGACCCCGAAGCCAGACAATTTCAGAGGTGGCGGCCGATATAGCACGATATTCTGCTTCTATGGATGATTTGGAGACTTTGTCTTGTTTCTTACACTTCCAGGAGATCAACGAGTCCCCTAAGAACATGCACCAGCCTGTGGTAGACCGTCGACTATCAGGGCAACCAGCCCAGTCAGAGTCTGAGTAAGCGATAAGAGAAGTCGAATTGCCCACAGGAAAGAAAAGGCCACGAGATGGTGTATGAAGAACATAGCGAAGAATGCGTCGAACAATAACGAGGTGAAGATGGCGTGGTTGTGTCATGAATTGACTAACCAGATTCACCGCATATGAGATATTGGGCCGAGTGATAGTCAAGTAGATCAAGCTGCCGACTAAACGACGATACAGTGTGGCATCAGGAAGAAGATTACCCATATCGTGGGCAAGTTGAAGATTGGCCTCAACAGGTGTATCCACAGGAGTGGAGTTTTGAAGACCAGCTGTCTCAATGAGATCCATAACATATTTGTGTTGGTCAAGGATGAGACCTTTCTCTGACTGATGAACCTCAAGGCCTAGAAAATATGTGAGGGGCCCTAAGTCTTTCATATGAAAAGATTCATGTAAGGAAGCTTGTAGATGAGTGATCATGCCAGAATCTGTCCCGGATATGATGATATCATCCACGTACACCAGGAGGATAGTAATCCCATTTGAGGAGCGATGAAGGAACATAGAAGGATCAGATGCACTTTGAGTGAACTTTAGATGAACGAGAGCATCCCTAAATTTCTCAAACCAAGTGCGCGGAGCTTGCTTAAGATCATAAAGAGAGCATCGTAAGCGCGCACAGTCTCCTGCCGAGACACCCGTAAGTCCTTAGAGAAGTCGCATATAGTCTTCTTCCTTGAGATCACCATGAACGAAGGCATTCTTGACATCAAATTGGTAAAGAGGCCATGAGTGAGCAGCAGCAATGGCAAGAACAGTACGTATTGTGGTCATTTTAGCAACTGGAGCAAATGTTTCTTCATAGTCGATGCCATATTCCTGTCTGTTGCCCAATGCGACTAACCGTGCTTTATAACGATCCAACGAGCCATCAGCCTTAAGTTTGACTGAAAAAATCCATTTGCAGCCGATAGGTTTTACAGATGAGGGACATGTAACAATATCCCAGGTATGATTCTGTTGCAGTGCAGCTAATTCTTCATGCATAGCCTTTTGCCAACAGTCATGTTTTACCGCCTGTAGGTAAGAAGTAGGAATAGCAATGGAGGAGAGGGTAGCAAGCAAGGATGTGTGAGTGAACCCATATTTATTTGGAGGCTTAGAGAGACGAGTAGAACGACGAAGCTGAGGTGGAGATGAAGCATCAGATGATGAAGCGGGGGCAAGATCAGGTGCCGGCGAGGGATCCGGAGGGGGAGGCAGTTGTGGAACATCCTTATGACGACGACGTTCATAAATAAGAAGTGGAGAAGAGGTTGTGTCAGAAAAATCTGGTAGATGAGAAAAAGAACGTAAATCCGAGGAATGGGTAGAAAAAAAAAACGTTGATTTTCAAAAAATGTGACATTTCGAGAAATACGAATGTGGTTGACCATAGGATCATAGCATATATACCCCTTTTGGTGAGATGCATAGCCAAGGAACGCACATTGGGCGGACTGAGCATTTAATTTGGTACGTTCAGTATGAGGAAGATGAACAAAACACACATCCAAAAATGCGCATGTGGGTATAAGTAGGATCCTTATGAAAGAGACGAAAATATGGTGTTTGATTGTGTAGGCGATAGGATGGTAAGCGATTGATTAAGTGAACAGCAGTAGCTAAAGCTTCGGACCAAAATCTCGCAGGAACTGATGATTCTAAGAGGAGAACGAACAATATCGAGGAGATGTCTGTTTTTTCGTTCTGCAACTCCGTTCTGTTGAGGAGTGTAAGAGCACGATTGTTGCGATAAAATCCCATGATTTTGCAAATATGTTTGAAACTGATGGGACATATATTCCCCTCCGGAATCAGATCGGAGAACTTTTATGCGAGTAGAAAACTGATTTTCAACATACGCCATAAATTTTTGAAAAACATCAAAGACTTCAGATTTAGAGTGCAAGAAATAAACCCATGTAAATCTACTATGATCATCAATAAATGTGACAAAATATTTGAAATGTGTATGAGAGATTACAAAAGTAATCCCCCGGACGTCACTATGAATAATGTCAAAGCAATTAGAAGCCATAGTAAGTTGGAAGAAAAGGGAAGAACTTTGCTTTTTCCAAGTTTGCAAACAGAACACTCATCAGAAATATGACTAAAAGATGTTTTATTTTTATTAATACTACCAGTGTTCAACATCAAAGATAACAATTTTGAATGAGGATGACCTAATCTATTATGCCAGAGCCTCCAAGCATCTTGAGGAGAAAAACAAGAAAAAGCAGAAATCTGTTTATTCTGAAAAAAAGGCATAACAAGAGGAAACAGACGTCCACACTTAGGCCCCTTCGCGATCACCGTCCCCGACACTTGATCCTGCACAAGACAACCAGAGCGAAAAAAAGAAACATTACAATTATCATCAATCAATTGTCCAACAGACAGAAGATTTGTAGTTAGATGAGATAAAAAGACATTTGTGAGAGGTAATGAATGAATGATATCACCAGTAGCGGTAATAGGAAGCTTTTGACCATCAGCAGTATGGACTTGCAAATTGCCATTGTATGGGTGCAGGTTAATGAGATGAGTAGTGGAGGAGGTCATGTGATTGGAAGCTCCAGAATCAAGAAACCATATGGAGGAAGAGGATTGGTGGTTACCTGAAATGCCAAGTGCAGAGAATGCATTTATGATCATTTGTTGAATAAGCTCAGGGGTGATCTGAGGAGCAGTAATGGAGGCAGGAGGTAGTAAAGGCATGACTGGTGCTAAAGGACTATCACTGGAAGTAGTAGCATCTGCAGTGTTGACATGATATGCTCTTGGAGTGCGATTTTGGGGTCGTCTTTTGCAATCAAAAATAACATGACCATATGATTTGCAGTAATTATAAAACTTGGTCTTACACTGTGAAGCATAGTGTCCATAACTCTTACAGCCAAAGCATTGGATTTTGCTGAGATCTCTTATAGGGGGTTGTCCTTTAGCAGTAGAAGTAGGACCGTGAGAGACACCAGGGGTGTAATTGGCAATGGCAACATATGCGACAGTAGGAGAGTTTCCTGAGGACTGTTGCTTCAGAACCTGCTAAGTGAGCTGACTTTGTTCCTCTCGCAAGAGTTCATTAAGACACTCATTCAGGGATGGAGATGGAACTCTGCTCATCAGATTAGAACGAATGATCTCATATTCAGATCTCAATTTCATGAGGAACTGATTTCTATGAGAAATTGCCTGTAATTGTTGAATTTCAGAAAGAACTGCCTCAGATACATTGAGGTATTTGATTTCATCATATTCTGCCCACAAATTAAGAAAACCCGTATAATAGTCCTGGATGGAAGAGGTGCCTTGGGAATACTGAGCAATCTCCAGTTCAAGTTGGTATTGACGGGCGGAGTTTCCTTGGTGATACACTTGCTTCAGATATTCCCAAATCTCCTTGGATGTCTTGTATGGTTTGAGGTTCAGGATATATTGTGGTTCAACAGAACCAAAAATCCATGTTTTTATCTTGGCATCCTTTGTATTCGAAGAGAGTATTTTTTTTTCATCATCTTTAGGTCGTGGATCCCATCCTGAAACAAGTCCCCACTTTTCATTTCCTTCAAGATAGACTTGAAATTGATAGGACCAGGAAGTATAATTCTTTCCATTAAATTTGATCAATTGAATTTCAGGCTTATCCATTTCAGTAATCTATAAAAGAAGAAACACACCCCTTTAGACAGCACACAGCAGCAAGCAGATGAAGTAGCAGAGGATTCCAAGCAGAAACCACACAAAGTGCAAAAAATGCACTAAAACAGGCCAGACGACCTAAAAAATTAGAGTAGAATCCTTGCGTGGGGCCCACAGAGAGATCTGAATGGTGATCAGATCAGTAGCTAGAGACTAGTAGTCAATTTCCTTTCCAGCAGTACAAGTTTTATCCAGATCCGATCAGAATCAAGGATTTTGTGCGACTGTGATGAAAACTATTTAATGAAAGTGAATAATCGCAAGATGGATCAAAGCACCTACCTCTGATCTCTGAAAAATGCTGAAAAAATCTCCAAATAACAAGGAGAGATGGACGACCAAGGCTGGAGTGAAGTTTGTGGATTGTGAGATGATCGTAGGTGGGCCACCAGTTGATCAAATAAGGGAACAGTCACAACTTGCTTTCCCAAAGCACAGATCCTTGATCTGTGTGCAAAAAATCCTCAAAGAATGTCCACAAATACCAGAAGAAGCAGGCGACCAGATTGGTTGCAATGTCCTGGCTTGATAATGCTGATCTGGGGTGGGCCACGTCTGATCACATCTTGATCTGACAACTTCCAATGCTTGGAAGATGAAGAAGAAATATCCAGAGAGTCTCTCAGAGACTATGACGACTTCCAATGCTTGGAAGATGGAGGAGATTCACTCAGAAACACAGCTCTGATACCATGTCAAAGCAAGCAAGGGAAGAAGAGAAAAGAACCTTTGTGAAATTCCATGATCCCAGTGAGGGTCACGATGGTTCAATATATAGATATAGAGTTTCTATATGTGTTACAATGATTGAGAAAATCAACTAAATTACAATCAATCTAATCTAATTAACATCTAATCATATCTCCTAATAAGGTAAAGAATTGATTACAAAGATATACAAGCGATACTTGTCTTGACCCACAAGTTGGGCTTTATTTGGTATGGACCACTGACCCATTTAATCACTGACCCATTTGACAACTTGTAAAGCCGAAAAAAAAATTTAGGAGAGGAGGAAAAATCTACATATGGTCTTCATGGATCTAGAAAAGGCTTACGATAGAGTACCTAGAGTTTTAAATAAAAGGAATATTCAAAAATGTTATATTGAAATAATTAAAGATTTGTATGAAAGAGCAGTCACGAGTGTGAGAACTACCTATTGGGAGACAAGTGAGTTCCTAATGACCATAGATTTGCACCATGGTTTGCACTGATTATAGACAAGTTAAATACTTATATTCAAGAGGAGGTACTTGGTATTTGTTGTTTGTAGATGATATAGTGTTGGTAGATGAATCAAGAGATGTGTGAATGCAAAACTTGAGAGATAGAGGGAGGATTTAGAATCCAAAGGCTTTAAAATAAGCCATACAGAGACAAAATATATGGATTACAACTTCAATGGGCATATACAAAGAGTTGAAACTATTGTGAGAATTGAAGTCCAGGAGATACCACAAAGAGATTTTTACGCTAACTTAGCTCGATAATTAGTAAGAATGGGGAGATCAATGAAGATGTCTAACATATGATAAAAGCAGGATGGTTGAAGTGGAGACTTCCTTTTAGAGTGCTTTATGAGAATGCCAACAAAATTAAAGGGAAATTTTTACAAGACATTAGTTAGACGATCTATGTCCTATAGAGCAGAATGTTGGCCAATCAAGATGTAACATACGCACAAAATAGATGTAACATAAATGAGAATGTTGAGGTGAATGTATGGTAAAAATAGGAATGATAAAATTAAAAATAAGCACCTTAGAGATCATTTAGGAGTAGCATCAATAGGAGATAAAATTAGAGAAACCCATTTGATATGGTTTTGTTGAAAGCTTGATATACATTGTTACACTGTTCTCTATCAGCTTAAGCTTTTAGAGTAAGTGGTTGTCAACATGGTATCAGAGCGGTAGGTCGAGTGTTTGAATCCCCTAGACTGCTGTGTATTGTGTATTCTCCCACGGATGGTATGATTTCTGTACAGAGCCCTTGTATTCTCCCATGGAAGAGTAAGTGGTTGTCAATAGGTTTGAGCATGTCCAACGCAAGGTGGCGACGGCAACGATTAGGAAAAGTTTGGCTATGTAGGTTAATGGTCCACCAAGGGGGAGGGGTAGGTTGAAAAGGATTTGGATGGAAGTAGTAAAAATATATCTAAAGAAGTTCAACTTATTTGAGGATTTGGCTTAAGATAGATTGGAACGGAGAAACAATTTTCATGTAGGCAACCCCAACATTGTCGGGAGAAGGCTTTGATGATGATGATGATGAAAAATCAAGGAAAGAGCAAACCAAATTTTCCTTCATTGTGATTTCCCAAAGTACTTGGTTGGCTTTCCTCCAGCTATGTGGATGGACAAGGCGTTTGGGGCTCTGATACCCAAATACCCGTACATGCCAGGCATATCCATGTAAGACGATGTGACACTCATATCAGTACTAGATACTACATCGATAATACTAGGGTACTAGTTTAGCATATACTAATTACCAAGTCCATTATTTTGTTAGTTCTTTTAGTTTTCTTACTTTCTTTCTTTCTTTTTTCTTTTCTTTTTTTTTGTTTTTTTTGAATGGTGAAGAATTTAGTTTTCTACCTTTCTTACCTTTCAACATTAAAAGTTGTTAAAAAGGAATGTAAACAATAATAATTTCATGATTTCAAAAATGTTTTAAAATAAAAATTTGGACAGATGTATCCATACGCAAGTCCTAGATTTCCGATGCTTAGTCATATTGTTGATCCACGTATCTGTGTCCGTATCCATATCTATATATAGGCATCATAGGTAGGGTCATGACTATTGGTCTTTCTGTCTTAGGAAGCAAACCTTTTGAAAAAAGGGTGAATCTTATGGAAAGTGTACGTGTTGGGAAAGAACTACAAGAGCAAGTTTTTTAAAACGAGGAGAGACCAATTCAAGACATTATTGACTGCATGAAGGTGAGTAGTTTGCTTCATATGCAAGAGGAGGATTTCATTGGTTTCTCAATCACAGAGCATTTAAAGTGGAAGTGATTTATGGGTTTTTTTAGAGACAGTGGTAACTGAACGATGAACATTATCACCAGCTGCTGTGTGGAAAATCAAAATGAAAGGAGTGGCTAGTGGGCAAACTTGTACCAACAAGTGTGATTGTGAAGAGATAAATGGGCCGAACCCAACAAAGAGTGTTCAATTATACTATTGTATAGTTACCTAGTCTCTAGCATTTACAGACACGTGCCTTATCTAGCATTTGTATTACACTATATAAACAGATCCTCATGGGACACAAATAAATGATACATGAAGTTTTGCTCCTTTTTACACATATGTCTGAGATATTAGTTGAAGAGAAACCCCACCTTCTTAACTTGTTAGTTGTCGATGCCTTCCGTGCCATAACAAGCCAACTGAAAGCCCACTCAAGGGAGAGTAAGACTAAGCCAAATACAAGAGCATGGAGGATATGTGACTAAGGATTCCACTAGAACGATGCATGAAGGCTTCAAGAATAACACCCCTCAAAAGGATTCATCTTTCAAATGCAATAAAACCAACTTTCAAATGCAGAAAATTCAACTATTAGCTGCATAAAAACACTTTAAGAAAGCAACATTCAACAAAGACACATATTCTTGACTCCTCAACATGACTCTTTTGACAGACAACTCTTAAGAAATACTACTACCTGAGACAATCTTATAATATCTACTAGATGACTCTTTATTTAACCTACACAATCATATAAACAAAATCTAACTCTATCCCCCGCCCCAATTCTAACACCCATCCCTTGTAACCACGGCCCCCACTAGGACACTAACCAAAGACACATCCCCAAGGAAGAAATAGTACCCCAACAATAAGGTCTCCTACACCTAGGGACTCTTCTAGGAAACCAACCTCACAATCCTAAATTTCTCACCATATTTAGCAACGACAACTCTCCCCCATGAGGTCTTTCATTCTTCCCCATATCTCCACCACCATCCAAGTGAATGACCAAACCAATTGAAGATTTCTCCTTCACCACCTCACACTGCTTCATTAAATGCAACTTGTTTTTCTCACTGATTCCTCCAATAAAAAGTCATTCTCAATGCAATCCAATCTTTGTACCATCACCCCTATTAGCATCTTTTAATGAGACATGTAGTAAAATAGAAGTTTTAACAAGGAAGTTCTAATAAGTGGGGAGAAAAGGATAGGTATTTTTTCTTCCACAAGGAAAGTTCCTTTTGAAACCTTTCAACAACAAGATCCGACGCTTTCTTTTCAGATCTAAGGTTTGCACCAGTTGACAGCCCTACATATTTATTAGGAAGTTTGCGAGCTCCGTAATCCAACCTATCGGCCAAATCATAAGTAAACTCCTCAAAACATATCATCCCACCAACTTACTTCTAGAAATTTTGATAAGCATTGAGACTAATTCAAAGTAACATAGAATTCTCTTTAAATTAACATCATCTTTCCATTCTATGGAACTATATAAAATTGTATCCCCTACAAACTAAAGATGAGATATTATCTCCCCATCTTGAACTATTTTGAAGCATCCAATAAGCCAAAGCTCATGGCCTCAACCAAAACTTTTGCAATAATGATTAACAAAAATGGTGATAGAGGATGATCTTCTTGCCTAAAATGGGCATATACAAAGAGTTGAACCTATTGTGAGAATTGAAGCCTAGGAGATACTACAAAGAGATTCAATCTGTTACCTTGCCTTGATAATTAAAGAGTATGGAAAGATTGATGAAGATATCAAACATAAGATAAAAGTGGGATAGTTAAACTGGAGACTTGCTTTTGGAGTACTTTGTGATTGGCACATGCCAACAAGATTGAAGGAACAATTTTACAAGATAGCAATTGGACCGACTATGACCTATGGAGCAAAATATTGGTCAATCAAAAAGTAACATATGCACAAAATAGAAGGATAAAATTAGAAATAAGCGCTTTCAATACCTTTTAATGGTAGCATTGATAGAGAGAATAAATTAGAAAAACATATTTGGGACGGTTTAGGCATGTCCAACATTGACCGACAACAGTGTCGGTTAGGAAAAGTTCAACTATGCAGGTTGATAGCCCATCAAGGAAAAATGGTAGACCAAAGAAGACATGGATGGAAGTCATAAAAATAGATATGAAGACTTGCAACTTATGTGAGAATTTGGCTCAAAATAAATCAGTATGGAGAAAAAAAATTAGGTGATCGACTCCAACATAGTTGGGAGAAGGCTCTGATGATGAAAATAAATGAGGTGTCAATTTTTAAGGTTTTATTTAATTCTTTAAATGGAACTAAAACTATGCCTTGCTCTAAAATCCCAAAATAAACCTATCTTAGCCATCTACCAAAAGTTAAAATTTTTATTTAAGTTTTAATTTGTATCCAAATCCAAAGCTTAGCTTTAAATTTTAACTTGTACTGTGTTACCTTGACATGGTTTAAAAGACGAAAAGGGAAGAGGAGGGGGGGCGACTCAATCCCCCTCGAGTTGACTCAACAAAGTCAGGATGAGTTGCAATATGGAGCATAACAACCTTCAACAATATAGAAAAATAAGATAAAAACCTAAAAAGAAAAAACTATTGCCCTATATATAATTTTAAGATTCATCATCTTTCAAATGTTTGTTTTCAACTAAATCGGATGTACAACCAAGGGAAAAAAACTCAGACTCAGGACTCGACTCATTCAACGCCATGTCCGAGCCCCATAGGACCCCACTCGTTTAGGGCCAATTCCGACTTGACCCGACCAGTTTTTTAATCCATGTGTACAACATTTGATCTTTGAATGCTTAGACATTGTACAAAAAGTGGTTTTATCTTCTAAAACTGATGTAAATAAAAGATCCCCAAAAGCCTTACGAAGCTCCTACCAAAAGAAATGGAGAAAAATAATGTGTATATGGCATTTCCTATAAGAATTGGGTTGCAGATAGAAAAACAATTTTTAAGAAAATAATTCATTTTTTTAAAAAACTGATATTTTGGCGACATAAATTGCAAAGAAGATCTTGTTAAGGAAGAACCAGCAAAATATCTTATATCAAAAGGTATAATGGATGAGAAACGTCTCATAATAATCCAATTATGAATTATCAAGTGCTGGTACATTTTGGAGAAGATAACATGCATATAGTTGACTCAATTCTTTGTGGATTAGCATGGATAATCATTTATTGAATTCTTTGGGCAACCAAGGGCTAGATTGCATTTTCTAACAATTTCGTCGGCGGGTGAATAGGATTTAGCGATGTGATAGACCCTACAACAAGCTCTATGCAAGAAATTAAAGCTTCATTTAGTTTAAGTGGTCCAATAGAACAAGTTCACAACAACAATTCCCAAGATTATTGTGTAAGACATGCATGGAATGCTTATAAACTCTCATCAGGTCTAAATGATCTTCGATTCAAGACAACATCAACAAAATCAAGGCAAAGTTTCCTTTACTCGTGAGGGATGAGATGGAAGTTTTTGATGGTTTATATGGCCGCAAACCACCGAGTCCAAGTTTATGCAATTCTGACAAGTATTGAAGAATGCATGACCCTTTTTTTTTATTGGGTCTTGAAGAAGGCATGACTCACCTTTTGATAGGGTCATGTAAAGTTGGGATTTTTAGGCTATTTTAGTTCCTTTGTTTGAAAATGTTTGAGTTTGAGTCAAAACATCAATTAATTATATGAGAGAGAAGAAAGGGAGGGGAGTAAGTTAGAGTTCTCCAATTGTATCCGATGTCCAAGAGGAGAGGACATTCTTTTTTCGAAAGTTAACATGACATGAACCCACAACCTCAAGGTTGCAACAGTGAGGACTTGGAGGTCAATTATGAATAAATGTGAGTTTTCTAGTATGAACAAATGTGAGTTTTCTATCTAATACAACACAATATGTTGCCTCGTGCCTAGTTTGTATCCAAGTATCATATTTTACAACTATTTTCAAAATCTATAAAATTTGAAGTTTCTAAAAAAAAGTGCATTAATATGATTTTGTGGGACTCAAAAACTCAGTTTGTCCATACACAACCACCGCACCCCCCTCCCTACAGAAAAACAATTACATATCAAATGGCATCTTACACTATTATCATATAAACAAAGATGCTTTACTCACTTAACAATGACAAGATGTTACTAATAAAAGATAATTTCAGACATCTATCAAAAAACAAAAGCATAGCAAAGAACTATTAGCAGGCAAAAAGCCATGTTCTATTCCTATCAAGTGACATATTACTGGTCTGATAACTACGGTGTTTTATTAGGAAATATCCAAAATTACAGCCAATAGAATTTTGTTGAAGAAGAAGAAGAAGAAGAAAAGGGGCGGCACACCATTATTTATAGTGAACTTGATTTCTATTCAAAGGATTTCTAATTTATGATACTGACCAATTTCTGGTGAGATTGAACAGTTACTTGGTTCGAAGCAAAGCGATTCACAAATCAAAAACTAGAAACACAATCCAAGCTCAAACAATCTTTTACTATGAAAAGAATTTCTCAATTTTAGCAGGAAATCCAAACATGAGTGTCCATCAGCAGCATTTTCATAAATTAACATACTCCTAAACAAAACTTGAAAAAAAGAAAGAAAGAAAGAGCTACAATCAACTCCACCTATGATTCAGCCCAAATCATAGGCTTGAGTCTATGTTCATATTCAGGCTTGTAAACACATGAATAAATAAATTACGGAGCAATGAGATCTACAACTACAATATTGCAGAAGGAGTCGCCACAAGAAAACCCTAAAAATTCCTCTTCCAGATTCCAATCATAAAACAACTGAAACCAAAGATCTGAACATAAACTGATAAGAAGCATGAGGAAGAACACTACCTTACAATTTCTCATCGACGCCATCATTTCATGCACATTTTGCGAGATGAGAGGAGATGGGAGGAAGGAGATGGGAAGAGAGTGAAATGAAATTAGGTCTGTGAAGCAACAAGGAGAGTGACAACGAGAGAAAGCACGCCTGTAAACAGTCATGTCAGTTCGCATAAATGCTGACAAACGTGCTCTCTCTCGTTGTCATCCAGATCCAATGCCCACATAAACACATCTCTCTCTCCTTTTCCACTAATCCTCTTCCAAATCTTCATTTATATGGATCCAAACAAAGGAATTCCATGCTCCAGGTTTCCAGATCTGGCAAAAAAAAAAAAAAAATCAAAAACATTGTAGAGATAGTGAGAAAGATAATAATTATAACCAACAAACAGAACAATCATAAGAAAAGGAAGAACAAAAAAATAAAAACCAAAACCTAAGTAGTAGTTTGAAAGTGCAAGACATAATAACAAACTTCCACCACCAGATGTGAACCAAAAACCCTAACCATCCAAACAAACCAACAAAGAAATTTAAAAAAAAAAAAGTTGTAGAGTGGAAGATACAGATCTAACTAAAGTTACACAAACACAAAGTAAAAATAAAAAATAAAAAATTATGAAGTGTAGATCCCCAAAGAACAAGAAGAAGAATGAAGAACTATAGATGACTGGTAATCCAAAAACAGAAAGTAGGAGGAGAATTGGAAGAAGGTAAACCTTTAGAAATACAAATTCCAAGGAGAATGATGAATGTGGAAAGGGAAGATAAAGAAAGGAGAGGATTTTGCGGGGAAAAGGAAAAACTAGAGTGGGTGAGAGGGCTGAGACTTTGAGAGAGACACGAGGGGAGAAGGTATTGACATATATTAATATTAATTAAAACGGTAAAACCAAAAAAGGAGGCAGGAATTATTGTGTGTACCGGGGTTGCCATTTACGGAAAAGAAAGGGTTGTCTACAGCTACTCACCACTCAGAGATATTATGGTGCTCTTATTAAACATGACAGTTGGCTTTGTTTTTCACAATCCACAGCCTCTCAGTTGTTGACATAGAGATATTCCTGGGTTCAAGTGTGGGTTTAGCTACTTTAAAACTAAAGGGTTCCTCTTTTACCAAGAAAAAAGCAAAAAAAAAAACTTAGGGTTCCTGTTTGGAGGGCCCACAAGCCTTGAAGATAAGTAATACCCATGAAAGTCCATAAAAAAAAAAAAAAAAAAAAATTTAAATGGTCATGAATGTCCATAATTAAAAATATATATATTTCTCACAGTCACTTCTCAAAAATCTGAGTCATATAATAGTTTACCAAATACCAACCCCTCTTGGTTTTCATAGATGAATGATTAACCTGATGATTTGCCCATCCTATCGAAGAACTTCATAAATTTCTTGGGTTCCTAAAAAATTCAAAAAATAAAAGGGTTTTTTATAAGGAAAAAAGTTGAAATCTTAATAAAATGATTTTATAAAGAAAAATTATAAAATGATGAGATAATTGTTCGTACATTTTTTTTTTTTTTACGATAAAAATCACTCTCGTTAACGACATCGTTGACCTTCATTGCAAAAAATAATATTTTGCTCCACCTTCTTCTACCTATTGATGAAAACGTTATAAAAATTATTACATTTTTTTGTGTCTTTGTGGTTTTTCTTAAATGGTATTAGAAATCTTCATAATTAGTTGCGTTAGTCCCATGTTTAATTTCTACGTATTTGTTGTCCTCCTTCGCATGAATTTGAAAGTTCAGATTTGGAGTGTAAGGTGTTTAATGAAATGCCTAAATTGGAATTCTCTTCTCGATTTAGAGGTGACTCTGAGCAAGGTAGGAGGGGATGAATTTGAGCATGCTTTTGTTAACATTTGGAGTATAAGTTATTTGTTTTGGAAAATTTTGTATGTCTCGATGTTTGTGAGCAATACATAGGGAGTCATGTTGTGCAATCTTTAAATAATGAATGTGAGACTTTTTTGATAGGTATTGTGTAGTTTGATTGGAGTTTTAGATCTCAATATTGTTTTTTGTTTTGTTAGTTTAGAATCTTTAAATCAACTTTAAGAATGAATTTAATAGTAGATGAATTGAACACACTTCATTATGTGATTTGTGAATCACTTAACAAACTCTTCTTATTTGACGTATTCATCACTCCGTTCAATTCTCCTTCATTTCTTTGAAATAAATATTCATATCCCTCCACCAACTTTCAACATCCCCTTCAAACCTAAGATAATCAAGTATGAAAATCATCGAAAACGAAGAAAAAAAGTCGACGATATCGTCAACTGAGGTAATTTCGTCCAAAAAAACATGCAAACAATTATCTTGTTATTTGTAATTTTTTCTCAAAAAATCATTTAATTATTATTTAAGCTTAATTCTTCATTAAGAAAATTCTCAAAATAAATAAAGATCCCACACTCCTTAAAAAAAAAAAAAAGAAGAAATGACCCCACACAAACATACTATACATAGTGAATGAATGAATATTCAATAGCCAGGTCCCACAACTCCATAATTCTATGGAGGCAGGAGTCAAGCCTCAGGGACCTCCTGCTGGGCAGTGCAGAGAGAGCTTTTCCATAAAAAAGGACATCATGAAAGAATAGCAGCGTTGAGAAACGCGGGAACACTGATTGATGGTACTCTCTCTTTTTTATATTTCCTTTCAATTCTTTGTTTTTAACTCACCGACGTGTGGCGACGAGAATGGAAGAGTGTCGATCACAACCAACAAAGAAATGACACGCGTATTTCGTGCCCTTTGGGAAATGGTACGTTTTATGAATGGGACCGAACGGAAAATCAGGGTACGAAACTATACGATTTGTCCGGATGTTTTGTGGTAATTAAAATGTACCTTGTCAAAAGCAGACGTTAATCTTGTGATTGAGGAAGATATAGAAAATGCTTTCCACACCTATACCTGTACAATAAATAAATAAATTATTTCTTTCTCCCTCACATGTATTGGCCACTGGGCCCGCTGTTTTAGGGATGCAAATGGGTCGGTTTTGTTCGTAACGGAGTTATATCGGATCCGGATTTAGAACCGTTTATAAATGATGGTTTCGGATTTAGTTCTAAGTCGAAACTGGATTTGTTGGTTCTGAAATTGATTCTAATTAGAGGACTCGGGTTCGGTCTCGACGTGGGTCTAACTAGAGGAATAGGATCTAGTTTCAAAACCGGATGATATTTTTCATGATTTTAATTTTTTTTTCTTGATATAAAAATATTATTCAACTTATGACAATACATTAAGTCTACTAAAAATGCCCAACTAAAGTATTTTTGAACTGCAATTTACAACATTTAAGACTTGTAAGCTGGGGCCCGAGTCCACGAGTCAAGACATGTATGAATTCAGAATCGAGTTTGTTTATCAATCGAAACTTAAATTAGGTTATCGACCCTGATATTTTCATTAATAGGAACCTAAAATGGGTTTCAAACCCGATTTTTTAAGGGTCAAAACCTCCAAATAATTGGAGGGTGCCCATTTGCATCCTTATTGTTGTTATAGTAATTGAATATCTGGTGAAATCTTTATCGGGGTTAAGTGGGCCGAGTTTGCGTGGGGTTGACGTTTTAAATTAACCCTAAACCATTGTTGAGTGGTGTTAATATCTTAATTCTATGTACATGCCAAGTGATCGGTCCTGATCTTGGGATACTCATGTTAAAATATCACTCGTAAACTAGTATCCCAACCCAAAAGAGAAAAAAAAAAATTAGAATCCCAAACCCCCAATTCATAAGCTGGATTTGTAGGTAGGAGTACAACACATGGAATTGTATTGATGGGTTGAGTCTGTATAGCATCAGGATTAATGTGTTAACTAGAACCCAGAAATTATCAGGTTGGGTTGGGTTGACAGTAAGGATTATCAGCCCTGGAACCTAAGTGGGTAAAGTCCAAATTAGATCCCTGTGCACCTGGGCTCAGACCCAACTTAAATTCAGTCATATTATTATATGCTACTATAATTTATTATATACAATATGATTGCTCCCTGCTCTAGATAATCAATCACTGTCATTTTTAATACCATGGTAGACTAAAGTCTTTTTTTTTAATCCCAAGACTTAAGTCCCTCTTGTTGCTGAGCTGGTTAAGGAGTGGGTGGGTGGATCAGTTTGTGTCCCTTGTAAAGCCTTAAAAAAGTATATTAATGGTCTGCAATGTGAGTCCCCTTTTCATTTTTTTTTTTTTTTTTTTCTGATTGTGAGTTCCCTTTTGTTGCTTAGCCCATTTAAAGCTATAATTCTTGTCGGTGCATGATCTAGCATGCAGTTTTAACATTTTCATTTACCTCCCATTCTCCTTTATTATACATTTCTATGATTCTATCTATTCAATTCTTTGTCAGTGCCATGCCAAAGTTCTGCATACATGTCCAAACCATCATTGAAGTTGTTTCTTATTTCTTACCTTCATTATTATTATTTTGCTAGATTGGTGCAGTGGTGAAACATGTATTAATTCAACTGAGAACTAAGGATGGATCTTGGTCTTTGGTTCAAGGTTAAGGTACTGTACCACTGATCCATCAATGGTATACATCAGTTGTAAATTCCAACCTAAATGCATATGGGCCCAACTGATTGCCCAAAAAATACCCACATACAGTTGATTCTTTTGGGTATATGTAAAAAAAAAGAGTGAAAAATAAGAGAAAAGACTTGTTTGGTATTCAACAATATAGACATCATATAAAGCCACCAATGATTGGTTCTTGGCTTGGGGTCCCTTCCAAAACCATCCAAACATGCTTCAAACCTCAGTAGGACAAAGTTAGTAGATAAATATTCTTATACAGATCTCATTAACATCAAACAATTAGCCAATGATTTTGGTCCCTAAGATCCAATTATAAAAGGTGATTTCCCTAGAAGATACAGAATGAGCATATTTTTTAGTCCACTTAATGCTAACTCTTCAAAAGGATGCACTCTTTTACATTTTAAAATAAGACACTTGATTGAATGTTTCAGGAGCTATGCACCTGCAAAAATTAGGTCAACTGGTGTTGATAGTCATCCAATATAAGCCGCACAAGGGATGATTAAAATAGACAATTTTTCTTGAGAAATGAGAGATGCCCGAGGGGGAAGGGGCATCCCATATCTCACACAGTCCACCTAGGGATTGATCTTTGGATGTGTAGGTAGTTTCACATGCACAGTACCACTAAACCGACATAGTAAAAATAAAATTTATTTGTTGATTGTCCTTTTTTTATGGCATTAGATAAAATAGCTTCTATCTACAGTCAAATTTAAAATAAAGGTCTGAATTGAAATTGAACTTGAATAATGGGGTTAGATTTGAAGCCTAGATTGAGTCCCATGTACTTGTATAGCAATACAATGAACTTATGATGTATTTAAAATTTTTGAATATAATATACAGACTAACATGCAAATGCCAAAAAAGAAAGAAAATATAATAATAGAGAAAAGAAAAGAAAGGAACAAAACAAAAAAGAGAAGTGAAGAATGAAGAAAAGGAAGGATAAAAAAAACTTGAGGGGTCAACGCCCCCTACTAGCATGAGAGGCCACAGCAAACTTCCAGCATGGGAACATAAGCAATACTAGCTAGCCAATGTAATGTACCTTGGTATTAAAAAGTGAAGGAAATCTGATCCTTTCTGCCCTTTTGGAAATATTGCTGATAATTCCTTGATCTGTATCTTCTTTGTCCCAAACACAAGCAACAAAAATATAATATACATATATTATATTTTATTCTTAGAACTTTACCTAGGCTTAGTTTTAGCTGATATTTTATTTTATAGAGAAAACTACAAAAAAAAAGGACTCTAGATGGCCACTAACTGAAAAAAGAAATCACTAGTCAATATTGCACGGAAGTAGTTCCCTGTGATCACTTCCGTTTCTTTATTAAAAATTTAAACATGTGACGACGTCGTCGCTTAATATTTCATTTAAACGTATGACGACGTCATCGCCTAAAACCCCATTTCCCCATTTTCCCCTTCTTCCTCCCATCGTTTCCCCCATTTCTTTGGTGGTTTCCTTCCCAAACCCTGGATCCGTGTTTACTCCAATGTCAGTGACTCATAAAGATGGTTCCTTTGGCTTCCCTTCTTCTACAATTCTCTCTCTCTCTCTCTCTCTCTCTCTCTCTCTCTCTCTCTCTCTCTCTCTCTCCTTATGCGCTGTGGCCTTGTTCACCTTCCACCGGTTTTACAGTTGCAGGCGTTGTAGAGACGACTGCACCCATTAACTGTAAGAACATTACCAACAATGAGGAAGAGCTGGATTTAGAGATTCAACTGGGGACACAGACCAATGAACTAGTGAAAGATAAACGAGATTATTCTATTTGTTTTCACTTACTGTTGTTGCATGGGGAGTTAGCTCCATAAATAGCTATGGAAGATTATTGTAACCCGATCATTTTGATGATGATTCATTACTTTTTTAATGTAGATGTTCTAATCGTATGTGATTGAGGATGTCATGGCAAAAAATTGAGAAATGGAAAGAGAAAACAAATTCGCATTGCGGATGGAATTCGATGTGGATTATAAGAAAGATGGGTGGGATAGTGCTGAGGAATTGGAGAAGAGAGTGAAGTGCTTGATGGGAAAGTGTGATGAGGGGCAAAAGAAAACCGCCAAAGAAATGGGGGACACGATGGGATGAAAAAGGGAAAAATGAGAGAAATGAGGTTTCATGTGATTAAGTAACGATGTCGTCACACATTTAAATGAGATATTAAGCGACGACGTCATCACACGTTTAAATCTTTAAATAATAAAAAAACCAGTAGTGGTCACAGGAAACCACTTCTTTGCAATATCGACTAATGGCCTGTTTTTTCAGTTAGTGGCCATCTAGGGTTCTTTTTTTTTTATAGTTTTCTCTATTTTATAATTTTCAATTTGGGATAGGTCTTCACAATTTGGGTTTCACCAAGCTTCTAGAATGTGAACCCACACCAGATCCTGGTGTGGACCTAAGCCATGTGAACCCCTCCACCGGGTATGGGGATTTGGATATCCTTTCTCGTTTTGTTTGAGTAAATAATGTTTGCTAGCAAAGAAAAATCACCATTATTAATCTTTCTTGTGCCTCATTGGTTGCTTGATTAGGAGAATATACAAGAGGTCAAGGGTTCAAGGATTGGTACCACCCTCTTCTTCACAAAAAGAGAGAGAGAGAGAGAGAGAGAGAGAGAGAAATCTTCATTTAAAGCAACCTTGGATTCGAAGAGATTACGGGATTTTTTTAGAGTTTCCTTATTTTTTTTTTTCTAAAATTGAATAATATTTTCAATATTTGACTAAGAGTTTTTTTTTCTTTTTTCTTTTTTCTTTGAGAACCGACTATTCACCTGACACATGAAGTCCCTACCTCCCTTACGCACTAGGTAAGTCATAGGCAGACTTTTGCCTGGGCAAATGGCCCTGAGAAGAGAGAGTGCATAAGTTCAAAACCGCAACATCTAGTTTCTCAGCCGTGGTACTAGCCAATTGCACTACCCCTGAGGGCTAGATTGACTAAGAGTTTAGTGCTTGTAAAATGAAATGTTTGGAAATTTAATGGAAATACTACTTCCCCATTTCACCTGTGCACCTGCTCCAAATTTTTTTTTTCTCTAATTTGTCTCTTTGCTTTGATCAACTTCTACATATAGTTTGAAGCTCGACTCCTTAAGAATGTGTGGTTTTTTCAGGATTGCAATCTCAAAAAGTCTTGAATCCCTACAATGCTTGTAGGTTCAAAGGGAAGGAAGAAGAGGATTGAGGAATTCTTTTTTTCTTAAACCCTCAACCATATCATTTTAACCTTTTGTAGGCTTGCATTGGGGTACCATTGATCTCCAGCAGTTTTGTAACCAATGACAAGGATTTCCTTTGTATTTTTCTCTAATATCAGGCTCCTTGGTTTGAACAAGTGAATGAATTCTAATAGTTTAACCCTTCTGGAAAAAATACTTATGATTTCCTTGATCTCTGTCTCCTTTGTCCTGGACAAGAGCCACAATAAATATAATATACTATATATAATACTTTAAACTATGTTACATATTATATTCTTGTAACATCACCTAGGCTTAGTTTCAGACTTTCAGCTCAGTCTAAAGTTCAGGTAGGTCTTTGCAATTTGGGTTTCTTCTAAGCTGAGGCCTCTAGGTTCAGACTTAGCCGCATTCAATTCTGGCTTGGCTTGGGCTAGCTCAATACTTGGTAGGTCCAGGGTTGTAAACGGGTCGGTTTCGGTCAGAGTCCATAGTGGACTTGAAACCAGAACCATTAAGGAGAATGTAGAACCAAATCCAGATCCAAAACTATTTCGGAACCAGTTTTTTGGCTTCGGAACCGGAACCAGAATCATATATGATACGGGTCTGGGTCTAGATAGAAAATTATATTAAAAAATATTATTTTTATGAGAGATTTTTGAAAATTGAGGTAATATATCTGGTCTTGGGTCCACGGATCCCAACCAAGGTGGAACCAGACTCGGATCCATTTACTTAACGATGCCTAAATAAGAGCCCAGACCCAGTTTTTAATGGGTCGAAACTTTCAGGTAATCGGAGAATCGGATACCCATTTACATCCCTTGAGTGGTAGGCCATGCTTAAAATTGGTTGAACATTTTTTTTCTCTTGGCTCTATTATATAAAACTTATTTGATTTACCCTTTTTTACGTTGAAGAGAAAGTGTGATTTGATGTCATTGGCTGTATTCCTTGGTTCTCTCCAGCCCATTGGAAACAAATTGCAAATCAGAATTCAAATGACAATAAGGGATAATAGACTGGATCATTGCCACAAAGAACTTTTGGGTTGGTATAAAGTAGGCCTTGCAAATAAAGGTCATACAACTGGTTCATATGTGTTGCAAATGAATGGACCAATGTGATTCAGAATTAGCCTAGACGTCAGAAAGGATCCCCTCTATCATCAGTCCAACTGATGGACTTAATATTTGGAAGGGCTTGGTGCAAAGAGGTTGGGCAAAGATTTTGGACCCTTCTATATATAGGTTTGGCCAATGATAATGAGCCTACTCAATGGGTTTGGACTAGTGATAGACCTAATATTAGCCGAAGGTGCCTAACAAAAATGTTGCATTTCTTGTTGGTGGTTTTCAACTGTGACCATAAATTCTATGCTATATTTACCACTGATTTTCCTTTGAGATCCAATTAAATGGTGAGTGATGGTTGGATAAGTGTAAAAATGGGCCTCAAGCAGCATTATGGGATGACAAGATTGTGAGAGGAGCTATAATGATCAAAGATGCACCCAAGTGAGCCCCATGGAGTTGGACTTTTAGGAGAACATTGTCCTTGTGTTTCGACAATGAAGTAAATAGCTAAGAACCCTACCCAGGGTAGCTCAGTTGGCTTAGGGATACAATTTGTATCCTAAAGTTGTAGGTTCGAAACCACAGTACTATACTAAGGCTATATATGAGTTTAGTCGGCTTATTTCTAAGCCCAAAGAAGTAGCCCAACCTAAAAAATTGGGTATCCTCGTATGGCAAAACATAAAAAAAAAGTAAATAGCTAATAATATACAAATCTGAAATTTAGTGCATGGCCCACTTTTCTCCCCACTACAGATGATGGATAGACACGCTCACCATCAAAAGCTTTGGTGGACCCTTTTACTTTCCGAACACCCCCCAAAATGAATGGCTCAAAATAGCCCCAGTACAATTATTTTAGTGCACCAACCCATCTAAAGTGGGCCCCACATCGTCCATCATATGCCACGTGTACAAGACCGAACCGGGGAGATATTCTACCGGCGCCTTTGGGAAAGGGTCATCTAAATCTTCGTCCACAAGGGCACTTCTGTAATTTAACAATCGGCTTCTCCGGAGCCGGGCCGAGCCGATCCGAGCCGAGCCGAGATATACTAACTGGTGTCCACACGTCAGGTGTTTCGTGTGAGTGACCGTGGAGAGGTGGGGCCTGCGGAAGGCACGAAAAGCCGCCTGACACACCGTATCGGAGTCGAACACGTGGCGCATTGTCGTCCGTCATTTCCTCCAAAAGCCAAAGGACTGGGCCCACTAATTGGACATAACACGCGTGGTATTGGCGCTTTAAATGCCGCTCCGCCCGAGTCAGTCCGAAACGGAGACCCGGTTATAACGCCCCGGAACGAATTCCTTGTGTTGCCAGAAAACCATTAAGCTATAGATAGTCCGCAGGACACTTTTAATTCTTGTCCTCGCAACTTTTATCTCTTGTAAATCACTATATCAACACAAGGAATTCACTTTGCTTGATCTAATCCACTTACATCTAATGCCTCATACAGATTGTCTTATAGGCATTTGCCCTCATTTAGTTACAAATGGGACAATCATGTAATCAAATAAATTGCATCGTAAATCACAATAATTAGAATATAATTTGGTCAGCGCTATTAGTGCTTGTAAGGATGGACTTGATAAAAAAAAAAAAAAAAGTGGGGCCTACAACTGTCTACACAAAGGTTTAGAAGGTGATAAGATGATCTAGCATTGAGAGATATAATGGCTTTCATTTAATCACACACAATATTAGTAATAACTAGTAGTTTGATTAAGATGGCTAAAGCCGGTTTTATTCTAAGAATTAATCTTAGGTCTTTTTATTTGATGGCTATAATTAATAGATTAAGACAAAGTTCAAATCAGATGGAACTCACAAATAAGATGGGCGTACACCAGTGCCTCTCCTTTAATTAATTGCATAACTCACACTCAACTTCAATATTTTAATAATATAAGTACATTCGAGCGATAGTTTTTAATGAATCATATATACAAGTATAATACGCCTTTCACACTAGTTTAGTTAGATTTTTTTTTAGTAAAACACTCGCTTAATTAATTAAGAAGACCAAACACCCTTTCATAATACGCTAAGTTTTGAGTCCTAAGTAGGAAAAAAAAAGAAGAAAAGAAACACACTCTTTGATAATTATTAGTCTTTGACAATAGTAAATTAACCATCCAACACGTGTCCATCACAATCACAAGCGGGTCCTACAAGGTACAATTGATTAGCAGCCGATAATCACATATTCATTTTCCTTAAACTCATACCATTTTCAGTATGGGTCACCAATCACACAACCCTAATAGATAAACGGGAATTTAAAGTTATTCTTAGCACTAAATAGCCCCCTCTTTTTAAGAATCAAACTTTCCTTAGTCACTAAGGACTAAGAAATCCACAGTCCCACAAGAGCACTATACTAGCAAGGAGAAAGGGAGAAAGAAAAGAGGAAAAACAAAAATAGAAACAAAAGCGGTTTTCAGCTTCCGGTTTCCGGTTTTCGGGTTTTTTTTTTTTTTCCCATTGCGCGGGTGAAAAGAGCAACAAACGGCTGTGGTCTGGTGGATGACTGGTTTTTATTCCTTCTCCATCTTCTTCGTATGTGGAGAGACGAGAAAGGAAATATCGCTCTCTTTCTCTCTCTACCCTCTTTCTCTCTCTACATTTCTGATCGCATCCAAACCCTAGAAATCTCCCCAAATCGTACTGTCGAAATGCTAATTCCAGCTAGGGTTCGGTGTTGATGGTAGCAGCTTCGACATGGAGTACGACACCGGAATTCAGATATCTAGAGAGGGATCTTCTCTCACTCAGCACCTCAAAGAAGGTTGGGGTTTTCAAAATCCCTCCTTTTTGCTCTTTCTCTCTCATTTTCCCCCCTTTTTGCCCCTTTTTTTTTGTCTTTATTTGTTCTGTTTGTGCTGAATTCGGCATTGTTCGAGGCGTTAGGGTTTGGATTTGGGGATGAATGTTGAGGTTGAGGCTGGTTGATGAGAATTGCGTGTTTTTTTTTTTTTTTTTGGGGCGAATTTGGGGGGATTCGTGGCGGAGGATCTGTTGTTGTTTTGTGATTTTGTGTGGAATGGAGATGGTTTTGGGAATTAAGTGGTTTTGGTGTTGGGTTGGATTTGTATTGAGATTTTACTTGTTGGGGTGAATGTTTGTTGATGAGGATTGCTTTGTTTTCCTATGTGGCGAATTTTGGGGCAATTTGTGATGTGGAGTCTGTTTATTGTTATGTGGATTTGTGTTTTTCTGTTTCTTCTTTTTTTTCTCAAAGTCAGTGCTTTTGATGTGTGTTGGTGTTGGTTGGGTTTGTACTGAGATGTTTCTGTTTATAATTGGTTGGTTTTGTTTGTTTGTTTGATAGTTTATTTTTTTGAGAATCTTTCCAAGTGTCAATTGCTGGTTTTGAGCTTTGGAGTTTCTCAAGTTTGAATCTTTCTGTTTGGATAGTTTTCCTTGATTTGTGGTGAATCATGTCCTTTTTTTTATTGGTTTGTGGTAAATTCTGATCAATGAGGGAAATTAGATTAGCTTACTTTTAGTACTCTTCTTGTTCAAGGCAGTCTTTGGCATTGCTGATATTGAGCATTCCTTCTCACAGTGGATTGTGAGAATCATTGTTTCTGACGGTCTCTTTAGTGTGAAATCGGGCTGATAAAAAAATGTAATTCGTAATTAGGTGTAGTTGTTCTCCGTATGGTTGGGTATTTTCAATTTTATATGGTCTGGGAATATTGTCTCAGTTTGCTTGACTATGTGTGCATGACAACACACAGAAAAGGTGTGCACAGTGGATGCACTCACAATCTGCTGGCATTGCAAGTTTAGATGGACTGAGGAAAAAAACTAATTGTGAATTGTGAATTCCTCTCGACAGCCCAAATTGTCAGCCACTCCTAATCTGAGGAGTGATAGGGCATAGTGCAGAATTATCCAGAACGCATTGATTACATGTGAAGCCTTCTTGCAGATGACTGAAGTAATTACACTCATCTATATTAGATTTTTTTTTTTTTTTAATGCTTTCACAGTGTGTGGAGCAGAATATGTCTCTCTCTCTCTCTCTCTCTCTCTCTCTCTCTCTCTCTCTGTGTGTGTGTGTGTGTGTGTGTGTGTGTCTGTACACAAAACCTTATTGTGTTCACTTTTTCAATGTCGGATGGACTTGAACTGGTGATAATGACATGGCTCAGTTTTTCCAAACTGTGTTTCTCTTTGACATTTCTTTCAAAATTTTCTTTTCCAACATTTATTTTCTTTGTGAATTACCAGTCTAAATCAATAGTTCATAGTCTTTTATATATTTTTAATCTTTGAAATGGATTTATGGGCTGGAAGTTGTTGTCACTTTGGAGCAAGTACATATTGAATCTTTTTAACTATTTTACATATCTCAGAAGTACTCATATGTGTTATCACAGACACAATGTGGCAGATGAATTTGAGGTCAAATGAAAGTATGGAAGCTGGACCATATCCAGAGCGTCCAGGTGAGCAAGACTGTGCCTATTACCTCAGAACTGGGCTATGTCGATTTGGGATGACATGTCGATTCAATCATCCTCCCAACAGGAAGCTGGTAAGGACTGATTCTTTTGTGAATAATCTTAGATCTCATGTTTTCTCTTGTGGTACCCTACATGTTCTTGAGTTTTTTATTTATTAGAATTGATGAATTTGATTAGTTGCCATCAAATGCCAGGCTGTTGCTGCTGCAAAGATGAAGGGAGGCTACCCTGAAAGAATAGGGCAGCCTGAGTGCCAGGTGTGCATTTACTCCCTTATTTCCCTTTTAAATGGGAAGGTTTGCCTGCCATCTTACTTCTTGTGCACACTACTAAAAAAAAAAAAAAATCTTGTACATGCATTTGATTGCACAGCGGACCTTGTCTCAATAATTGCTCGAAGAATCCTTCGCATTATCCTTTTTTAATTTTATTATTATTTAATAATCCCAGTTTATACTCCTGATCTATCCTGCTTAACCTCTTTTCTCTTAAGGTGCTACTGGACTATACAATACCTCCCTGTTTCAACTTAGTTCAAACCTAGCTACCCTGGACTTAGATGTCATTTACCAGCTGAGCTAGCAGCCCTGGACCTATCCCTTTTTATTTTGATTATTCAATTTTTAATACTAAAATGTGTTTTGGCTTATTAATAAAATGCAGAAATCAATGGTGGTTTGTTTGTGAACTTAATAAGGAATGTTGAATGCATGTGCCGGTTAAGTTTTAATTTTTGTTGGTTCCTAATATACATCCATACTTTGCCTGAACTTACCAGCTGAAATATGATATAGTTTTTTATTTATTGGTTTTTTATATAATGTGATTTCACAAAGTGCTGGAAAATGTTATCCCATGTGCCACAGTAGCTTCTTACCCTTTTTCATTGTGAGTAGGTGAACACTGGGTTAAGCTGCTGCGCATTACTGTCAACTATTCATTGATGTGTGTGTGTGTGTGTGTGTGTGTGTGAGAGAGAGAGAGAGAGAGAGAGAGAGAGAGAGAGAGAGAGAGAGAGCTTACCAGCTGAAATATGATATAGTTTTTTATTTATAGTTTTTTTTATATTATGTGATTTCACAAAGTGCTGGAAAATGTTATCCCATGTGCCACAGTAGCTTCTTACCCCTTTTCATTTGGAGTGGGTGAACACTGGGTTAAGCTGCTGTGCATTACTGTCAACTATTAATTGATGTGTGTGTGTGTGTGTGTGTGTGTGTGTGTGAGAGAGAGAGAGAGAGAGAGAGAGAGAGAGAGAGAGAGAGAGAGCTTGATTGGATAATGATTAGTTATTGTTGGATTGATTACTGAGTTTCCCATCCAAATAAGTATCACTACTATAAAAGAAAAGGTTAAAGGTTAGATTCATTAAAGTTATGAGATCATGAAACTTGTACAAGTTGGAGGAAGATACGACTTATCATGTAACCTACATTTATATTTGTAGGAAGCGAGGGCAGGGCCTGGTTTTTGTACATTGGCTGAAAATTCTGAGTTATACAAAATTTTGGATTCACTAAAGTACATGTGAAGTGAGCACTAACTTAAAAAGAGAAAAAAAAAATAAAAAATTAAGTAGATCCAATCCTTTTCATTGTTGTTTTACCCCACTTCTTGAATCTTGCCTTTGCTTGGAAATCATTTAATATCACTTAATTGGAGTAATTGCACGAAGCTTGGAGATCATGTAATAGCACTTAATTGTAGTAATTACATGAAATAACTTCACTGCCAAAACTTTATTGGTTTTTATTGAAACTGCGAAACTCATAGTTTATATTGCTGATTGATTTTTGTTTTTTTAATGGCACACATATGGGTAATTCTATTCAACCTCTGGGCTCGGTCTCGCCGTTACCGTAGTAGAGAAAATTCTGGATGGCTTCACCTCTTCTTTTTCCCTACAGTGGCTTCTAATATTAATATTTTGTGCTACAAATTTATTGTATTAATTCGGGAGTTTTGGAAAGGTCGATTGAGTTTAATAGGTGGATCCCCATTCTACATTTGGATGTAAGAAAGATGGTCACTCTCTTATGAGAGAGCTAGGATTGGACTGACATATAAGAACGATGAGTTGGTCGAGTCATTGGCTAGGAAATGAGAGTTGAAAGAGACTCAAAACTATGCAGAATATTTTATCTTTCCCCGGGAAATTTTCTTATTCCTTTGTTGGTCCCTTTTTTTTGAATGGTAACTTGGTCTCTTGATCCATTGTCCTTCTAAAAAATCCCTGGATAGAATTGTGTACTCAGATGCATGTGCAAGTCATGTGTTTATCTGTTACACATGCACCTTGCATGTTTTGAGTTCCTATCTGTTTCAGTTATTGTGTATGTAAAGTATCAAATGGGGATGTTAGAGCTTTGTGTTTAAGTTTATCCAGTTTTTAATTTGAATTTGTTTATTTGCTGGAACTGTTTACAGTACTACTTGAAGACAGGGACGTGCAAATTTGGACCCACATGCAAATTTGATCACCCTAGAGATAAAGCTGGCATTGCTGGAAGAGTTCAGTTAAATATTATGGGCTTTCCACTCCGCCCGGTTAGTACTTGTTGTTTGTCTTAGCAACTTATTTATGTAAAATTTTGTCCATCTAGTTGCATACAGCTGTGGTCACTTGCCAGTAAACATATGGTTAATTTCTTCCTACATTCTCTTAAATATTTTTTTTCCTTCTTTTTTTTTTTTTTTTGTGTGTGTCATTTTCCTCCTTATGAAGAAATTATTTCTTGGATGTCAATGCTTTTGCTGATTTTTTTTCTACTGTAGAATGAGAAGGAGTGCGCTTATTATTTAAGAACCGGACAGTGCAAGTTTGGCGGCACTTGTAAATTTCACCACCCACAACCATCTAGTGCAGTGGTCTCAATGCGGGGCTCTCCAGTTTATCCTGCTGTACATTCCCCTACAACTCCTGGTCAGCAATCTTATCCAGGAGGGTTGACAAACTGGTCCTTGTCAAGGGCATCTTTCATTGCAAGCCCACGTTGGCAAGGTCCTTCGAGCTTTGCTCAGTTGATGGTTCCTCATGGTGTTGTACAAGTTCCTGGCTGGAGTACATATGCTGTAAGTATTGCATTGCTTTCTCTTTTCCGATTTTCCCCTTTATGGAAGTTCTTGATACTCATTTTTAGCATAGTTTTGTTTGGACTTTGTTATGCTACCTTTTTTTGAATTTCTTTCCCTTTATCTGTAATCCGTATCATCTATTTCTTGGTAATTTTTTCTGCTTTAATGGGAATGCTGTTCGAGTAAAAATGTGAAATAGCGTGATTTAAAGTTATTGAAGTATTTGAAATTCAAGTAAATCTGATTAAAGCATTTAGACATGTATGAATATATCTGTCTCCCGCTCACCCTCTTCTATTTTAATCGCAGCAATGTGTGTCAGTAGAAAAGCAGGCAAAAGGGATGTGCTTCTTCTATGTATTAGAGAACAAGAAATGTAAAATGATGGCGGCTTTACTCTGAGCCTCCTTCACACCTCTAAAATTAAAGTAGATTCACGTTTCTTTATAAAAAGATAAATCATTAGTTGCTAGTCTTTCATATAATAATGAGAGAGGTCAATTAAAGATATTCCATAATATTCATCTAGTTGATCTTACCGCTTACCAAGAAGGTTTCACAATTGATGATCCACAGTGATTATTAACTTGAAAGTTGGGATCATTTGATCAATGTATTTCTTTTTTAATCCGTGTACAATGTTTGACCCACCGGCCACCGCATCATTATTCCATGTATCGATTACCATGCATGTGAGTGGGATACTAGTGACAGCATATGATACCCAAATATTTGTACAGGCCCAACATCTTTGTGTCGGATTGACAAAGCACTTGTATTTTTACCCTGACACTGCAAAGATACTCCGAGGCACAAGTTTAGCATATCCCACTCGTCAAGTCCATTTTTTAATATAGTTCTTTAAATTTTCTTACTTTTTGATGTAAAAAAATTTGTTAGAAAGGGGCGTAAACAATGATATTTCATTAATTAAAAAATGGTTGAAAAAAAAAAATTAGGACACCTGTATTCATATCCGTGTCCTAGATTTTCAAAAGTGAAGAGTCATATCCCTAATCCCCATATCCGTATCCGTACCTATATCAGTATTTGGACATCATAAGACTGACAGCCAAATATCTGGAATTCTCACATGAGTATATTTTGGCCTTCTGTAAACATACCTAAACCATCTCAATGATATTCTTTGAAAACTTTTTTTTTTTTTCAATTGTAGCTATCCATTGATTCATCTAATATATTGATTTCTGATTATATCATTTTTAGTATATCTGCACATCACCACATGAAGTTTAGCTTCTTCATGTTTCTTCATTTCCCAACATTTCGCTCCATAAAATACACTAGGCCTAACTGCTCTCTTATAAAAGTGTCCCTTTAATCTAAGTACCTCTTATCGGTCACATAACACTCTGATAGCCTGTCTCCACTTAGTCATGTTGTACTGATTTTACTAGCTATATCTAACTTTTACCGCCTCTTTTGTTCTACAATAGCTCTTAAGTAACAGAATCTATCACATTTTGATACTAGGTTCTCAGTTTTGAATGCCTCAGTATCTCCATTTTTTGGACCACTGAACTTGCACTTTATTCTGTCCTTGTTCTATATATCTCTTCTTTTATCCATTTGACTCAAATTCCTTTCTCCAAAGCTGTAATTATTTCACCTTCTTTTTTGTTTGATTGTCTAATACCATATTATTTCTGAATATACACCATGGAACTCCATCTTGTCTGTTTGGTGTTAGTTTTAATTAAGGCAAATAAATATGGGCAAAGTGGACCCTTGGTGCAAACGAACTCCAAGAGGAAACTTACATGTGGCCACACAAACTGTCATCATGCTCTTATGCCCGCAACTACCACCATGTGAATCTCTTGTATGATTTTAGTATAGTGCTTAAGGATTCTTTTTTCTTTAATGTCTGCCACATTAACTGGCTTGACATCTTCTCTAGATCAATAAAGACCTTGTGTAAATCTTCTCTTCTCCCTTACCTTTTCATGAGTTGATCGGGAAAAATGTGGTTTTTACATGTTAAAAAGAGATCAGTCATATGTCTTGTCTGACTGACATAGCACTCCAATATGTATATCAACCGAGATGGTTGATGTTGACAACTGGAGTTAAGTGTTGCTTATCGGCGTGGGCCCAACTGACTTGACCAATGTATCTCATCTGGGATATATCATTTATATAAAGGTTTAAATTACTTTGGGATAAAATCTCTTTTGGTCAGGAGTCCATTACACACGCATGCTAAACCCCGGTGGCAAGTTAAAGATTTGAATTTAAGGCCTACTCATGGCGGAGGAAAAGAAAAATATAAGACCAAACAGTACAGGGGAACTACATCACCAAACCAAATAAACTACTGTCCTACTCCATGTTGCACAAGTTGGTCATCTAGATAAATAATCATTTTTTATTTTAATCTCTTACTGTTTAAACTTAGTGGTTGTTGGACTAATAGCTAGCACATTTTCCCACATTGGCTCCAGCCTTTCCTTGATTCTGTGTGTATTGCTTGAATTGGTACCTGATAGGCTCTAAGTTACAAATGAGTTCTGCTGTTGGCAGGCTTCTGTTGGTGGATTGCTTGAATGGGTTCATTATTATCAAATCCTTTTCTAGTTTAATTGTGATATCATACATTATTTTCTGCATGATGTAAATTTTGAGTACTGCCCTTTTTTCTGTGTTTAGTATTGCTTGCATAGCTGCATCTGGCATCTGTAGGGTTCGGTAGCAAGTTACTTCCATAAACCAATCACTTGATGCAGGACAGGAGCCAATCTCATGATACTGATACTCCACCAACCTCGTTACACTAACTAATCATAGTATAAAGTAGAAGCTATAAACAGGTCCATCTTTATTTTAATGTAAATCTTGGCAACACCAATGTGTGAGTGTTTGTGGTAATCCCTGCCAGGGACAGCTGGGATCGGTTTCATCATCTGAAAGTCAGCAACAAACGTTAGGAAACAGTCAATACTATGGGACCCCGCGCCAAAGTGAAACAGCAAGTGTAGGTGCTCAAGGGACGTATTCTTCATATCGTCCTGGCTCTATCCCCATGGGCCTATATGCGCTTCAGAGAGAGAATGTATTTCCTGAGAGACCTGACCAACCAGAATGCCAGTTTTATATGAAGACTGGGGACTGTAAGTATGGTGCAATGTGCAGGTTCCATCACCCCAGAGAAAGGTTGATTCCCGCTCCAAACTGTGCGCTTAGTCCTTTGGGTCTTCCGCTTCGTCCTGTAAGTGACATTGACCATTTTTATTTTTTTTCGTGTTTCTTTGATGTAGGATTCTGTGTTTACAGTTTATGCCGATTTTTGGTCTTTTCCTGTTCCACTGCTACAAAAATCTTTTTATAACTCAGGATAAGCAATGACATGTGATAATGATCTTTTCTAGGGATCTTTCAAAAAAAAAAAAAAAAAAGGATATCCCTTTTGGGAAAAAAATAGATTCTCATAAAGAATTGCACTGGATATATGTTGCATGCTCTTTTTTTTTTTTTTTTTTTGAACGGTAATGGTAAATTATATTAAAAAAGGGTTACAAAACATCAACAAAACCCCTGGCAACCAAAGGGGAAAAAGAAGTATGTTCCATTTGTATGTTTCTCCTAAAATAAAGTGTGTTCCATTTGTCCTCTTGCATGCTCATCTCATTTTTTTTTTTTAAAGAAGTCTTGGGTGCATAAAGTTAATTTACGAATATTTTATAATGTTACATATCATCATCATCATTGTCCACCATCTCAGCCTCATCCCATCGATCTGATACTGAATTGATCAGTTCTACTTATTTCCTATATTTTTTTACTTTATTGCATAAAAGTTAGTTCTCTCTCTCTCTCTCTCTCTCTCTCTCTATATATATATATATATATATATAAATTGCTTTCTTTTGTCTTGAACCATCTAATTGAAAGTCATACTTCTCGTTTGTCAACAGGGTGAACCATTGTGTGTCTTTTACTCTCGTTATGGTATTTGCAAATATGGCCCAAATTGCAAATTTGATCATCCTATTCCTACGGGACACACATACGGTTTCTCCACATCCTCATCTGATGCCCCCGTTGTTCGGCGTTTATTAGGATCTTCTTCAGGAAGTGCTGCGTTGCCTTTGTCATCAGAAGGGCCTGCAGAAGCAGGTCAAGGAAAGTCAAGGCGACTATCACTGTCAGGGCAGATGACTTCTGGTGATGAAAACAGAGAGGGAGAGGGGTCTCATTCTTCTAGCATTGGGCCTGTTTCGACCTTTTCCTGATCTTCGAGCTTGAATTCGTCATTTGATTGAGCTCCCAGTGCTGGAGATGTGCAGGTTTTAATGATGTTGGGCACGTTCTTTTGGAGATGCATTTTACTTTACAGCAAACGTCAGGCTTGTTAACTTCACATTGCCCTCATCTTCTAAATCTGCATGTAGCATCACATTTTCAAACAACCAATTGGGAAAAAAAATTCTCATCTGTTCTTGAGGCCATCTGCCTGTTTTCCTGAAGTACTGTCCTGGATCTGAACTGCTTATGTAAAATTTCCCGTCCCATGGTACCATTGTATTCACTGTTCCTCTTTTCTGTCTGCAACTGCATTGAGGCTACCCTTGTTTGTTGACATTTCTTCATTCCCCAAGCCTCACGCCGTGTTGCCGTATATATTTATTGTACAGGGAAGTTTTCCCTTCTGTCCAACTTCCTCCTTTCCTACAATTTGCGTATATTTTGTTTTGTAGATAACTAGTACAATGCCAAATTCTGTATGGTCTGGTCCTTAGTTTGCAATCTAGATGTTGAAGGCAGCAAGCGAAACGGAAATTGACGTGCTCAAGGAGTAATACCATCCTCCATATCTTCTGATAGTCAGAGGTGATCTTCCTTATTTTTCCAGGGAGGGGCATCCCTTTATAGTAGACTTGCGCAAATATCCTTAAATGCAATTACCTTGTTCAAATGTGGAAATACCTCTGTGCTGTTGTTCCTAATATAGGTTGGTTCGGTGATATGTTACAACATTAAAGATTTCAAGATCTGGTCTTTTCAACAGGATTTGTGAAATAGTGAAGGATCAACCTCAAGGTTGACAGAAAAATACTATTGCAGCTGAACCATTCATTTGCAACATTATATCTCAGAAGGCCTTGTAACAGGTACCATTAGAGTAAAGAGAAAACTTGTGGTTCCAACTGTTGTCCAAAGGAATAAGAGATGTTGTACCTGTTCAGTACCTGTTGTTGTGATTTTTGTTGATGAAGTGGTTTTGCCATCTCTTTTAGTTGTTTACTTTTTTAACATGCGTTTTAATCTTCAGATATGTTCCATTTTCTTTTTGTTTTGCTATCTGCTTTATACTAAGGAACCGTGGTACAAGGAGGCAACTTGTTCCTTCTTTTCTTATAGAGTGCACCTTTTGACTAAAATTTGATTTCCCAAAGAGGCTTCTGGACCCTGCTCGAACTAAAGACATTGCAAGCATTGCCACAATTGTAGACATACTGAAATACTGCTCTCGAGGTTATTCAGTGTAGTATTTTTCTTTAATTTTTAATTTTGTTCTTTTTCTTTTTCTTTTTTTTTTTTGTGTGTGGGTAAGATTTCCAATGAAAAAAACATATATATATATATATATATTATATACTTGTTCAAATAAGCCTGGGACTATCAAATATTTGCATCTGGTAGGTAGTTCAATGAGATGTGCAATATGGCATGTGTAGCATTGTGAAATACAATCTCAAAGTGGGCCATCTACCAGTGATTGTGTTAGCTTATGTACCTTTCTTGGATACATGTTTTTCATTGTTGGCCTTAGCAGCTTACTACACAGTTTTTTTAGATTGGTGAATAGAATTTATTGTATTGAAAGCAGAACTTGTCAAGATCTTTTTGTTCTTGAGAAGCATAAAATAGGAATGAATGTTCTGTGTGGGTGACCTTTCAAGGCTTCAACCTTCGGGTTTTAACCTGCCAAAGAATATATAACAAAATATGTGATGAGCCCGACACCTTCTATTCATTTTCACCCAAGAAAAAAATATAAAAAGTTTTCCTCTGTAACATACAATCTTAGTGTCCAGATCTCAGTTGACCATGAGGATATATGTTTGGATGCACTTACATAGTATGAGAATAGAAAGTTAATAAATGCATACGTTCTTAATGCTTTGATGGTTGATCCCAGTGACCTTCCTTTAGAAATCTTGTCTTCAAATAGGTGCAGAAGAATTAGATCTTGGCACTCATGGAAGAAGAAAATGAGAAAGTGCTGCAAAAGTGACTGTCTTTATTCTCATGGACCTATCAAAATAAAGCTTAGCCATCACTTTTATTACATGGAATGCATTAGAGAGAGAGAGAGAGAGAGAGAGAGAGAGAGAGAGAGAGATTCATTATTCAAACCAGAGTAAAGTGGTCAAAGAAATTTCTGCATTGTCTCTGGATTGAGGCTATTTTTTTACCTTTTACTGTGAAATAGCTTTCATGTTGGATCCGTACCGATGTAGATCTTTTGAGGGAGAACAAACAATGCAGGCAGCAGTACCTGTTACCTACCTATGCTGGAGCAGATGACTCTGAACATATTTATCAATTTCACCTTTTTATCTTTTTATGGCAAGGTTAGACAACTGGCTCGTGAGAGGGTAGGCAACTTATGCACCCTGGGATCGACCCTTGTGTGACCCATCAGTGCATTGGCACTTACCATATTTATCTTTATCCTATAACTGTATTACTGCTTTTAGTCTGACAGATGATCTTCTCCTTTGCTTTGCACTCCATTCAGATCAGTGCCATCGTCATAGCAGGACCCGGTGAAATTCAGGGGGGGGTTCTTGCCTTTGGGTCGGTTTGGAACTTTGGATGCACGCTCCGACACCAGCCTTCCTTTTTTGTGGCTTTCAGTAAGAATGTATGTTAATAATATTATCCAGAATAAACATAAGAACTAGCCCTTCAACAAGATTCAATGGATTGAAATGAAGGACAATCGAATATAGTACTAAGTGAACTTCACGAGTATAGGACATTTTTTTTTATTTCTTTTGGTTCCTGCCTGCCCTATTGACTGTAGGGCCTGCCATAAAAAAAAAAAAAAGTTTCTTGCCCTTGATCAAAGCGCTCAACTCCTGTTTGTGACTTGTGAGTAAATTAAAGGCCTGTTTCTGTCTGGGTTTTATTTGTTTATTTATTCATTTAATGGTACAAACCCTCCTATTCATATGCACCAGGTAAAAATGCAAGCGAGATGGCCAATGAAGGTAAGTATCCAACACAAGATCTCTCTATTTGCTTCGGGAGGCGCAAAGGTCTCTCTCTACTTGCTTCCTTAGGCGCAAAGTGCCAACTGAGCTACCACTCGATAGTTGTAAAATGTAGAATTTATATACAAAAAAATAATAATTATGAAATAAGTCTGCCACATCTCTCCTCATAGGGCCTATCTTAATGCATGCCAATCACTGTAGGGAGGTATTGGAAAGGTCCAGTGTGGATCAATGCTGCTCCGTTTCTACTAGTGCAGTGTTTTTCTATCAGAGATGAGAATCAGGATTAGGTCGTGACTCGTGAGTACTGATTCTTGGGAGATTTGTTAGTGAGGACATGGATTGAACACAAAGTATGGCTAATGGGCCCATAACAGAATAAAAATGCAGTGTATTAAGATTTGAAGGGTCTAATCTAGGCATGATTGAGCCGGGTGACAAGTGCACTTGTTAACTTTACCAATCAGCCAAGTGTGCTCCATAGGGCCATGCCAATTATCAACTAGGAGGGAGATTAGGACCCTGTACATGTGACCTTCACCCACTGTCGGATTTAGAACTGAGTTTGAGTTAGCCATGTATGACTTAGTGTTTCATTTCATTAATGGAATGCAATTTACATAGTACTAAAGAGGAGAATAATTACATATGGTTTACCAGATCTTAAGCTCACAGGGGCAAGGTCAAATAAAATCTGCACATAAGCGATCTTTATTCCAAAGATTATAAAACGTCAAGCTGTGGATCCAAAGCTACTGATCCTCTACAATAAAAGCTGAGTTTCATAAATGGATTGAAGAAAATCGTGATTTTAGTACTAAATAATAATATTTTACTAATAATTTCAATTATCTGCTAAATGAGGCCCACAATTAGATGGTCCACGTTGTCTATTTAATAACAACTTTCTACCTGACGACCATATGAAATTTAAGTTAAATCAGAGTTGTATCCACTGTTGGGTCGGACAAAATGTTGCTTCCTGATATCTGGAGAGTTAGTGACAGCACTGCAACAAAATGACAAGAAGGATATGAAACTCTGTGCTACACAATTCATTCAGTTAGCAGTGGTATACATACCAACTTAGGAGTATAGGGAGAAGACGCCCAAGATTTGCCCGGTGTGCATAAGGCATGGATTTGCTCTCTATGTCTTGTGTTTAACACCCGCTCCAGATTTGCCGGTATGAAACTACAATACTGAAACTCTCCAGATAATTATCCTTTTTATTTTTTTGTTAAACTAGTAGTAGGCCAACCAAGTTCCATTGGTCCAAAATAGGGCATAGGGGATCATTTGCTATCAGTCATTTTCTTCAACATATTATTTAATTCGCTTCTGAACAGTTGGGTTCTAGGCTTTCTTTTTCAGTTTATTTATTTATTTTCTGGGGAATGACAAGAACCGGAATATTATAGTCTAAAAATAAAAATACTCAGAATTGACCACAAACACCAACATAACTTACCAAGTTCCATTTTTTTTTTTTTCTTCAAATAAAACAGAGAACCAATATAACTCACTGTATACAAGAAAGTTTAGTCCACGCCAGAGAGTTTAATCATAAGAAGCAAAGAGTTCAACCTTGTAGGTAGCTCCCATGCCATCAGAAGAGTCCCCAGTGAAACAGCAGTCGTGATGATGGGCTGGAACCCACAGGATGCAAGACCTGCTAACTACATTGATACATTCTTTTGACAACTGGGAATAACATCCATAATGAGCAGATGCCTTGGCCTTTCATATAAAATGATATCTAGTAAGGCCAGAAATCACCACGATCAGGCTTCTTCACAAGGATCTGATTGTACTCGGGTCTTGATGTCTGCAAAACAATCAATTCAGCACCCAGTTCATTAAACATAGTCAAACATTTGGCATCATGGATCTATATGAATATATGACATGGTACATAGTCCACACATGCTTTATGAAACTATGATCAGTCTGCAGCTATGATGCCCAGATATGGCAAGGATACGGTAGGGACACGGATTTTACACATAAAAAGTGATGTATCGGATACGATACGTTGCCCACTTTTGAAGTATCCGTGCATCATAGGTATGCAGTGTGCCCCCTTTTTTTTACCCCTGGTATCATATAATTGGCACAGCCAATTCAAACCAGCTCCCCTAGTTGGGGGTGCCTACCGAGCCCACTACTCATGTCAGCACAGCACTCAAGTAAACCAAAGCAGCTAATCCTTCCAAAATAGCGTAAGGGATGGGTCTCATATGGAGAGCAAATAAAGCAAATTTGGCGTAATGAAGGCGTGTAAATCCGAAAGCTTCGATAATAAATTTGGTGTAAACCCGATACCCAAGAGGCCCATCTTGAAAACACTCTTACCAATTCGTAAGAGACAAAAGAGGCCGTAAGTGAAATGGGAAAAATAGAAGCAAAAAGAAGACAAAAAGAAACCAAAGCTATTGGGAACTCTTTCTTGAATCAAGAACCCTTTCAACTAGCAAATTACTTGTTCGCACGTGAGATGGAGGAACACCATAAGCTTCTACTTTTCAAAAAAAAAAAAAAAAAAAGGAAGAGAATCTGGACAGACATGAATGATAGCTGACTGGTTCTCATATAGTGGTTGCACAACTCAAACATGAAGAGAGCAAATTACTGCCCTAGAACAGGCAAACCCGACTCCAACTAAAATTAGAAAAAATAATAAAAAACTAGTGCACTATGGGTGTTAGGTCTTGTGGACCCCACCCTTTGGCAGCTGGACTCAGTAGCGGAGCCACATAGGGTTGAGCAATTTTCCGGTTTCCTTTAGGGCCCGTTTGGTAATTTTACTAATATAGTCAAGTGAAGTTAAGTTAAGTTAAACATTCCATCAAAAACACTTTTCCAAAAAATTTCCTCCATCTTTTCCAAAAAAAGTCAAAAAGCAACTACATTTACTTACTAAAAGACAAAAAAACTCCATTTCCCCATACAAAAAGTCAAAAATATTTCATCCCAAACAACTAAAAATAAAATACCATCATAACTCACTTATATTTTATTCATTCTTTTCATTTCACTTCACTCCACTTTATTTTAAAAGTAAATTACCAAATGGGCTAAGATAGGAGAATCAGATATGAAAGTTGTCATGCCTATTTTAATCTTATCCTCTTTGCCTCTATCATTCTCCTATTCTTCCAATACATAATTGTCTCTTATTCCTCCCGAATGGCTGGAATAGGGGATCTATTTCCTGATGATATTGGCTCATTAGTATTTACCTACTCGGACAAGATTGTCACTTCTCAGTCCATAGAAGCAAAGCTTCATACTGTGACAAAGGGAACATAATTACGTTAAGTATGGGGGGTCAAGAAAAAAATGATAGCATGAGATTGCTAAATCTTAACCAAAGCCCTTCAGCAGCATCAAAGCACAGTTTCAACTTCAGCATCCAAGCACAGTTTCATGGCACTTACTGACTAGATGGAAAAATTTGCTCAAAGATCTGGAGGGGTTTTAATATTGGGCAGTGCAGCTATGTCAATGTGAAGCAAGCAGGGTGGCAGATGGGCTAGCTACGCAAGGCCCTCTTTATCTAATGCTATATCAATTTTCCTTATTATGACGACTTACCTCATGGGGCTCATTGCATAAAAGAGACAAGGAGCAGGCAGTGGGCCCACCATGAATGGTCCTCAAAGGCATCAAGAAGCTCACCTTATGAATCAGTTGCTGCAGGGATTCAGGCAGACACAGTCTGGTAAGTAGCTTCCAGGCATCACATGATGGATAAAAGCTTTGGTATTTTGCTCTGTTTTTGTTAGTTTGTTGTAGTTCGTTTTCCTATGTACTTCTATTTCAAGAAAAAAAAAAAAAAAGAGGAGAAGAAAAGAGAGAAAATGAAAGAAAAAAAGACCACCAACAACAACATTTTCCAAAAGCATATGCATCACATTCATGACACATAACAGTCCCTCATAGTATATAATGAATGGGGTCCTATTTGTGGCATTCTAAACAGTCTTCCAGCAAGCTATATGCAACAACACTGGCCAATCTTTAGCAAGCTCATGTCATCATCAATAATAATAATAATAATAAAAACTTATCCAATTAATTAGGAGTAGGCTAAAAGAATTCTACTCCAACTCAAACTAAAAGCTGAACGATACCCCCCTAAATATTGAAAACCTATAAGTAATCTGTGTACGCACGTGCTTGCACGTGAGTGTAAAAAATGAGAAATCTGTCATCCTAGGATATCACATATATACCATTGCAAAGTCCCATCAACTTATGCTCACTTTGTGTGTTTTGGTCTCTTGGTCTACCCTACTTAACATGATGCTCACAGTTGCTACTAATAATGACATATTATTCCTCATCGCTTCACCTAAGGTTTTGACTAGCCTCCTCCTAACACCTTCCACTACTGACCCTTCAATTTGTCTCACCTGGTAAATCGTGCCCAAACCATCTTGAACAATATTTTTTATTTTATAGGAAGTCCACAATATCAATAGGAAAAATATAAAACCATGAAGAGTTTTTAGAATTTAACGGGCCTACTACAAAAATGAGTTTAAATACAGCACAGAAGATTAGATTTCCACACAAGTATAGCACAACCCTGCCTATACCCTCAGATCCCCTTCTAGCACAGTTTATAGCAGATTTAAAGAAGGGACACAGGCGCCATGTAACCCCTAAGGTGCCTATAATCTATAAACCCAGATGGTATCTTGAGGATATCCGTCAGTTTGTGGACCAGTACCCTGTCTGTCAAGGTACCTCAGAAATCCTAAGAAATATCTTAGGAATAATAAAAATTGGAATAAAAAACCATGGTACTGAAGAACTCTTTAAGTTCTCTTAACCAGAATTATATTCCAATATAATTATGAAAAATAGAAAGAAAATTGCTTCTTATATTTTGCATAAAACAAATCAAAGTGCATAACAAGATGTTCTTTTGGGAACATTATGTTAATGAATATGGGAAAAACCCCCATAAGAACTTCTCAGAGGCCCTTAAAAATTTAGAGGACCATCAAATCTCCAATCATTATTCAAAATGCTATCCAACAGATAGTATTGGAGATAGCACAAAGGCAAAACACTGCCAGCACAGGAATCACAATCACCCAATAATGAGTGAACAAAGACCCACAATCATATCCCGTACATATACCTGGATATACGGAACTAATGATTTCAGGGAAAACAACTATGTTCCCCTCCAAAGAGAACATAGGCCCAGATCTGAATGTTGGCATGAAAACATAACCACCAATCATGTTCCACACATTTCAGAACAAAATCCTGACCTAAGTCACCTAGCTGCTCTAGGAGATTACCTTAGTGACAGGATAAACTGGCTATTTGAGATTTACGCCTAACCCAATCCGAATTAGCAAATGAAACAAATCTAAAATTAGATTTAGCAGAGACCGTCCTTACTAGGATAGATGAATAATCCCAGTTAATTTCAGAGAAGCCTTCACACAGTTGTATGAAGTCTCCTTTGAAATAAAGGACTTGCATGATCAGTTAATCCAGCAAATGGAACAACTTAATCAAGAAATACACAGTATTTCTCTTAGACTCAGAGCCATCGAAAAGGCCACTGGCGCAGATTTAAATGGTTCTTCATGAATATTGTCCCATATTGAAAACCCTATAAAAGCACAGGAAGTAGCTGCTACTTCAATGGATGAATTCTTACAAAGAATTCAGAACATAATTGTAAAAGGAGGACATAACTTCCTTATACAAAAAACCCAACTAGAAAATTTTTCTAGCATCCAATTGAATCAAGCTATAGGAAATTCCCAGAATTTTCTAGCCACTGGTCTGATTCAACTCATTGAAGAGTTGTTTACTCATGAGAAAATCACTGGTGCAGACCAGGAAAACCTGAGAAAAGGTCTTGAAAGGTTTTTCCTGATTTTCACAGAGTATCAAATTAACTTAAGCCAAGGTCTAACCAACCTAGCAGCACAGTTGAAACCTATCAAAGAAACTGGAGATCATAATCACCAGAATATCACCAGCCTCTATGTCCTTCTTACAGGCATAGATGATAGGTTAAAGTTTGAACTATCTCAAATGAAAAAAGAGACAGAACAAACTAGAGGATCAATTTGGCCTCCGCCCAGCACACGTACCCATACAAAGGTATACTGGACGCAATATCTTCTGCTGAAAGGAAAATCCAAGAAATGGCAGAAAATATTAAAGAGGAAATCTTGCATAACTTTGATAGGAATATCAAAATTATGGAAGACGCATGTGCAGCTATATTATTAGAAATCCAACCTTTAGAGGATCTCCCTAATAATATGCTCCAACAAAATCAGAGTAATCACAACACCCAGATTACTATGATTAAGGAGATGCACCAGATAATTGATTCCATCCAAACCAGTTTGGAGAAGGCAGATAAAAATGCTAAAGCTCAGGAAGAAAAGATTAATACCTTAATCAAAACTTCAGCAGCTAGGAAAGAAAAGATTCTGTCCCAAAACCCTCAAGGTGTTCAATTAAAACCACCTAATAGCCCATTAGGAAAATTGAACTCCAACATGATCCACATTAAGAATTTTAGAAAAACTCTTAGGCAAAAATGCTCTAAGAAAAAACCCAAAATGGACTGGAATGAATTTGGTGAAAATGAATGGCAAATCGTTGAACAAGCCATGATCGACCAAAAGCTTCCTCCAGTCAGAAATGAGGATCTTTTCCTTTTTGCAGATAAGCCAAAAGGAAAGAATTACGAAATCACCAAATGAGGTGATCTCGTCAAAGTAGACCAAATATATCAAAAGTTTGATGTATTTCATCCTACTTGGATAAAAATGGGAATTGAGAAAGGTTTTTCTTACATATCCCATGGTCTGTTCCAATGTAGAATGCAAGGTCTACATAGCCCTGATCCTGATGTAAGGATCTGCACAGTTCTTGTAGATGAAAGAGTACAAGAATTTAAGAAAAATATTATAGGAATAGGACAACTTGATTTTGATCAAAACGTTGCTTATTTCGATACTATTCCAGGGTTTGTCTTGCCAATAAGGGCGACCAAACATATCAAACTGATAGTAGGCACTCGAGGTTATGAAAACTATAACATCGAGGATGGGATATTATCAGTCCAACACCAAAGCAGAGTTATGTTCACTAACTTTGCTCAGGATGGATTATTAACCCATATCCAAAAAGGAAGACTAAACGAAGAAGTGTTAGTCAGAACCTCCAAGAATATGGCGGACTACACTTTTAGAAAATTGCCTACTGCAAGCATGCTTAATAACCTGAAAATGTGGAATTTTCCGCAAATCCAACCTGCACAGAAAAAGAAGTACAATCTCCTAGGTTTTGTACACCAAGAAGGTAATAATGTTACCTTAAAATTTGGTCAACCTAGTTTGGTTAAATAAGTAACCAACCAAGAATTAGAAGATGACTTTAATACTCCAACCCAACCCATCTTTTCTCAAGGCCAAAATTAGCTGAACAAAGCTATCCCAGAAGATCCCTAGAAAAAACACCTAGTACGAAGAAACCTCTAATAAAATTACAGAGATCAACCTCTTCCTCTAGTCTAGGATCTTTAAATCTTTCGATTAGCCTCACTATGGTGAATTTTGAGGAAGCAAAGGATTTTAAAAAAATTGAATCTATTATCGAAGGAGAAAAACTTCCTTCGAAAATAGAAGCTCAGCCAACCATCCTGTTAAATGTAGCAAGCGTAGATGGTGATCTAGAAGAAGACGAAATTGCAAAACCAAATGCAGTTTTCAAAGCTCCCGTCTATTCTAGAGCCATGGACTCCTTACCAAAGAAGAGTAACCTCTTTGAAGAAAAGACGTTTATGGCAGAAAAACCTACGAACCCCGTAGGTATTAAGCTTAACCTGGATGGTGTTAGAAACATTAAAAAGGCTTTAACACAATGGAAAAAACAGATGGAAGTCTGTTTCACCATGAATCCTGAGTGGGACATAACCAGTTGTCACACTTATGTTGAACTATCCATGGAAGAGATAGTGCAGAGTTGCATCAAGTACCTAAAGAAAGGTACTACCACAGAGCATATCACCCTTCTTACCAAGTATGAAGAAGAATATGCTGATAAGAGAAACGTAGATGGTTATGTTTATCTTATCTCCAAAGAGTTCATTGGTCAAACAAAGACTATAACTCTCAATGAAGAGCAAGAACAGGCAAAGTTCAAGCTAGCACAGTTAAAAATATGTAATCTAAAATACATAGAAGAATATAGTAACAATTTCAAAACTATATTCTATAAATGTAAAGATGATAATCTGAAGGATGATTACTTCAGAAAAATCCCCATCATAGGAGAATTCATTCTCCAAGCCTATCGCGAATGGAAAGGCAAATATGATGGAATCCATTATCTTAAAGATAACACCTTAGGAGAAAGGATTAACTTCACACAAGATTATATCGCCCGAAAAAGAAGGAGCGATAAAGAGCGCAAGCTGATTGAATCAGCTTTCTCATAAATCTCTTTTAAAGACGAAAGAGATAATGAGATCCCTATTCAATGGGGATGCTCCAAACAAAAGCACAGAAAAGATAAACATAAACACAAAAAGTTTAAGCACAGAAGGGATGTAGACTTATTCCCCCACAAAAAGAGCAAGAAGAAATACAAATTCAGAAAGTTTGACACTTTCCGAAACCCAGAAAAGAGACATAAAAATCTCAAGCAAAGAAGATACTGGAAGAAGAATACTTCTACCGGTAAGAGAGTTCCTAGCTATAGTAAATCTCCATCTCCAAATTCCAACAATAAAGAATGCTGGACATAACTGGACACTTTGCCCCAGCTTGTCCAAAGAAGGACAAGAAGCAAGTAAGAGTTAATATGGTAGAACTCATACTACCTTATGCTGACTCTTGCGACCTCGATATCTTATATCACTTAGAGTTGAGAGAAATTTATGAAGAATCAGTTTATTCAGCTGTTACAGAGAGCAAAGAAGAATACTCTTCCTCATCTAAAGAAGAAGGACAAACTTCTACCTTTGATATTCGACTCAACATGATGACCATCAAAGGAGATGACCTTCTGAGCACAAATCTCCATATAGCAAGTTTGAAAATAAAAAAGCTAAATGGACTAGCAAAAAGTGGTATCTAAAAAGATGGAAGTTTAGAGAAAATCCACCTCCTGATGAAATAGCCATTGAATTTCAGGCCATGGTATCAGAAGATGTACACCTATGCGAAGAATGCGGATATTCTACGACCATAGGTAAAAAGGAAGAAGATATAATTTTCGTCAGCGAAAAGTATAACTTACACTTCCACAAAACTTGCTTCCTAGCTGTCATTCGAGATAATCGAGGACAAAAGGCTATGAAAATAGTTTTGGAGCTTCTAGCTCAATATTGGAAGGAAATTGAAGAATGGCGTCTTCTTCAATACCTTCAGCAGAGAGAGGTAGCACAAACTACTAACCTCATTCAGACCATCACTTCCTCAGAACATTCTGATGAAGAAATTGATGAGTATATACAATTTGCACAGGATGATACGGTTGTAGATAGAAAACAAAAATCTATCTCTATCAACAATAGCATCGAGGTGAACACTCACCAACACAAAGGTGAACTCCTCTTCACTAAATTAGTATTTGCTAATTAGGAGGAAAAGAAATAGAGGCCATACTTGACACAGGTTCCACTACTTCTTTCATAAGAAAAGGAGCTATCCCTGATAGCCACATGATTATACTAGACACCCCTCTAGTAGGCAGTGGAGCGAATGCTATTCCGTTCATGCTTAAGAGACAAACAAAGTCTCCTCTTATCAAAATACAGAAATACCTCGCATAAGATACGTTTTCTAGAAATAGAAAATCTTATTGTAAGTGATTCTATCCTAGGAATGGATTTCCTGGAAGATTTTGATAAATACACAATCCAGCTTCAACTAGAACCCAAACTGGTTCTATATCTGCAGGATGGTGAAGCCATTCATCCCCTCTACACTAAGAGTGATCCCTACAGAGATGCTGTGAAACGTGGTGGTAACAGGGAGACAGACCAACAAGGCCTAAACCCTAAAAATTCTTGCAAATGCAAATCCCATGTTTGCGACTGTCAAGAATCCCAGATAGAAAATTATCTCGCAGAGATAATTATGCACAATGCACAGACCAATATAAATAAAAGGAAAAACAAAATCCTTTTAAACTCTGTGCAAACCAAGAAGAAAAAATGTTCTTCTATCCAACCTAAAAGTAGTGTCAAAGAAACACTGCAAAGGCTGACCCAGCCTGTCCTTGGCAAAGATCCCATTGCCAAATGGGATAAGGATAAGTATGAATGCATACTTAACCTTAAAGATCCAGAAAGGACAATCAATGGCAAGGCTTTCCCTGCCAGTGCCCAAGAGATAAAAGAATTCTCTACCCAAAGGAGCTGCTTGATCAAAGGCTCATAAGGCCTTCCAACAGCCCCCACAATAGTCCTGCATTCTTTGTTTACAAGCATGGAACAAAAAAGAGGTAAAGCCCGAATGGTCATAGACTACAGGGCTTTAAACAACAACCTCATCCCAGATGCCTATAAGATCCCTAATAAGGACAATCTTATCCAACTTATAGACAAAAGAATCTGGTTCAATAAGTTTGACTGCAAGTCGGGCTTCTGGCAAGTGAGAATGCACAGAGATTCCATACCCTTGACTGCTTTCAGCACACCCAGAGGTAAATATGAGTGGCTTGTAATGCCTTTTGGCCTTAGCATAGCTCCTCAAGTCCTCCAAAGAAGAAAGAATGGCATTTTCAGAGATCATCTTGACTACTGCATGGTCTACATAGACGATGTACTGGTTGCTTCACACACAGAAGCAAAACACCTAAAGCATGTCAAGGCTATCCTTAGTGAATTAACTAACATGGGATAATAATCTCTGATACCAAGTATGAACTCTGCAAAAGGGAAATTGACTTCCTAAGAGTTCATATTAACCAAGGAAAGGTTGCTTTACAAGACCACATTGTAAAGAAAATCCTTGAATTCCCTGACATCATACATAGCAGGAAACAACTCCAGACCTATTTAGTGATCTTAAATTATGCTAGTGATTTCATCAAAGACCTAGCAAAATTTAGAGGCAGTCTTTCTTCCAAGTTAAAGAAGACAGAAGAAACTAATCCTTTCTCCGGGACACCAAGAGATAAGGAAATCATTTTAGAGATTAGGGAAATAGTAAAGACTATTCCACCCCTAGCTCTACCCGGCACTGAGGACTCCTTTGTCCTTAAAACAGATGCCTCTGAACGTCAATGGGGAGTAGTCTACAAGACTATTAATCCCACTGATAAGGAAAGGAAAAGAAGGATTTGTTGTTACAAATCTGGAACCTTTACCTCTGCACAGATCAACTACCATGCTCATGAAAAAGAGCTTTTGGCAGTTGTCTTAGGAATAGAAAAATATGCCCTGATCCTTGGACCTAAGAAATTTCTTGTAGAAACGGACTCTAAGTTTGTTCAATTCTTCAAGAATGCACAGCTAACAAAATTCTCACAAAGGAGATTAATTAACTGGCATCATTTTCTAAATGAATTTGATTATAATGTTAAGCATGTGTCAGGCAAGAGCAACGAACTTGCTGACATAATTTCTAGAGAAAAAATATTCTCTAATCCATCTCAATATCCTGACATAACTCAATGTTTTATGTTTCGGATGTTAGGTAGAGGCAGAGGAAGACTTCCCCAAAAGGGAAGAGGAAAAACCTGTCAAGAAAACCTTGACTATGCACAGTTCCAGAAGTTCATGGAATTCCAAAAGATGAGCCAATTGGCCATCAAGAAAAAAAGTGAAGCCGGATCCAGTGACACGGATCCTCCTCAGAAGATCATCAAAACCGATGAAAGCCCAGAAGAATCCTGGAAGTCAGGTAAAAGGCAAATCTCCACCCTCCTCAAAGAAGGCTGGACCGCCAAAAATCATTGATGATATAGAACAATTTCTATATCCCCCAGGTTTCTCGAAAGACGAATATTTCCAAAAAAATGTTGTGGGAAAAGTTTTCCTAAGGAACTGCAACTTCCAAGAGCAATTCCAAATAGGAAACCTCAGGAAAGAGTTCACTAAGCCTGAACTCCTTATCGCCGATAATTTATGGAAGGCTTTCTCCTACAATCAAAAGATTGAGGTAAAGCAAGCCATACTTACGGCTCTCAGAAATATGAGAGAATCCCGAACTCTCATAGCACAGGAAAAAATTCAAGTTAATCAATATGCCAAAGAACTAATTAACAGCACAAGAATAATCGCTTACTCCAAAATGACCGGAGAAGCACAGAAATTTTCATACAAAAAGCACAGTTTTAATGTAACCCTATCAGTCCCAACAATAGGAAAAAAGGAGAACCTTGACACAATAAGTATCAACACCCGTGTAGCAGCCTTGATGACCCAGCTAACAAGTGGCGATGTCAAGGAAGGAATAGAGCTAATCCCCGGCAACTCTAAATCAATACCTTCACTATGGCTAACCGGCAAACCTTGCAGTGAAATCCGTGAAGAGCAAAAACAAGTGCTCCTCAGCACAGGGTTCGTTAGGTACATTGAGGTACTTGAAGAAAAGAACCTGCACATCCTTCCTCTAGAGGCGTCCAGAGTCCTGAAGAAGGTGGTCAAAGAGTATCCATATGCTCTAGGAACTTACATCCTTGCTCCTGGAGAATACTCCTGGATCAGGATCTGCCCCGAGCTCCCTGATCTTATCAATCTCACCTATGAAGATCTGGAATCACCGGAGACCTTCACCAGAAGCGACATCTCTAAGCAAATAGCCTTCACCATTGAAGACATAAGTTTTCAGTTAGGCACCAGGGGAGACATGTGATACACTATCTACTACTCCCCCACTATGATCATCCAGGCTCTCAAAGTCATTGGATCAGGCACAATCGAAAGAGTAAGGGAGGGCATGCTCCTCTCCAGGTAATTCTTCCCTACTCTCTTCCAGAGATTACTGCTCTAGGAATGATGGAACCTCAGATCTTAGAGGAAGCCCAGAAGCTTGCTCCAACACTCTTAATGGACCCCCAACAAGGCCCAACGGACTCAGCGGACTACCAGCTCAGCCCAACAACTAACAGGCCCGACACAACAGCAAGCGCATGCAGCACAGAACCCGAAGATCAGGGAAAAGCAGAAGACAACAACTGTTGATTTCAATGGATTCCTTTCATGGTCCCCCCATCTCTTCGTTCCAGGGACAAGGAAAAGTAGCCCATTTTTCTAGGCTGTTCTCCGCTCAGCTTTGTAAATGCTATCTTGTATTCCATTTTAGTTTTGAGTTTTTGAGGTCCGGCAGAATATTGCCTTTATAAGGACAGCTTGTAGTAGAAGTTAGAGGAGGAGATTGGTAGAGAGGTTTAGGAAGTTAGAAGTTTTGGCTCCCCTCAAGGTATGATAGGGGGAAGGCTCTTCCGGAGTAGCCGGAAGGGCGTCTCTCTATGGTTGTAATGGTTTGTCTTGTAAATTATTTTGTTAATTTGTAATAATATGTTTGTTATTTTCCATTATTATGTTTCTGTTTTCTTACTTTTTCTCTGCATTTACCCAGTTGATATTGTAAAGGCCATAGTGAGACCTATACCTCTGTATGGACACCCGGGACTGTTGCCATTAGCCAATGGAGGCGTTGAGGCGTTTTGTCCAACCGTCCGAGTACTGTAGGTGGTTGAACATGAGTCCTTTTACCATATTACCCAAACAGTAAAATACTGTTTAGCACAGGAGACTGTTCAGTCTTACTTAGAGAAGAACTAGGATTACCGGAAGCATAAATGGACCATAACCCACATGTTATTTCATTTTAGCTTGATAATTTAGGATTCTAACTACTATTAACCATAGGGAGTGCCCTGATGGTTGCTTCTTTCCATATCATACTTGCTCTCGCTCTGTTTATTTTGCTCACTATAGTTTTAAAGATTTTCACAAAATCTCACCCCCCCTGTCTTGGTATCAGAGCCATTCGAACTTGGTTCATTGCACAGTTCACTCAATGAGTGAAATCTTGCATAACTTTGATAGGAATATCAAAATTATGGAAGACACATGTGCGGCTATATTATTAGAAATCCAACCTTTAAAGGATCTCCCTAATAATATGCTCCGACAAAATCAGAGTAATCACAACATCCAGATTACTATGATTAAGGAGATGCACCAGAAAATTGATTCCATCCAAACCAGTTTGGACAAGGAAGATAAAAATGCTAAAGCTCAGGAAGAAAAGATTAATACCTTAATCAAAACTTCAGCAGCTGGAAAAGAAAAGATTCTGTCCCAAAAACCTCAAGGTGTTCAATTAAAACCACCTAATAGCCCATTAGGAAAATTGAACTTCAACATGATCCACATTAAGAATTTTGGAAAAACTCTTAGGCAAAAATGCTCTAAGAAAAAACCCAAAATGGACTGGAATGAATTTGGTGAAAATGAATGGCAAATCGTTGAACAAGCCATGATCGACCAAAAGCTTCCTCCAGTCAGAAATGAGGATCTTTTCCTTTTTGCAGATAAGCCAAAAGGAAAGAATTACGAAATCACCAAATGGGGTGTTCTCGTCACAGTAGACCAAATATATCAAAAGTTTGATGTATTTCATCCTACTTGGATAAAAATGGGAATTTAGAAAGGTTTTTTCATACATATCCCATGGTCTGTTCCAATGTAGAATGCAAGGTCTCCTTACACAGTTCTTGTAGATGAAAGAGTACAAGAATTTAAGAAAAGCATTATAGGAATAGGACAACTTGATTTTGAACCAAACGTTGCTTATTTCAATACTATTCCAGGGTTTGTCTTGCCAATAAGGGCAGCCAAACATATCAAACTGATAGTAGGCACTTGAGGTTATGAAAACTATAACATGCCTGACACAGGTTCCACTACTTCTTTCATAAAAAAAAGGAGCTATCCCTGATAGCCACATGATTATACTAGACACCCCTCTAGTAAGCAGTGGAGCGAATCCTATTCCGTTCATGCTTAAGAGACAAACAAAGTCTCTTCTTATCAAAACACATAAAACCTTGCATAAGATACGTTTCTAGATATGGAAAATCTTACTGTAAGTGATTCTATCCTAGGAATGAAGATTTTGATAAATACACAATCCAGCTTCAACCAGAACCCAAACTAGTTCTATATCTGCAGGATGGTGAAGCCATTCATCCGCTCTACACTAAGAGTGATCCCTACAAAGATACTGCAAAACGTGGTGGTAACAGGGAGATAGACTAACAAGGCCTAAACCTGGCTCTGATACCAAGACGGAGGGGGTTTGTGAGATTTTCCTTATCCCTGGAACGAAGAGGTGGGGGACTATGAAGGGAATCTGCCGAAATTAACAGTTGTTGTCTTCTGTTTTTCCCTGTTCTTCGGGTTCTGTGCTGCATGCGCTTGCTGCTGTGTCAGGCCTATCGGTTGTTGAGCTGAGCTGGTAGTCCGTTGAATCCGTTAGGCCTTGTTGGGGGCCCATTAAGAGTGCTGGAGCAAGCTTCTAGGCTTCCTCTAAGATCTGAGATTCCATCATTCCTAGAGTAGTAATCTCTGGAAGAGAGCAGGGAAGAATTGCCTAGAGAGGAGCATGTCCCTTCCTTACTCTTTCGACTGTGCCTGATCCAATGACTTCGAGACCTTGGATGATCATAGTGGGGGAGTAGTAGATAATGTTCATGTCTCCCCTGGTGCCTAACTGAAAACTTATGTCTTCAATGGTGAAGGCTCTCTACTTGGAGATGTCGCTTCTTGTGAAGATCTCCGGTGAGAGTGATAAGATCCGGGAGCTCGGGGCAGATCCTGATCAGAGAGTATTCTCCAGGAGCAAGGATCTTTTGTCCTCGATTATCTCGAATGACAGCTAGGAAGTAAGTTTTGTGGAAGTGTAAGTTATACTTTTCGCTGACGAAAATTATATCTTCTTCCGTTTTACCTATGGTCGTAGAATATCCGCATTCTTCGCATAGGTGTACATCTTCTGATACCATAGCCTGAGGCAGAAGATGAGAGGAGGTGATGAGTTGCATTGGTTTGCAGAAGATGTGAGGAGTTCCAATGAAAAGACGCGCCTCGACACTAGAGAAGATAAGATAGAGGGTTTGATGTGGCGGAATGCTTTGCATTTAACGCGGGAGATAAGATAGAGGGCCAAACGTAACCCTCACATTGTCACCTCCTCACATCTTCTGCAAACATTGCAACTTGTCACCTCCACACGTCTTTTGCAAACATTGCAACTCCTCACATTTTCTGCAAACCACCCTCTCAAGGTTGATTATAAATCATAAGTGTACATCTTCTGATACCATAGCCTGAAATTCAATGGCTATTTCATCAGGAGGTGGATTTTCTCTAAACTTCCATCTTTTTAGAGACCACTTTTTGCTAGTCCATTTAGCTTTTTGATTTTCAAAATTACTATATGGAGATCTGTGCTCAGAAGGTCCTTCTCCTTTGATGGTCATCATATTGAGTCAAATATCAAAGGTAGAAGTTTGTCCTTCTTCTTCAGATGAGGATGAGTATTTTTCTTTCGCTTTCTGTTACAGCTGAGTAAACCGATTCTTTATCAATTTCTCTCAACTTTGAGTGATATAAGAATCCTTTGCTTCCTCAAAATTCATCATATTGAGGCTAATCAAAGGATTTAAAGATCCTATACTAGAGGAAGAGGTTGATCTCTGTAATTTTATTACAGGTTTCTTCATACTAGGTGTTTTTTCTAGGGATCTTCTGGGATAGCTTTGTTTTGCTAATCTTGGCCTTGAGAAAAGATGGGTTTGGTTGGAGTATTAAAGTCATTAATTTCTGGTTGGTTACTTATTTAACCAAACTAGGTTGACCAAATTTTAAGGTAACATTATTACCTTCTTGGTGTACAAAATCTAGGAGATTGTACTTCTTTTTCTGCGCAGGTTGGATTTACGAAAAATTCCACATTTTCAGGTCATTAAGCATGCCTGTAGTAGGCAATTTTCTGAAAGTGGAGTCCGCCATATTCCTAGAGGTTCTGACTAACACTTCTTCGTTTAGTCTTCCCTTTTGGATATGGGTTAATAATCCATCCTGAGCAAAGTTACTTCGTTAGTTGTCTTTTTTTTTTTTTTTTTTTTTTTTTTTTTTTTTTTTTTTTGCTGCTGTTGTTGCATAACAAGAGCTGACACAACTTGTCCAAGTCAATTCAGACTATGATGACCCCGGTCATCATACATATGATATTACTCTGCTATGGATGGGAAAACCTAAAAAATCAGAACAGTCAAACGACCATAAAAATGCTTGTTGAGCTTTGATGATTACACATGAAAGTCTAAAATTAGATCCCAACCAGTAGTAAATATTCAATTTTAAAAAGTCCACAAACCAATGGGTTAAGATCTTCAAATCTGGTAGATCTTGGGGCGCCTCAATCCATAGTGAGAGCCAATTAACAGCCAGCACAAAAAATTGATGGGTTGGGGCCTCTCATGTTAAAAAAAAAAACCTGGTACTTTCAGTTTCAGCAAACTGCACACTTGTGATGCTACACAATCTTGTACACCCTCCAATCAGCAGCATCATCATGATCATCGAATTGTTTCTGAAACTATCAGGGGTCAGTTTTGTTTTCTACTCAACCTGATTTCTAGTCCTGAACTCTAAAAGTCTACAATCAAGGTGTTCATTGGTATCCCCCTCATCCTAGTTCCTTAAATTTGTAATCCATACATATCATACAAGAAATTTTTTTTTTTTTTTTTTCATTTATCTTTTACACATGCACACAAACAAATCAACATATGATTCATAATATGTGCATCTCTCAGCAACATTTATACATAATCAGCCTAAACTTACTGATTAGCTCATCAAATTAGTTCCTGAGCATTTGTCCGCAACATGTATAAATAATTAGCTCATTAAATTAGTTTATAATCACCACTCCAAAAAAAAAAAAAAAAAAAGAGTTCATAATTCATATTCATCCTTTTTCCTTATTTCTTACCATCACAAATTCATCCCTACAAAACCTAAATCCAAAGATCTTACAAGCATGACTACAAATTCCAACAAATTTGCCCAACAATGCAGCAAAATCAGATACAAAAAATCAAACTTTCCGAAATAATAATAAAAATTACTAACAATCCGCATCGCATAATATGCACATCAATCCAAACAATCATGTATCAAATTGCAGATATCTGTATGACCTGAAATTATCGTTGATTTGCAAGTAAACCCTTGATTTTTTCTTTTTCTTTGATTTCCAAATTAATCAATCATAACTAGGGAGCACTAGAAAAATCAACAATCAACAAGGGGCTACCATACTCCATCCCTAACCCTAGAAATTGATCCGACGATCCTAAACTCATATCGATTGCATCTGGAAAGTCAGGATCATCGGAAGTGGGTTCCTAGAATTGGACGGTTTGAAAGATTGGAGTACATGAGACAATCAATTTTGCAAGAAAGCTGTATGCGTGAGCACAGATTCCTCTACGCTGCAAGAGTACCAAAAGAGCAGAGAGAGAACGAACCAGATCTTTGAAGATGAGGAAGGCGATGAGGAAGAAGAGGAAGAAGAGGATCTCGAACTCGGCCAAGCGGAAGAACGCGAAGACCGAGTTCACGGCCCGAGTCAGAGCCGACTCGCGAGTCGGAGCTCCTCGACCGCGCATCCTATAGAAACCCTTTCAGGAAAATTTTCGCTCTTTGTTCTTGCTTGTGGTAGTGTTTGGATGTAGATTGCGATTCAGATCGATCGAGAAAAAAATGTTTGAGGTCGAGGACGAGAGAGAGAGAAAGAAGCCCCGCGCGAGCCAAAAACCGGAACAGGGCCCACTAAGAGACATGAGAAGAGTATATAGAAAATAATAATAATAATAATAATAAAATGCATGAAAAAAAAAAAAAAAACCCGTAAGGTCTGTTTGTTTGAGTGGAATTGAATTCCTTGAAATCTATGGTAAAATGAAAAAATATTCACTTGTGCACACTTCCCATAATAAAAAAAAAACGTAAGGTCTATTTGTTTGAGTGGAATTGAATTCCTTGAAATCTATGGTAAAATGAAAAAATATTCACTTGTGCACACTTCCCATCTAGACTGTGTATGCATCACATTTAGGGGCGAGTCCCCCGCGACACTTCAGATACACAGTGATTATGGGCTCAAACAAAAGTACTCAAAAGAGAATGACCAAAGCCGCCAAAGGCCAACCTATATGAGGTGAAAAGTACCCATGTGGGTATAACCCTCGTTTCTTTGGAATTTTGTTGCTAGGTTGATGGTTGGATATTCTCTCTCTACTTTTTTTCTTTTTCTTTTTTACTTTTAGTTTATTTTTTATTAGAAGGGAGGTTATTTAATGTCCATCTAAGGATGTTGACCTTTATTTCTTTGAATTTTGCTGCTTTTTTTAGAAAAATCCTGCCTACAATTTCATGAAACATAGCACCACCACCATCATCATCAATGCCTTGGTCTAACTATCATAGGTTGACTATATGAATTTTGTTCAGATCCTTGAGTAGGTTGCAAAAACATTTATATAAGATTAATCTTTCATGGCCAAATTCTCATCATACATTGAGGCTAATGGATGGAATGATCAGGTTAAATGGGACACAAATGGGCAGGTTTAAATGGTTGACCACTTTGACTCTCTTCGGAGCAAGTTTGGTAGTGTGTTTGTTGTGTTCGGTAGCGATATTTAACCCGAGTTAGGTTTGAAGTAGGGTTGAGTTTTGATTGTCTATCCCCCTCCCCTTTGTTTCTGACTAATTTAAACATTACTGACTAAATTATAATGTTTAACAAGTAAAAATAAATAAAAGTGCTAGGTTATAAGTATGAGCACAAACATATATTCATTTATTAGTTTTATATTTAGATGTTTTAAATTTTAAAAGTATTAGACCCTACCCCCACATAAAATAAACAGCATGTGTTTCCTTCTTAGATTTATGAAATGGTCAGAGTGGCCTAACCACATATAGAGAATAGAATAGAATAGGAATCAGTAAAAGTAGGTGTGCATTCTTGGTCAGCCCATCAGCTGCCAGGAAGTGAAAGTGGGGTGGACTTGGGGTATGGACTTTCAAATGAGTACTGATCCATAACAATGATTTTCAACTGTCTAATGGGCCTAATTAGCTGAGCCAAAGCCCAAAGTTTAGGATCGAAAAACTTAACCAGGCCAGACCTGGGCCCAGGAAACAGCGTTTAGTGCATTGCTTATATACTGTTTAGGTGTATAGAGATGAGTAAAACTGAATTCACCGGCAAATAATCCATTTCCGAAAGGTGATAAACATCCCTAATTGACCCTTCAATCTCATTTCTCTCAGGCCTTTAACATGCAGACTTGGTCCAACCATCACCGCTCCGGTTTGTGTTGAGCTGGACCCAAGTTGCATATCAAATCCAATGGAACCTTACTTTCCTTGATCATTATCAAAACCAAGAAATAACTGCGATGTCAACGGGCCAAGTTAGGGCCAGTGTGACGTGTTCCAGCCAAGCCCATTTACCTCCAGCCTCAAAATTAGGCACGACCCAGCCTTACAGACCTATGTATCAAGCCCAATGTCGGCCCTTTAGAAAAAAAACAAAGCCCACGCCCCGGTCTGAGCCCAATGGTTTTAATTATTTCTACTTTCATTTAAATGTACGAAATTATTATAACTATCACTACACTAATTACTCATCCTAAAGAAAATAGTCTTTTTTTATATATAAAAATAGAATCAAAGGAAGATGGAAAATGAATAACTAAGCGTTATGGTAGCAATTCATTTCCCACCATCATTTGATTCTACTTCGATGAAAGGAAAAGTTATAAGGTGCTCATTCTTTTGCAAAATCCCTATGAATTCAATTCCTATATATTCTAATGCAAACGAACAAGCCCTCCCCCTAGTTCTCCTATGAAAAGACTCAATACTCTTCATATGCAGTTCAGCTTATGTGGCCCTCAAAATCAAAAGCAGTAAACTGGCTCTCAAAATTGTGGATCCCTGGACCTCTCTTGCAGTGGAGGTGGGTCAAATCTGACCTAGCTCACTTAACTATAGATCAGGATTTCTTGACCTCATTGACCCATGTAAGTTATGTATCAGTTTTAGTGGGCCAAATGTGCATTAAGTTAAGAGAATCACTGAAGCTTTTATCCACAGAAATTGATCTGACATCTGCCAATTTTGTTCAAGGACAACCTAATAATTCATAATCCCGGTCGAGTTGTCAACCCTTTTCATTTCAGGGTTGAGTTCATATTAAAGAAAAAGTCTACAGACCCCGGGCTTTTGTGCCCGGAATCTGGCATGGCTCCCATGGGAGCCGTTGGATCCCATGGGAGCCTTGGATCCAACGGCTCCCACGGGGAGTCATGCCACAGCCCGGGCACAAAGTCGGGGTCTGTAGCACGGCTACATATTAAATCCTAACTTGTTAGTTAATCCACTTATCAATCTCAACCCAATAAATGACAATCCGACCCACTAACATAAATTGGAAATCTGAAGCCCTAAATGCTATTCAGTTTATGCAAAACAAAGAAGGCCTAAGTTTTGAAGTTCACATATTAAGAAGCTTACCAGAAGGGGCCACAAAAAATACAGGTTTTGTTTCTATGAGTTGTGGTTCATCCTCTTTTTTCCCTGCTCTGCTCCTCTGTATTGTCTTTTCTCAGTTTCATAGTGAAGTTCCTAATTATCACAACAAAGAAGAAGAGAACAAATGCTCACATAAATCTCCATAATTGAAAAAAATGTTTAAAAACCAAAACTTGAAAAAAAAAATAAAAATACAAAAGCACAAGTCCAACCCTTATATTATAAAGGCTTACTTGTTAGGCCTGGTCCTAGCTTACTGGCTTTAAAATGTGTCATATTAATATATGGATTGGGCTTAAAGTTGAACTCCCAATGGGTCCGGATTCCCAACAACAAGGTGTGTAGAGTGAAGGAAAGTGAAGTAAACAGTGGATCCAAATATGGTCTTTGAGCATCACTCGGAAGAGCAAAGATGGAGTTCGAGGTGTGATAGGCCAAGGGTGTCTGGGGCCCTCTGAATAGAAACTGTTTTGCCTTCAAAAGAAGACTCATTCCTGCAAATAGGCTAGGAACAGTACAGTTTGGATTATTCTGAGAGAGCAATTAAGAGCTAGTTCTTTAATAACTAGGGCCAATAGCCATTGAGGTGCAATGTTCGTAATCACATTTAGGTCATGTTTGACAACCAAATTTCTAGGGAAAATATTTTTGGTTTCCCTAAAGTTGTGGTAAATCCGTGTTTGGCGATTATAAATTCCTGGGGATTTGATGAATGAAAATCTTCATTTGTTAAGATTTTCATATCCGACCACTCTCTATAAGATTTGAAAATTATCACTTAAGTGGATTTGCACACTTAACTCTATTTTTCTCAACTATATGCTTCGATACACACCAATATCAATGTAAGATCATCAACTATATAAATCCCCAGCCAGAAATGCATATTCCGATGGTAGTGAATAATCATCAGAAGTATGAATTTCTTGGTCGTTACCAAACATGCTCATAGTAGCATGGTTGGAGTTGGTGGGTCAATGCTATAAAGATTTGTAAGTAGAGTTACTCCAAATGCCCTCACAACTAAATTTTACACAGAGTTGAGTTAAAAGGTGATGTAAATTTTGCACATTGGATGGGAACAATCTGAATCCACACTCCACTTAAAGTGATGTAAACCTCTAGTCTGAGGATAGCCTCACAATAGAAGCATTTAGAAAGGATGAAGGTTTTTAGCCTTGCTGAGCCCATTGCTATTCAATCATCTCAGCCAACAATGGCTACCAAAAACAAACTCTCAATTAGAAATATGAGGTTCCTGGTTAGAGTAAATGACCCATTTTTGTATTTAATTTCATCAAATTTTACTCTAATAGGAGTTGAACAATCTTAAATGATTCATATATGGAACAGCTACAATGATATTGGACTCACTATTAGAGTAAAATTCGGCTAAGGGCATATAGAAGAGAGAGCGTCTTTCTAATTGGTTTAGACTTTAAATATTTTAGCTCTATTGAAGAGCTTCAGAAATTTCACACAAGTACTAGCCAAGGACTCATTCATGTCCAACCCATTTTGAAAACGGGTCAGCGGGTCAGCCAATCTCAATCTGGCTCCCCAGAGAGAGACAATAACCCTACCATCAGGTTCAGTGTGATGGAGACAAAGGAGTTATTGGATTATAACAATCCATTACCAACCTAATTTAAACAGTAGATTACTATTGGTGGACACGTTACAGTGCATCAGTCACCACAGGCTAGTGGTTTGTGCATGACTAACATGAAAGCCTGCCTCTCCTGTGACTGTTTGTCTTGTGACATGTAGTTTTATTTTGTTTTCCCTTTCCTCTTACAGCCTGCAGGCCATTTGGGGACCTTGGAGGGCAGTGAGTCAAAAATTTCCAATTTCAATTGGAAAAAGGGCAAAGAGTAAAGCTCAATCTCAGAAGTCAGAACCCTCCAACCACCCCTCCATCTTCTCCCCTTCCCCTTTCTTCCTCCCATCTCAAAATAACCAACCCCACAGAAAACCCACATTTACAATCACAGAAAACCCACATTTACATTACCTCCCTATCACATTAAATATTCATATTATAGACTTACAATAAACCCCACAAACCCCTTTCCTCATTGGAAAAAAAATATATATATATATATATATATATATATATATATATATCCATCATCATACCACCCCAATCTCCACAGAGCTGCAAAGACATGTCTCCATTTGGGGCTCTCTCTCATCTCCTTCTCTTGATCTTTGCATCTCTCATCAGTGGAGGCTCCTCTTTTCATGTGAGTTTCTCACCTTCCTAAAATCTTTACTTTGTGGGTTTTTTGTTTTGTATTTTTTTTGTTTTTTGTTGGGTTTATTTTTTTTATATTTGTCAAAGGTTTTTCTTCTAATTTGGTAGTTTGGATTGGCAGGCCATGGTGAATGGGTCAGACATGGTGCCAGTGATCAAGCCAGGGCTAGGATTTATGGTGCTGAATGAGACCCGTAGGAGGCTTGGGAGCTTTCAGATATGTGCTCTCTGTACATGCTGTGGAGGGCCTAAGGGCCTCTGCTTGCCTTCTCCTTGTTGCTATGCTATCAATTGCAACATACCCAACAGACCATTTGGCTTCTGTTCTTTCACACCCAAGACCTGCAATTGCTTTGGATGCCATCTCTAACCTTCTCTTTTATTATATTATTTTCTGGTAAACCCCTGTTTGTTTCTTCTTATTATTTCCTATTTGGGGTTAGTGAGTGAATCTGTTAGTGTTAATGCAAAAAAGGAATTTGTGTCTTCTTCCCTTTGTCTATCATTATCTCAACTGAAGCCCTACCTTATTAATAAATATATATATTTTTTATAATGTGGGTGCATCACTTCATGCCTAGGGATGCAACTATTTTTCAAATTTTGTATGGGGCAATTAGGCATCTCCTTATGGGGTCTCAAAGTAAATTACAAGTATTTGTATGATCTTATGTGGGCAATTGGCTATTTCTCTGGAAAGGGGTTTTAAAGTAAAATACAAAAATTGCAGGGGATCAAGAATTTGTGTTCATCTTAGTTTCTGTTATTAACATTATTTTTTTATTATGTGGGTGCATCACTTATACTTCGGGGTGTGTAGGTATTTGTCTAATTTTATGGGGGCAATTGGGCATCTCTTTAGAGGGGTCTTCAACTAAAATACAAATGTTGTAGGGTATCAAGAAATTGTGCTTTTCCCTCATTGTTGATATCTCATGTACTAAGGGGTCAAACATTTTCAGTTAGCTTGTCATCATTTTTAACTTTGTGAAGGAATTTTGCACATGAAAGTTTGTGATGGTGAGGTAGCTAAGATGTTGATCTGTTTTTTAGTATAGGGATGTTCAAGTAATTTTACAATCTTTTTAGGGCAATAGGGCATCACTTTATAAGGGTCTCAAAGTAATTCACAAATTTTGTAGGAAATAATAATTTTTTTTAGCCCTTTGTTTATTATATCTCGGACCCTTAAAGAGGGGCGCATCATTTTCTTAGTTATGTGCTTGTTATCAATTCTTTGCTCTGTGTTTGGTTAAGGAATTTTTCATTTGAATGACTCTGATGGGTATGGTCGCTAAGATTTAGATGTGTTTCATATTTTACAAGCTTATCAAGTAGTGATTGGATTGTTCTGTGATGGAGCTGTGGTGGGAGTACTACTTACCCATTTCCAAGATAAAAGCAAATGACGTTTATTTGCGTGTTTATGCCTTTTGTTGTGGTGGAAGAAGATAAATGTTGTTTATCCATGCCTGTTTGTCTATGACAAACCAAAATATTAAAGGTGGGTGTGGGAGAGTTGGGTAAAGCATTAAAGATCAACTCCAAGCTATAATAATATAGTATGACTCTTGTGTGGGGAACTTTCTTTTATTTTATCATCCTACTTTGTTTTTCTTTTGGTTTCTCTTTCTCAGTAGGCATAGCCATTGATAATGTGAATGCAATGAAGGTTTTCATGCTTGGGAAGGAAATCATGAAAGCATTAATGGTGGTCGCACCAGTGAAAAGGGAGATGATTTTTGTTATATGCCATTATGGTCAGTTATGAGACAGCCATTGGATCAATACATCCAACCCCAGGATAAACTATGGGATCACATGTGAATAGTACATCAATTTACCAATGTTTCCCTCTCCAATCTGTGTGAGCTTTGGGCCAGTCACTATTCATTGGTGGATGTACTGATCCAAATTCCAATGGTATACCTTGACAGAAAAAAAAAAAAAAAAAAAAAAAAAAAAAAAAAAAAAGAAGTAGTCAGTCCTTTGCTTTTAGATGCTATCATAACTTACTAGTGTAGTGGTTTGGGTTTGTATTTATCACTATCAATCCGAATGATGGAACCTGGAGTGAAGAATAAGCAGCATTGAGGAGAAATTATTGAAGTTTGGGATAATTTCTTTGCCTTGATCTACTTGTACAATTGCGGCATTCAACTTTGGAATTTGACAGATGGACTTGAATCCAAAATGTCCATATTGCTGGAACTCATTGTTGGTGGGGGATGTAGCCAAAAAATCAAACTATTAACTGGCCCATTCCAACCATCTGATTTTATCCCTTGGATTATGGACTGTGGCCACTGATTGGGTGGTTAACATTAGTCAGATGAGCCGTGCTACAGAGCCCGGATTTTGTCCGGGGCTCTGGCACGGCTCCCGGACAAAAATCTCGGGCTCCGTAGACTTTTTGTAGTCAGATTGATGTGATTTTAGGCATGATCTTATTCCACAATGAGATTCTTGATTTGGAATTACATCATGTACAAAGTGGATGAGTTGCTACAGACTTGCTCTGTTGAAGCTCTACATGATTGCCTGAACATGGTCTGCCTGTGGATGATGCAATTGCACACTGCAGTCTGCACCCTCACACTTTGAGCATGGGTTGGTCCTTCCATTGAAGTAGGTTGTGGTGTGAGCTTTGGAGGAATCTCATTGACTTCTGCTGTAGGCAATGTGCCGCCATGTGCATTGTGGAACTAGAAAAAAGCCTTTCAGGGTATTATATTTGGGTGGCTTTGACCATTTGGGGTAGGTATGTATGTTTCTTTGGATTAAACCCTAAACCCTAAACCCCAAACCCCAACAACTGGGAATCCAATCTTTTATTTATTTATTTATTTATTTATTTTGAAAGGTTACACTCTCGTCTATTCATAGATGTAATGGCAGAATGTGGGTTGGATGTGGCTTGGGCTGGGCCCGGGGTTATCCTTACCCTACCTTCAATATATGCAGGCCGGGTCAGGCAAGGTTAGAGCCTAATATATATATTTATATATTTATATTATTTTTACATTGTTACCAAGCATTGTCTTTGTGAAGGGATTATTAAGAAAACGTTTGAAGAACATAACGGTTCATAAAAACTTCTTTTTATATTAAACAAGGTTATACTTGGTGGCTTATGTTTTAAACATATGATTTTATTTATTTTATCAAAGAAGGAAAAATATTAAAGAGTTTATTTTATCTCACACCTTTCACAAGGATTCTCACATACCACATCATTTTAACATAGTCTTATCTTTGAGAAATTTAAACTATTTTTATTCACATACCTTTTCTGAATTGATATTATTTTTAATTTAACACTAATCTGACTATTAAGCACCGTTGCTTTTTAGTCACAAAAAATAAATGCACATTAAAAACTTCTATTAATTTAGACCCTAAAAAACTTGAGATGATAATTTCCTAAAATTTCATCAAGTGTTCATATGCGTTGTTCCATCTATTTGTTTATTTGCTTTTAAAGGCCACATTCCAATGTAAAAATTAAAAAAAGGAAAAAGAAGAAGGAAAGAAACATTTGGTAAAGTACAAGATCTTTATTAATTTCAGTGTGTGGGCTCCACCTTTTAAAAGTTTTTTAAATGCCTGCAACATTTATCTCTCTTTGCACTAGCACTGCATTAAGTTTTAGAAATTAAATGAGATTTTATCATATGCAAAATCATTTTGACAACCACTATTGTTGTCCATGAGGACCATGACATGCCAGCATTCAATCCACTTACTAAACTTAGTTAATGCCAGCAGATATTTTGAATATTGCCAGTGGTTGACTTACCTTTGGAATCCACATTTGAAATGCTATTGCTATTGCTATTGCTTGCTTGCGTTTTCAAAACCTCTCTAGGCATATGAATATCTCAGCCCCACATCTTTCAATCCAATCCCAATGATGAATAAGGACCACTCATCTAGTGGGGCCATCTTTAATTGGGTGATCTATCAGTTCAAAAACCCAACCATAAGGCAGTCAACCTGCCATCCTACCATATACCTAAAATGGAGAAATTATTTCATGGGGCAGCAGCTAAAATCAAACTTATCATGAGGCCCACCCTAATTTCTTCAAAACCATTCATATCAAAAGGACAAGCCCCAATTTTTTTTTTTTTCCTGTACAGGAGGCATACTAACAAATGTTACTGACCATATAATTAAGCATGTGAAATATATGTGACAGTCTAATAAAAGGTGGGATTCACAAAAAAATTTCTCCAACTAGCCGACTATATGTTGCTCACGGCAATCCAGCTTGTGAAGTCCACTTAAATGCCTACTTATTTTGGAAACGAGTATGGAAGAAAATCAGTTATGTTAGATTATCTAGGCCTTAATTTAAAAGGCTTAAAATTTAATGGTCTTTTAACCATGCATGATTTCTTTTAGATTCAATCCATCGGTCTAAAACTGAGTCTTCATAGGACCTCATTGGGCCCTAGTAAGTCCCATAGGGTTGGACTTAAGATGTTGTCAAGCTTGATCCTTTATTGCATATTTTACATATTACATTGAACTGTATAATATTTTTATAGAACTCTATCATCGGGCCAATCAAGGGATAATTCGGACCGTATAAATGTCATCCCCTCAAACGATATAATCTCAGGTTTTTGTTCAAACGGAGTTGAGCCCATCGTATAATGCTAAAATGTTTCCATTATGATGCTTAATCGGATGGTGAGACCCAAGTGTGGGGGTGTTGTTTTTTTCTAGAAAATCAATGGCTAGGATCAATTTGATTATTAACGTAATTTTTTTTTTTTATTGTGGGGCCATCAGACGTGTGGCCCACTAAAACCACCACAGCATCTTCACCATAGAGATTCTCTGCAGAAGCCTCTGAAATATTCTCTCTGTCCATTTCGGAGAATCCTATAAATACTTGTTCGTACATCTGTCTATCATTTCCTAACGGCCGTCAATGGCATCTTCGCTTCTACTCTGCCCTCTCTCTTCCTACTCCTTCCACCGCTCTAACGGCTTTTCCCACGCCGTTAGGGTTCCATCCATCCTCCCCTTCCCAAAACCCCACTCCAAAACCCCCAATCTCCCCAAACCCTCGTTCTTAAACCCTAATTCCTTAGCTCCTCTGCGATTTCGCGGGAGATTTCTGGTGGGAACGTCGATCAGAGAGGCGGAAGAGGAGATTACTGCTTCACCAGATGGATTTCCCGTCGGCGGCGAGGATTCGGCCGCGTTCGATCTCGGAGAGCAGAAGCTCTCTTCTTGGGTGTATTTTTCTGGGATTTTGGGGACTGTTCTTTTTGCGCTCAATTTCGTCTGGATCGATCCGAAGACTGGTTTTGGGACTGCGTTTGTCGATGCAGTAGCTGGAATTTCAGAAAGCCATGAGGTGAGAGTTTCTGGAGTTTTTGATTCTCATTGGTTTTGTAGTTTTCTTTTGTTGGGTTTTTGTGGCAGTATGGATTGAGGTGTTTCTGCATTGGGTTTTGATTCCAAGGATGAAAAGGTGAAGACTTTGATTAATTGGTTGTAATCCACAAGAGAATAAGAGGAGAAATTGAAGTTTTTTTTTTGGGGGGGGAAAAGGGAATTTTCTTCTATGGGACATGATGTTCATATGTGGCCAGCTCATGGGACCCGCCTAAACTGATGCCTATTATTTGGGGGGTTTTGGTGAGATGGAAAGTCGTTATCGTGGATAGGAATGAGGCATAGAATCAGGGCCAGTAGATTATTCCAACCCATGATTCCGTAGTCTCAAAGTGTGAGTTTTATTCTGGTGGGAATTCACATAGTACTGTGTGGCTCTCAAGAGAAAAAGAAGAAAAATTGCAGGAGTTGTAGAGGAATAGGGAGTTTTCTTCTATGGGATATACTGTTCATATCTGGTCCTGCTCATGGGACCCACCTAAATTGATGGCTACTACTTGGGGGGTTAGGTGGGATGGAAAGTTGTTATCATGGATAGGAGTGAGGCATAGACTCAGGGCCATTATATTATTCCAACCCTTGATTCAGTAGCCTCAAAGTGTGAGTTTTATTCTGGTGGGAAGTGTCACTTAGTACCGCGCAAACTCGCCTGTGAGGCTCACCTGGGCCATGCCTTAACTCTATGGTCTTGAAGAACTCCAGTGGGAAATTTGTGCAAAAATAGGCTCCAAATAACAATGTGATAATGACTTGCTTTCAATTTGAATGAACTGATTGTGCCACCACTGATGCTCTCTGTTTCTGAATCAATGTGAGTTGAGAAAAGAGAGCAGAAGAATTTATTGAGCTTGTGGATTTAATTGTAGGCCCATCATCAGCTTACAGTCCTATACTGGGTCATGTGATTCGCAGCATTCGCCCCCAACGTTTTATTAGGGACCACGAGAGCACATCAACCCCTGAATAAGTTAATGTTCTATTCCTAGATTAAGGGTCAATTTTCTTACCTTTGGATCAAATCAGAGGGCTTACAGTAACAAGGTAGGGTAAAGTGATTAAAGAACAAAATGATTTCAAGAATCTGCATTTCAAGGGCTTACAGAACCCTAATTACTCCGCTTTCTCTTCCCACAAGACTGTAGACTTGCACAATCAAAGAAAAGGAAATCAATTACTCCAATTCCTTAGTAACATTTTCCTCAGGGTGCGCAGTTCCCAGCTTTTTGCTACTGTTGCTTTACTATTGGTTTTTTTCTTTTCTCAATTTACTGTTGCCCCCACATGAATGTTTACAATGAATGATAAAACAAAAAAGTATCTCTTCTAATTGTACCCTTCATACCAATTAGAAAAATTGTATACATCATATTTATTGAAGACAGGAGATACCCTACATTTGATGTATGCCTTTACTTTTCTTACTGAATTTCTATGTAGACATTGTACAGCAGTACCGAGTAACATGGTGACTTTCGCAAATGCAGAAAAAGGAGAGAATGCCCTCACTACCTTTTTCAATGCACATTTTCTTTATATTGCAAGATCGAACAGAGTTTAGTACTTACTAGATCATGCCAAACGTTGCCTTTCTGATTTATTAATCAGCAGTAGTCACTTATGTGTGAACATAGTTACTTGTTTTTTATTCAGACTACTCAATGATTTTGACTTTGAAACTTTAATTTGCCTGGTTGGTCTTTTGTTGCTTGGTTCTATATGCATGGTAAGTGATGCATGATTGCTTATATGTTAATTGTTGTTTTATGATGCACGATCTTTAGTTATACCTGATCCGTATTTTGTTATTTCGAACTCATTTTATTCAGTTTAAATGTTTTCTCTATTTTTAATTTTTATGTCTTCTTTACTTTTTCTTTAACAGCTATCTTGATCAATAAAAGTTCTGATGGTTTATCCTCACCTCACGGGTCAAGATTATATCAATTCCATCATTTAAGTACTAAAAACTTCTTTATGAGCCCATCCTCTGCATGTTGAGGTTTATATAAGTTATTGTTTAATCATTGCAATACGGTACACAGCATGTGGGACTATATAATGGAGGTGGTTAAAAAATATAAGGATAATTGGAAAAAAAAATTAAAAATTGTGGTGGAGCATGATAGAAAGAATAATTATAAGCTAATAGAAATAACATGTGGATGATATGGAGTGTTCTCCATGGTATTCATATGATGTTTATGTTGGAGAAACAAGCAGAGCAACAGCAGTACTCTGTATTTCATGTCTCTTTCATTGTTGCCTAAGAATGGAGAGGCTGGGCCCAAAACTAGGGCTATGTCACTTTCATCTTTATTTTTTTTCATAATTGAGCTCCCACCGGTCACCAGCACAGCAGAAGAAAGTATGTAGCTATTGACAGATGCATTGCTATGCTAGGTAGTGTTTTGACTGTTTATCACCAGGGTGTTAATTTTTTTTTAAAGTTCACAGGTCTTTTGTAATTTTACAAAATAAATTAATATATTCTATGGATGGATAGTTGCACTCTTATGATTTTTTTTTTTATTCTCTTTCAAAAACTGTGGATATGTTTTGCCCTTTACGCTTTACCCATGAAATCTTTTCACAGCCCTTCTTTTCCTTTTCCTGTGGTTTTTTGATTTTTGGCATAATAATCATTGCCCTACCCTAACATTGTATCAATCTGGGGCGAAAAGAGTTCTACTCTAAAATACCAGCTTCATATTAAAAAGATTAAAAATCCAACAAAGCTAAGTCCTCAAAACCTTCTTAGAAACTGAAAACAAGAACGTACCTTTTTTTATTCCAAGGTTGAATTGATCTCCCTTTTAACCTTTCTTTGCAGATCGTGATGTTGGTCCTTATTGCCATTTTTGCCCTTGCCCACAGTGGTATGGCAAGTTTTAGAGATGCTGGTGAGAAACTGATAGGTGAACGTGCATACCGAGTTCTCTTTGCTGGGATATCACTTCCTTTGGCTCTCACCACTATTGTGAGTTTCATTCACCTCAATATTAGTAAGAAGTACTTTTTCATATTTATTTTGAAAACAATTCTGCTGTTAGTAGAATTTCTGAAATTGAGGCAAAAGGCTCCCTTCTATGACTTATCCGTATTTACACCCTTGACAACACACCTTAGATGCCTTCAAAAAAAAATTTACATTGATGGAGACACTGAACAATTTCTAACTTATTATTGGCTGGCATGATGTAGGTATACTTTATCAATCATAGATACGACGGCATACAGTTGTGGGATGTTAAGAGTGTACCTGGAGTTCATGAACTTGTGTGGATCTCTAACTTCATTTCTTTCCTTTTCCTTTACCCATCGACCTTTAATCTATTGGAAGTGGCAGCAGTTGACAAGCCAAAAATGCATCTATGGGAAACAGGGATAATGAGAATCACCAGGCACCCACAGGTATGTTATGGTTCTACTAATTGAGGACTTCCCAGTGTCCTTTCTTACTTTCTCCAGCTTCCTTTTCTGTGAATTTGGCCTTATGGTTCATTGAACCACATATCCAACTGCTAGTCAGATTGACCCTCACCCTAGTAAGTATTCAGGATGCTGAAAAGTCTCCCAGTCTGGATGATCCTAGCCTGTCACTAGGTGATTTGACAATTAAACAGTTAACAAGAGATTACAGTAATGGCCTCAAATAGGGCCAAAGATAGAATTGCTGAATACTCCATCCTTAGCTGTGTTCTCAGATCAAACAGACTCTGTATTGCTGAACCATGGTTAGTGTACTGAAATGGTGATGCAGCAAACTGCTCTCACTGCAGTGCATGACCGAGTGTTTCCTTCTAAAAGCTAATCTATTCATATAAAAATATATATATATATAGATATATAGATATATATTATAAATGCTACTTGCTGTTTGTTAACTGAACTTTGGTTTGCTTCTTTTTTCTGTTTCAGATGGCCGGACAGGTAGTCTGGTGCTTGGCTCACTTGCTCTGGATAGGAAATTCGGTTGTGGCTGCAGCCTCGTTTGGCTTGATCGGACACCATCTTTTCGGTGTTTGGAATGGTGACAGGCGGTTGGCCTCACGGTATGGCAAAGCCTTTGAAGTTGTGAAGAGCCGCACAAGTATCATACCTTTTGCTGCAATTCTTAGTGGTCGCCAAAACTTGCCTAAAGATTATTATAAAGAATTCTTTCGGTTACCGTATCTGACAATTACGGTTTTGACATTAGGAGCATATTTCGCCCATCCACTCATGCGGGCAGCCAGTTTTGGACTTCACTGGTAGGACATGGGCTTTGATTCCTTGAAACTTCTGTTGAGCTCAAATGTTGGAAAGTAACAAATAATATCTCAAGCAAATATATATATATATATATATATATAGCAACATCTGATGTTCATATTTACCAATGCAAGTCAAATTATTCAATGTACAATTCATCTTCCTGGATGCTCAAGCGGTTTTAGGAGTTTTGTCTGAAAGCATTGGATCCACTTCAATGCATTTCGTTGGGCCTTGGGGTGGCATAGAAATTGAAAGACCTCAGTAGTTTATCAGAGTTTTCCTGGTATCATTCACATGCTATCATGCATTATTCATCAAGCAGTTTTAAGACATTGCTGCTGAGAAGGGAAGAAGGGGTAGGAGCTGCTGACAGTCTAGTAGTTGAGGAAATTCCCCTCCCAAGGTGGAATCGCCCAAGGTGGAATTCCCCTCCCCTCCTGCTTGTTTCCCATGCAATTGTCCAGACTATCTTCCCATGGTGCCACCCTTCATATGTTTAGGCATCTTGGCCTGTCTCCGGGGTCAAAGCATTGATTCAATAGGGTCAACCATGGACTGTAAGGGAACCAAACTAGTTTTAGCTCATATGGAAGAATAAGAAACCTTTTGTTTGTCTATGTTTTCTACGATTTTGCCTATTCACTACCTTCACTGATGGCCTATATTGATTTTTAGGCAAAAATGATGTAACAAAAATATCTCACTGGATGCTGATTTCAAAATCCACACCACCCGAAACAGAAAACAAAGTGGTTAGAAGTTCTAACAAAAATATTAAACCCGTAGTTGTTTGGAGTACATCCAAATGAACCCTTGACTGTGGCAACAATATTATCTTTTTAGCAGTTGACATTGAGGGATTGGTTAATGGTAAGTAGCAGAGAAGTGAGACCAGTTTTTGAAGCTCTGAAATTGAGGTTTGCTAGAGTGCTGCCTGGTTGAGAAGAAGAAATGACAAGAAAACTTCCAACAGGAATAGCGCACTTGCCGAGAGTCGTCACCATGATTGTGGTAACTGAAGCAAAGAGGATTAGCCCAGTCTACACTGTTTGAAATGGCATCAACTTGGTAGTTGGGTCCACCGGCAGTCCCACCACTCTGAGAGGAGAAAGCCAGGGAGGGTCGGTCATGTCTGACTTGGGTGATGGGTATTGCCATGCTCAATCCAACCCATTGAACGCATATGATTTGGCCAAGGAAATAGTTAATTCAATGCAGAAAGCTGCTTGGTGGGTCATGTTATTTGCCATCAGTGAGAAGAGGGAGGAGTTCAGTGGATCTATGGTGATAAGAGAGGATAGTTTTGAGGGAGGGATTCTTGGTCTTGAGGGTGGCAGAGAAGGAAGAAAGGAGAGGAAGTTCATTGTGGGGCAGAGCGGCACATCGAAATCAGTATCAATGTATCATGAGGAGGAAGAGGGAGGTGTTGATTTGGGTGAGAGGGGAGTAGGAATTGGAAGAAGACAGCCAGCAGCCAGGTCGAATGCAAAAGGGGGACATATATAGGAGGAAAGCGAACAAATGTTATTTTGGCATTTTGGAAGGTGTTAATGGCATCTGTGGAGGATTTAGTTGAGAACCGAGACATTGCTGCTGAGAAGGAAAGAAGGGGTAGGAGCTGCTGAGAGTCTAGTAGTTGGGGAAAATTCAAAAAACAGTTGGTTGGATCCGCTGCTAGTCCGGTACCATTTATGTCTTCTCAAGTTCATAGCATTCGCTGAATGTATCAATCATCGCTTTGGACCAACACAGTAATTGGATTGGTCGCCCCTCTTTGGGAAGACTTTTAGGGTATGTTTTTGTAACACTTTTCCACGGAAAAGTAGACAATGTTCCGCATGGAAAATTCATTTTTCATGCATTTGGTGCGGAACAATTCTATGGAAATGCTTTCCTACCTCATCAGCATTTTTCCTTGATAATGGTGGAAATGAGTTTTCAATGGGGAGGATGGAAAATAGATTTCCTCAAAAAACTTTTCATTCTTTTCCTCATTCTTGTCCATTTCAATCCAAAATCCCTACAACTCTTTTATTTTTTTTATTTAAATAAATTATTATTTGATGTTGAATAAATAATATACATGTTATGTTATTTTTCTTTAAAAAATTGTTTCAGCAAATAAGAAATATTTAATTTTTTAGAAGGAATCTACATCCGCACCAAACAACATTAGCATAAATTCAACAAGGAAATATATATATATAAATTTTTTTTTGCACCAAATATGAATTTCTAAATTCTATGAAAATTCTTTTCCGATGTTTTTATTTCTATGAAATTTACTGATGTGATAATTTACCCCTTTCTACGAGAAAGGGTGTGTATACAAACGTGCCCTTAGGTGCCTAATAGTTTATCAAGCGATCACTGGGTGCCTGTGTGAGATGGGATGAACCTTTCCACTTGGCCATCTCATGTTTCCAGGTCATAACGTTTACTATATTATACTTTATCATTCCGTTTTTTGTGGTAAAAAAAAAAAGAGACAAGCTAGAGACATGTGGAGGAGTAAAAGTTAAGTGGTATACATCATAAGTTGATTTTTCTACTGAACTTTTTTCACAAACGGAGTGCTAAACAAACGTGGTATAAAAGGTTGTTTACATATATAAATTGATGTGGGATTTTCATAAGGTGGTCCACCGGAGAGTGTGTTGGAAAGAAGAGCTGTGTGGTGTGTAGACTGAAATGACCCAAACTGTACTTTTGTATGTGTGAAAGCATCACCAGAGTGCCCAGCTTCAAAGGCAAATAAGGCTGTGTGGTGCGACAACTGAAATGACCCAACACCAGCTAATTTGGCGTACGTGCCCAGTGGCTACGTGCACAAGACGTTCGTAGACTATTCTAAGTGATGGAAGAGGTATTAGAAACACATATTAGTAAGCTATGCACCTCCTTTAATGCTGTCCACACCCACATCCCCTTATGTGAGACATCAGTGGGGGTAGAATTTTCCTTTTTTTTTTCTATAGTTAGGCATTATCATAAAAGAGGAAGAAATGTGTTTCAGCAATTCAGATGCCCATGATCAATGGAGTTTTAGATTTGTTAGAAAGAGAAAGAAGAAAAAGGGCAATTTTAGAAATATGGAGAAAAAGAAGGCAATTTGAAAATCAGAGAAAAGAGGGAAGTTTTGGAGAGAAAAAAAAAAAAAAAAACCCTTTATTTTTATAGTCTCCCATGAAAAAGTCTCTTTCAACTCCGGCTCCTAAGACAGATAGCCACTGGATGCCAATCAGTTTCTTCGTTACTTTCTTTTATTAGCGTCTTCGTCAAGTCGTCTTGTCACTTGTTTAGTTATGTCATTCCTTGCACCATTTCATTGACATAAGATCATCACTTGATTGATTTCTGTATAAGGACTGCTTCCTATTAATAGTTTAGGATTCGAAACTGCACTACCACACTAGGATCGTATGAAAATTTTATCCGGCTCCTGCTGGGCCGATAGGAATTAGTTCGGCCCAAAGCACTTGAGATACCCTCTGTTATCAAAAGAGAAAAAAGTTCATGATTTTATTATTATCTTTTTCTTGTCGCTTATAAATATGTTGGGTGGTTCTGAATGAAAGATATTGCTTCTGTGAAAGTCTTTTAGGTTTGATGCCATGTACTACTCTTCTTGTTCTTCTTCTCCTTCTTTATGGATTCTGCGTATGATTCAGTTCATGCATGGTGTTGGCCATGTTGGTCATGTTAATGGTCCGAGCCACGGAGGGGACCAGCTGGTGCGTGGCAAGAAGCAACCTGAGCGAGTCGTTGGTGCAATCGGGCCTGGACTATGCATGCAGATCGGGTGCGTACTGTGAGCCCATCAACCCCGGTGGCCGCTGCTATCGTCCCAACACCCTGCAGTCCCATGCCTCCTATGCTTTCAACAGCTACTACCAAATTAAGCAAGTCCATGGGACCTGGTTCTTGTGGTTTTTCTCCTGCTGCAGCTGTTGTTTCCACTGATCCGAGTATGTGACCCAACAACAATTCAAATTAGAGACATACCCGTTTCTTTGTTTGTTTGGTTGTTTGCTTTTTTCTTCTCCTCTGTTTCTTTCTATATGAATGAAGTGCATCTCCATGAGGAGGATTTGGTTTTAACACAACATAAAATAAATCTCTCTCTCTCTCTCTCTCTCTCTCTCTCTCTCTCTCTCTCTCTCGTGTATTATCTTTTGAGAATGAGTTTTTTTATTTTTTTTTGCTCGGATGATGTAGGTTATGGAACTTGTATATATCCATCATCAGCAAGGTATGTATGAATTCTTTCTACTCTTTTGGGGCGGACCACGTTCTGATGGTTCGCCCCAGATCAAATCCAGAAATCCCCCAAAGAGTCAGAAGGGCAAACCTAAACCCCCCCAAATGGTTTGGTCATATGTGTCAATTCAAAACATAGGCCCGACTTTGCCAAATGGATGCACAATGTCCCAATAATTAAAACTTGTTTAATAGGGCAATGGGTTGGGTGCATGGGGACTGAAACTTGTATGGCATTCCTTCTTCTTCTTCTTCTTCTTCTTCTTCTTATTATTATTACTAGAGAAAACTACAAAAAAAAAAAAAAAAAAAAAAAAAAAGACTTTAGATGGCCACTAACCGAAAGAGGTACGTACCCATAGTTTTTATGCAACAGAACCGGTATTTCTGCCAGAATATTATTTTTTTTTTGCCTTTTTTCAACAAACGACGACGTCGTCGCATAATATAGAGAATGACGTCATCGCTAATTCGTCAAATCTGCGTCTTCTCCGACTTTCATCATCTGTGATTGCTGGTTTTCTATATCAAAATGAACCAGAACTCTATGTTACTATTTTTTACACACACACACACACACACACACACACACACACACACACACACACACACACACATATATATATATATATATATATATGAATGTGGGTCACGGATATGAAAGAGTAAGGGAGAGGCTCAAGAGGCAGCAAAGAAAGAGTCCATCGACTGCTTGAAACTGTTAGAATGAGAGCTCGAAGACAAGCCATTTTACGATGGCAAGAGCTTAGGATATGTGAATGTGGTGCTTGTTCCATTCACCTGCGGGTTCTACACGTATGAGACTGATGACAATTTCAACATAGAGAATGAGTGTCCTAAACTAATTGTTTTGGTGAAGAGATGCATGGAAAAGGAGAGTGTCTCCAAGGTCCTTCTAGACCCTTATAAGCTCTATGACTTTGTTGGTGATTTGAAGAAGTATGGAGTAGAATTCTGGTAAATGGGGTTTATGGGGAAAAACAATGGGAGGAAGAAGGCATCAATGAAAAAATACATGCTCAAAAGGACCCTAGATATAAAATGCCTTCTTCTTCCCATCGTTTTCTCCCATAAACCCCATTGAGCCTCTCCCTTGCTCTTCCATATCCGTGACTCACACTTATATATCTGTGTATAAAAAACAATAATATAGAGTTTTGATTCATTTTGGTACAGAAAACTAGCAATCGCAGATAATGAATGTCGGAGAACATGCAGATTTGACGAATAAGCGACGACGTTGTCAAACATTTAAATATTTAATTAAAAAAAAAAAAAACGAAAGTGATCATAGGAAACCATTTTCGTGCAATATTGATTAGTGGCCTCTTTTTCGGCTCGGGGCAATCTAGGGTCCTTTTTTTTTTTTTTTTGTATTATCCTCTTATTATTATGATGGTGGTGGTGGTGCTTGTAGGGTTGAAAATGAGCATGGACGTCTTTTGATCACGACCACATTGGCCGCTAGAGGATTGCAAATGCTGAAAAAAGTACTTCCATATGTCATTGCTAAAGGAAGAGAGGCAGTTGATGATATACTGGAGATAACGGCAGCCCAGATATTGGAACAGTTCATTAGGAATTATAACGCCGGAGAGACCCCTCCTAAGTTAAAAGGCGAAGTGGAGAACTCCACCTACACCAGCTGTGCTCTGGCTGGCATGTGTTGTGGGTCGAACCTTAGCACCAACACAGGTTCCTGTATCAACATGTGCCCACTCTGCACTGATGCATACACCGAGTTTTGTAATGGCTCTTCCCAAACATGTTCCAAATGGAAAAACATCACAACTACTTGGAGCCAGTGTGATCAAATCAGTTTCATTCGTTGCAGTGGGTCAACTCGGCTCAACTCGACTGGACTCACTCTTCTTGCTCTAGTGTTTATTAATTGCATGAGGTTGTTTGCATGCCTCTTGTAAGGGTCTGTGATTGCTGTCCCTTGTCTCTAAATAGATGATAAGGGTATGCATGCATGCATGTGTTTGGGGATAAGTGGTGTGTGGAGCACAATATGCCCTTTCGTATGTGGGGTTTGTGTGGATGCATGTTCACTGTCTTAATTGATGTCCCCTTGCTTTTTCCTATGTTAGGGTACTACAAGTGCACAAGAAAATAATCTTCCTAAATCATAATGTTTATTATGCTGGTAAATTTTTGTTGTGACGAGTTTGGATCCCTAGTTCCTCCTATTACAAGAGAACGTGTCACACATGCCTGGAAATTTATTATATATATATATATATATATATATATATAACCCCAAGGTGTAGCTCAGTTGGCCCGCGCCTAGGACTACAGTTTGCATTCCGGAGGTTGTAGGTTCGAGCTGCACTATTACACTTGGGTTATAGGGGAGTTTACCCGGCTTCTCTTTGGGCCCGGAGAGATTAGTCCAAACTCAAAGAGTTGGGAATCCTCCGATAGATGATGAAAAAAAAAAAAAAAAAAAAAACACACCAAACATTGTGGTCTTTTTAAGATGATCTCATACCTTTGGTAGATATGTCTTAAAATCTCAGAGTTCAATAAAAAGTGGGTACCGCCATTTGATAAGTACGTGCTTGAGAACATGACTGATAGAATGTACTTGGATTTTGTTGTTAGTTATGTCTAATGAATGATTTAAACATTGATAGATTGAATTCAGATTATGAAATGCTTTGCCGGAATGTTTACTGTGATTGAATTCAACAATTACTGTTTGATTGATCATGTATAAACCTATAATCATAAACCCATTTAGAGTAGCAGCTACATGGATAACGGTATTCCATCATTTTGAGCAATATGGACATAAGAAGGCAGGCCCTACTATAGATGTAAATAAGGTTCACTCCTGATGTATTTGGGTCCTTATCGTTTTTCTATAGGATATTCCAAATCTGGTTCCAACATGGATCCTATATGTCGGGTCTGGCACTTACTACACATGAATATCTGGATCCATACATATCATAGACAGAAGGGGTGCCCATGTGGGCATACTTTAGAACAATGGGCCTGAAAGTATATCTTTAAATACACTAGTGGGTCTCTTGAAACTAGAATATGAATCAACATTTATCAAACAACAATATGATTCATGCTTTCCAAACCCTCAAAACATACATGGACCTAAATCTGGATTTGAAAGCTTCAAGCTTCAACATGAATCCCTAAATCTGAAGCTTCAACTGAATCTCCAACTCTCTCTCTCTCTCTCAAATGACACTTCAGATATTTGGATGACAGGAGGCCGATTGACATCCCTTGCGTTAGTATTCAAACTTGCGCATCCACACACCCTACACTATGTCCCTAGCCACCTGAGTAACAGTAGTGGGGAGAGATACAACTATTTGAGTTTGGAGTCACTCGTACCTCTGTTTGAAGGGATTTTTTACTCTTCCAAATTTTGTAGGTAGGTTGGGAATCGCATCCTTATGAGTTATGAGACCAAAAGCAGATTTATTTCTTTAACCTATCATCTATAGAATTTCAAATATGCTTCACATTGTTAACCTTCAGATTTAAAGCAATGAATTGGATGGTTAGGGAAAAAAGATATATAAAGTTTCTAATTCTTTCTGTATATTTAATAGTCTTAAAAAATGATACAACTAGGCCCCTGACATTTGATTTTACAAGATGGCTAATTCATAAAACTTCTTTATACTTGGTGTGACCAATTGAACTCGCAAATACGACTCGTTCAAAGTCGTTCACTCCATATATCTGGCCATGGAGAGGATCCGATTTTTGTAATAAAAATATTGTATTAATAGAGCATTATTTCCATAATAAGGGTGCAATTTTTTTTTCTTTTTTCTCCACCTTGTTCTTAATACAACTTAATTTCTTAATGAGGATTTAACGAGAAATAACTTCCTAGATGGCCCATGCACGCAGAGGACCTCATAGTTCTAACTACATAGAAAAGGCCCTCCTACCAATTCTAACTTTCTTTTTTTTACAACCCACAATACCTCCCACCCAGCCTATTACAGGAACTTATGGTCGTAGGCCCAAGGGACACTTGCATCTGAACAACCGAGAACTAATTGCTCATTTCAGTTGAACAGCGATCTCTTTTTCTCTCTTCTTTCTTTCTCTTCTCCCTCCTCTTTTTCCATCTTTCTCATTTCATTTCTCACCCAACCCACCACACACACCACGAAATGGAGAGAGCAAAAGCAGCAGTAGCAGGTATGAAAGATTTGGAAAAGTTAGAGAAGAACGTGATAGGACACAAGAAATATTTCTCTTTCTTGTTTTAAACATTTTTTATTTCATTTTTGTGAAGTAATGGTTTAACATAGAAACCAACCGCGAAAGGGCCATGCCATTTACACGCATCTCTGTGTAGTGTAATGCCTACCATGGTTGGGACTCCTCACAAGATTGAAATCTATTTCACGAAATGGTGAGCTTGCAAAGATGAGCTTGGATGGGTTTCGTGCAAGGTTAAGAGGAAGATGGATGGTGTGAGAAAGTAAAAATATGAATGGGTTGGCTGGGATGGAGGTGTTGAGGGTGGTGGGTTGGTCAAGAAAAGGAGTGGGGAAATTGGGAAAGTGAAGGAAGAAAAGGAATAAAGAAGAAAATGAAGGCACGAGCAACAATATCACTGCTCGATCAGAATCACTCAGCCAAAAAGGCGGAAAAAAGGTTAAAATTGACAAGAGGGCCTTATTCTTGAGCTTGATGATACATCTCCATAGAATCGGTCTGGTATAAAGAAGCATCCTAAGTGAAACTAATCAAAATTGAAATTTGACTTTATTCAAAAGTTAAATTCAAACCAACATCCATGACAAACCTAATATCCATCTAGTTATTATATCTCCAACAAACAATCCTGTATTCATATTTCATATCCTGTTAAATGTCCATTAAGAACATAAATTTCAAATCATCATTGAGTTTCAGATTTTCAACTAGGTGAATCATGTGCTCATATAGGACAGTACTGGTATCCAAAGTTCAGACTCTTAACAGTAAAAATTGTTTAAGAAGCCCGCCAAAAGGGGGGCCAGTCAGATTAATATCAACAATGAAACAACCCTAAGGCTCTTTTATCATAGTTTAGAAATATTAAAACAGATAAACATATCTAGATTGGAAGAAGCATTTAACTTAATAATAATAATAATAATAATAGCTTTACCTCCCAGATATGCACTTGAAAGATGGAGTGTATCGGAAGAAGTCCCACTTCATAATGCGAGCGGCTCTCCAGAGGACTACATCAATCACATCCCTCTTCAGATCATATGATACAATCCGGCTATGGTCGGCAAAGAGAACTTTATCATCTCCTTGGCAACTCATGTCTATAGGTACAAATTTTTTAAAGAAATTCTTTCTTCCAGGAAAAAGATCCAAATATCTCTCCACTACTACTCCTAAGTCTACATTATGCAATATCAACCATCCACCACCGCTCATCATCGACATCTTCCACACAATTAGTCAGGAACTACCAACAGGGCCTATTCGAATGTAGTGCAAAAGCCCATCGCACACTGTCAACCTGCAGTTATATGTGCTTGAACCACCACCATGATTGCCTTTTGGCAGATCCAAATAGCCAGAGGTTTCTTTTTCCAAATTGAACATGAGGGCATGGTCCTCTCGAGAGCACTGCCAATACAAAACCTGGTTGCAATAAACTGCATCTCGGTATAGCACACCCCTTAAACAACTATGCGGTTTGGAGGGCTTTCGAAGCAATCGCCACTTCTTTTTATCAAATGAGTAGATCTCGAATTTATAATTATATTTACAAGGTGCATTCCTTGTGCAAATATCTTTATCCCAATGAGCCGACACAATCTTGTACGATGCTACATTTTTGCAGTTCCCTGAATTGTCTTCGAAGGCGAGCCCATATAGAGAATATTCGCAAGAAATTTTTGGGTTCGGCAGACGAATACACTCTTCAGTCCATGGATTGGAGATGTAGCACTCACTGAGAAAACCTGTTTCTCCAATTCCTGGAATGAAATAATAGTAGAAGAGCAATCCATTGCACGAAGAGAGAAGCCGGTGTTCATATAGTTCTTTGTTTGGAAAATTGATAGAGAAGTCAAGGCCTGAAATTTCCATTCCTTCTCTTTGGCCTCTTTCCAGACACATGTACCTGGGATCATCATGATCATCAAGATCGTGAGGACTAGCTGCAATGTTGATGGGGTTAGTGAGGAAGACTGGGCCACGATTACTGATAAGAGATTGCCACCGTTTACAGACATCAAGGCATTGGATGATGGAGCTTAGCGGCAACAAACGTAGAATCTCCACCATCAAGTCATCGCTAAGATCGCCTATTGTTCTTCTTCTTCTTGTCTCCTCTATTTTTCTTCCTCTCTTCTTTATCACCATTCAATTGGAGTCGTTGAGAAGGAGACTTTTTTAACAACAGGAGAGATATTATGGCATCAAAATCTCAAGTTGGTGGATTAGTAGGGATAGCAGAGTGTTCCCGTGCTAAGCCCGATCCCAGAGGCCTGATCTGCAAGTTAAAAATATAAAATGTCAGTAGTTAAAATCACAAAGAAATATACTCAATGAAGAAAAGAGCCTTTGAAATAAAACTAGAACCTACCGATTAAAAAAATAGAATACATTCCAAAAGTTAGTAAAGAAAAAAAGAAAAATGAATTTGAAGATCCTTAACGGGTAATTAAGAATTTAATTTTTAAAAATAATAAGGTACTACAATTAGAAACCTATAAAAATCCATAATATTTTGAATAAAAAAGCCCCCTATATTTTCACGAAACCTTAAAAAGATCCCTATATTTTATGTTTATATCAATATCTCCTTGATCGTCAGTCAACTGTAGAATAAATAACTGCTCCCTTTCTTCCTCTTTCATTTCTTGCTTTTGACCATTTTTCCCATGTAAAAAACTTAATGAGTCATCCCTACAACCCGTCGCCTGTATCCCAGCACAGCCTAAGTGTATGGCCCCGCTTTCACCCAAAGACATCTCCGAGGAGTAACTACGCCATGTATCCTATTGTTGTAACAACCCAAAGCAACAAAGGTCCTAACCCCCGATTGGCCTCCTTGCATAGATTTTTCAAGAACATCATATGCATTACCATGATAAATGGTTTTGGAGGGTGATTTGTTATAGGATATATTAAACTAGAGTCCATCTATGCTACAATTATCTCCAATGCCGATGGGTAGGAAATGTTAACGAGACCACAATTCTTCGAGCAATTGGGGTTCGGATCGGATGTTCTTGTTGTCACCCATATGAGAACGAGATGAAGTAAATAAACACGAACAACCCATTTCACTCATCCCTTCTCCCTCCTTTCTTTACTAATGGGTATTATATACACGAGGGTGATTGGTCGACTAGATTCGGATTGAGTCGGTGTCGATTTGGAGAGGGGAGGTGGAATTGGATTGGGGATAAGATATAGAAGCGCCGATTTGAAGGAGTTGTTGGATGATTAAGGAGTGTATGAGTTCTTGCTAGGGCTTGTAGGATTTCTTTGATAAGCTTATCAGGGAAAAAGGTAAGAAAGAGGAAATTAGAAGTCATGATTTGAGAGGAGGAGAAGAGAGATTTGAGAGGGTTCAAGAGGGAAAGTCAGATTACCAAGTGAGCTTGTGAAGGAGGGAGGAAAGCGAGGAGATTCCAAGTTAGGATGGTTTTTCTTCCATGAACCCATCACCCATATTTCAAACACTTAGGGATAAAATGGTCAAAAACAAAAAATAAGAGAGGGAGAAAGGAAGCTATTACTTATTGTACATCTTGACTGTCAGTCAAGGAAAGTAATAGTGGACGGGGCTTTTTTGAGGTTTCTTGAAAATACACGCGGCTTTTTATTAAAAGCTCTAATATTTTTTACCTTAATAGTATTGAATACATAAATAAATTTGTAGAAAGAAAATACAAAACAAGATAAAACCTATTAGCTTGTCCCTAGATGTACAAAAACATGTACAATTGAAATAGTAAACATCATACAAGTATCTAGAGTCAAAGGGTTGGTTAAAATTTCAGCATGTAAACGATGACAAAGTGTAGACAATGTCAAAATAAAACCAAAAAGTAAAAAATAAAGATAAGTAAAGGAAACTAAATCCCTAAATTCAAACGATCGATGTCAGAAATTACAGAAAAAAAGACTTCTAGTCATATGCAATAACAATATCAATATCAGTTGCAACTATTTTAAGATAACATTGTCATAGAGTAACAAGTCGATAATATTTGCATAGTTTATTAGGTGGTATTCTCACGAAATGTAAAATATCCCCTATTCAAATGTAATAATGAGCTTGAATTTGATGGTAACAGTGCCGTCATTTAGATCAACTTATGATTGGTCTCTTGTATGCTAAGTAACCAACATAACAAAGAACGATATCAAAACCAGAAACTTTTGCATGGTTAACTATAGGATCATATATATTTAAAATCTAAACAAAATATTATCAAAATATTCTTTTAGAAACATCCAATTCTCTGTTTGTTCCAACCCACTGAAAATGCTAATATCTCTTAAGCTAGTCATGAATGCGCAAAAACAACGATGACAGAAACTGAAACAAATTGAGGCAATTTAAGCGTGTCATTGAATGACATTGTCGTTCAACTTATTTAATTTTATTTTAATTTTTTTGGCTTAAGGGGGTGATTTGTATTAAGAAAAAGAGAGAAGAAAAAAGAGGCTCATAGAGCCCCTAGAAGGGAAACAAGCAACCAAACCTCAAAAATTACAACAATACAAAAATACCCAAAAAGAAGGAAGGCTGAAAGGTCGTTGCTATTGATTGGAGCCACTGGAACACCCAAGGATTGCAAAAGAGACTGAAGACGCTGACTATTGGAAGGATTTGTAGTTTTTACTTGGAATTTCTTATTGATCTTGCCAAGGGAGGAGAGAAGCTCTTGAATGTGGAGCCTAATTCTCTGAGGAAGAGGCTTTAATGTTCTTGAAAGTGGGACAACAAAGATTGTAAAAGTCACAAGCAACAGATGTGAAGTTCAAAGAGAGATTTGGGGGTCATGATTAGGGGCTGGGATTGTTTGATCAAATTATCTGTGGCTTTGGTTTTCCTTAGTTGCCATAGATATAGGTCGGCCACACAAGAGCCAGAGGCAGCAATGATAGGAGTTTCCAAAAATATATCAGTACCTGTGGTCCCAGGTTGGTGATCCGAACCATTCAAGGGATAGAACTTTCCAAAAATTAGATAAGCATCACTAAGTGGGACAGGACAACCCTAAATTACCCACCTTGAATACTTAAAAATAAGAAATTGGGAAGTGTAAAAGAGGAAATCACAAGGAATTGTTGGAGACCTCTTACTAGTCTAATCGAATCCATAGCATTTAGGAAAGACAAAAGGATATAAATCCTACAAAAGAGGATCCAAAGGAAGATCCGAAAAGAGAGGGCCGGCTCTAAAGTCATTTCTAATGTGCCGGATTTGCTAGGTTATGAAGCAATTTCTTCTGCACATGCAGCCTTTTAAAACAAAAAATTAAATATGATTGGAATTTTTAAAGAGTCAAGTTTTTCTTTTTTCTTAATAAAATCTCATTCCTAACAAATTCCTAAAATTAAGTAAGGATAAAGGTTAGGGATGGAAGTTAGAAACAACCAACTACCAAATGTAGCAATTGATTTTTCGACATAAAATGGATCTAGGGATGTCAAATGGGCTGGGCCGGGATGCGACGGCATGGCCCACCAGGCACGGCGCATGCCATGGGTCGTGCTGGGCCAAGGGATCTGGCACAATCAGCCCAGTTTAGGCAGGGCACGCCAGGTCAGCCCGCCCGGGTTGCAATTGTTTGGGTTTGGGTCATGCTTGGGCCTGTGTTTCAAAACGCATGATATTCAGGTAGTGTTCAGTTTTTAGACATTGGCCACCCAAATTCAACCCAGATACCCAACTTACACATAAACTTATGTATCATGTATGTGCATATTGTGTAATAAAATGGTTTCCATCATGTGTGTGGGTAATCCTACCCAAAGAGGCCTGCTGACCAGGGTGCCCTGACCCACTTTCAGCTCTACATCTGATGTGATAACAAAGTATTTTTTAAGTTTTTCACTTTGAGTTTATTTATTTTACTTTGTTTTATCTGTAGCTAAAAGAATATTTATTTGCACGATCTTGAAGAATTTTTTTTTTTTTTTATTCTTATGCCATTTTTGCTCCCAATATTTGATGAGTTGTGAATTTCTTCTTCTGTTTCACCATTATTTGTGCTATGCTAGTGGGTTCAGTAGGCCACAGGGCTTCATAAAAAGCTGAGTCAAACATTATCAAATCTGGTTTCAACTTCACATCGATGGCTCGATGCAGGCTCAAAATTATCATTATAGTATGTTCATTATATTTATGTAATCTTAGGTTAAAATGAAAAAACTAACCTAGACCTGACTCATTGGATCCAGGCGTGGAGCCTTAAAGTAGAACTGAACTTGGAATTGAAGTTTTTGAATTTAATCGGAGCAGGGGCAAAGTTTCCTCTTAAAAGTGTGACACTGACATGATCCATTGATCCTGTTGGAAGAGGTGTGGCATGGGCCTAGATCTAACCCCAGCCCGGCCTACGTTTAGCGTGATATAGCATGCATGGGGATAGATATGGGCTGAATGGGCCTGGAGTCGGCTTTGGAATAGGACCTAGGTTTGGCTTGATACAGCATGCCTGGGCATAGATATGTGTCCAATCTATGCAAAAACTATTACAGGTGCAATCTCCCGGAGATTTTTATCCACAAACTTCTCCCGTGAGCAGTGACTTCACTAACGTCAACCAAAAAACACCGTGTAACACTTATCAATTCCGTTTCGGTCACTATTTCAGTCTAGTCTGGCCTCTAAAATGAAATATTTAAGGGAAATTCTATTTGCACCCACCTCTTTTGCTAAGCCCACCCACATTTCCAAAAATACCCAAAACACCCTCCTCTTCTCTCCTCTCCTCTCCCTCTCTCCTTCCCTGTTCCCTGCTCTAGCCACCTCCGCCTAACCCCGCCATCGCCGATCCCTCTCCTTCTCCCTATCTCTCTCGCCCGCCGCGGGCAGCCCCCGTCCCTCTTCCCCATTTCTCTTTTCCTCTCTCTTCCTCTCTCCCCCTCGCCCTCTCGCCCGCCACCGGCCCCTGCCCAAAATCCATCCGACCTTTGTTTCTCTCTCTCCCCCTCCTCCCCTTTCTCTCTTCCTCTCCCTCTCCCATCTTCCACCGCCCAACACCACCACTGGCTATTGATCTTGCCCGATGAATCCCCACAAAGAGCCCCCCACTCCTATGTTTAACAAACAACACCGAATCACCAACACAAAGCTTCTTCTGATTGACGAACTTGTCCCACCCGTTCGTCAACAGGTGCCGGCGCGGCGTACCACGACGCGATAGATGTGCCGGAACTCCCACTTTGTCCCGTGCACGTCATGAACGGAGATATTCTGCACCGGCGTATTCGCATTGAAGTTTATATGAGGGAAAATCGAGTCTGCACAGAAGCGCGGCACCGAGAACCCTCCGCCATTGTTGGCGTCGCTTGGCATGAGAAGCAAGGCTACTGAGAGAGGGAAGGAGAGGGAGATTGGTCGGCGGCGCAGTCGGGCTGAGGTTGCTGGAGTAGGGAGAGGGAGAGGGGTAGTTCGAGTTTTAGCACTGTGCACAGAAAGAGGTGCACGGAGTTTCAGAGCCGCGCACAAAAAAAGGTGCACAACTGGAAAAAAACATGCATATATCATGCGCACACGGCGTTTCATACCCGTGCACTTGAGATATGCATGGAATATGCACGGAATTTATGGGTACTTTCGTCATGTGCAAGTTTTTTTTTAAAAAGGTGGGTGTGCTCAGAAAAACGGGTGGTGTGTTCAGAATCAAATGCATTCTCCTTGCCACAATAAAATTTAAGCACAATTCTCTCAACAATAAAAATTTAGCAATCATATATACAGTTTGTAAGTGAATCAAATGCATATGCAATGTATAATTCAACAATCAAACATATTAATTGAAAATACCAAATTTGCATAATTCACAATCAACCACCAACTACATTCAGCAATCAATGGTACCACTCATTCTGTTCATTTTTTACAATAAGGCCACAGCCTGCATGATAGAGGGTTCTTCTAATCACAAGGGCACAACTCCAGCAGTGTAAGCAAAAATACGATTTAAGAACCCATGAGTGTAAAAAAAAAAAAAAGTATAAAACAAAACAAAGAAGAAGAGGAGGAGGAGAACGAGGAGGGAGAACAGAGGTGTATGGTGTACCTGGCTCCAACGGCTCCGGCAGCACCCAAAGCTTCGACGTCCTTCCCAATTTCGCCGAGAAAAGGGCAGGCCGCAGCAGATCACCCCAGCACTGGAAACGCACGGCAGAGCTCCTCTTATTTAAAATCGAAATTGCAGTTTCCCCCTCAGAGTTTTTTTAACTTAATGCCCAAAGAAAATTGCGGAAATACCCAGCACAATGAAAACTTTGTGGCCTTATTTCATTTCGATTTAAGGAACCCGACAAAAATTCTGGGTCTCTTCGGCCGAAACAAAATGGAATTGACTATTATGGCCCAAGGCGATTAGGGTTTTACAGTGGTATGGTTTTGGTACAATGGGTTTTAGATTTGGGGTATTCGATGATGGTTCTCCGAATATTTCACTTTATTATCTTAAATTCACAATCTTTTTTTATAGTATGATAAGTCATTTTTTTCAAATTTGAAGACCTAAATGTCTATTTTATCTTTTCTTCGAAATCATATCTCACGATTAGTGGGATGTGCCATTAATAATAGTCAACTACCATTTAATTGGTCATGATTAATAAAATCCCATTAATTAGATTTTCAAATAAATTCTAAAAAACACAAACAAATTTCCAAAAATACAAATAAATTCGAAAGAATGCAAATAAATTTTAAAAGCGCAATAATTTCATAAAATGCAATAAATTTCAAAAGAACACAGAGAAATTGAAGCAAATAAATTTTAAAATATCCAAATAAATTTTAAAAAATGTAAATAAATTTCAAAAGAAGCAAATAAATTTCAAAAATATAAATAAATTTGAAGGAAAGCAAATAAATTTCAAAAAATGCAATAATTTTAAAAAACGCAATAAATTTCAAAAGAACACAGGGAAATTTAAAAAGACGCAAATAAATTTAAAAAAGATCCAAATAAATTTAAAAAAATATAAATAATTTCAAAAGATGAAAATTAATTTCAGAAGATCCAAATAAATTTCAAAAGATCCAAATAAATTTCAAAAAATGTAAATAAATTTCAAAAGACGCAAATAAATTTTAAAAGATGTAAATAAAATTAAATAATACAAATAAATTTAAAAAAATGACAAATTCATTTGCCAAAACTAAGATAAACCAACTTTCCAAATTTCAGAAATATTTGTCAAAAATTCAAGTATTTTTGTCAAAACTAAGTTAAATTTATTTTAGAAAATACAAAATAAATTTCCAAAGGCACAAATAAAATTCAAAAACAAAAATAGATCTAAAAAAATACAAATAAATTTTTCAAAAAAACAGAAAGATTTGTTCAAAAACTCAGTTAAAATTTTCGAAAAGGAGATATATTTGTCAGAAAGTCAGCTATATTTTTCAAAAATTCAAATAAATTTGCCAAAAACTCTGATAGATTTGTTCAGAACTCAGATAAATTTGTTCCAGAACTCAGATAAATATTCAAAAACTCAGATAGATTTGTCCATAACGTAGATAAATTTGTTTCAAAACTCAAATAAACTTACACAAAACTCAAATAAATTTGATAAAAAATAAAAAAAACTCAGATAATTTTGACAGAAACTCATATAAATTTGTCAAAACTCAAATAAATTTGCAGAAACTCGTATAAGTTTGTCAAAAACTCAAATAAATTTCATTAAAACTTATATAAATTTCACAAAAAGTTAGATAAATTTCATAAAAACTAAAATAGAGTTGCCAAAAATGATATAACAGCCCTGCTGCCTTCCTTTTTTGGCGATGGCACAGCAACTTCTATGCAACTTTTATGCAAGACAGTGAAAAGCTCCTTCTCCGATGACGACGGTCAATCTATGCAACTGAGGATCTTCCTCTACAAGTGCAAGGAAATCCCGGAATCCTCTGTTTTGAGATGATTCCGTTATTTGCAAAACCTGGACAGAACTTGAACCTAGCCCAGATCCCCTTATTCGTTCTAGTTTCTGTAACTAGAAGCAAGGCAAGACTTTACTATGTAGAATGACCAACCCCATGATTATTTGCAGCAACCCGCGAACTTGCAAACTACATTGCTCCCGCACCCTACCCATTCATCGGTGCACATTGGCCAACAAATTGCATCCTCTCTCTTGTATTGATTTAGGGCATGTTTGGTAAGCATCCATGGTAGGGAGGGGATTCTATGCTCCTGATGATTCCTTTGTTCCAATGGAATCAAGCCATCCTTATATAGAATTTGTAAAGAGAGTTCCAAGTTTGGCATTGAAAGAGGATTCCCACCGTTAATAGAATATATGATACAATAGTTGTAAGTTTTTTAGAAATAACTCAAAATCTATGATGAATCAAGACCTCAACTTTTTACTCAAAGTCAATTTGGGCCATCTAGAGTATTTGAATGGTTCGGATCGTGCAGAGGTGCCCCACAAAACTAAAAAATTAATTTTTTAGACTCAGGACGTTTTTGTAAATATCTCAATATCTGGACATGATCAACGGCTGAAATTTGATCAACTAATTGTTTTTGACCTTCCAGAGATATCTCTGGGTTTAGATCATGATTATGGGGCCCACATGAACCAAAAAATTGAAAAAAGACACTGTTTTACATCCCATTTTTTGCTTTATGTGAAATCAACAATCAGATTGTTTTGGACCAATAACTCATGATCCATGATGAATCAGGCTGCCACATTTGAACCCATAGCCGTTTTAAGCATTCTGAAGAGATTGGACGGTTCAGATTTCACAAATGGGCCCCATAGAATTTCAGAAATTATCATCCAACGGTCTGGACTTTTTTATAAATATTTCAAAATCTGTGAACAATCAACGGTTGATATTTGACGTCCCAGCCGTTTTGGGCCTTTTAAATAAGATCATCGGTTCAGATCTTACTTGTGGGGCCTAGAAAAGGTTAGATTTTCAAAAAAGCGGACAGCCCTATACTACCGTGCGATGTACTGTACCTCCGCCTTTCAGTGCATTTGTGGATTTTGTCTTTCAGAGGGGGGGGAGGTCTAACCTGGGTTATGCATGAGAGCATGGATGCATGGATTCTTTGATGTAGTTTTCCTTGCACTGCCAAACGTAGATTTTCCACGGAATCGCAAAAAACATGAGAGGAATCCTCGCTGAGGATGGTTACCAAACCTCCCCTTAGTATTTTAAGAGGCACTCGAGACATTGTAGGAATGTGTGACCACATGGATTTTCAATAGTAAATTTTTTACCACGCGTCCCGAGGAGAGAAAAGGTCCCTTGCCTTTCCAATGCCCGGAACCCAAAGGTTTTATTGGTCACTTGGTCCTGGTTTCCACCAAAGGGTTCCAATGACGCACTCAACCCGATGTGTAATGAGAAAAAAAAATGAGACCTATTCTCTGATCTTTTCATACAAGCCCTCTCCAATGACGCTGGACATTGCTCAATTTGTCCCTCCAATGATGCACGTAGGCCGAGGAGATTTAAAAAACTTTTGACTCCTTTTTTCTCTCTGAGCATTTGCTGGCGATGCACGTAAGACTAGTGCGTCTGTCTTCTTCCTCAACTTGCGTTTGCAGAGGAAAAACGAAGAGGTCTAGTCTAACGAAAAACTTTAGATCTACTTTCGGTTGAAGAAGAAGAGGGATAATATAAGATTTGGAATTTGAAATTTCAAAATTTTATGCCTAAAACAATTTTAAGGGTAAATCAATTATGAAAATTGTATCTAGGGACCTCTCGTCGAAATATGTCTAGCTGCATGAGGCATTAGAAGAAAAGTTGATGGACTGGAGACCTTACAGGACCTCTATGAGGGACCTTTTGCTAATTTACTCTTTAGAACTGATTAAGGATTTGGGATACAGCAGCTGACGGACTAAGATGAGTTCTATTGGTAGAGATTTATGTGACGAGAATGAAACGAAGATAGCGATGATGGATGGATGGATGGATAGAGATAGTCATGCCAATTGATCGTGAAAATCATTTGGTTCTGATACCAATTGACACATGCCCTTTAAGATCTCCAAAATTTTAATGTGTGGTAATTATCTAAATAACTATAATTATTAGTTAATAACCTATTTTTGTACGTTAGATTATCAATGAAATAGATTTTGAGATTCGTTCGTCTACTTCCTCACAATAGGTTCAACTTGAAGAGGCATTCAAGTTAGTTGGCTCAAGTATGATGAAGGTGTACAGCGAGTATTCGGCAATATCAAAGCAGTACTTAGGTTGAGTTGCAATTGGGAAAGGGTTGTGAGTTTTCTTGTAATTTATAATGCTTAGTTCGTCTGTTGGCTAGACGGTAAGGGCGCCCGTGATTTTTTCTCGAGTTGGGTTTTTCCACGTACAAAAAATCCTTGTCTCCTCTCTCTATGGTGATTGTTCTTTAATTGGACCTAGGTTAATTGGCTAGTTTAATAATTGGATTGAAATCCAATAAAGAAAATGATACAAAGGGACCTTAGCCTTGCACTAACTTATCCTGTGATCATCAAATCATTATTCTCTAATGGAATTCAATAGAAAAGGAACCTAGATCGCCTACTGGAAGGCTATGATGATTAATTTCCTGCAGTCAATAGATGATGCAGATTTTGAAGAGTTGTTTTTCAATAGTTTTTTGAAAAAATAGAAAGGGTTTTCAGAAAAACAAAGGCTTTCAATAAAATCCATATCCAGTGTTTTGAACGTCATGGATTTGGTCATGTCGCTTCTAAGTGTGCAAATAGGAAATTGAAGAATAAAGGTAGAACTTCGAACGCTGCTTGGTCTGATGACTCAAGTATTGACTCAGATTCTTCAAGGTCTGATTTTGAGAAATCTAAGTTTGTTTCTTTCATGGCTATTACTAATGCTTCTTCTAGGATTCTTCCAGGTCTAATTTTGAGAAACCAATACGCCAAAAGCCCCAAGACAGATGAACGATCAAATTAAGTCTTATAATCATTTAGGACCGTAACATGCCCACATAGACAAACAATTGAAGATACTTAAGATTGTTTAGTAAGAATGGTAACGTGTGTAATGTAGTCATTGGACTTTCACACGTGCAACCCAGAGAGCCTACTGCTATTTCTAATCTGGAGCCATCATGGTTAGCTAAAATCAAGGAGGAGGAGAATCAGAAAGATCCATATTTTTTTTCAAATGAAAGATCACATGGATAAAGGCCACTTAGACGTATCAAAATACACATTTCAAGATTGTCGCGACCCCGGACCGGGCCCCTTGGACAAGGCGGCCTAATCCGGGATCGGGACTTCTTTGTTATAATAATAATATGATGTAGTATGATTGTGCATAAATTAAATCCAACTCCAAAACGTATACGAGTCCATCAAGAAGGATGCCACTCGTACACGCGATTTCCCACAGGTGTCCGCGGTGAGGATAACACATCAACATGAATATTTCGTTTATGTGCGGAAGCGTGTAGCAAATCTATATTTCATACATTCATGTCCAAGATACAAGATTAACGCATGTTTCATACTAGTATCAAAATGAGCAATGATCATTAAAGCTATAACTCCAAAATAAAGTTAAAGTTTACAACAAAGTAGTTTAATTACATTGTTCCCAAAAATAGAGGCCAACAAAGGCCAATATGAATAAGGTGACAAGTTTCCCAAAAGAATGGTTAGGCACAACCCAAAATGTGTTACGCAACTCAAGCACCCGAATGTTTAGACGACATCATCGGCGTGCCACTCAACTAGTCGTTGCGGTTCGCCAACCGCAACCTCGAGCTCCTCCTCGGGGAGACCAACAACAGGACCTGAGTACCAAAAACAAGGGTCAAACACGACGGTTTGGCAAACGGTGAAAAGACATAACAATATAGAAAAATACCTTGAAAATCATTTAAACCTGTCAAAGCATTAATTTCATAAAACAAGAGAAACATTTGATCAAATACACATGCAATATAAGACATGTAAGGTATCCAAGGAAACGGGAAACAGACAAGATGGCAACCACACATAGCTAAGTCCTCTATCACCGAAGTGACATGAGCATATCGGGATGTTGTCTCAGTCACCGAAGTGAGGAGATGCAACATAAGTAACATATACATAATATAATACAATACGGGACGGGACCACGGTAGCGAATCGGGTATCGGGACAAGACCACGGTAATAACCGGATAACGGGATCCAAGACTGCAGCTGGCGGGACGGGAAAGGGTCTCCAAGTCGGTAGATCAAACCGGCAAGGAAAGCCAAGCTTAGTGGTGCCGACTCATAGGTCAAATCATGTAAAACAAGTCATGTACAAGTCATGTACAAATCATATGTAATGCACTTTAATAAACGGGCGGGACGGGGTGCTCAAAAGCACTAATTCCATTTTCAAACGGGAAGTGCATGTCGGGGCTAGCAAAAGCTTTAGTTTCAAATTCAATGTTTTCGGGAATGACAAATCACATTTCTTGAAATTCGGGACAAGTATCGGGATTCGATATAAATCAAGTGAATAAGGACCCCGTCTGTCTATTGTGATGATACTTGGTACTCCTTGAGTTTAGAGACATTCTAGGCTCTTTATGCACCTTAGGGATTCAAACCCTAATCGAGTTTTAATTAAACAAAACATAAAAGGGATGGGATCCTAAGCCCAATGTTAATCTAGTAGTACCTTACAACCTACTCATTCATCGAAGGGAAAACGGATTCGCGATATCCAAACAAACCAATTTCGCGTTTAGATAAAAGAAAGGATATCTCGTCGTTCCGTACCGTTCAAGATTGAACTAGATTAAGTACCGATACCACCGGATTAACCGTGAGAAAATGACGGTTCAACCATCCTCAAAAGAAGTCCAACGGGTCCACAAAAGGGTCACTAAGTTACATTTACAGTCCACCTAAACATAGTGTAAAAGTCCATTTTTCTGCAGGGTTTCCAGTTGGGCCGGTCGACCTGGCCCCTGGCCGGTCGACCGCGTACACAGTGGCTCGGTCGACCGGCCATGGCCAGGTCGACCGGGAGTTGTAACTTAAATAGGTGAATAGTGTTTTGGTCAGGCTCCAGAGAGCCTGACCTCTGTGTCGCCGGTCGACCGCGCCCTAGGCCGGTCGACCGCGTGCACTGTAGAACTGAGACTCCCGCAGTTCAGCAGGCTGCCCTGCAGGGGGGCCTGTTCCAGTGTCGCCGGTCGACCGCGCCATAGGCCGGTCGACCGCGTGAACGGCGTAACAGAACCCAGGTTCTGTTACAGCAGTTCAGTGATCTTCCCATTCATTTCTATCTTTTCTACAATCTTTCCAAATCTGATTAGCAATCTCATATATGAAATAAACAAGCTTTCAAGACTCACAAATATGCATTTATTTCAAATCTAACAAGTCATTAATACCTCAAAACATTAGGTAAAAACATAAATGCATTTCATCAAAACTCTTTCAAATGTAAAAATATCAAAACATCCACTTGCCTTAAGTCTTCAATCAATGAAAAACAAGCTCTTAGCACTCTTGCAAGACAAGGATACAAGCTCTACCAAAAACCCCTTAAACAAACCCTAAAATGGGTCAAAACAATGAAGAAGAGGAGAGAGCTTTCAATATTGAAAATGTAGCTTCTCTAAGGCTAGAAGAACACTAATCTAGAAGATTAGGAAGAGATCTTACCAATAGGTTCCCCAAATGAGTGAAGCAAGCCAGAAGAAGGTCTTGGAGAGATGGAATTCCTCCAAAAATGGTGTCAATGGAGAGCCCTTGAAGTGGAGAAGAAGATCATGTAATCTTTTGAGATGATGGTGCAAGTTTGGGTGATGCTTGATGATGGAGAAGCAAGAAGAAGAGAAAGGAAAGGTGCACCAAAACCCTAGGTTCAGTAAAAGTTGCTGGAAAAGAGAGAATGAAGGAGGAGGGTTCTCTTTTATAAGCTACCCAAGTGGGCTCCACCATCTAGTAACCTAGTTGGGCTGAAATAGTGGTTTTCGGGGCTCCGGATGAAATCGACGAAGAAGGAAGAAATGATCGTCGAAATATCTAATTTCTAAAAAGTTTATGTTTCGCGGGTTTCGGGATTAACACTAATTTGGTACAGATTTAGTGTAAAAGTACTGTTTTGCCCTTGAAGCTAGAAAAGTCAAGTTTCGGGGTTTCGAACGAGAACGGGATCAACATGAAAGTTGAAAGCAATAACGAGATAAACAAAACGGGATAAAATACAAATCAAGAAAACCAATATAAAACCTCAAGTATACAAAAAGCCATAAACAAGGAACCCCCAAAGGGCCCCACTAATACCAAAGTACTCAAAATCCCCAAAGCTATTCCAAAGCTATTCTAAACCACTAAACCAAATTCACAAAACAAATCAAGACTAACACGCAACTAACCAAGCACTAATCGAGATCACTCGGGTCGGGGTCTTACAAAGATGGCATATTCTGGAGAAAAAATCACATGCGGGCCCCAATTCATCATTAAGGGAGAGATGATTTATCAGGAATTACACTTGTCTCCAACTGCAAGTCACTCTGGATTTCATGCCACCATCGCTGTGCGGCCTTAGCAAATTCATTTTACTGGTCTGGGTGGGTCTGCGAATGCGTCGTCTGCTAGCGGTTCAAAAATGAAAATGTTCCGCTACCGGACTGTTTCAACCATGGGTTACCCGTCTCTTCATCAAAATCTGTTTACTTTTGTGGTGGTAGAACGGTTAAGAAAACACGCACATTTTATACCCCTATCACACCCCTACACGTCCCAATCTATACCAAAATTTCAGTCTCTCTGGTGAACTCTACTGGTGGTGCCTCACAAACCTTAATTCCAGCAGAGAGTTTATGTACTCTCATATTGCACTTGTTACATGTTATCATTTGCTCTCCATCCGGATAAAGATCACCGCAGATGCATCTCATTGTCCATGGGGTCTCTAATCCAGAAGTTGTTGTCAACGAAACTTTCACTTTCTCATATATAGAACTATCGAGCTTGTTCATCTCTGCAGTCATTACACTTCCTTCACCCCTCAACCTTAAGTTTGAGCCCGATTCAATCAGCCCAGTGATAATGTCATTATCTTGCAACTCAACTCCATCCACCCAATTTACTTGAAAATTCTCTATGCAAAAAGTTTCTATCAAAACTCTCTGGCCCTCACTCATAAGGTCCCCAAATTTAATATTTTCCTCAACAAAAAGTAGTACTTCAGGTGCAGTCTCCCATTCCGACAGTCTCTCCTCTGCCTCACATACCCCTGTCAAAAAAAAATTGGAAGTTTTCGTTGTGATGGACGCCAACTGCAAATACTTTTTTGAGGTACTGTACATTCAATATGATGCGTTTTTCTCTATTAATCATCTCTGATGATAATATACCTCCAACAGGATAGTCCTCCTCCAAAAGTTTCGCAAAATAGCTAGATATAAACTCTCTAATTCTTGTATTGTCTAAGAGATTCTCAAAATCTGCCAAGATATGATCTATTTGTAACCACCGGAGTGTTTCTATGGCTTCCTTATATGTCTAGTTTGTCACACCATATTGGACTCTACAGAAGTATTACAACCAGATGCCAAACCACGACATGCTAGTAGCGATGCAAGTTAGTAACCGAAGCTCCATTGAACCCTTCTTCGAGATGTCTTTCAAAACTATTTCCCTGCTGTAGGGGAGATCCGTGGAACCCCCCACACAGGGGATAGGCGGGGCCCGGCCGCCTATCCCCTGTGTGGGGGGGGTCCCACGGATCTCCCCTACACCTGCAATAGCAGAAGCTTGATTAAATATTGAAGTTGATTAAGAGAAGGGAAGAATTTTTCTTTTCAAAACATATATACCTAATTTGAAGCTTCGTGCAAATTATGTCGAATAAGTCCATGAGATCCCATCCACAGGGAGAAATTGAGCCTCCTCAGTGGCCATTGATCTGCAGCATGTGCCCATATCCAGTGCCATGGATCATCCCATGTAAGAGGTGAGTTGGTGATTACAAGCTTGTGGAACTATCACAAGGTATCGCAATCTTGAAACGAAATGGTTCTTCCAACCTGTGGGTCACACAAACTAGGATTTTTAGAATGCACCAAAAAATAAACACTTCTACCAAGTGTCTATAAATTGCAAGAAAGTATTCAAATCTCATTTAATACAAAGATCAACTGGCCGGGTTGGTTTGTTGTTAGTACTTGGTACTGAGAGAGATCAGATGAGGTGTACTTAAAAAGCTGCCTTAATGAAAAAAAAAATTTCTATTGCTATGGTCCTTCTTGGCAGCAGAAACCAAAATTGGTTCATGGGATATGAGATTCTTATTTTAGGGTCTTTATCTACTAAAGGCCAGAGTGCCTTTTCTATGTTCTTTGGGCTCTTGACTCGAGGATTTTGTTAATGGACTTGCCTCCAGATGGGGCATCTTTCACATTGTCCAGCCATCAGGAGATCCCTTCCATGTCCTTCCTTGAATTAGATTAGATGGTTATTTGCTTATGTTTCATTAACAAAACCTGCGTGGTCCATATATATACATATTCTGCTTGATAATAAAAGTGAAGTGTGGGTCTAACGTCATTTTATTTTGAATCAATTTTATTTGGAAAGGTGTTATGTTTGAAGCTCTTTTAGATGTCAAGGACTACAGAGACAAAATCAAGGATTGGATGGAGCATTGCTACGACAATAGAGAGAAGTTGCAAACTAGAGTGCTAGTAGATATTCATATGTAATAAAAAGTATCAAATTAAGAGAATAGGTAAAAAGAAAGAATTCTGTAAATTATAACGACTGTGCAATGAGAATTTCTGGGGTGGTTTGGCACTCTCCTCCAGCCCATGGGGCCCATTGGAACCCCCCGGTTTAATTTTTACTAACCCAAATTTGACAACTATCAAAACTTGTAGGCCCTCCAATCAATCATGCAAATTATTGGCTAAAAATAAGTCCTCTCGAATGATTAGGACTTAACAATTTTGAGCCCTAAAAATATTTTCTCATAATTTCCATTATTTTTTTCAATTGCTAGACCCTTCTAAACCCATATTCTATTCATAATTTTCATGCTTTCAAGTGGGTCTCAAATGACGGAGTTATTTGTAGTCATGAAAATATCTTTCCTCGTGGTTGGAGCTAAAATGGATAAATGGTAGCGTGTAATTCGAGCCCCAAATCTCATTTTTCGCCCCTACAAACTCACCCTTAAGTCTCAACAAAATATTTGGACTTTAACAATTCATATTTAATAAAAGGTAATTGAGAATGGCTTATTTATATTTAATAAAGGGTAATTGAGAATGGCTTGAATAAGGAGCGGCAGTTCTCACCTGCCTGTCCAGTTTGAAAGCTGAAGCCCCACCCTACTTGAAAATCTCCAAAGAACTCCCTACAAATTCTGATAATTAATGTGTTATTTTATATATATTTTCCCTCTCAAAAATATTTATTTTACATTCAGCCCCAAGTTAAATTTCTTAGGTCCACCCTTGCTACCCACGATTCGAACTCAAGGTGCCTCTACCCGCGGCTGCAGTGTTCTTTCCCATTTGTGTGGCTTTCTTATCATGTGTCCCAAATTGGGCTAAAAAACTCCTCTAGAAAACTGAAAACAAAATCCCTACTGATTTAATAAATATATAATTGGGGTAGTACTTTTCAGGAAACAGGTTGAAAAGTTTCTAATGGAAGTTACGATGAATGCTATAAGTAAACCTTAAATCCGACAGAAAGTCTAACCCTTGGAATGTATTGTCTGTCGTCTAATCCAAACTGCTTTGTACATGTTACATTAAAAAAAAAGTTAATGTTTGGTTCAGTTGACCCACTTGTATTGAATGACTTTTACCAGTTCTTTCATGTTATAGACCGGTCTGGACTACCAGACCCAGCTCGTCCCACTGATACACTCTGAGTTTCAAAACTGCCATAAGAATCTTACTTTCTACAATTGCTCTCCAGTTTGGTGAGCAGAGATGAGAGGGACAAGACAAAAATAAAACTTAGCCAAATATCGCTTTAATCAGATGATCCTAACCTTTATTACAGCCTCAAAAATAACGATTTTGGTGACTCAATCTAACAATAGATAATAGATGGATCAGTTGGGGTTATTGCCAATTTGTGTGAGAATTTGGATTGATCATAGGCTAGGTAGGTCCTTGGTATAGAATATTGATGGGTTTTATTTGGGGTTCTATAAAATTGCTAGTGGGTATTTCTCTTTTAGAGCTGCTAAGGGGTCGTTTGTGTACACCCATATGCGTAACATTTACGTATGAGTCATGTTTGCGTACAATTATTTACGCATCTTGCTTGTAAATCAAATGTGTAAATGGTGTGAAAATGAACATATTTTCATACTAAAATGTGAAGAGGTGAGAAATGGAGAATACCAAATACCATTTGGATGCGGACGGTTTGGTGTTGGGGCATTTCCGTAAAAGAGGTTCGGGGTTCGAAACCTCCTTCAATGCATTAGAAAAAAAATAATAAAATAGGTCTCAAAACGATGACTTTAAGCGACAAAATCCGTAAGACCAAAAACATATTAGAAAATGAGAAAATGAAAGTGGCTCCAATGATTTTAAGGGACAAAATCTATAAGACAAAAAAACATATTAGAAAATGAAAGTGCCTCCAATGATTTTAAGGGACAAAATTTGTAAGACAAAAAAATATTTTAGAAAATGAAAGTAGCTCCAATGATTTTAAGAGACAAAATCTATAAGACAAAAAACATATTGATAGTAAGAATCTTAAAGGACAATCAATAAAACAAATATCTCAATGATTTTTCTATATAAACTTTTAACTAGTTAATTACCTTATTATTTCAGTTTTCTTCCAATATCTCAATGATTTTTCTAAAATTATTTATTATTGCAATACTTCAAAATCTTTAAACATGTATATATGAATGTAAGAGAGAAGGAAGAATGTATTTTATATAGCATTATGGGATCATTCAAAAATCATGTATAAATGCAATTTCACCTAACCATAACAAATTTGTGACACTTTTAATATGATTGAACTTAGCCACAAAATACTAATTTTAAAAACTTTCTATAATTGATTAATATTAGCATAAAGCCGATGAGATGCATGGGTTAAGTTTTATGCAAATTGAATAATGAATTAAGATCAATATTGAATTAAATATTAATTAATAAAAATATTAATAATAATGCTATTTGCTTGACCATCAAAATATAAATTCATATTTACTTAACCAAACATATTGGAATGCATTTTTGTGAAGGTGATCATTAATAGAAATGTATATTTTGTAAGAGTGTATTTCATGTTGAAAGACATGTTCCTTTTAAAGGATCTAAAATGCAAATGAAAGCTTTGATATAAAATGGACCTTTTTGTCTCCTTTTCAAATCATTATAGTAGAATTTAATTTAATGAATAATAAGCATCATTTACAAAATCATCTAATTTATTTACACATATAATTGAAACAAACATGTTAAAATGAATCACATATGTAAATGATGCAAAATGGTGTTATTAGACAAACGTTGTAAAAAAATGCATATGAAAACGTTACATACTTAAAATTGGAATATTTATCATTTACATGTGTAAATTGTATTTACATATGCCATGCGTAAAAGGCAAATGATCCCTAAATGCACACTAATTTTTACTTTCCACACACTGCTTCTCTCTGCACCCACTACTTAAGTTAAAAAATTAACAAAATTACTCTCTACACACGTATTTTTTCCTAAAATTCCCTAATATATACTCTCTCAATTTCTCTCTACACTCTCTCTCCCTGCCTACCTCTGTCCGCCATCACCCTCTCTTTCTGTCTTCCTCTCCTTGTCTCCCTCGCTCTCCCTCTACCTACACGCCCGCCGCCCACTCTCCCTCTCCCTCTCCCCGTCTCCCTTGCTCTTCATTTTCCTGCCCGCCGCCTGCTCTCCCCTTCCCTCCCTATCCCTAATCACCTCCCCCCGCCGCCACCCACTTTCCCTCCCTCTCCCCATCCCTGTCTCTCTCCCCCCTCTTCCCCTCCGACGGTGTGGCTGGAGTGGGGTTGGGTGGGGGTGACCGAGTGTAGAAAAAAGTTGGAAGAGATAGAGAATTTGATAGTTATCCTTTTAGGTAATTTACCACATTGGTACATTGGTCATAAAAAATTATAGTATGTGGAAAGTAAAAGTCAGTGTGGATTTAGCAACTCTCTTCTCTTCATCCTCTTACAATCTAGTAGAAATGACAAGTTTATCCTGAAATTATATATATAGAATACTGATCGAGTGCTCGAGTCGCACACTGGATCAGTGTATGCACCTCAACGTGGGGCCCACATAAGGTCCCACCTCGGATTGGGACCGGGGGGATCAAAAGATCTCCCCGGACCGTTCATGTTTGCAAAAAATCAGCCTCATCCCTAATCATCATCACCTCCATCTGGGTCCACAAATTTAACGGTTTATATTTCATTTGGATGGGTGCACAGTCGATCCAATGGTGTACAGTAAATTGGATGGGTGCATAGGTGGGCCCCATGAGAAATTAAGGGGGGTTTCGTGTGTGGTTCACTTGAATGGACTATCAAGTGGGCCCCACCCCAGTGCCCAAGATGCGCACCTGATAACCCATATATATAAATATATATATATATATAGAGAGAGAGGAGATGCTCCTATGAGAGCATCTCTCATCTTAGTATGAGAGATAGCGTGAAGGTCTTCACATCCATATCAAATGCCAACAACTTAAATGTGAAGGCCCCCACCCTAGCTCTCATAGTAAGGTAAAAGATGCTCTCATAGGAGCATTTCATATATATATATATATTTATATATAGGGGGACATTCATGTGCATCCATCCCTCACCATAGGGTGAGAGACACTTACATGGCTTTCCCTCTTTGCACATGAACATTCTTTCTCTGCATATGATCATATATGACCTTTCCTTTTTTACACATGAATATTTTCAATTATGTAAGTGTCTCTCACACTATGGTGAGGGATGAATACACATGAATATTATTCCTCACCACATTATGGTGAGGGACAACATAGTGGGGGCCGCTTTATGATTCATCCACACACATGGGACCCCCTAAATTACAATAGATTAATTGATTTTTCACTAATCTGAATGGATTGGACCGTTGGATCGAGGGTCAAATTTCTTTCTTTAATATAAAGTCGTTAAATTTATGGACCACGGATGAAAGGGTTAAAGACTTAGGATTGACCTCAAACTTGAGATATGGTCTCATATATATATATATATATATATATATATATATATATATATATATATTGGAGCAGCTCTCCTAAACACAAGCTTAGATTAAGGTAAGCTCAAGTGTGTAGTGGATCCCACTTGGGAACCCATTTGAAGATGTAGGGATTTCAAGGACTCCTTAAGACCCTCCTTGAAAAAAATCAGCCACAACCGTGATTTGTATCATCTTTATCTAAGCCCCAAAAGCTTAATGGTGAATGGTTCATTCGGATCAGTACATACTAAGTCCAACGGGCCAGTAAATCTAAATCTAACCAAAAGTTGGTGGACATATGCAATTCAGAAGGGTGTGTGGTTGGTCCATTTAGATGGACCAAGGGTGATCAAGGGTGATCCGCACAGGCATAATCTTACGAAATTTTATCATAAGCTCGTGCTTAGGAGAGCCTTGCCCATATAATAATAATAATAATAATATATAAGGCCGTTTCCAAATTATATTAAAACGGGACCATTACAATCTCTAATTGTACTTGCAGCTCTCCTACCGCCAACCATATCCCATTACGCAAACGCATCAATGATTTGAATAGATGGGACTTGGGTTTTGCAGAGAGACTCATTCCATCTTCTGTTTCTCCTTGTTCAGACTAGAAATTTGTGCTCTTTTCTGCACTTGGGGAGTATGTTCTCTTTTCATTTCTGTGTTTTGTCCTTTCAGGGTTTTCATTTTTATCATCTTCTTTACTTTTACATGGCTTTAGCCATTTAAGAAGGAAAGAGGGGAGAGAAGAGAGGTGAATGGCGGATCCTTTATCTTATATTTGTTTAGCTCAGGCGCACTTTTGTTTCGAATAACATCTTAAGTTGGTTCGCTACCAAAACATCAAGACGTTAATAGAGGCGGTATAAATACTTTTCAGTACTTCGAATAGAGCCCACTCCTCAACATTATATTCGTTTGTACCAAAAAGCCTGAACGACATTATCAAAAGTGTTCTAGTGTAGTTTACTGTTAGTCATGTTTTCTAAGGGCATGTCTCGGGGCGTTGGATGGTCCACTAGTGACTCAAGAGAGAGAGGGAGCCTTGGTCTAGATTGATCACTTCTTCTTCTTCTTCTTCTTTTTTACCTGAAAGGAGGAAACAAAATACTGATAGCCTCCTCTGCAAGATTGATCTTTTGCTTGTCCATAAGCTCCATTCATTACAACACCAAATATTTCATTGCCGTTTTGCACAACTAAAATAAAGATGTCTCAATGTCATCATGCTCTTAATGAAGAATTAGTTGAATGGAATGGAATGAGATTACCCCCAATTAGGACCACTAAATCTGGATTCAGAAATTAAAATCAATCTTCTAGCATCGAGCATTGATCTGATTAGTTGGGCTAGAATTTGTCTCATCACCTTTATCTTATCCACTTTATCTACTTCATATTAGAAGAAGAAAACCTATTGATCATCCTGACTATACTGAATTCAATCCATTTAATTGGGCCCCACAAGGATGTCCTGCATTTTTTAACCACATAATTATATGCAACATTGATCTACAATCAAAACAACCTTTAACACTCACTATCCAGTACCCATAAGAAAGGATCCAACAATTATCCCAAAAAAATTTGCAGCATGCTTAAAATGGTTTGATGGACCTTTCATCCTTTTACACCAGGGATGCTCATGAACTGGGCCAGCCCAAGCCCAACGTGGGTCCATCTTCCTGTGGGCCAGATTCAGGCCTTGCATTTTAGTACTTGGAGTGTACCTAGAACTATATTTTTGGCCCGTTTAACATTTGGGCCGTACTTGAATTAATTGATAAAAAGTGTAAAACCAGTCCCAGCTGGGCCGACATAAATTGTTTTCTAGTTTAGTGATTGCTTTATCTAAACACGTAACAGACATCCTGGCCCAATTCAGTCCCATTGACTAACTGGGCAAGCTCAAGCCTTAAGGCCAGTATAAGGCTTGGGCTGAATATGAATCCATTTTTTTTAATGTTGGGCTGGGCTGCATAAATGCCTTACCGGGCTCAATCCAGCCCATGAACACCCTCAATTTAACCATATTCAACTGGGCCTTACAAGTGGAAATCAAGAAACTAAAATCATGCAGTGTTAACCTCAGCTTGAATACTTTGTAACATATATCCTCTCTTCAATGTGGTCAGTCAATTCAATGGTACATTGTCACCTCACCATAAATCCAAATTTAGCCATCCAAATGTGGCCTAGCCTATGGAGAAAGCACTATAAAGCAGTAGATTTAGAAGCCACAAAACAAAAGGCAATAGAACCATCTTCCATTTTCTCCGTATACTTCTTCCACTCTCTCTCTCTCTCTCTCTCTCTCTCTCGTCCTTTTTCTATCAGTAATCAGCTTTATCTTTCTTCTCCTTTTGCTTTCTTAGATTTCCATTTGGGTCACATACTCACCGCAGTCTCCATGGCTACCTCTCCCTCTTCTTGGGTCCTCCCATCTCTAGGCCTGTGGCTCATATCCACCTCTATATTGCTTAGACTCACAGACGGGGCGGCCAGTTGGTGTGTGGCAAGCAGCAACACCAGCGACGAGGTGCTGCAGAGTGCACTGGACTATGCATGTGGGGCTGGAGCTGACTGCACCCCCATTCAGCTGGATGGCCTCTGCTATCTGCCCAACACTCTGGAGTCCCATGCTTCCTATGCCTTCAACAGCTACTACCAGAAGAAGGGCATGGCACCTGGCTCTTGTGATTTTTCTGGGCTTGCTACTGTTGCCTTGACAGATCCAAGTATGTTCAGACAACATCACATTCATAGCACATCTTAATAATGAGAAATCTAAAATACCCATATCTCTTTTTTTTTCCTTTTACTTTCTTTTTTTTTTGGGTTTTGGAAGTTGATATTTTTACCCCTTAGTCTTGATATTTGTGAGCCCTTCTGTTCTCATGTTTTTTTTTTTTTTCTCAGTGGCTGAGATACATAGTTTTTTGTTGTGTGTGTGTGTGTGTTGTAGGTTATGGGTCTTGTGCGTTTCCATCATCTGTAAGGTATGTATGGCTTTAATTATGCTTTCCTCTTTTTTCTTGTCATAGGGTGAGATTTCAAGCATACATGTATGAGAGAGAGAGAGAGAGAGGTTGTTGGTTTCCAACATTTCAGTGGCCTTTTCAGAGTCTAAACTGGACATTGGGCAGTGAAGTTTGTACAAGTGGGGCCCATGATCTTGTGATCTGGGCCTTTGATGTTACTGCACCTCATTAAAAGAAGACAATGCATCTGGAAATATCCAGATGGGACACTTTTTATAAGCATGACATTTCGATCCACGGACTAAAATGGACGGTTAAGAATGGATTCTAGGCAGTGTTGTAGTCTTCAATAAATAGAGAAAAGGCTGCTAGCAAAAAAAAAAAAAAAAATGAGAAAAGGCTTTTGAATCATGATGAACCCTGTGGGGAGAGACCCACTTTCTAATGGTCTGGGTTCATTTTCCTAGGAACTTGGAAACCCTGTGGTGAGACCCACTATATAATGAACTTTATTTTTGTATAGTTGGGTCCTCCATCCTGAATATTAAACAAGTGGCCCATACCACTCAACTGATGGTCCCCCAAATGACCCAGATCCAAAGATTCTGAAGCTTTGAATATGTACCATTTCTTCTTTCATTTTTAGCCGTCTATTTAGATTGTACCAATCAAAGGTTTAGAATCGTGGGGGGTTAGACAAATAAATGGTTCAGATTGCAAAATCAATGCTCGAGTTTGACTTGCCAGAAATTCGGGTCGAGGACCATGAAAAGAATTCCTACAAAAGGAAAAGTTCTGTCCTGGCTTGTCGTTTGTGTCAGGTCTCTGTATCTCTATCCCTCCCTCGTTCAGCTGTCGTTATTGTTTCATGTCTTTTTCCTTTTGTTCCCTTGGCTTCCAAGTGTCTTTTTAAGCATGGTTAGATGATCCACATGAGATTTGCTTTGCAATCTTTATCTTCTTTCTCATTAAGGAACTGAGGATTTTTTATTGAAATTTGGTAGAACATAGGTTGGTGGTCAGATCATGATAATGAGGTGAAAATGACATTATCTTCTCACGGCCATAATAAAGTAATGACTTCTGTTATGGTTGGCACTAAAAATATGTCCTTACAGCCATTTCACTTTCTGTGGCCATAAAATCATTATTTTTTATTTTTTTTTTTTTTTTTTTTTTATTTTTTTTTATTTTTTTATCATAAAAGGTTACCAATCTCTTGGACTGGACTAATCCCACCAGGACCCAAAGGCTGGACTAATCCCACTAGGACCCAAAGGGAAGCCGGGTAAAATCATGAGTTGAGATCATCTGATTGAAATGATAATTTTTAATGTCTAATTCACATCACAATCTCCTCATTCTTTATTACACTATTAACATGCATCTAGGTGGGCCGTACATAATGGGGGTGACTTTTAAATGCTAATAGCACCCCTCATTTTATACATCATTTGAATGTGACTAGGAAGGTTTCTTTTTTTAAAATTATTCCAGTGACTCTGTAATGAGAGTTTTTGGGGGTGGTTTGGCACTTCCCTCCAGCCCATGGGGTCCACATGCAACTCTCTTAATTGTCACCGGCCCAAATTCCACACCCATCCAAATCTTATTGGCCTTCCAATTAATCATGCAAATTTTGGCTCAGAGCAAGCATGATTTGGACTTTTGACAGTTTTGAGGCCCTCAAAAGTCAAAACAAACAGTTTATGATAATTTCATCTTTTTTTTTTTTTCATTTGCTAGAGACCTTTCAAACCTTCATTCAATACCTGATTGTCATGCTTCCTAGTGGGCTTTAGATACCGGAAGTACCTGTAGTCATGAAAATATACTTCTTCATGGTCCTGGACTATAGGGGTTCTGTGGTGGTTTTGTGTTCAATGAAATTGGGGTAGTACTTTTCAGGAAACAGGGTTGAAATTTTTCAATGGAATTTATGATGGGTGTTATAAATGGTGTCAGGGATTGCAGTTCAATGATGATGGAAAAGGGTGGGATGGGTTGGTATTAATAATTTATAATTAATCCATACAGCTAAGCCCCTCATGCTGTCATGCGTGGGAATGTTCATAAAACCAGATAGTAGGTCTGACCCTTGGAATACGAGACAAATCTTGATGTTTGGTTCGGCTCACCCACTGGTTTTAAATGGTTTTGACCAGTTCTTTCATGTTATGTACCAAACTAGGCCACCATTTTGAGTAGACCTAATTCGACCAACAATCCACTCTGATTTTCTAAAGTGAACATACAAACATTTACATATTGGTAAAGTTGTATACTAAAGTGAACAAATCTATGTTAGCATATATGAGCATTGGGTCCCCTTTCTGCTAAAAAAAAAAGTTAGATTTGGCTTTTGCCTAGATAGCAAAAAAAAAGGTTGGGGATGCATTGAAGAAAGAAGATAGGGTATACTTCATTACCAAGCTTCTATTTTTTTTTTTTTTTTTTTTCACAGGTATACTTTTGACTGAAAATATTTGTCCATATATGGGTGTTATACCCACATTCATCAAAGCTATATGAAAATAAAACCAATTTTGCCTGTTGAAATCAATTTTTATGGGGCCCACCTCTTGTAAATCCAGCCCTTCAAATGGAACCAGCATTCAAGGTGTACCCATTGAAATGATATTTCCCATAATATGAGACTCTGAGTCAATCAAATGTTCTTCATATGGCAAATTGATGTTGAATATCACTTGAGATGTGAGCCTATCAATTCATGGGTGATGGGCTTGATGAAATGGGTTGAACTCATCAAAAGTTGGGCCCCATGGTGATCATTTTGCAATGTTGAAGGTGACTGCTTTGGATCATTTTCTTGATATATGTGTGTTTGTATTTACCCTGTACAATTTAGAATTATGTTCTTTCTTCCTTCGTAAGCAAATCTCTTGTGTGGTTGAGGACACAATCAGACCTTTTGTTCGGTATGTTTGGTGTTCTTGTTATTATAAGAAACTGCATCCATTGTAGCTACCATGTGATCTACAGGGCATGGATGCTATTTTCTTAAGTGCATGTACAGTCTCTGAAAGCTTTACCTGGTACATGGATTTCTTTAACAAAAACACACTAGATCTGTAAAGAAAACACACTAGATCTGTAAAGTAAAAGATTCACAAGAGGTTATGAGATCTGGTTGGTTGTGTGGACCTTTGCACCAACTACTGGCCCCTTTTCTGATTTAACATCTGCTTGGTAGAATGCTCCTAGTTGTCTATCAATAGCCAGCAACATGGGCATTTCAACCAGTTTTGATCCAAATTTCTACTCCATGGGATCACAGCAGATGTGGGGTGGCATCATCAAATCCAGGTGACACGAGGGCGGCCCTAATTCATCGATGGTGGGTGGCTTTTCCCAATCTAATGGTCCTCGTTGAACAAAGTTGCTGTTTACTATTATGTGCAAAGGCCCTCACACTATTTAATACTCGCAAATGGATCCCATGGCTTTGCACTTTATTCTTCCCAAAACTGTCAATATATTTTGTTCATGCAACAAAAATTGGCAAAAGCAAGACTCATGGATGTAAATATCGGCTGCCACGTAGCGTGGCGGCCGATGTATCGGCCGTAGCAGGCGATACCGCCACGCTACGGCCAAAATAGCGGCCGCTACGGGAAATTGCACCCGTGGCAACCCGTAGCAAGTGTATCGGCCGCTACGGGCCGCCACGTAGTATGGTGGCCGATACAACTGGGGGGTTGTTAAAACCCCCTTTTGGACGTTTTTAGGGTCTTTTAACCCTCTCTTCCTCTTTCTTTCTACTGTTTTTTCCTCCTTGTGGTCCCAAGTGTCTCCCAAGTCCATTTCTTCGAGATTTCTTGCCACGAAATCACCAACATTCAACTATTCAAAGAATTTTAAAGATTCTAAACAAGATTCTTCATCTAGGTATGCAATTTTTTTTTTCAACTTTTGAGATTATCACTCTCTAACTACTATGAATCACAACATAATAACATCATTGTCTTGTTTTATTGTAGATCCATGCTTCCTTTTGATCTTGCATGCATATATATATATATATATATATATAAATTTTTATGAGCTTTTTATTAATTTTTAAGTTAGCATGACTAATAAACATAAATGCATGTGAAAAAACTAATCATTACTATTATTTTCTATTTATAAAGCGATATAGGACCTCATATATTGAGAGCACCGCTACGCCCCATTTTCTTACTTACTTTTGTAAAAGAACCACATATTCTTTCATTTTACAATTTTCTGGATTTTCTGGAATTTTTTCAGATTTTTTTGGATATTTTTTCAAATCGCACCGCTACGTCTTTACGTATCCCTGCTACGCTACGTATCGCCCGTTTCGTAGCGGTTTGGCGGCAGAACGCTACGCCCGCCGCTACCGCTATTTTCATCCGCCAAGACTTACCATGTTTTTTCCCTTTCGTGAGGAATGATCCTCTCAAGTATTTCTTAGAATTCGTGTGAGGTTGTGGCAAAAGTTTTGCACTGCTGTCAAGTGTCAACTTACTTAACGCAACCCTCCTCCTTTATTCAGCCTTGGGAGAGTCAATTACAACAACAACTGAGCTTAATGATCATCTGTCAAAGTAATAGAGAATATTCTAAATGATGTTGGATATGTTATTTGAAGGATGAATTTACCTTATATCTGACTAGAATCATGATGTGATTAGGTTTTCTATTATTATGTGACTAGGTTTCCTAGTTGTAAATAGCCCATTACTATGTGTAGTTGATTTTGATTTGACAGTTGCATGCTCGTGGGTCATCTATACAAGGTAACAAGATTACCCAAAAAAAAAAAAAAAATCTATACAAGGTAACAGAGGAATGAATGGCCTGTTGTCCAATGCAACAGAAGTGTGATAATCTGTTTCAGATCATTCCTTCCATTTTGTTGATGACATTTTATTTGATCTCTGATTGCTAGAATTTCTTTTTCTTTGAATTTGCAGTACGGCAGGAGGAACGGTTCCATCGTCAACACCCGTCGTCAACAATCCTAACAGAACACCACCCACCTTTGGTGGTGGTGGTAGTGTTGGGGGAGTGACTCCATTGGGTTCTACTTCACCCAACCTAGATGACAACTCCATGGCTTCTTTACCCTCATGTTCTCTCATTCTCATTTCCTTGGTCTGTGTTCTTCCTTTTCTCTTTCCAACCATTTAATCCTTTTTTATGCATTGTATACCATTGTTTTGTTTTCCCCCTGAAGAAGCTACAGTTTTGTTGGAGTGTGGGACTTTTCTCCACTGTCGCTTTGAACTATGCATTGATGTAGGAACCTTTCTCTACTGTCTCTCTCTTCTTCTTTTTTAGTTATATTTAGAGAGAAATGTGGGAAGAAGGATGCACATGAAATACTATATTTTTTGTATAAGCATTTGGGTTGTAACATGGACAGATCTATCTGGGCATATATATAAATCTGGCCATGGATGTATGACACGCTTGGGTTTTGAATTTCTTGACCCTTTTTTAGTTGGATGCAGTTGAAGATGTTCTTGGATACCTGTCCAACATCCTCAATCCTCACTAATGTCAAAGTCAATAAAGATTTATCTTGATCATATTGCATTTGTGGGTGATGATTGATGGTTTAATTGGTCTCACCAGATGGGTCGGTGTCTCTTTATGGGGGTCCATATCAGAGCATCTATCAAGAGATTTCAGGACCTCACTAGATGAGTGCCAACACATGGGGGTGGGTGGAATTTGAAAGAGACCATGCAAGTTATGGGGTGAGTGAAAATTTTATCTACATCAATCATCTAAACCGTCCATTCCTGCCCGCGCACATTCAACGGTTGAAAAAAATCAAGGCCACTAATCACATGGCTAAGGTGACTGAAGGGGATAGCCCACCTATGATGAATCAAAATGGACCAAAATCACATGAATATGGTGACTGAATGGGGGAGTTTACCTGTCATGAGTCAAATCGATCAAACAAAGAATTAACCCATTAGCATCCTTTTAGGGTCTCTTTAATGACGAAAATTTCAAACATCTTATGTGTAAAGAGTTTTTAAAACCCCCCAAGGGCCACCACAAACATCATGAATCCACAAATTGGAAGAAGTTTTAAAGCTAATTCAGCTATTTCACTATAGGAGATTTATATGATTATATAAAACTCTCTCGGTTGAGTTGGGTAGGAACACAAACTGGAGGTTCAGGTTGGGTCCATGAAGGACTCATACCTGGACCCGGTTAGTGTTTTGTGTGTATGCAAAGATGGGGATCCCGGAGCTTAACATGTATATAGTGTTTTGGACCCGGACTCAGCTCCGACAGGCACAATTGGGCCCAAACCCGACTCAAGTCAGTGTGTTACTGTTATATATTATACACTATACAATGGTACAATAATAATGTTATTATGATGGGCTTGGCAATGCTTGACTCGTTCGTGCCTCAGCAGTAACTTGGAATTAAGGCCGAGGATTGATGAAATAAGGCTTTGATGATGGTGGTGGTGGTGGTGGTCCCACTCCAATATACTCAATCTCAAATCGGATAACACGGAATCCGAACTGTCCAGTAGACCAAGTGGATAGGTTCTAAAGCCAAGTATAGAGTCCGAGGCCCTCACCAAGCCGGAACAGGGTCTTGGGATCTGACCCTTATCAGACTCATGCCCTTGAAGAGTTTGGACGTTAATTGGGCAGACCGAGCCCGCCATAACCCTTACCAAGTGGGCTCAAATACTCAGGCCCATACTTAGATTTGACCCCAAATCGTCGTCAGGTCAAGCCCTGGGATCAATGAACCAGTCTGAATCCAGCCCATTGACAGTCTTATTTGGAATCCTCATCAAAGTTGTACATCAGAGAACGAAGATGCAGGAGAATCAAATGTGTGAGGTTCATATGGCTAGAAAATCTCAACTTGGTCTACTTGGCTGCAGGAAATATCTTGAGATTTGAAGTGTTTAGCCAAAACATAAAAATCTGAAAGATTTCTAAAATCTGCAGAAATCTCCAATTCCGAATAAGAGATCCAAATGCCTAAATTCTTCTTTTACATTCTAAATTAACAATAAATCTCTAGCAGCAATGTTGCAAATAGGGTTAAGTGGAAAAGGTAGAACTCATAAGGTCAACCCCATAAGTTTTCAATGATGGTGACAACATCAGAAATTGCCCATGCATCTTTGTATATTCATTTATATAAACATTGGGCAAATTTACAAAATTTTCACCTAAATGCCAATGAATTGTACAGCTAAATCTACCACATAAACAACTGTATAAGAATGAGCCTACTCCTCACATCACTCCTACCTGCATTTTGACATGGAAACCAACATTCTAACAGAAAACTAGAAAATGTTGTACCTCTTTTACAAAGCAGATCCATGATACTTTGCTGGACTTGGTTATTCATTTTAAACCATCCTGCTCATGCTGTCACAAAAAAGAATCAGTTACACTATTTGACCCAGATAATATTGGCATAAATTCAAACACTCAGACATAACAAGAATGACAATGGCTCTAAATGGTATAATCCACAAGGATCTGATTAAACCCATCTTGGAGACTGCTGAACTGTGCTTTGACGGGGTCTTGGCAACTGCTCTGAGCTGTTCCTCTTCTTCATGATTGATGAGACAGTTGGGCTGAAGTAGTCATGGCTCCTAGTCCTCTGTGACACCGCTGCTTGTGAATACGTTTTCCTTTCCTGGACAAGGCTCTGTTGTTTTTCTAGAGCCCCCCTCCTTGATGCAGCATTTATTTGTGCCGCAGACCATCTGCTGTAATTCATGCAGCTCTGGCTTCGCCCGACTTGCTGAAACCTGTCCTCTCTTGGACTTGTGTAGTTTCTACTCTCCATCGTCTCTGCTGAGTACATGGTTTCCCCCTCACTGCTGTAGTTGGCATGAAATCCATTCCCCTCTTCTTGCAGCTCTGAAACCTCTAAAGGGGAAGAACTGGACTGGACCTCACTGTGGTCCCCTATAACAGATCTAACCGCTACAATTTCATCATTTGAATCAGGATTGACTGATCCTGTCTCCTCCCGCAGTGGGTCTTCATTTGATGGGTTCAGCAATCTAGTTTTCTCAGCAGCATTTTCATCCAGGTCAGGGAGCAGCTGTTTGATGGCTAACGGATAGGCTACAGATCTGGAAACCCTGGGAGGAAAATTGATATCAAGAAGCTGGGGTTGGATATTTTCCTTCTTCTGAACGGGGGCCGCGGTCAGCCTTGGAGACTCGTATATCTCAGGAGTTGAAATTCCTTGCTCATGGGTAGGGCGGAGTTCAGTGAGTAGGTTTCCCTCCTGGTATGTATTTGTTCTGGCGGTACTACTAGATCCAGGCTGATTCATGGGTCTTGAGAGTATCTGTGATGATAATGAATCATCATCATTTTCACCCTCTTCTGGCTTGAACACCCGACGGAGAGTAAAGGATGCACAAGAATGCTCGCTCTTCTGCCCAGTGGACATTAGTCTGATGAGGGGTAATTTGGGTTTAGTAAGGTCATCCAAGCTGCCCTCCCAGTGCTGGTTTAACCAATCACAAATGATGGGTATGGGGATGCCGAACTGCATAGGGAGATCCTTCTTCCATGACGACGAAGATGATGATGAGGTAGAAGATTTAGCAGTTGGAGATGAGGCAAGCTTCATGGGGTCACAGACCATAAAAGCGAGATTGCCTTGGACATCAAAACCTGCAGATCCAGGGCTCCACGTTACTCCATCTGTCGACAGTTTTATGAGATTATCAGTGGCTATCACCACTTTCCCCTCGCCCACAGTCAGTTCCTTTTTTTCAGTGTGGCCTAACAGGTACACTACACTGCCAAGATCCAGACTTGGGTTGGAGCATGTCTTCAGGTAATGAGGTTGCTGACTCTGGGAAGTTGAGTCAGAATCCACAGTATCAAGACCCACTATCGTAAGATCAAGAACAGAACTGGTAATGAAAAATCTGCAGAAAGACACGACGAGGAAGGTCACAACGAAAGGACTAATTCCACAGGCGTAAATAGCAAAACACACATTTCCAAATGTAATGAAAGCTAAATTGAAAATGGTTGCAAGCTTCCTTTCTTAAAACAAATGCAAGAATATCTTCCAGAACTGATTCTACAGGTACATATCTTCACATATAACAAAGCAAAAGCAAACAGATAGCTTTGTTTTCTTTTGGCTGTAGCTAAAATAAATAAATATATCTTATGCCAACGGATGGAATTCGACAAGCACCACGAAGGTAGATAATTCATTTTCCTTCAGCTGTAGCCAAAAATCTAAATCTTTTGACAACAATTAGTAGATGAGACTTGACGAGCACCATGAAGACAGTGTATCAGATGAAATGTATCCATATCATCAACTGTAAACAGCTAAAACTATGTATATGTTGCAGCCAAAATATTGTTAAGAGCTCATTTGTTTGTATGGGTTGAATATATAGGAAATCAAAGAAATGTATTTCTAAAAGTGGCTATCATGTAATCTCTCCTTAAATGGAAGCTGTATTAAGGGGAGATTGTAAATGAATGCCCAGCCCTCACCCTAGTAAATCACTTTCTATCTCCCCTTAATTCACTCTCCATTAATGGGGAGATTGTTTGATAGTCATTTATGGATGTTCACCTTTATTTCTTCATTTTAACCACTTCTAGAAAAACATTTCTTAGAATTCCCTATGTATTCAATTCCACGAAACAAAAGGACCCTAAATTAATCAGTTGCAATAACTCACGAATTATTACATGTGATCATGATTCATAACATCATATTTCAACACTATCATCAAAGAATACATGGGAATAAAATATCAATACTGTTACAAATGGTTGTTCTGGATCACCATCAACTGATGCAGAATCATTTCTGGATCTATCATCTAAAGATCTTCCGTAGGAATTTTCTTGTTGGATCTCATACAATCAAATGACAAATGATGCAATTATGTTGAAAAAGACAAAGGGTCCCACATTGGACAAATGGGACCCCACATGTGCAAACAAAGGGATTCACATGTGCAAGGCCCCTTTTCCAAATAAACTTTGAGTATTTAAGCCTCCAATATGGTTAGGATTTTATTGTCATTAGTCAAAAAACTCGTATTTGTCAAGGGGTTGATCGCTTATGTAATCTTAGCTATTTTGTCATGTAGTATGTTTGAAGTGTGGTATTTCAACCCCTATAGAGTCACTCTTTTTGTTGGTAAATTGTATTCGGGTAACTTTCCCTATCTTAATATATTTCATCATTACTGATATAAAAAAAAAAAAAAAATCCTATCGGCCATCACAGGGAAATTTACATAAAACCTGCTGCATTTTTCTGGTATTTGCAATCACATCCATATTTAGTTTTTACATACAACCACCTATACTCCCCTAACAATATCGTTCAGCCACCTTGACCAGCACGGGTCTTCTGACCACTTCTAACAAGTTTTTGTTAACCCTCACATGGGCAAAAATGCCCTATATAGTGATAGTCAGCCTCCACATTTACCCTTGTTAAGCTCAACCTTAAAATAAACTAAGATATATATGGCAAAAATACCATGGTAACTCTAGTTATCCAGGAAAAAACAGTAATTTGGTATTTTAGTTTTAATTATTCTAACTAGAGCCAAAGACCAAGTTTACTGCGAACCAGTTATAAGATAAGGGCATTTTTGACTTCTAGAAACAAATTAGCTCAGTTCAGTCAACATGAAAACAAAAAACAGATCTGACTACTGGTCAAGGTGGTTGATTGATATTGTTTGGGGAGCATAGGCGGTTGCATGTAAAAAACCGAAATAGAGATGGTAGTTTTGTAAGTACTAGAAAAGGGAGGTTGTTATAGTTAAATCTCCCTAAAGTAAATTTAAAAAATACAATCTCTAGAGTAACCTAGTCAATGCTTGCTGGTTTTAGAAGTCTTTTAATTAGAATTCCTAATCATTGATTCTTTGTTTTAGGGCCTGTTTGTTTCATGTACTAAAATACCTAGGATTGTATTTCTATAAGTGGTTAAAAATGAAGAACCAAAGGTGAATATCCAAAAATGACCTTCAAAGAACCTCCTCTCTAATAGAAATTGAATCAAAAAGATGGAAATGAATACCCAGCCATAACCTTAGTAATTCAATACCTGGGAAAGTCAAGGTCCCATCCACAAATCCACCTTATATCCTCACCTCATGTAACTCACCTTCACCTCTTCACTAATCCTTCGGCGGATCTCGCGTCACCGTGAATTTATATATATTCAATTCCTATGTATTTTATGCAGACAAAAAGGCCCTTTGAAGTCTTTTAATTAGAAGTCCCAGGCATTGATTGGTTGTTTTAGAAGTCCTAGACATTGACTGTTTGTTTTACTTGGAAGTTTGTATCAAACAGTGCCAGACAAAAATGAGAAAAATGATTAAGACAGATCTGAAGTATTGATCTATTATAACAAGGAACTAAGCTTAACATGCCAGGAAAAAAAAAAACATCATAACATTGCAATATAAAAAGCAAAAATAAATAAAGAAACCAAGAAAAGAAAATTCAAATGAAACCAAGATAAACTTTGTTCTATTTAAAGTGGACTCGCCAAAATGCCCAAATGGAGATCAGTTTTTCAGAAGATAGAAGAATAGTAATGAAAAAAGACTTAAGCAATTAGAATCTCATGTTGCTAGCCTTTTTTTAATAAGTAACGTCAAAATTTTATTAGGATAAATATATAAAAAGTACATAATAAAGAAACAAAATTCCAAATCCCCACCCACCCCCCTTTCCCTTCCGCACACACACACACACACAAAAAAAAAATAAAAATAAAATAACCAACTCTTTTCCATTTTATAAATACTTAAACTTCTCCGTTTATAATGAGATACATCTCCCTTCTAGATTAAGAATCGATGGCTCGCTCTCTCTCTCTAAAAGGAAAAAAAATAAATAAATTATGCCAACCTTTTATCCTTTTATAATTAACAGTAAATTTTTATACAGATATAAGGATAAAAACTACATGCTAAAGCACCATGAAATAATATAAGACGGATACATTGTTCTAAGCAGAAAACCCCCCTTCACTTTACAAATACTTAAGTTCCTCTATATATAATGAGATGCATCTCCCTTCTGTAAGTGCCTTCCTTTGCCAAGCATCTGCAGCTTCTGTAGGTGCTCATCATCTACAGCTTCGTAATTCCTTGTGGTCTCCATATACCTCAATCAACTGCATTCAATTTCAATCACTGCTATTGGCCCGTTGCGGTTATTGCAGACTGCTCAAGCTAGCAAACCTCTCTCTCATACCCAATTGAAACATAAAAAGGCTGTCCCTACAATTAGTTTGAGCTTTTCATATAATTGCGTGCATTGCAGATAGTGGAAACTACTGGAGCTATATTATACCTATCTCTGGTAGCCAGGAACATATTCTACAATCTGTGGGACCAAATTAGGCCCACCTTGGATCAGTGCAGCCGTTTTCACACCTGTCATACCGTGATCTGGAACGAGGACCAATTTTACTTATCATACATTCACTTACAGTTGGATTGAATCTCAAAAAAATTATGGACAAAACACCATTAAACTTTGAATCTCAAAAAAATTATGGCTAAAAACATCATTAAACATTTAAGGCTGTTATCCCCAAGCTATAGCTCAACTAGTAAGGGACATGGGAGTATGTGTGAGAGTGCGTAAGTTCAAATCCCCAATGTAACAAAAATATGAACTATAAGGCTGTTTTTAAATCAAGAGCTAAGATTTCTTCGTTGACCCTTATCCGTAAGGAGACCTTTTCATCCATCCTCCATTCTTTGATAGAGATGCATTTAAGTGGACCCCACAAGCTCGGCCGCACAAAAACATTATGCAGTACGCTCATAGGAGAACATTTTCCCTTGTAGCCTAAGTTGCATTTGCAAGGGTACATGTGACAGAATCCAATACTCGTATAAAGTACTTAATTTGGTAAATCCCAAAACGTAGCTCTATTCAAGATTAAAAATATAAAATTAAAATTACTAAGATTATGCAGAGATTATTGCAAAAGTGTAAGAGTCAGAACATGGTGGCTCTAATCACAAGATAGCTACCAGGCCATAGCTCTGATGCCCTGATAACATTCTAAGGTTATATCTTCAAATAAATCAATGCAACTTTATTAAAAGGCCTACATCCCAATTTATACACTTCATTAAAACGACTACATCCCAATTTATACAGGGAGAATAAATTCAAATTCTCTTCTCCTCATATATATTCCTCATCTCTCTCTATCTTTCTAATGGACCAATAACAATGATCCACTTGTCTGAAAATGGCTTGCCCACCCCACCAAGAATCAGTTCCTAAGAAAAAAAAAGGAAAGAAAGAAAAAAAATACTAGATAGGACAATTATAATAACCATCTGCTTAAGCTGCCCAAAATATACAGTAGAAATGGAGACCGTTCTTTCTCCATTTTTATTTAACGGTGATAGATAAACGTTCTTAACAAAGTCCAAAAGCAAACATCTTTTATCTTCCACTCTCATATGGCTTTTAGGTGTCATGCAGATAGGACAATTACAATAACCCTCTACTTAAGCAGCCTAAAATAGAAGGTAAAATAGATGGCAGTTCCTTTTTTTTTTAATGGTAATAGATGACTGTCCTTACCAAAGTTCAAAAGCAAACATATTTTATCTTCCACTCTCATATGGTTTTTAGGAATCATGCAATATAAGTGCACCCATTATTTCAACCCCTTTGGCCCACATGGGTCCCACACCAATGAATTTGCTACTCCGAATGGTATATTCCTCGAGAGATAAAGTCTAAATTTGCAATTCTTTTTGTTGCACGAGAATTAGCAACCATCACATATATATAGGAGAATACCTTAGGCATCGCATGGCTCACATGGTTGGTGGCCCTCATGATCCTATTGGGTAATAGTTTCTGAAAAATATAAAGTTGTTATGTATTTCATTGGATGACGGTGTCTTGGTTCTATATTAATTATAGATCACTCAGTAGAGAGATCTATGGAATATACTATGGCTAGTTCTTCTTAGGAAATTATCATTCTCACAGTTTATTTATGGGTCAGACAGGTCGGAAGAGTCAAACTGTTTGATAAACAGGTCAGCTTCAGGACGGGCCATAAACTCCTCCCTAGATCTCAACCCAGCCTGATCTGTTATCGCTGCCACTTGAAAGTGCACGATCCAGACGTTCATCAGGCATGACCCGCCATAGACATGTGTTGGTTCAAAAATCTGGCTATCATCAAAATGTGCCCCTAAGTGCGAGTTATTTTTTGACACATAAGTGCGAGTTATTATTATACCCATAAATAAATTTGACCAGGAATTCAGATTCAATCCATATGTTGGCAGACCTGATAGGTGAACCAGTCTACTTTGGGACAGGCACAATAACCATGGGGTCCACCTGATGAATTGCCTGGATCTCACACCTGCACTGTGATGCTCCCAAAAAATCTATAGTGTTGTTTAGAAAAGAGAGAGGGGAACTTCATTAAACTGACTGCCCCATTCAGTTTAAAGCAAGTGACTGAAATCACAATTGCAGCACATGGCATGATGACCTCATTGGCCAAACCAAGCCTTTTCACACTAGGTCTAATTTAATTTTTTTTTTTTGGGTGGAATGGGTAGGGAGAAGGTTAGTGGATCTGACAACTATGAAAAATCAGCTCCACCAAACACCTTTAGTTATCAAATGTAAGGTTTTGAAATACACTATCAAAATAAAATTCAGTGCACGGTTCACAATCCTTCCCTTGGATCGCATTTCTAAAAGTGTCATTAGAATCATTTTTTTATAGGTATCCAATTCAACCCCCGCTTTAAATTCACACAGCCGATGAGCCCATCCAGTGTCCCACATGTCACCATCATGGGGCAGCCGCAGTCACTTCCAAGCTTCGATCAGTTCAATAGCAATTGCCTTATCTTGTCATCACCATAATTACATTCAAAAGAACTAAATCATGAAAATAAAAGAAAATGTGGATTATAAATCATCATGCAAAAAAATCGCTATTGTGCAACAGGCTCATTCTACCAGATCCGACTCTTAACACTTGTCATTCTAAAAGAGAGTGACCATGCTAAATAGACAGTGCAAACACTTTGGTGTAAATGATCACCAAACTAATTCCAATAGTGGGTAAGGGGTTGTGGACTGACCACCTACCAAAATTTCAGCTGTGCTTAACCTTCTTAGCCATATTGTTCAAAAATCTAAAATATACACTCTGAACAAAATTCAGTGCATAGCTTCTCCAGCTGTAGTTCAGTTGGTTAGGGACATCATATAGTGTGCAAGGGTACTCGAGTCTCTAGTAAAGCCCGAATTCAATGCCCAGATCACAAGCATTGCCTCAGATCAGATGACTAGAAAGTACCCACCCAGCTGAACTATGATGCACGGATACTTCAAAATGGGCAACGTATCGTATCGTATCATATACTTCACTTTTTATGTGTAAAATCCATGCCCTTGTTGTGTCCTTGGTGTGTCCTGCCGTGTCTATGCCTGCCGTATCTGGGCATCATAGCCGCTGAAGATGGTCAATTCACATTCACACCCCCTCTTCAATGGGCCTATCAGCATGCCATGGATTGCCCGCACATGCAGGGAACTTTCCAGATTTTTTATCAATTCAATTCACAACTTTCCCATCTTCTTGTCACTTTCACATGCAAACCCCTTTCCAGATATTTATCAATTCCTATCTTGTTATCACCATCAACACATCAAAAATGCGAAAACAACCACACAAACAAAAATCCAAATTACAAACAATGAAAGACCAAAAAAAAAAAAAAAAACAATTTTTAGCAATGCAAGCATTCCTTCTCCCAGATCTGACAATTCCACCAAAATTCAAAAGGCCAAAAAAAAGGGGAAAAATCAACATCAACATCAAAATCATTCATTCTTCAAATCAAAGTAAGAAAAAAGAAGAAAAAACAGAGAAGATTGCGAAAAGAAGCTAGGGTTCCAACAACACCTTTGAGGAACGAGCCTCGCCGCAACACGATCCTGCAGCCGCACATCCGCCGCCGCCTCCGCCGCGGCGACGGACGGTAGATTGACGTGCGTCGTCAGCAGCAGGCTCCGGTGGATTAAGAACCCGGTCCCGCCAGAGACAGCGGCCATCGCCGGACCTCTGCCGGAGAAGATGCTCGCCTTCATCCGCTCCGACCTACCTCCGCCGGAGCAGAAGCACCAGGATTCCCCCAAAACCCTCATCTCCGCCGGCTCTGGTGCTTCTTCTTTCAGGATCTCGGCTCGGGAAATGGCACCTGCATTTCGGGCGTTACTTAGCAATGTCGGTTCCGAAACGGTTAGAGAACGTTACGGAGATGTGGAGAAGAAGCCGTGTGTGTACGTATATAAAGATAAAGAAGTGGGCGTAGGAGGTGTGGAGAGACTATGGGGACGAGATGGTCATGAATGTATTTATAGTGAGAGGAAGAAAAGAGAATCTTTTTTTCTTCGTCTACTCCTGCTGCAGCGGCTGCTGCTTGTTCTCCTACTAGTGATGATGAGGAAAAGGAAGATTTTACTTTACTTTACTTTTTAGAGGGCAAATGTGGCCAGCTGGAGTTCCAAGGGAGTGAGGGAGGAAACAAAATAATGGTGGGCCATTGATCAGGTGGGATCATCTTGATTATTGAAATGACAGTTCCAATCAAATGGATATGAGCTTGTTTGAATTTATGGGTGGGTTATGGGTCAGGTTGGGCTCGGCTCGGGTAGGGTAAGGTTTAGTGTTTCTCATTCATACTTAGTGGGCTCAATAACAAGAGATTGCTTAGTTGGATCACAACCCACGTCAAAACCCGGCTGCCCATGGGTATACCAATTTCCACATGTGCGGGGCTTCTCTTTCCACTTGTGTGTGGCCTTTATTGGGTCCCAGGCTCCAGCCCCGCGCCCATAAAAAATTTTTTTAAAAAGAATTGATATTCAGCAGGCTTGGATGGGATCCATGTCATTTGTTAGTAAATTATTGATTAATTGGTATATTTGTGTTCTAGAGGTTTTATAATTTTTAAGGTATACATATTCAGGTGATTGAAGAAAATTGTTCTAATTTAGTTCAGTGTGATGTTTTGCAGTATGGTATCACATATTTTTCTCATAAAAAAGTAAGAAATAAAGAATTTTCATTTCTTAATAGAAAGGATTTTGATTTTATTAGGAGAGACTGGAATGCAAATTCCTCCCTTTTCTCGTGAAAACAAAATTCTATCAAGCGTGAAATCCTCTCATTGTGCATGGTCATTAAATTCACAAAAGTTTCTTTATTTACCCTTCTTCCTCCCATTGTTTTTCTCCTTTGTGTGACGGTTTCCTTTCCTCCTTTCTTTGGGCTAGGAATCTCAAGAACCACTGACGAGCCAATTGATGTAATGGTTCGACCAACTGCCCCACTCATCTGTGGTCTTCCCAAGCTTCATAAGCATGGGTTCCTTCTCAACTAGACAACTCAAAGAAATGGCATTGGGCCTCGAACGCAGCAGTCACCATTTTCTATGGTCCATGCGATGTCACTCATCAACCGACACAGATCTCAACGAGATCCTACCAGATGTAGGGGGTTTGCTGATGATGATTAATTTATTTCTTTAACAATCAATGCCTGTTTGTGTCACTCATAAAAGATTTGAAAACATTATCACATTCAAGCTGTAATGGGCTCACTTAAACTCCATTCCAGTTGCAAGAGAAGTAAAACAATAATATGCATGAGAACTTTTAAATTGAAGCTTCACATGGGAGAAATCCACATGATGGATTTCAGAAGTTTCACTCAAGCTTGAATTTAAATGTTAAAGCCTTAGTTTTGCAAGTTGCAACAGCTTTTTGGGGTCTAATCAAATGCATATCCAAATCACTCCCTACTAAAAACATGATTTCACAGGATATATGGACCTTGGAAAAGGAGTTGTCAAAAGAGCACATAAGGTCATGGCAGATTCTTTTTTCTAGAGGAATGAATGTATTGACGACGCAAAAGAAGACCATAATAGAATATATTGAGACATTATAGTGGTTTGAGTTGTTAAGAAGTGAAGATATCTTAGGTTATGATTTAGGATCGTGCCTATCATGTTAGATTAAATAATCATCACACACCCTATCTTCTCTGTGTTCTAAGCTCCTCTTTTTTTTTTTTTTTCATACACAAGTTATCCTCTTCTTTTTTTTCCTGACATGGGCACAAGATCACTGTTTATTGGTTTTGCTCTATTCCTGATGTACTTTTTTCCTTTGAAGCAAGAAATAATAATAATAATAATCATAGCTTCGTATTTGAGTTGCATGCAGTATCTCTGAGTTGTAGCCACGAAGAACACAATAAAGTATTGAGTTGGATTAGATTGAATATCAAGTGAGCTAATAGCTGCCTTTTTATATTTTAGCTTTTTTTTCTTGAACAGTTTTTTTATATTTTAGCATTAATCCAATAGACGACACACCAATATTGTTGTTAGTTCCTCCTGACTCTTTAGGTACGTTTGGAAACTCTAATCTAATTAATAAGAGTTAATTAGATTAAGATCTAAGGTAAAAGCTCTAATCTTTAAATTCCAATTTACAACTAATCCTTTTTTTATCAGTGCAATTAGCTTGTTTGGTAATTTTATAAAGAAAAAAAATGCTTATTTAATGAGGGAATTATTAGGGCTCACCTTTGTAAATTTATAATGTAAAATTTATGACTTGCGTTATTTTGAAAGTTTTATTAGGTTATTTTTGTCCAAAACATTAAAAGATTTTGTATTGTACATCTCCATCCGCTCTAAAGATAGCTTGCTTAGCTTCTTTTTTTTTAGAGGAAAATGCTCTAATTTATAAAAGTGGAAATACAATTAGAGATTTACTAAACGATCTAATATGTAAGTAAGACCTGTATCGAAAAAAATAAAAAAAAATTTCAGAATTACCGGATGCACCCTTATATCTTTTCCCTCCCTCTACTTTATTTTTCATTTTTATTCTTCTACATCTATAGTGATATTTAGCAAGATGCACCTTATATGAAATGCAATTGTACCACCCACCTAGGTGGGTGGGTGAGATGAAAAAGGGGGTCATGTGGATGGGGAATGTGTAAAGCTACCTCCTAACTCCAATCATCCATAGTTGTCATCCAACTAAAAGCATTTCAACAATTAGTAAGTTGACAATAGATCTCAAAAGTAAAAGCTTTGCTGTATTTGGAGAAACTTGATATAAATTATATGTATGGTCCCCATCATCCAAACCATCTAAATGGGTCTCATACTTGCATCTCATATTTATAATATCGTATTACATGTGCATTGTGTACCCTCTTTTGGTCCTTCAATTTAGACTTTGTTTGACAAATCTGATCTGTTTGAAATAAATTCGTGTCAATTAGATCATTTGTGCTACAGTCCTAATAGGAACCAAGAGGTCTGTTGTCCCCCTCTGTCGTAGAGGATTAATTAACTAGATGTAAAATTGGAAAATCATGAAAGAGAGAGAAGAGAGAGAGAGTAAAGGGAAAGAATAACAAGAAGAGAATGCAAGCAAACCAACAATTATGAAATGATGAGGAAATTATAATCTGGGTTGGTTGTTCCACCCTCTTTCCATGCATACATAGTTGTTGCTTTGAATTCAAAACTCTTTTAACTGATCTAGTTAGAAGATCTACCAAAGACCTATTAGTAGTATTTAAAGTCATAATGATGTTTTACTGTCTAAGAAAGACACAGCAAAAATAACTACTCAAACGACAGAAAAGAAGAAAAAAAAAAACAGAAAAGAAGATTCTTTATGCATAATTGATTAGGCATTTGTCAATTGGGAATTGAGTTGCATTAGAAAGAATATTGCCATTGTCAATACTAAGTACTTTTGGACTTCTAGTACATTTAAGATCTAATTGGTCACGAGTTCGACTCACTTAAAAAGTATTTTTGTTGTCTCCACTAGTGCCGCCGTATTTTGATATGATAAATTACAAATGAAATTTAATATGCAGAATTACAGTGGCAGGCATGTTCGGAGTCAAGTTAGCCCACAACATGCAAAGGTGCCCCTTTCTTGCATCTATCTGGCTAGAGACCTGTACTTTCTGTTTCCTCTACCAATTTAACCTAAAAAAATTAAGAATTAGAATAGAAATTCATAGTGAAGCCCACCTATTAAGTTTCAAACCTATAAAAAAAATGACCTATAAGTGCATTGGGTACCCTCACATTTTATGTCAATCCAAGTTTTCTCTGCTACTTTATTTATTATTTGATTAAAAAAAAGGATCCTAGATGGCTACTAACCGAAAAAAAGGCCACTAGTCAATATTGTACGGAAGTGGTTCTCTGTGATAACTTTTGTTTTTTTTTTTTTTAATTAAAAATTTAAATGTGTGACGACGTCGTCACTTAATCGCCTAAAACCTCATTTCTCCCATTTTCCCCTTCTTTCTCCCATCGTTTTCCCCCTCTCTCTAAATTAGGAATCTCAATAACCATAGACGAGCCAATTGATGGAATGGCTCGACTAAGTGCCTCACTCATCCATGGTCTTCATGTGCTTCAGAAGTATGGGTTCCTTCTCAACTAGACAACTCAAAGAAATGACATTGAGCCTTGAATGCAACAATCACCATTTTCTATGGTCCTTGCGATGTCGCTTATCAACCGACACGAATCTCAACAATATCCTACTAGATGGGTTTCTAGACCGAACAAAAGATCGTAGATTGGTGCTGCAATCTTGAGTCCTATAGGTGGCCATCCTCGGACACATTGCTGTAGGGGGATTCGTTTCGCATTGTGGATGGAATTTGATGTGGATTATGAGAAAGATGGGTGGGTTAGTGCTGAGGAATTAGAGAATTGAGTGAGGTGCTTGATGGGAGAGTATGATGAGGGGCAGTAAAGAAATTACAAGAGAAAGGGGGAAAATAACGGGAGGAAGAAGGGGAAAATTGGAAAATGGGGTTTCAGGCAATTAAGTGACTACGTCGTCTCGTCACACGTTTAAATAGGATATTAAGCGGCGACGTCGTTGCCATACACTTAAATCTTTAATAAAAAAAACGGAAGTGGTCATAGGGGACCACTTCCGTGCAATATTAACTAGTGGCCTCCTTTTCTATTAGCGTCCATCTTAGGTAATTTTCTTTAGTAGTTTCATCAAAAAAATATGATCAACATAATCTTATAAATCTACATAATTATGTTTTTCATCAAACATTCAATTAAAAAGTAGAGGAACAAACTCGAATTGATATAAAATTTGAAAATACCATATATAATGGGAGGAATTTATTAAGACCTTCATTATTGCAATAGATGGGTCCCACCTTAGAGTTTCACACTCTTAACACAAGATTCCTCTGGAATTGGTACTCTTTTTACCCCCAGATCTTGCTAGCAACCTACCCCACTGTGGATGTAGGCCCATCATACCTTGGGTGGGCTCCATTTATTGGAGGGGCATGGATCAACAATCAATCAGCCAGGACAGGTGTCACCTATATGAACTACCACCACCTTTTTCTCATCCTCATCTTCCCCTCCATTTCCTTCCCTCCAAAATTCCATCTCCGTACGGCCCCAAACACCAATACGTATATACGCTCCGGCAGCCGATGGACTGCGAGGATCGGCTGAAAGCAGCGGCCCACTTCATCCTCTCCAACGATCGCCGCATTGAAGAAGATCCACCGTTGGATTGTAGCGCTTTGGGCGTGTCGGCCGTTCTCAAACCCCACCAAGTCGACGGAGTCTCGTGGCTTATACGGAGATATCGTCTCGGTGTCAACGTCATACTCGGTATATTTCGGAATTACCCGTTACGTGCCATTTCGTATATACGGATAGAGTATTTGTCTTTTGTATTTGTGTCCGTAGATTTAAACGAGTTTGGTTGTGGTTGCAGGAGACGAGGTCTGGTTCTTCTCCTACTCAGTTATCTTGGGTTAGATGTATCTTTTTCTTTGGTATTGATTTACATTACACAAGTGATTTTTGTGAAATGTTGGTGTGTGGACTTGTAGATTTCTATGTTTCTTGCTTATTTGTGTGTTTTGAGGTAGTGAAAGTGGGGAAAGTTTGAGTATTTGGGGGGAATGGTTTGATGTTGTTCATATTCAGTTGGATGATGATTGGGGTGGTGAAAATACGAGAAAGGGTGTTTGCCATTAGGTGTGTGTTTGGCTAGTTGTATCTTCTTGGAAATATAGCTGGTTCATTACCAGAAAATTTGTATGTCTTGCTCTTCACTACTTGGGTTTTTACTAAAATGCACAAAAGTGAAGATTTTTGGATGGTTTTATTTTCACCCCAAAACCCCAAGCGCCCCCATTCCCAACAAACCAAGAGCGTCCTCCAAATCCCCAAACCAAGTTGTAGAACTTCAAAGCTGATCTCTTGTATGATCAGACGGTGCTAAGCTGATGACGACGGCATTGATAGCATTCAACTTGATGCCCGTAATAGCAGTGACAGACCCATGATTTTCATTTGGGTGGAGCGGACAATGGTCAATTCAAAATTGAAAAGGTAAAAACCAATGGCAACTACCAATAATCTCCACTTATTACATGGTTTAAAGACATTATTTTTTATTTTTATTTTTTTTTGGAAAATTAAATATAAAGAACTCATATCACTACCAATAAACATATCGCTTCCCCACATATTGTGTAAAGGTATGGTGAGAGGGCGGACATTTATGCTATACTATTGTGTAGAGATTGAATGGCATGAGCTTGAAATGGAAGAAGGAGAACGATCTGAGCAAAGGGTTTCAAGATTTTTCGTTCGGGAGATCTCTGAGACCGAGAGCGACTGGTTTTTCGGGACATGAGGTGGGGCGATTACTTTATAGGAATGGGGCATGAGCCCTATGGGCCATACCACTTTTAACATCTTTTGGGTCGCCCCAGGTCCGCATAAGGTAAGTCCGTCACTGCATAATAGGATCCATGTTTATTAGGATCCAGGACATTATTATTATTATTTATTATTATTGTTTCTTTTTTGCAGGGTAATCCAGGACTGTAAATTATTAATTTGATCTGAAATACTCTGATCAGCCTGATTCCTACTCGTTAGCTTCCATGGCATTTCTAGTGCTTTTGTTGATTTGTTGAGGTAAATTAGACTGTTTTTGCAGATGGGTCTTGGGAAGACTCTACAAGCTATCTCGTTCTTGAGTTATTTGAAGGTTCAGCATCATACTCCTGGCCCTTTCAGTGAGTCAAGATTGTTTTTCATTTTTACAACATTTTTTTTATCGGTTTTTCATTTTTACAACATATTACTTGAAAACTGCATGAGATATATCTGAGTATTATTTCCTGGAAGAATTATTTACGATGCAAACAGTATCCTATTACACATTCATAGAGTGGGCCAAATGGTTTGATGATACTGCAGCACACCACAACCACCACACTTGTACACCCCCACCACCACCACACAAGCTCACATGTGTGGGGGATGTCATGGTGATATTCAAGATTGCAAGATCCCAACTTTTGAGCAGTAGCCTAGAATTGTATGCTTAAGGAAAAGATACAAAGAATATCACCAAATTCTACTCTCGAGAAATATCCATATAGTGTTATTATAGGAATGGTCTAGAGAAAGAGAGCATGGACACCTACTATCGTATAGTTATGAAAATTTGGTCCAGTAAAAAAGGGCATTGGACACCTATTATCTTTTAGTTGTGAATACTTTAGCGGTCATCCCTCATCCATACCATTGTCTTCTCGGCAATTTCTCATCTCAGAGAATCTCAGGAGATCCCTATTTTTGGATTCTTGGAGCATTATTGGGAAAATATTGTCAAAAAAAAAATACTTAGGACATGACAATTAGAAAAAAAGATTTAAGCAGCATACAAAAAATTGCATAAAATGGATAGTTCAAGATACAGAGATTTGAGAAACTACCTTAAAGATATTCTAGATTTTCAAATTTTTTATGATATTTTGAAAATCTCACTATGTTTTTTAGATTATCTTTTTCAGCAATTATCTTATTAAAATATCTTGAGATTTTCAAAATGGAAATATTCATGTCATTGATCCATTGTGGACCTGGTCCTTTTTGCTGTTATGGATGATGGGATGATAGCTCCACTTGTATGGAATGCTTGAACTGGACACCGTACTGTACGTTTGTTGATGTATCAGGAGTTATGAATCCAATACTTTCTCTATTTATTTTTGTCGTCATTACAGGACAACTTGCACTTATCTTAGTTGACGTTATGTTCATTTTTTCACTGCAGTGGTATTATGTCCTTTAAGTGTTACTGACGGTTGGGTATCAGAGTTTGCCAACTTCTGCCCAACTTTAAGGGTTCTTAGGTATGTTGGTGAGAAGGAATTCCGCCGTGGTTTACGGAGGACGGTGTATGAGCATGTGATGCAACAACCATCATCATCAGATGTAAGTTCAGAAACTTTCCCATGTGGCTTTTCAATATTGATTTGTTTGGGGATAAAGCATGTTGGTTATTGATATGCAAGTAACACTAATTTTTGGTTTTGGCAATGTCTTTGTTGAGTTTCCTATGGAATGGAATTTGGCACACTTGCTTCAGAGTGTTACAAATTTTTTTACATCCTTATCGGTGGCCTCTTTTGCAGGTACAATCTGCTTTACCTTTTGACGTCTTGTTAACAACTTATGACATTGTTTTACTGGATCAAGATTTTCTTTGTCAAATTCCCTGGCACTACACAGTTATTGATGAGGCTCAACGGTTAAAAAATCCTTCGAGTGTAAGCTTCTTTATCCTTATGCTACTTGTCTAACATATTCATTAACTTGATCATTGATATCCTGCTCCTTATAGCTGTGACAACTAGTTAATTATAGTAAGTCTTGTAATTTTTGTCTTTAATCAATAAAATGCCACCTCACAGTTGAAACTATCTAGTTACTATAATTTCTTTAATGCAATCCTAGGGTTAGGATTGTAGGAAACGCAGGCACAATTAGAGTTGTCTGCAGAAACAATCACACAAAGAGAACACTCTCCACGATAAAACCCACGAGGGAAGTTTTATGAACTCCAAGTCTGAGATTATCAATCTCTAGAATGCCACATATACACCAAAAGAAACTTAGAGCCTAAGAAACAATCTTGATCAAACTAGGAAACAAAAAATAAAAATCCTATCCAAATTAGAAACCTAATCCTAATTACAACTTATTAAATAAAATTAGAATCTAATTAGTGAATAAAAATCTTAAATCTATTTTGGGCCCTACACATGTGGCCCGAGGTCCATCTGCATCAATCTTCTTGTGAGAGAGAAGTTCAACATTGTTGGACTTGTGCAAAACCAAATTGGATTGAGATTTATCTTAAATAATAATCTCTGCATTCTTTTTTGTGAAAAGTTTTAGTTGAAGTTAGGTGTTGAACTATATGGGACTGCATCTGTCCTAAGAGTGCAGCCGTATTTTATGGTTAAGTGTCAGTAAGCTATCCTATCAAGGCAGTGGCTCTCTTAATATGATCTCAAGGGGGGCAAGGGTTCTTATTGGGATCTATATCTATTAAATTTCTCAATATTGTGTGTGCGTTTTTTATTTATATGGAAGTATTTAAATTTTTTATAGTGATTGATCAATCCCACAATGCTATTATTATGTAAACTCTAACTTAAGCATCAATGGAAATGGTTTCTTGAGAGTTTAACTATAGTTTGCAATATTCTTTGTCCTGTACATCTGCTTTGGACCATCATTTTTCAGTGAAAAAGAATAATTTGTTACTCAGGTCATGTGACCTGAATAGGTGGAGAATGAATAATTTGTGCAATTTCTGCTAATGAAGCTACTTTTGATTGCTTTCTCAAATGATTTGCAGGTTTTGTACAGTGTACTTGAGCAACGTTTTGTCATCCCAAGAAGGTTACTAATGACAGGCACCCCTATTCAAAATAACCTTTCTGAGCTTTGGGCTTTGATGCATTTCTGTATGCCTTCAATATTCGCGACATTGGAACAGTTTATTTCCACATTCAGTGAAGCAGGTGGACTTCTTGAACATCTCCTCTTCATTCAGTAGCATTCACCTTGGCTTAGTGCTTGAGACTTGTGAGATACTTTTAGATTTGTGTAATTATTATCATGATGCAAAAGGTCATTTCTTCTTTCTTTTTCAGTCCTCGTTGAAAACTTTTGTCCTATCTGAGTCATTTTCTTAGTTCTCTCTAGATTGACAAATACCTTGTTTTGCCAAACCGTCTGCCACATTGTTTGCTTTGGTCAAAAGGAACTGACACCATCGAGAATTGGTACAATATTCCTGATAAATAAAGGCTAGCCTCAATGGTTCTCCTCACTTGTTATTTGCCTCTTCAATTGCATTTTCTGAATCTCCCTCAACCACTAAATTCTCCAATTTATTTTTGGCAGTTTTCAGTTCTCCAATGGTCGGGATGTCTGCTTTCTTTGATTCTCTCACCGGCTCACCTTTGTTTCTCAAAATGCCACCTATACCTGTGGGCCCCAGTTTTCCCCTAGTAACTCCATCCAGGTTGAACTTCAACCACCCTGCAGTTGGAGTGTTCCATTTTTGTTTGATTGCTTTCTTCTTCTCCAACATTCAAGCTGGCCAATTATGTAAATTATCTGAGAAACACATCCCTGTAAATTATAATGTTGTTTATAATGTCCAAAAGAGAGCACCTTTCTTTCTAGCCTGCCTTCTATTCCATGAAGTGATCCAATGGAAATTCCTCTTCCACAACTTTGTGGTGGTTATCATTTGAATCTCTTGCTTTGTGAGAAAGAGATGTGTGATTTAAGATTCTTTTTTGACAAACTGCTTGGACAGATGATTTACGAATTCATTAATGTGTATCCTGTATGTATTATTGTTATTGTTTATCATCGTTACTACTATTATAATGCACTAAAGTTGCCAACCCTATTTTGGGGGTCTTTTTAGCACCTTTTTCACATGTGACATGTATTTTTAAAGAGCTTTTCTAAATCTAGCGAAAGATCTTATGATACAAATGGAAGTTCACCGTAAATATCATGATCCTATTCTTGGCAGGTCGAGATGCAGCTGAAATTAAGGAGCGGTTCAAATTTCTAAAATATGTATTACGAGCATTTATGCTTCGGCGAACGAAAGCAATGCTTGTTGAGAGTGGATCTCTCATGCTGCCACCTCTTACAGAGATTACTGTGTAGATTCTTTACTCTGGATTTAAATCCTTAAGTCACAATATGTTAGTTTGGAGACTTTCTGTTGAAAATGTGATTGCTATCAACTAGTGTGAGTTCTGTAACATACAATAATACTTGCTAAATTGCATCTTGACAGGATGGCTCCATTAGTCGTCCTGCAAAAGAAGGTCTATATATCAATATTGCGGAGGGAACTTCCTCAGCTTCTTGCAGTCTCTTCTGGAGCTTCAAGTCATCAGTCCTTACAGAATACTGTAACGTCTATTTCTTATTCTCCATGCTAAATGTTTTGTAGTAAAGAAATATACCAACCAGGCAACCATTCCTCTTTTTGTTACTAGTTCAATTGTTATGTTTATTGCAATTTTCTTCGGGTTCATTGCTGCTACAATGTTGGGTTCAACTGTTTTAAATAAGGTGACCCTTATCTATCAAATCAACCACCGAAGATGAAGAGCCTCTAAAAATCCTCTCATTTCTTTCCTTCCAAATAGACCATAAAATAGCAAAAGGTATCATTCTCCATAATAAACGCCCACAACCAATGAAGTACCCACCACGCCAAGCATTTGCCGCTTCCGCTAAAGTCTTCGGACAACACCAAGCAATACCACACCTCCTAATAAAGTCATTCCAAACTTTGACTGCCACCTCACAATGCAGGAAAAGATGATTAATCGTCTCATTCTCCTTACCACACATTGTGCATATGTCTGTAATATTGGTGGAAGTCATTCCTCTCTTTCTTAGATTATCAACAGTGGCCACTTTTGATGCAACCACAAGCCAATAAAACACCTCAACCCGAGGAGGAACCAACCCCAACCATACATGAGTCAAAGGAGTCGAGTGGGTGGGGTTACCTTCCAAAGTTAAGTAGAAAGCTTTGGCGGAGAACTCCCCGGAAATGGAAGGCTTCCAAATCCTAGAGTCCTTAGTATCCCTGCAAAAAAACATGTTAGCAAGAAAACTCAATAACTCCTCATATAATTCCTCCTCCAAAGAACGAAGGTCCCTCTTAAACAGAATACCCCACACATTACATCCACTCCTCACCTCAAAACAATCACTAACAGATGACTCCTTATTGGCCACCAATCTAAAGAGTCTAGGAAATAATCCACATAAAGGCCCCACCCCCACCCAGTCATCCAACCAGAATCTAACATCCCTACCATTACCCACCTTGAAGCCCACTCCTTTGAACATAGCTTCGCCCCTAGCATTAGACACATCTCCAATAGAAACAATAGCACTCCAAACGCCCGATCTATCTATAATTGGGAAGGTTGTATGAGGTGTTTCACTTTTAAGGATAGAAGATCTGTCCCTTGGTCTCCCCCTCCTTTTGGGGTTTTAAAATTCAATGTGGATGGAGCTTCCAGGGGTAAGCCAGGGCCGGCAGGAATTGGAGGCGTGTTGCGTAATTATAAGGGTGAGGTGCTCCTTATGTTCTCTAAGAATGTGGGCATTTGTGACTCGAACGAAGCCGAGGTGTTAGCTATTTTGGAGGGTCTTAGGTTATTTGCAAGGAGTTATATTGGTCCTCTTGTGGTGGAAAGTGATTCCTCAAATGCGATCACTTGGGTATCCAACAAAAAAGATTGCCCTTGGAAATTTCAATTCCATTTCAATGAAATTAGGGAGCTTTCGGCCACTCTAAATGTCTGTTTTCGTCATGGGGTTAGATCAGCCAACTCGATCGCAGATGCTCTAGCCAAGCAAGGGATTGAGAGGTCGTCTCTATAGGTGGGTGTGATTATGTAATTGGGTTGGGATTGGTATAATACTCTTGTACCTTCTCTTTTATCTTTTGTCTTTTTTCCTTTTTCAGCTTTGTACTTGCTTTCTCTTTTAATAAAGTTGTGTTACCGTTTCAAAAAAAAAAAAAAAAAAGGTGACTCTGAAAACTTGTGAAATGCTTCATGAAGAGTGAAGACGAAGGAGCTCATAGCTTCGAGATGCTCTCTTTTATATTTAAAATTGTGCTTGGAAAAATACTTTCATGAAGTTTAAAAGACAGTTCGCAATGCATACTCTTTGATTTTCACTATAATATTATCTATGAAAATCATTGGTCTAAGCTCATTTGGGTTTTTGGGTGACTTGCCGGAACCTGAGTTTCCAAGGTAGTTAGTTGAGCATGCACCTTTTTAACATCGATGTCTAATATTCTTGCTCTGGTTGATTTTAGAGGGGGAAGGAATCTTGGGGCTTAATTTATTATCTCATAGCTTGTACTCCATTGTTCTTTTCCTCGGGCATGCATTTAAGCTTGCAGCAGTGTTTATTTAAAGCTGTATCTATTTCCTTATGTGTCAACAAAGGTTCAGAACTTCATACTGGCAGCATGCCAGTAATAAGCTCTAACATTCCACAATTGGTTTAGCTACAACCATTCAATACACTATATGTAATTGGAAATAAATCTCATTGATTGATGTATGTATGACATGTTGCTGCCTTCTTGTGGCAATTTTAAATATTGAAGAACTTGTTTAGGAAGTATGCCTCCAATGTTTCTTGAAGCTGTCACCAACATTTATGTTGTGATTGCCCAGGTTATACAGCTTCGAAAAGCATGTAGCCATCCTTATCTTTTTCCTGGTATTGAGCCTGAACCATATGAAGAAGGCGAACACCTGGTTCAGGTAAGACTTGCTTTGTCTGTTGATTTAGTGTGGTTCAATAGAATTCATAGATTTCTTGTCGGAAGAAAAAAGAAATGGAAGAATAAAAAGATACCATGTTTTGCTCAATTATTCATCGCGCACAGTTTTTTGGCAAATATATATAATTTTGTTGTGCTCGGATTAATCAGGCAAGTGGGAAGCTTATTGTTTTGGACCAGCTACTCCACAAGCTCCAGGCTACCGGGCACCGTGTCCTCCTATTCGCCCAGATGACTCATACACTTGACATTCTTCAGGTTTGTTGTCTTCCTTTCTAGTAGTTTCAGTATTATTGTCTGTTGGCAGCCATGAATGCATAATAGCTTGTCTATTTTGTATGCAACATAGGACTTTCTAGAGCTGCGGAGGTATACCTATGAACGTCTTGATGGATCCATTCGGGCCGAGGAGCGGTTTGCTGCAATAAGAAGTTTCAGCCAGCAACCCGTCAAAGATGACTTGAAAACTCAGGCTAATCAACATGGTGCATTTGTCTTTATGATCTCTACTAGAGCAGGGGGAGTTGGTCTGAATCTTGTAGCTGCTGATACTGTGAGTAATATGGAACAAATGCCCAACGAGAAATGCTGTTATTTCCTTCATATTTCTATTTGTAGTTGATGCAGACTTTTTTTTTTTCTTGTATATTGTGGTTGTTAGCATGGGGCCGGTTGAAACTGAGTTTGCACTTTGCAGTGCCTTGTCAAAGATAATTTCGGCAAGAGTTATTTATGAAAATAGATGTTAGTTGTTTCTACTTGCTGGGGCTCAATTAACTGGTTATTCAAGAACTGATTTTTAAGTATCTTAGAAAATAGTTGCTAACGGATATTTATTGAAAGAAAACTGAGGATGCAAAAATGGACTGAATCAGGAGAGATGGTTATGAGGAAAAGAAAAAACTAGCAACCAGAAGAAACAATGACAACCACCTTACAAATGGAAAGCATCGATTGGGAGATCATTAATGGACTCCATTCTTAGAATAGCGAACCAGTTTGTCAGGTATTCAACTGCTGTAATCCCAGGGATTCCTTTCATGTAATTGTTTATGGGCAACATCCACCTTCCTCAGTTCTATTTCCACCTCGAGCGGCTATTACAAATTTAAGATCTTTTTACCAAAAAAAAAACCTCTTGAGATCTTCCTATTTCAGTCTGTACATTTCCCAAGCTATGCAAAAGGACAGCTAATTTCAAATGGGTCACTCTTCCACCCTTAGTATGTACCGAGAAGGAACCTAAGCTACAGCACAACTTTAAAAGAAGAATGACCAATTGAAGCAAAGGAACAGTAAGCAGGGAACATCTGGTGTTGAAGTTGTAAAAGATAACAGCCTGGGCCCTAGGCCCAGCCCAACAAAGGCCCATACGTAGGATTTAGTCAATCAATGTAAAGCTAATTTCTCTCATTGATTAGCTAATTTATCTCTTTATGTTTTCCCTGTATAGACTAAGATTGATTAGGATTGATTCTTTCCATTCTTTCATTTATTCTAATTTGTAATCTTAACATACTTAGTTCCTTGATTAAGGAAACAATTGATTATAAAACACAACAGTCGATGATCCATTGATCATTGAGTTTCTCTTCAACGTTAGTCTCTTCCTCCTTCCCTCATTATAGAAGATTTCATCTCACAGAAGATTTCATGGTATCAGAGCTCTGGTTATGATCAATCCATCTTCTCTCATTGATTAAATATCTTCTCCCTGGCGTGGATCTTCTTCCTGGCGTAGATCTTCTCTCTGATAGTGCCTGGCGTGTCCCTGATCAACAGTGGCCCACCTCGGATCAACCTCTTGTCACCAAGAGACCTCCACAGTTGTGATCGCCTTGTCCTAAGGGTCATTCTAAGGATTTTTCTGGATTTTTTCATCACCTTTTGAGGTAGTTTCCAGCCACTTCTTCCTCTGTCGTTTTTAATAAAAAATTGTCAGATAGATTTAATCAAGACCGTCCAGATTTGTGGATCTGTATCCAAATCTCATCAAATTTGGACTGAAGGAAGTAACTTTGAACCCCTTCAAGAAGTTCAAACCTGATCTGTGATTAGACCAACCTGTGGGGCCCACGCACAGATCTTGACTCAAAATTTCAGGTCGTCTGGCTCTGTTTTGGTGAAAAATTGCACTGTTAGTGCTGTTTCTTAGCTCTGTTGCTGCTGGATCCTTTCTACTGTTGCTGTGACTGCTGTTTGCATTTTGCTGGCTCTGATTAGTGCTGGTTTCTTTGCCCTGTTTGCTGCTGGATTGTTTCTGTTGTTTGCTGTTGCTGCTGGACTGTTCCTAGCATACTGGTTCTGCTGTTAGATCCTGTTAATTCTGCTTTCTAGCATATTGGTTGGTTATTTCAGATCTGAGGACTGATCTCATCCTTTTTCTACTGATTTGCATTCTCTGTTGTCTTTTATCCACTTTATTTCGCAATGGACAAGTATGATGTTATCCCAATTAAATTTAATGGGCAAAATTATATGTCCTGGTCCTTCCACTTAAGGAACTTTGTGGAAGGACAGGGCCTTTTTGGTTATCTTGATGGATCGATAACCAAGCCTCAGATTACAAGTACTGCTGACTCAAAAGGCCTCGCCACTTGGTCCAAAGAAAATGCGAAAGTGGTCACTTGGATCCTTAACTCTATTGATCCCTCTCTTGCCGTCGCTCTTCAAGCCTACCCCACAGCAGCTGATATGTGGGCTCATCTGAAGAAAGTCTACCATCAAACCAATAAAGCCCGGAAATTTCATCTGGATAGTGAAATTGCCAAATATAGTCAAGGGGATAAAACTGTGCAGGAATACTTTAATGGTTTCCTCACCTTGTGGACTGAAAGGGATTCCATGCTGATCCAAACGGTCTCTTCTGGATTTCTGTCTGAGGCTCTCCAGTTACAAGAAGAAACTCATATCAGCCAGTTTCTTATGAATCTACGACCTGAATTTGAATCTGTTCGGTCTGCGCTCATGAATAGGGAGAATACTGCTAATCTTGATACTTGCTTCCAAGAAGTCCTTCGCGAAGAACTTCGTCTCACTTCACAGCGCACTATTCTGGAAGCACCCGAAGCACCGAAAGCCTTCATTGCGCCTCTTCCCACTGACTCGGCTCTTCTAGCGACTCCTAAGCAGACTCAATGTTATGAATGCAAAGGCTTCGGACATATTGCCAAAAATTGTCGCAAGAAATTGGTTTGCAGATATTGCAAACGGACTGGTCATGTGATTGATGATTGTCGAAGTCTGCAGCGGCGGAATGAGACACGGCCTAAGAAGCCTCCCTCCAATATGTCAAGGCAGAATGTTCCATCCGCCTTTCAGGCTCAAGCTCCCGTATCAGATACTGGTAGCACTTCCTCCGGGGCTATATCCATGACTCCTGCTCAGATTCAAGAACTGATTCAGAGCACAGTCACCTCTGCATATGCGTCTATGGGCTTCTCTGGTGGTCGGTATCAACCTAATTCTCACATAGCATCTCCTGCCTTTCATTCTTCTGCATCTCTTTCTTCTTCTATCACCTCTTCCACATGGTTTTTAGATTCAGGAGCCTCAAATCATATGACATCTGTAGAACATAGCTTTACAGATTCCCACCCTTACCTTGGAAAAGAAAAAATTACCACTGCTAATGGTGATCAACTACTCATTTCTGGAGTTGGTACCATTACTTTATCTAGTGTCACTGGCCAGTCCATTACCCTTTCCAATGTCTACTTTGTTCCAAAATTATCAGCCAATTTACTTTCTGTAGGACAACTTATTGATGAGGGCTATCTTGTTCACTTTTCTTCCTCTGGTTGTGTCATACAGGGGCGACAAACTGGGAAGGTGATCGCGACGGGGAGTAAACATGGGCGCTTGTTTTTGCTGGACATTGGACATCATTCCTTCTTTACTTCTTCTTCTAATAATTTCAAAAACTTGTGGACGGTTTGGCATAAACGTCTTGGTCATGTGAACAATGCCTATTTAATTTCTTTGTTTAAACTTGGCTGTTTGGACTCTCGGATTGATAATAAAATGATGTCTTCTTTATCTCAATCCAAATGTGAAATTTGTTGTTTAAGTAAGAGTCATATTTTGCCATTTTCAGTTCATAATTCTCGTGCATTAGAATCATTTGACATCATTCACACTGATGTTTGGGGCATTGCTCCTACCTTGAGTAGGGCAGGATTCAAGTACTATGTGACATTTATCGATGATCATTCCCCGTTATACTTGGATTTATTTTCATGCGTTTCAAATCTGAAGTGTTTTCTATTTTTCAAATATTCTATAACATGGTCCACACCCAATTTAAGAAAGATATCAAGATCCTTAGATCCGATTCTGGCGGAGAATACATGTCTCATGAATTCTCTGATTTCCTTTCTAATAAAGGAATTCTTCATCAAAAATCTTGTCCGCACACTCCTCAGCAAAATGGAATTGCGGAAAGAAAGAACAGACATATCCTTGAGACTGTTCGCACCCTTTTACTTGGATCCTTAGTTCCTCCAGACTTTTGGTGTGATGCTGCACAGACTGCGGTATATCTAATCAATCGTCTTCCTAGTACTATTCTAGGCAAGACTACTCCTTATGGAGTTCTCTTTGGACATCCTCCTTCATACTCTTACTTACGTGTGTTTGGTTGCTTGTGTTTTGTTCATCTTCCACCAACTGAACGCACTAAGCTATCCCCACAGGCTGCCAAATGCATCTTTCTTGGCTATAGTACTGAACACAAAGGGTTCCTGTGTTATGACCGGTTTGAAAAACGCATGCGAATCTCTCGTAATGTGATCTTCCTGGAACAAATTCCCTTCTTTTCATTACGTTTAGATCATCATCCTCTTGCTGTGTCCTATTTGCCACAATTCCCGGAGTCTGCTTCTCCATCACCTACTCTCAAGGTCTATGTTCGGCGTAACACGGCTCCTCCTATGGTGCCTCCCTCTCCTGATCATCTCCCAGTGCCGCCTACTGCTCATACAGGTAACAATGCTTCTTCTGATAATACCATCTCTCTGCGACGATCTAATCGTCCTTCTATTGCCCCTAACCGCTATGGATTTCCTGCTCTCTTTTCATCTTTAGATAGTTCTCCTATACCCACCTCATATTCACAGGCCTCCAAGATTGCTTACTGGCAGGATGCTATGAATGAAGAATTGCTCGCGCTCGAAGCTAATCAGACATGGGACTTGGTACCGGCTCCTGAAGGAGCTTCTGTGATTGGCAGTAAATGGATCTACTCCATAAAAGTTCACTCCGATGGGAGTCTTGATCGCTACAAAGCCCGATTGGTTGCGCAGGGTTATAAACAGGAGTATGGAATTGACTATGAGGAGACATTTGCACCAGTGGCTAAAATGACCACCGTCCGTACTCTCCTCTGTGTCGCTGCAGCCCGCAACTGGCCTCTGTGGCAAATGGATGTCAAAAATGCATTTCTTCATGGGGATTTGCGGGAGACTGTTTACTTAAAGCCTCCTCCAGGATATGCCTGTCCTCCTAAGCATGTTTGTAAGTTGCGGAAATCTTTGTATGGACTTAAGCAGGCTCCCAGGGCTTGGTTCGATAAGTTTCGGGCTGCCATTCTTAAAGCTGGATTTCGTCAGAGTCATTCGGATAGCTCATTATTTCTTAGATGGACATCGAAGGGATACACCTTCCTTTTAGTCTATGTTGATGATATGATTATCAGTGGCAATGATAGTGCTAGCATTACGGATCTCAAACATCATCTCACTCGCCACTTCAGAATGAAGGATCTTGGTCCTCTCACCTATTTTCTGGGACTAGAATTCTTGCATAGCAAATCTGGCATTCGGGTTCATCAGCGTAAATATGCTACAGATTTAATCACTTCGGCAAGACTCGATGATGCTCACACTTTTGATACCCCTATGGAGTTGAACAACAAGATCAGTACGGATGATGGCCCCCCCCTGGATGATCCCTCTGTTTTCCGGCAGATAGTTGGTAGTTTACTCTACTTAACTATGACTCGACCGGATATTTCTCATGCCGTTCATACTGTTAGTCAGTTTGTGAGCAATCCTCGCAAACCTCACCTTGCTGCTGCATTGCGCATACTCCGCTATGTCAAAGGCACCCTTCATCATGGTCTCTTCTACTCTTCGGGTGCTTCTCTGCACTTATCAGCGTATGCGGATGCTGACTGGGCTGGTTGCCCAGATTCTCGACGATCTACCACTGGTTGGTGTATGTTTCTTGGGGACTCTCTGATTTCGTGGAAGTGCAAGAAACAAACCACTGTTTCAAAGTCTTCTGCTGAGGCTGAATATCGGGCGATGTCATCTGCTAGTGCCGAAATCATCTGGCTACGCCGTCTTCTTTGTGAATTTGGTGTCATTGTTGGTAGTGCTACACCTCTTCATGGAGACAACATCAGTGCTACCAGAATTGCCAACAATCCAGTCTTTCATGAAAGAACGAAGCACATTGAGATTGATTGTCACTTCATTCGTCAGCATGTTGTTACTGAGAAGATCACTTTGCCTCATGTCTCTACTCTTCACCAGTTGGCGGATATCTTCACAAAAGCTCTCCCCAAAACGCGTCATCATGATCTCACTAGCAAATTGATGTTTTCTACCTTACCACATCAATTTGAGGGGGAGTGTAAAAGATAACAGCCTGGGCCCTAGGCCCAGCCCAACAAAGGCCCATACGTAGGATTTAGTCAATCAATGTAAAGCTAATTTCTCTCATTGATTAGCTAATTTATCTCTTTATGTTTTCCCTGTATAGACTAAGATTGATTAGGATTGATTCTTTCCATTCTTTCATTTATTCTAATTTGTAATCTTAACATACTTAGTTCCTTGATTAAGGAAACAATTGATTATAAAACACAACAGTCGATGATCCATTGATCATTGAGTTTCTCTTCAACGTTAGTCTCTTCCTCCTTCCCTCATTACAGAAGATTTCATCTCACAGAAGATTTCAGAAGTATCTTTCTTTTATTTCTGTTTATCATTAACACAAAAATGCTTCTAAGAATGCTCCTTGTTCGTGATTTGTGGTATTCTTCCATGTGGTGTTAGATTCATTGTTTACTGTCCATATCTGATACTGATTTTAAGCAGTGCTTTTAGGTGATATTTTATGAGCAAGATTGGAATCCCCAGGTGGACAAGCAGGCTTTGCAGCGTGCTCACCGCATTGGTCAAATGAACCATGTATTGTCTATAAACCTTGTAACAGAACACTCGGTGGAGGAGGTGAGATGTAGAACTTTGGAACTTCATGTGGATACACAGAATTTAATTTGACTGGGCATTTATGGGGTTCAAGTTTTTTTATGTTAATGGGGTTTAGCAATAACTATTTGAATAGGTAGTTATGCGAAGAGCAGAGAGGAAATTGCAGCTCAGCTATAATGTGGTTGGTGGAGACAATGATAATCATGGGGAAGGGAAAGAGATAGGTGCCGAACCTGGTGATTTGCGTTCTCTCATATTTGGGCTACATCTGTTTGACCCTACAGATATCAAGAATGAAGATTCAGTAGGAGTAAATATGGAGGAGTTGAATGCTATGGCTGAAAAGGTAATTGAAATTCGCAATAATGAACCATCAAACAAGGACAACCGAAAGTTTGAAATGATCCGATGGATTTGTTGGCTGGAGGCGACTTGTCTGTAAAAAGTATTGCATCAGATAGTTTTGATCCTGGGCTTGATGAGGCTTCATACCTATCATGGATTGAAAAGCTCAAACAGTTATCACCATCTATTGAGAATTCCACTGTGGAGTTGGGAAGGAAAAGGAACTTATCTGACACAAGGCTTTTAAAACAAGAATTCCATAAGAAGGCAGAGGAGAAGAAGCTGGCCAAGTGGGAAGCTCTTGGTTACAAGTCATTAGCTGTCAAAGATCCTATTTGTGATATGGATGGTGAGATCATGTCTGATTCAGGTTCTGTCCAATTTGTTTATGGAGATTGTACCAAACCATCAAAAGTTTGCCCATCTGAGCCAGCGATAATATTTAGGTAAATTTCTCATTCAGATAATACATCCAGTTAATAGAGGGAGATGAGCAGTTGGTTTTTGTAAGATACTTTATTTTGTTCTTTTCCTTTGCCATTCTACAATTTTGTTTTCAGCCCCCTGTGATTAGCCACTTGTTCATATTTTTATTTTCTTCCATCATCTTCACAAATTACCACCTATCATGAAAGAACTAAGCAACGTAGCTTTTCCTTTTAAAACCTACATGCATTGATGAATCTTTATAGTTTTATGGAGGGTCATCTCTTGGTGTTGTGTGACCAATCTTATGATTTCTTTGGCAGTTGTATTGATAATTCTGGGAACTGGGGTCGCGGAGGAATGTTTGACGCGCTAGCCAATCTTTCGGGGGCCATCTCAGATGCTTATTGTCAGGCTTCTGAATGTGGGGATCTTCATCTGGGCGACCTCCATTTAATAAAAATCAATGGTTATTTCTTTTATCTTATTTTTTACGCGTGGTTGTTACCCAGAAATGCTTTTGCCGATATTATACGTTGGATATGGTTATACATCCTTGGATTTGCTTTTTGAAAAAGGCTTGAGCCCTTCAATTACATATTCTTCTAGTGCCTCTCCTTTTTGTAATCATAACCTCTGCATAGTTATATTGTGCCTTCTATCTTGCAGTTTTCAGTTTCACCAACCTTTGAAATTAAACCTCTTTATGTGCAGAGGGTGAAGATGAAAATAACATGGATGAAAATGCCCCTCAATGGGTGGCTTTAGCTGTTGTACAATCATATAATCCTCGACGGAAGGTTCCTCGCAGCAACATTTCCATTCCTGACTTGGAACAATGCTTATTAAAGGCATCCTTCTCAGCAGCTCAGAACTCTGGTAATTCTTTCATGCATGAATTGTTGGAAGAAAGTTTTAATTATAAAAATTTTATGTTGTCTTCTATTTGAAAACAGATGCATAATACCATTTAAAGTCCTTGCATCCATTTTTCCAAAGCATCATTTATTATCTTGTAGCTTTAACTCATGGATTCAAACAGTGCCATCTGATTTTAATCGTTTGAATGGTTTCCTTTCTGCCAGACTGTGTTATACATTAAATTGCGGCGTGTGATCGAACCATTTGAACTTAGAAGTCATAGATGACCAATATTTGATCTATAGATATATTTATGCATAGTCGACTTAGAAGCCTTAAACATTCGATCCATAATATGTGCAAAGTATTAGTGATGTCTGTAGTAAAATTGTTATGGTCTCTTGATTGTTAATTCTGTTATTTTATCCTTTTCTTTTTATTAATTTACTCTTGCCAGTATCTAACAAAATGCCATCTGAATGTTCTCAAAAGCGTCGATCCATATGCCACGAATCGGTTACCAAGATGGAACTGACCGCTCAGAATGGTACACAGTAGAACGCCTTCTGTGGAAATACGCTTCCATCTACAGCATAAAAATCTTTGTGTAAGCCTTCTTTTCTGATAACCTAATTATCTTATCCATTATTTTACCTTTCTTTTTAATTACTAAGCAAAACAATATTTGCAGCTTGCCTTGTTCATATTTGCATGTCATGTTCTACAGGTACTATTACCGGCGTCAGTCTCAAAACCAAACGGCAGCATAGTATTATTTTGGGATTCTACATTATATGTGAATTACCGTATCTGTGAAATCTAAAATCTGTGGGAATCAAAGCCTTTTGTGCTTTTTTCTTGCAGTGGAAAAGATGGTTTCGCCTTTGGTGCCAGTGATGATCATATAAAGGTGATTAAAAAAATTATGTAAACTTAATCAAATTGGATGATGAAAATTATGTAAACATCAGGTACACAAGATAATAGGGGACGAAGAGAGGGCGAAAGAATAAATATTAAGACCGAGAAGGGGTGAAACTCCAGTGTTTTCTATTTGGATTGACAATTTGATGAAAAATGAGATAATCAATACATAAGATTGTGTTAATTACTTTTTATTTTTTTATTTTTTATCAAACATTCAATCCATCCAATTATGAAACAAACTCAGTTTGAAGTAAAATCTAACTCAAGACTTCTCTAGGTTAGGTTAAAGCATAAGAGGGTCTGGATTCAGGAATAAAAGCATCAGGTGCATAATCGACTAGTAGCTCAGTTGATGAATAAATATCTCGGGATCAATGTTTTTTTCCTGATTGTAGTCCTCATGGTGAGGGCTGGGTGGGTGTATGAGTACTTACCTTTCTGAATAAATAAGAAAATAACGCTTTAGATATAAGATTCATTTTTTTTTTTTTTTTACAGGATAACACTCGCTTCTTTTCTTTATGTACATTTCTTTTTTTCCTAATAGAGAAATTAAAGGTTTCAACCAAAAGAACAGAGAAATTAGAGGTAAATAAAGTATCAAAACAAGAAATCAATCACAACAGATTAGAATGCTTTATAATAGCAATTCCTATCCGTTATCTACTCTATCATCTTGGGATCTTTAAAACTCAATAAAGACAATAGAAGATTAATAACGAAGGAACAAAGAGATTAACTAACACGATATCAGTCACATTTCATAAGATATATTCAGCCCCTTCCTTTTCTAGTTCTTGGGTTCTATTAGATAAATGAGGATGGGGTTATATATAAATCAATCCATTTCTTTGATAAAAAAAAATTGAATAGGTAAATGCCACACATTATTAAAACTAAGAAATCAATTTAAAAAAGGGCATTACTTTAGGGCAAAAATCAGACACAGGAAGTACTTGGTGAGGGCTTGGATTTGGATCTCCCAAAACTCCCAATGGCATTTTTGCAGTCGGCAGCCAAGGCAATCAAGAAAGGCAAAGACAAGAGAGCTTCTATGATGGCGATTAATGGCATCGTTATCAAGCAGAGACATCTGTCAATTGAGAGAGATAATAAGGTATGTTTGGCATTTGAAGTGATAGGGAGATGTGAATGAAACGTTTCTACCATAAGGGTTGGAGAGCAAGAATGTGTGCTTCTTTAAGAGACGTTTTTCTGATAAGAAGAAAAACCGATTGACAATATACAGCAACTGCTAATTTGGATGAAGGTATGACGTGTCTCAAGGAGGAGACATAATCAAATTATTTTTCTCAATTGTAAGGGTTGGGGAGCAAGAATGAGTGCTGCTTTAAAAGGTGTTTTTCTGACAAGAAGAAGAATTGATTGATAATATGCAACAACTGTTAATTTGGATGAAGGTATGACGTGCCAAAAGAAGGAGACATAATCAAATTATTTTTTTCAATCGCTTTTCAGCTTAAAGGAGTAAGAATTTAACTCGACAGTAAGGCCCATTTATTGAACTGAACTCGTTCTCTTTTCTTTTTTTTCTTTTTCTTTCGGGTAGAAACAAAATCTGAACTTGTTAAAGTAGATGTCCTCCCTTTTATGGAGTGGCCCCAAATTTTCTCTAATAGAAATTTGTCCCCCGTAAGATTGACTGCTCTTATTGAGTAAACACGGGGACCATTTGGTTGTTAGGCCTAAGTTTAGGACCATACTTAGCCATGACCCTAAAATTAATGCAGAGGCTGATTTTAATTGAGAATCATGTGCACTTTTACTCTTGCCACATATACTAGCCAGGCTAAAAATTAAGTTAGACTCTGATTTTGCCCATGCGCGTAAGAGCAAAGGCCAGTTCCAATATGATGTTGGTAAAGCTCTGGTTGAGCTTATGCTGGCTTGACCTACTGTGGAGTAAAATGGCATGCAATTAGAGAAGATGAATGCAAATATGTCCCCAAAGACAAAAAATAAAAAAGACGTGAAAATAGTGTGGATCCCAACCGCATCATTTACCCGCTATGAACAACGCAAATGTACTTGCACGTGCTGCTTTGTGATGCTTTAACAGCGGAAAGCTTGCGGGTTTTCTAATTCTTTCAACCCTCCAGGTTCGAGTTGAGTCTGCAGCACAATCCAGACGAAAATGTACAATTATTAATACATGATTTCTATCTAAATGCGCAATGAGGCCCATCTATTGGACCGATATCATTTCTTATTTCATAGAGAAAAATTTGAACTCATTAAATCGAACGTCCTACAACTTCACGAACTGTACCCCAAATTCACTCTAATATAAATTATTCCCGTTAATTGGAGTAAAATATGGAATTGGCTTGATTCAACGGCATCCTCTATGTGTAGTCCATTCGAATGAGCCATTATCTGAGTCCCACTATGATGATGTGTGCATGGTGTGGAAAAAGAAAATACAAAGGGCTTTGTGCCCCACATCCCATAAGTAAAAGGTAAAAAATGGAAGATAGCATCGGAACGAAGTGGGATCAAACTGTCGCTTTTTCCGCCACTATACGCAGCGGTAAACCTGCACTCGCAAGTTTTCCTCCCCTCTGAGCGGAGGAGAACCTGCATTTGCAATATTTCCGCCGTTTTAAGCTGCGGTAAAGCTGCACTTGCAACTTTTCGTTCTGATGCTCTTTTCCGGAGGAAAACCTGCACTTATGGGATGTGGGGCACAAAACCCTTTGTATCGTTTTAAGCAGTAGTAAAGCTGCACTTGCAACTTTTCCTCCACGCTGAGCAAAGGAAAACCTGCGCTTGCAACGTTTCCGCCGTTTAAAGTAGCGGTCATTTTCATTCACCTCTAGGTCTGGGTTGAATCCGCCCTCAGGTCCATATGAAAAATGCATTATTTCTACTAGCATTAAATTTAGTGTGATGCACGATTAATTTATTGAGATCAATTGGTTAATTTATGTCTTTATTTAAATTAATTATTAATTAAAAATTACTGAAATCATCCAATAAATTGTCAGTATTTAACATCATTGCATGTGAGATAAAGATAATAAAACAGATTTTACTTCTATTCAACTCAATCGTTCCAAAATCGGATATGAATATAATCACATAACGAAATTAACTTTTAAAGATTGAATAGAAACTGCTATTAAATATAAGTTTATATGTAATTCTAATATTTTGAATCACAATTTTCTTATGTCATTTGAATCTCACCAGCATTTTGAAAATATGGTGAGAACATTTTTCTAATAATACTTTTCATAATATTGTTATTATTTGTGGGACTAAAACCCGATGCATAAAATCTATATCTCCATCCTCCGATGCATGCATAAATGGAGGATGAGAATTTGTCCGGAAAAACAAACAAAGAAACTAAAGACCAAAATTTAAGTATAAGTTTTATGTGTTTTTCAAAGGGAAGAAAAAGGATTAAGTGAATGATTAACGTTTAAATGTGGGTCGGTCACGGATTGGGGTTTAGGCATGGCCATGAATGATTAACGTTTATATGTAATAACACCAGATCACAACAAGCACACAATAAATCGCTTGAGCTGGCCTAGGACTAGGTAAGGAACTCTTTTTTTTTTATAAGTCTATAATGGGTCGGTCTCGGGCTTGATATATACTAGTGTGAGAGGCGTGTTGAAGAAAAGAAAACATGTATTTCAATATAAAAGCAATATTAGGGTATATCAAAGAAAACATAAATAGAAAAATATTGAAATATGATTAAATAGATTTATAAAGAAAGCAAGATGAGGGAAGGAATAAGGAGAACATAAAGAGTTGGACTAATTAGGTAGGTCCATAATGATACAGCGCTCTAACCTAATGTATAATAATAATAATAATAATAATAATAATAATAATAATAATAATAATAATTGTGCTCACATCTACATGTCTAATTTAATAATTAGGTATGGTCAACTGTCAAACGTGTGGGGTTTATTATGCTTTTTAATTTTTCTTTATTTATCTAATTCCTTTTAACCGCCCAACTTGAATTATTCTTGATTGAGGGTTGACTATGTATGATCTAGGGTTGACTGCATAGTATCATGCCACCCATTGTCATATTTTGTAATTTATATTTATATTATATTTTTGACGAGGAATCCGTTAACCCTCCTTATGGTTGATCATTGGCAAAACCCCGGTTACACAACACCACCTATTAGCACTTTGTATCGGATAAGGCCCCAAAACAGTTATAAGGCAAGACCTCCAACTTATTACTTCACTTCCTAACCACACAAACAATTTCATACCATATTTATTAACTAACTCACTTGATTTATTAATTAAATTTATTATTGCATTAATCAAAATTTGCATGGTAATTTGTACTAATGCATTGTAGTGTTTTTAAGTCTCTATTAGTATCACTTACCTTTATTGTAAGGACCCTACTTTTGGATTACCAATGAATTTAACGTTTTCATGTATTATCGCCGAAATTATCATTTGGATACTAATTAACCTAAAATTATAAAAACTATCGTAGAAAGGATAATTAGCCCACGCACAACGTGATAAAAGAGTAAAATTTTAAAGTAGGTACATAAAAATGGTGTCAATATATGTATTGGGCATGTGAAATTGAAGCCAAGAAATGATTTATATGAAGATTAGTTATGAAGGTATAATCTTTCTCGTTAAAAACTAGGTAAGAATTAGAAATAATTACAAACGCGATAATCGATTGAATAATATTAGTTGGCATTTGATAATAGATTGGCTAATACATTTAATGCCGACCCATATCATGCAATTAAAGCAAGGCCTACATCTTGTGCAATTATAGTTGGTCCCACATCTTGATCAAAGTCGTTCGAAAATTTGTAAGTGGATAGTATAAATAGGATACTCAATATTGAGGAAAGAGAAAATCATGTATAAAGGAAAAGTGAAAATTGTTGGAATGATGTAACATAAATTTAAGAGGAATTTACGGCATAGGGCCCTATAGGACCCTATACCACTTCAGAGGTGCCGTATTCACCTTGGACACGAATAAGGCTCACTGAGTGCGTTTTCGTATTTTTTTTTTGTCGTTTAGTGGTATGGTCGATATCGACCATATAACTGAAATGCATTTTTCCCTGTATGGTCGATATCGACCATATATCTGAAATGCATTTTTCCCTGCATGGTTGATATCGACCATATCGCGAAATAACAAGAAAAACGACGAAATAAGTTTTCTTCTTTAGTTGCTGGTGTTGTTCCATGGCCAGGTGAGTCTGTTCAAAATGAGAATCTATACCCAGGTGGGTCTGTTCTAAATGGGGTTGAATGTGGATTTTCTCAACAAACTCATCAAGATATTAGTACTGAGATTACATATTCTGATGGGTTTGGTTCTGATTTTGATTTGAAAATAGCACAAGTTGAGATTTCTAGGATTTCAGGAGAAACTCATCAAGAAAGTTGCAGAAAAAACGTGTTGGGTTTGAATATGTTTGATTTGAAACTTATGGAGCAAGGGTTCTCACATGAAATTGGTACCCAAAACGGAACTGATTGTAAAGAGGAATCTTGAAAAATATGATATAGCCCTCAGCAGTGGCGATGAGGAATATGAGTTTTCTCCTTTGGTTACTGGTGCTGCTCCATGGCCAGGAGGGTTTATTGAAAATGAGAATCCATACCCAGGTGAGTCTGTTTCAAATGGGGTTGAATGTGGTTTTTCTCAACAAACTCATCAAGATATTAGTACTGAGATTACATACTCTGATGGGCTTGGTTCTGATTTTGATTTTAAAATGGCCCAAGTTGGGATTTCTAGGATTTCAAGAGAAACTCATCAAGAAAGTTGCAGAAAAGACGTGTTGGGTTCGAATAGGTTTGATTTGAAACTTGTGGAGCAAAGGTTCTCACATGAAATTGGTGCCCAAAACGGAACTGATTGTAAAGAAGAATATTGAAAAATATGATATAGCCCTCAACAGTGGCGATGAGGAAGAAGGGGTCGTGAAAGGTTCCATCTCCTCTTCTCCCTCCTCCTCCTCCTCCTCCCCTCCCCCTTCTCCTTCCTGAAAAATCCAACTTCTATTTGATTTCCCGCATAATGGTCGATATCGACCATAAAACTCTTCTCCCTCCTCCTCCTCCTCCCCTCCCCCTTCTCCTTCCTGAAAAATCCAACTTCTATTTGAGTTCCCGCATAATGGTCTATATCGACCATTCGCTAAACAACAAAAAAAAAAAAAAATACAAAATCGTACTTTGAGGACCTTATCTATAAATACTTTGTTTCTAGGATTTCAAGAGTGGTATAGAGTCCTTAGGGGTCCTACGCCGTAAAAAAGGTGAGAGATGATTCGTCACATCAGGTTCCATTTCTTGATAAGGATAGACACTAAAAAAATTGAACAATCTACATATTGGTCTTCTATTGATGGTAGATTGTATGACATGTGTAAGAAATAAAAATAGTTAAAAGAGAGAAAAAAAAACAAATAATGACAAAAAACCCCTAATCATATTCAACTTAGGTATGTTCTAATCAAATAGCAAAAGAGGGCCCATGCTGAACACAGGCCAAAAAAAAAAAAAAATCATCATTATTTTTAAAAAAATATTAAATAAATTGTAAGAAGTTAATAACAAAAGTTTGATGAGGAAGAAATTTGTCACAAATGGAGTGAGTGTGAACTTGCATTTGGTTCCGATGGTCTGACTCAAATTCGTGTTTAGGGTAAAGCATATATAGAGGAGTCGGGGTAATACATTTCTCGAATATTAATAGGAGGTGGTATATATTAATAGGAAGTGGGGCTCACATGATTCGCAAAATAGACCGGGCTCACATCCTGACTCGACTCGACTCGACTCGATTGGACTTGGGCCGGGCCGTGCAAACCCGACTTTGATCGGATTCACAAAACTATAGGCCCACATCCACGACTCAAGGAGCCTAGACTCGGAACTTCGTTTTCCACCGTCCTACTACTCCCTCTTCACCACGAAGACTCTGCTACTCCATTGCGATTTTTCATGTATGATTCTTCTACTGTTTATGTGAAATCCATGGATATATCTAGTTCTATTCTATTTTTCTTTCAATTTGCTTGGGAATTCGTTATCTGCTAGTGCTGGGTTTGTAGTAGTATTATTATTTCTTCTCTGTTTCATCTTTCATGGCATGATTCTTACAGTATGGAGTAGAGATAGGTTAGGATTGATTCCTGGGAAGGAACCCAAAAAAAAAAAAAAACCCACATTTGATTTTTTTTCCCTTAATTTGTATACAATGGAAAGTTAAGGGCTTTTTAATTGAATTTCCATAAGAGCTTTTTGTCTGAGTTCTCACTGACCCAATTGATTCTTAATTCTGATTTTTTTAATGGGTTTTTGATAGGAGATGAAAAGGGTGTTATAGAAATGATGGATGATACATGCTCTCAAGGGGGCGCTTTTGATCTGTTGAAGCAATTGGAGCATATATTAGAAACTGATAATCTCATGTAAGATTTATTTTTTAGGCCTTTGTTCTTATGTTGAGGTATTTATTTGTATTTTTCTGTTATTGATATGCAGCACTAGTTTATGTTCCAACACTTGGCTTACATATTTTTCTTGGGTTTTTAGATTGTTGGTAGTTTTTACATTTTAGCTTTGTCTACTAGTAGACAAGGGTTGAATTGATTGGGTAGTATTTGCTTCTTCTTCTTTTTTCTTTTACCATGTTATACTTACATTTGGGGTTTCATCTATTAATCTGATTTAGTGATTATCATGCCTGGACACCAATTGGTTTATTCATTTTCCCAATTTTGTGTCACTAGTAGCATTTTTTTTTTTATTATTTTGATGTGTTTGGATGGGGATTACAGTTTTTTTTTTTTTAAATTCCCTGTCCCTTTGCAACACCAGTTTTGTATGCTCGCGATCACTTGATTGCTATTTCTTTATCACGATCAAATAGGGGTTTCCTTACCATTAACATCATCTTCTATCCTATTCCCATGTCGGCATTCCAAGATTTAATATTTTTTTTATTTAGCTCAGGCAGAAAGAAGTTTAATGTATTTGATATTCTCCATACCATCTAAGAAGTTTGCTACCGCAAAGATCATTATTATTCCTTCTTTACAGGGGTTTTTTTGGCTGCATTTAATGCTATCTTATTTTTAGCATTCTCATGCAGTGATGAAGTTGGTTTTGTTCACCCATCCCAGTTCGTGACACTGAACAAAGGACTAAATAGTTCATGCCCACCATCTGCGAGTGTCTTAGAATCAAAAGATGGGAACTTCGGTAGAGACACAGCAGAGGATAATGTTGAGCAATATGACCATAACATTTTCTGGAACAAAGATAACAAGTTGGCCATTTCAACGTCATCAGTACTTCCTCTGTACAGTGCTGCTGTTCATGCATTTATGTATGCTTCCAGACAATATAAAGTGTCAATCAATTTACCAGAGAGAACAGATTCAGTGGATAAATCAGCGGACCATAGTTATTCAAATTGCATAACTTTTCTTGAGAATGAACTGATGAGGCATAGTAAGGCTCTTGTGATACTAAGCTGCGACTTTGGCAGTGCATGGAATTCCAGGTTTTGCTTCTCCCTCCATTTTTGTTGTGTTCACATATGCCCTTCTGTGTGTTTTGGTAAATTTTTATGTTCATTTTTTGAGTAGAAAACCCTGACTCACAAGGTTGATCCTAGATATATGAGATAAGTCTTCGACAACAATGTAAATGATATTTGTAATGCATATGATGTTGATAATGAAATGTTAAGGGTTTTGAGGAACTACCTATCATTTCTTTTGAAATCTTTTGGGTTGGGATTAAAACTGGTCCCCAAATTTAAAAAACTGGGCACATTATTAATATTTGGCTTTTCAATTTCTGTGCAAGATTTGGGTTTGGGTTCAAGTCTATGGATTTCATACCCGGGGACCCAGATACCTGATGACACAGCCATCTATTATATATGTATAGATGTATATTGTGTATATCTGTTTATCAAGTATATATGTATGCATGTATATCATATTAGTATAGTAACTGGGCCTTTTTTCTGGCCTGGATCCAGCCATTTATCAGAGTCCTGGTTAGGGCTTGGGTTTTTAATTTCAATTTGGGTTGAGGTCCTGTAACCTGAACCGGATTCAGGTATGGGTCCTTATTTATAATTTGGGTTAGGGTCCAGTATAATACTGCCCAACCCATTTTCATTCCTTATTTTGACAGGTATTAATGTGCCAGTATTCAAAACTACGATTTGGAGCCTTGTAGTATCTGCAAAAAGTTTACAAAAAAATGAAAAAAAATTAAAAAAAATTTTGGAGCACTTTGCAAAAGGTTGAAGCTTAGAGCCCATCAGAAGTTACTATTACTGGGTATCACAGGGAGTTGCTGTGGATACTCCCATACACCCTGCCAGGGATCGATCCCTGGTAGGGTGGTTTCCAGTTTCATCTCCTGGCCACTGGGCCAACTCAGCAAAAAAGGAAAAGTCCCTGTTATTGTATACAGCTATTTGATTGGGGTTTGAATTAAGTGGTTTGCTGCTGGAGTCATTCAAGCAAAGGCTAATAAGAGACTATCGAATGTATGCACAATTAGTCATTGCTACCACTTGATACAAGTAGGTGGAGTTATATTCAAACATCTCTGTGTTGGTTCAAGCTTTTTTCCAACTCAACTATGAACTCACAACAAAGAAAAGCTTCAAGATTTCTTTTATACTACATATTAATGTCATCATTGCTAACTAATTAACTTCTACGTCTTTATAGATGGAGGTAGTTCTACATGTTAGAGGGAGGTATTTGCAATGTATGATTGAAGGCTGATACTATCGCATATTCTACTGCAGTTTTATGAAGTTATGAAATTTGTCTTTTATTGTTAACTTTGGTGATTATGAATTGCTGTATTTTGACTCTGGTATCCAGGAAGCTAATAGTTTCAAAGAAACAAAGTTTCTCATTATTTATGGAAGAACTTCAGTTATCAACACTCATTCTCTCATATTCGCCAAAAAGTGAATGTGCTTGGAGTCATAGGTAATCTGGTTTTATTACTCTTATCCATACTTCATTTCTGTTGAAAGAAGTTTAATGTATTTATATGTATAATCATGGGATGAATATTTTTTTTTTAATGGTTAGTTTTCCACTTACATGAGAATTAACACCCTTCCTCATTTTGTCTGTCAAATATGTATGACCAATTGATCCTTTCTCTTCAACGATGACAGTTGTTTTTCTGAATTTATTGCAGACACTTTATCATTACCTTTTTTGCTTCTTTCATTGATGTCCATTCAATTATTAAAACTGTTAGCCTCAATTGGTTGTTATCAGGAAGTGGGTGATCAAGATGATCGCTGGAAAGTGTGATAACCTATCCGAGATAGTGCGGAAAGACTCTGAACTAGTGGAGAAAATTGCCGAGGTTTATTTTCAGTTTAGCAGAATTGGATACTATTAAAATTGAAGGTTTATTAACTCATCATTTTGATAAGTGCATTTAACTGCATTTAGTATCTTTTTTGAATTTATGGCCATGAAATCAAGGGTCCAGAGTCTTTACTCCTTTTGATAATTTGGATCCTCTAAGGGTTGGCCTTGGAGAATTCTTTAGGTCCATCCTTATAATATTATAAATCCATCAATGGGGCCCATATCTAAATAAACCTTCCAGATTAACTATCAACCCTCGTTAACTTTGAGAAAAATTTCATTCAAATGGAGTTGGGCCTACCGTCAAATTTACCATGCTGCATAATTAGAGTCGTGCTTTTTGTGTCAACCTGGCTGTTGGCCTAGCTTCTATTGGAGTTAACTTTGGTGGGGGTGATAACGGTCATTAGCAGTTTGATTTATGTGAGTCCCCGCTAATGAATTTATGAGGATGAGCTCAAAGTGTTTTGAGAAATATAGCAGTGGTTTCTTTGTAAAGGTACCTAACCAATTAAAATAGGACTCATGGCAAAGTTTGAGAGTCCTAACGGCCTACCAGATAGACGGCTTGGGACAAAAGAAAAAACTAAAATGGTCCAGCAGATGTTGTTGGCTATTTGGTCAAAGATCAGTAAGTATGTGGTCAAAAATAGAAACCTTTCTCATTGCCTCTCTAATGATTTTAAATGGGTTGTTGGCAAGATCCAATTGACTTGATTTTTTGTCCTTCTATGCTGCAGAATTCAAAGATGAATTATCGTGCATGGAATCACCGGTGCTGGCTTGTTTCCTACATGACAACAGAACAGGTCAGATACAAGATGTTGCAGATTTTAGTTCTAGGCCACTTCAATGTTAAAGCTTGAAGCATAGTAAGGGGAAGAGGATCTTTGCAGCCCTTTTTATGCTTACAATTGCATAGAAATAATTATCTGATGGTGTTTGAGAGGGCCCCTTTCATGTTCTATATAGGGTGAACGTGAAACTGCCTTTTATATGTTGCTTCCGACAGTTTTCTAGTACATGTGGGCTATGCTTCAAAATTTTCACAGTGGACTATGGAAATCACCAATTTGTTCCTTTTGTCCTAAATATGTAGACATGTTTTCAGGTTCTAGATGAATTGAACCAATCAAGAAAATGGGCTGAGTTGCATGTTGCAGATAACTGCTGCTTCCATTATCGCAGAGTGAGTTTTACTAAATTTTTTTATATTGTGTCTACTTATAATCTAAGTTCATAATCAAGTTAATGACTTTCATGTGTTGTACTGAGACTATAGTTAACTTTTCCTAGAAATGCATGCCCTTTTTGTGGTAGATGATAATCTAATCTCTTCTCATACCATCAAGAGCCATGATGTAAGTGGTGACTTTGATGACTAATTTTAGCTGAGAACTTCCTTGAATACATCTTGCCAAACAGTTTTAGCCAAATATACATAAAATAAATTATGAATTTATTTCCTAAATTTAACTGAAAGAACAGTAACCGCAAAGAGAATCTAGATACTCCTTTAACAGGATTCTGAGTTTGTTAAAATGGCTTAAATGGGTTGTTCGAGTGGCAGATTTTGTGGGAAAGAAGACCATTCATAAAGGAAAATGTAGAAGACTAAATAAACTATAATCGGACACATACAGGCAAGCTATGTGTGCATCATCTTGGGGGTTTGATGGACCACCTATGACCCGTAAATGCCCCTCACATTGACCACCCCCGTGAACTAATAATACTCAATTAGACACTCATCTGACTGTCACTATTGGACCAAACACCACACCCAATGCCTCTTAGTGTGAAAGATGATATACTGAAAGCTACAATCATAAGCTTTTTAAATAAATAAATAAAAACTTGCTACTGAATCGAAGCTTTTATTTCTAAAATGGTAGTGCCTTTTGATTTTCATCAGTCGCCACAAAGAGAAAACATTCTTATTGAACTTTCTGATATAATTAAATTATGCTCCTTATCTTACTCTTGTTATCTGCAGCGACTAATGCTTTGGATTTTTGAGGAGAGTCGCTCAAAAGAAGTAGAGGCATGCTTTGACTACAAGACTGATCTTTATCTAGTATGGAAGGTACACGTCTGCCCCATTCAAAATTTTAATGTATGATGGAATGGGGTCATCATCAATCCTTATCTTTTAAAGCAGCCATAAAACTGTGGCTTTGTATCACAGCTTTTCTCATTGCCATCTAACGAGTTGCATTATCCAAACTATGATTTGTGTTGGTTATGTGGGATCTATGTACCTGAGTAGGTCCTGTGGAGTGGGTATTGACATTTAATCCTTGGAAAGAGTGGTTCTCATCCAATAGCTCTGGTTTCAACACCAGTAGATGTATGCTTTGTTAAAAGAACAGGTGGCTGGATGCTGTTTCCTTCTGAGGATCTATAATTCCTTGTGATCTGCAAAGCAATCTTCGGCACATGCATCTCCTTTGACAAAGTCATATTATTTGCTTTGTTTAACTATGGATTCGTAGGTGTCTTCCAACGAAGGACTTTCCTAAGTTGGGCAAGTGCATTATGATTCTTGAGTATCTCAGTGAGCAGTGGATGGCCATGATTATTGTTTGATCAGCTATTCTCGTTGCCATCAGTTAGATGTTTTAGTTTTCAAGTCATTTGTCATCACCAAGAAAATAGTATCCTGGTGGTTGTAGCAAGTTACTTTCCCTTGTATTCATGTTCACATATATTAAGATAAATTTATTGGAAATATTGGCATTATGGTTTTGACAGGAGGAGTTCATATGGGATGAGATGTTGATCAAACGTTATATAGGCAGAGAGGTATGTACTTTATCATTCTCATATAAGTCTTGCTTTAGCTTTCAGCATATAGTTGAATCTGGTTTCATTCATGACTTTTGTAGCACAGGACCGTCAGATCTTGTATATCGAAAAAGTTTGGCTTTCAGATTGGTTGAAGTTGAAAAATATGGAAAATATGATTGGGCTGGATCGATGATCATATGCTAACATCGTAATTCAGTAGCCAATTTACAAAATTTGATAGCATTTTTTTTAAGAATATTGTACTATACATTGCTTCCTTCAATACTTGAGACAATTTAAGCTATGTTCATTATAACTCTATATAGCTCCATCTTTGATATAATCTTGCTATTTGCACCCAAATTTTGGTTAAATATGATAATTTTCAAATATTATATCAAGCTGAATATTGTATCTGGGCTCCTTAAAGGGACAAAAGGGTTCCGTTTTAAAAAAAAAGGGATAAAAGGGTTGGTAAGAATTTTGTAGATGAAAAGATACAAACACATAAAAGCTTACACGAGGGGATAAGAGCATTCCCTTTATAGTGCTATCTCACTGCACATACTCATGTGATGAATAATTCAACAACCTCATTAGCGCCTTTGATTTTAGATGATGGAAACATTTAGTTTTTTTTTTTCTTTGGTAAATAATGGAAACATCTTGTTGGTTTGCCAAATGGAGCAACTTGCAAAAGATTGCAACTAACCACCAATCCATGTGTAGTCCGGTGAGGCATCTTCCTATTTACTGTACAACCAGGGATCTATCCTTGGGTCTATTGGATGAGGACTTGAGTGTTTGGGTGTGTGAGTATGTATGGCAGGGCAAGTAAACAAAAGAGAAATGATAGTTCCTTGGCTTCTGCTTCATATGGCTGTGGCTTGCCCTACCAAAGAAATAAAGCTTCAAAGCACCTTAAACTTTTTTTTTTCCTTTAATGGGTTTCAGATCTATATGCTTAGTCCTTGAATTTTATTGATCAGTAATGATGGTAGAACTCTTCTCAATTTCTCAAAGTTTATTCATGACAGGCTTTATGGGTTCATCGCCGGTTCCTTTCTCAATGTTGGATAAAGCATTTCATGGATGCTCAAAGTGCAATTTGCCACAATTCAGAAAACTATATCTTTGATTCTCTTTTGAACAATGAATTGCAACTCCTCCATTCCTGCTTAAGTAACTCAGATAATGCCTTTGAGGATTGTCAAATGCATGCGGAACTTGCAGCGTCTTATATCCTATGGATATCCAAGGTAATGATATTTTCTTTGTTGGGTTAAAACTCTCTTTTTCTTAATTTTTTTAACAGTGACGAAAAGCTCTTACAATCCTTTTTCTTGGTGCACTGTATCAGCAATTTCCCCATACTCTGGAGAGTGAACTTCAAGAGAAGCTGAAGAATTTAGGACACCTGAAGGGTATACTAAATAAGATAAGCCCAGAAAAGACATTGCTTTGGGAGAATTTAATTGGTTGAGCACAATCCATAACATCTCTTAGAAGCAACGGTAAAGGGTCCTTGTAACACTTGATTGTTGTTATATGGCACATGTACTTATTACCTTTGTAGATCATATATGAACTCTAAAACTGTAACATTATTTCAATTTTTCATGGGGATTTGCTATCATGTGATGCACAGTTGCACACATTTGGGACATACCCATGCCAATTTGATGTGTGACAGCTACTTGGCGTGACATCGTTTTTACTCTAAACCAACTCATCTTTGTCATTTATGTTTATGCATCCACCATCTCATTTTTCAACCGGTTTGCAGGGTTGTCTGATGATCCAATCTAATGTTATTACCAACCCAAGTTCCTCAACCTAGACTTCAACTTAAATCTGATGTGCCAAACAGGAGACTGGAAATGTTGAACTTGACCTTATCCAAAATCATAACAACCCGTTCAAAGGCGCATTCACAAAGTTTCCTTGTGAATTCTTAGGAATTCATAGGAAAGGGGCAGATTTTCACCAAAGGGCAGACATTATGAAGTTTTTGATGATTTAATTTTTATGACGTGAAGTTTGGGCTGCCCTTTTCCTCCCATGATGGTCTATGCACACTACCTCGATTATATGTTCAATAATTTCAAGCTTTCTGCTTCTTCAATGGAAATAGATGGTTTGAATTTGCATTAATTCATCCACAATTAACAACCTGCAGCAATTTAGTGTGGCATTGCAATCTATTCAGCCTTGGGGAGTTTGTGGTATGGTCCTGTTATCGGTGATCCGCAACTTTGAGTGGGACTCCATCAAACGGCTTTGATTAGAAGATCATAACTTGAATATTTACATACTGTGTGGTGGGACTCTTCTTTATTGCCGGGATCAATTACAATGGATATAGTACATGACTAAACCCAACCAGGTGTGGAGTATATCTTTTCAGATAAAATGAATCTATAACAATGAGATATGGGACCATGCAAAAGCAATGGTTAAAATGGTCTATCTTATTCAAGGGTAAGGGGTACATGACTCAAGATGGATGCCCTGAATATTTATAAGCCTTTGTGCACCCTGTTATCTGCAATGGAAATTTTTAGACTTTTTGGTTTGTACATCTTTCTTGGATTCTATTGAGTGGCAATTTATTTGAAACAAAGGCAGAAAAATATCATTTTTTTCCTTGCAAACTAATAATTTTTTTTTTTCGTGGTGTTATACAAACGCATTTTTCGTGCGATGCAAAGAATGAAAAAATTCTCTAATTTTTTTCTGTCTTATTTTTTTACTATGCTTTTTCACTCACTGATTTTTTCTGTAGGCAAGAAGTTAGCTCCACTAAAAATCTATTTACCAAAAACAAACTCTCCAATAAAAAGCGTTCTCCATGACTTGAGAGAAGGGAGGACATAAGAATAGCCTTTTGTTTTTTTTGCTTAAGGAGATGAGAATAGCTTTACCACCCCACCCTGGGAAAGGAACTGTCTATGGTCAAATACTTCCTAACATGAGGAATGTGAACTGGTGGACCCACAAGTATGCAAGTCCTATTCCTGGGCCATATCACTGAATTGCTGGAAAAACTAATAATACTGATATGAGAGTTCTCACCAAATTTTCCATATACAGGGTGGTCTGCCTTCTTTCTTTTCTAAGAAAAAACGTATTTACATAAGTAACATTTATGTACATGGTAATTTACATATACAAATGTTACACGTGTAAAACACATAATCATGTTTTATCAAAATCATCAATTTCACTTGCATAAAATGAATATATTCTACAATTTTTTAGATGTATTTGGAATTTTTTGGATGTTTTTGAAGAAATTCTCAAAATCTATGACCGTTTGACAATTTGCTAGATTAGTAAAAGTAATGTAAACTTTTCATTTTACAGACAATAGGTCACATCAAAAGTTTATATTTATAAAGTTTCCTCTTTATGTTTTTTTTTTTTTTTTTTTTAAAGTCTGGTCCAAAGAATCAAGAAATGAAAGTATACATCTTGACATTTTCCATTATTGCTAGAATATTCAACTATTTATATAATGAATTGGGGGCCCACAGAGGTCCAACAAAATAGACCGATGGGTTGTAACTGTTTTACAAATTACTCAATTCTTATAAATATTTAATGCAATCAGTTTTAAAGTCTTGGGACTTAATAGTTTAATAAACAAACAAAACATTTTGGACTAAAAATATGAGACTAATAAAAGTGTTTGGAGGGGCTCATAAGAGAAAGAGAAAAAATAACTATGTAGAGACTGCCCTCGGGCCTTTTGTAGCTCAAGTGAGTAAATTTTGACGCAAAATCAAATTCATTTACATATCATTCTCACACCATATTTAAATACATAAATGAACTCTAATTTAAATTGAATTTTAATCGGGTCAACTAGGCAGATCTTAAGGATGATGAAGGGGTTTTTCACTGTGTCACATCCACCCTACATCTGAAGACACTTCAATGGCCCACCTTAGATAAGGAGTGGCCCCCACATGTACCCTGATAGCCCCTGTCTCCACATTCCCAAATCCCATTTCCCATGCCTCTTGTTCTTGGCTAACACAGGTCTCTCCCTCCCTCTTCTCCACTCTCTCCCCCTGTTCTCCCCTCAAAATCTTACAAACAAAACACCCATCAAACACCTCTCTCTCTCTCTCAATCGAAAACCCCAATTTCCCTTTCTTATATATACCAAACCCAGATTCCATATCTCCTCAACCCTGACCCAAAAATCCCCCAAAGCCCTTCTATTCTCCATTCAAATTCTCCAAAAACACACCCACAAACCCTCTCTCCAATCCAAATTCCCAATATCCACACCCCCTACATCCAAAATCCTAACAACCCAAATCACCAAACACCCACTTCCTAACCCAAAAATCCCTAATCCCCCAATTTTGAATTCTCCATACAAAACTCTTCAAAAAATAACCCCTCCAATCCAAATCCCCAACACCCCACACACCCCAAATCCAAAAAACACAACAACCCACATCCTTAATTCCCCCATGGCAATGATGGTGGGCAGCAGCAGCGGCGTCGCGGGCGGCGGCACCAGCAGCGACGTCGAGGCTGGCTTTGCGAAGCTCCAGGGCGAGGACTTCGAGTACTACATGCAGACCTACTCCATCGTCCTCGGCCGGAACTCCAAGAAGTCGACGGTCGACGTCGACCTCGCCAGCCTCGGCGGCGGCATGAACATCTCCCGCCACCATGCCCGCATCTTCTACGACTTCCAGCGCAGGCGGTTCGCCCTCGACGTGCTCGGAAAGAACGGGTGCTTCGTTGAGGGCGTCCTCCACCTGCCTGGCAATACGCCCGTCAAGCTCGACTCGCAGGACTTGCTCCAGATTGGGGACAAGAAGTTCTACTTCCTGCTCCCGGTGAGGAGTATTTTGGGTGGCGGCGTAGGAGGCCGCCACGCGCCAATGCCGCCCCATCCGGTGCATATGAACATTGGGGCGTCGGCGTATGGGAAGAAGGGGCGTGGAAGGTCGGTGGGGTATGATGATGATGAGGAGGAGGATGAGGATGATGATGATGATGATGATGATGATGGGGGTGTTGTTTTGGCTGCAAGTAAGAAGATAAGGAGGGCAGGAGATGGGTCAGATGGTTATGGATATGGAATGGGGAAGGGAGGACCATCTGGGCATTTGGGTTAGTATCTGTTTTCCCTTTTTTTCATCTTCATTATTTGAGTTTGTATGTTATTATATTGTCTGTGAATTTTTGCTTAGTATGTATTGCTTGGAATTCATCGTTTGCTGCTGCTGCTGCTGCTGATATTGTTGTTAATGTTAATGGGGGTTCTTAGTTCTATTTTGTGTTTGTAGATCAATTATCTATTGAGAGTTGTAATGCTACTGACTAACTTTTTGATCCACTTACCTAGTTTGATATTTTTTTATTGCCTTTGTCATTTTTGTTGAGTTCTCATTTCTATTATTTCGATGGTTGTGATTTGCTTTTATTTTCATATTTTTGGATTTTCTTTTTTAGGTTTTGATTAGACAAACCTGGATAGATGAGTAAGGCTTCAAATTATAATGATGATGATGTTGATGTTTTAGATTAGTAGTTGTTCTGATTGGTTTTTGGGTTTAGGTGAGTTGATCTGGTGCTGATGAGGGCTGTTGTCAAATTGGTTTGTGTTGAGTTTTTTTTTTTTTTTTTACCCCTGCATAATGCAGGAAGCATTGCTTTTGTTTGTTTGTGTTTTTAACATGTCAATTTATCTGATAGGAAACTTACAATTTATGTTGTAACTCGATAATGGGCAATGGTTTCCTACGAGCAGACTGCAAATTGCTCATATGCAGTCCGGCTCATGGGGCCCACTTAGATGCCGTCTTATCGATGGGGGATATGGTACATGGAAAGGTCTTCTTATGGTTAAGGGTCAACAAAAGAAAAAAAAAACTTAGTTCCGATCAGATCATTTTAACCCTTGATTTAATAGCTTGAAGTTTTAGCGGTCTTTTTACCATCGATTTCTTTGAGATTCAATCTGGTGATGGATAGAGGTTTGATGAGAGTGAAATTGAGTCTGGTGCCAGAAATGTTTTTTTTCAATTTGGGTTTGAGTGTGTGCAATGGCCTGCACTGTTCCAAGCTGGGCCCAAGTGGGCCCTACAGAATTGTCTGCTCGATAAAGTTTTTTAGGGACTTGAGCCAATCCTGTAGATTGTAGATGCTGATTTTGATATTTATAGTTTAGTTTTTGCCTTTTGCTTTAGGAGCTTCTTATTATGGCAACAGATTTTGGCTATTTATTATTGGATTTTTACTCCAATTTAAATGACTGCTGAAACTGCAATTTGACCTTGGAATTCTTAATAGGCTACACTAAAAAGAAATAAAGTGGGCCACATATTTCAATCTGATTAATGTATAACTTTTGTATTGTGGTGACTTGTGACCCATGACCCTATTGCCAAATGCCAACCACAATAGGTTGTGATAAACTAGAACTACTCCAAAACAAAACAATTGAAGAGATCACACTGAATCAAAGTGGAGACAAGTTAGTGTTGTTTGACCCAAATCAAGTGCCACTTGATTTTGGATATTTTTATACAATGATAGTTAGATCTGCAGTGTTGTATAGAGGTGATTGTTGTTAATGAAGCACTTGATTTGGATATTTTTATACAATGATGGTTAGATCTACAGTGTTGTATAGAGCTGATTGTTGTTAATGAAGAATGAACAAGAGATAACAAATGTTTTTTCAAGATGCTAAATGTTGGCAATGAAGCCTCCCATCACCTTAGACACCTATATAAATGTGTGGTCTTTTTTTTTCTTTTTCTTTTTTTCCCAAAATGGTTACTAATTCACTAAACCCTAGGTATCTGATTCAGTTTGCAAAATATTTCTTTTGATAACATCCGTGGTGATTCTGTTTTCACAGAGAAAAAGGGTGAGCCAAGGTCGAGGGCCGACAGGGAAGCTGACAATCAACAACTTCTGTTGTTAGAAGAGAAAGATGTGGTCTCAAATGTAGCTAATGTGCTTTCTGATCTCTGTGGTCCAGGAGAATGGATGCCTATGGCAAAGCTTCATGCTCAGGTTGGTTTGAGAATAGACTTTCTAATTCTGTTACTTAGTACACTTCACAATATCTACTACTAATAATAATAATTGAAAGTATGATTTTACTGTATCCCTGTAAGATAATTCAATATTTTGTATCACTGTGCTTAACTTTGTACTGATGGAACTTATGGACGTGTGCCTGAAATGTATGCTGCTTCATATGCCTTAAGGGAGCGTTTGTGTAGAGGGGGATTCCACGGAATTGCCGTCCGAACCCGGCACCTTTCCTTGGGGCATTTGTGCAGCGACGAAAGACACAGTGAATCCCCTTTTCTTGGCTTCATTTCTGCGCGACATAGCATCTGGAATTCTGACCTGGACGGGTAGGAAAGTGAAGCCTCAGAAGGGGAAAACTGGGCTTTCCCCTTCCACGGCGTTGCACAAACAAACCCTGGGCTGTTTGGGGACTTCACTAATGGAGTTGAGTGAAGTAAAGATTATTTTGAAGAAAGAATAAAATATAAGTGGGTTATGATGGTATTTTGGTTTTAGTTGTTTGTAATGGCATCTTTTTGACTTTCTCTATAGAAAAGTCGAGGGTGTTTTTTTTTTTTTTTTTTTTTTGTGTGTGTGTGTGTGTGGAGAAAGGAGGTTTTTTTTTTTTTTACTTTTTTTTGAAAAATATGGCGGGAAATTTAAATTAAAGTGCTTTTTATGTGACTTTTTTTTAGAAATGGGGGCTTTACCTTACTTGACTCTATTAGTAGAGTTGCCAAACAAGCCGTAAATATGCACATACATTTAGGCCACTTGTCAAAACTAGTGATATTACAAGGCTCAAAATATAATATTGGCATCAACTGACAGGATTGCAGGTTAAGGTCATGTTACCAATAAAGAAAACTGGGATAGTTATTATTATTATTATTATTATTATTATTATTATCTTTCTTTCTGGTTTGCCCATTTTGAGGGGGGTGGCGGTGGGGAACCCATCAGGTGCTCAAACCTTGCACCCTCTATAAATGGGAATGCCTTGTCATCACACTGTGGGTTGCACAATAAACTGGACATATTTAGGGCCACTGATACAACCTTAAACTATATTGGCAAGGTTTAGAAGTAGAGCCACCAATGGTCCAATATACAACACATCATGTTGGTGACCCTAAAACCCAATATGTATAATCGGATATTTTGAAGATGCATTCTATCTCATTTAACATTGCAATGCTTATCCTCCTCCTGTTTCACTTGAGCTGGTTTTCAACCATTGTTATCTTCAAAGACAATAGAAGTAGCAAGAACAATAGCTACAAAAATTGTCTTTCAAGGCTGATGTCCTCTCATTATCATTATCATTATCATCATCTTTATCATAGCATTATCAGACTTGTCCAGGATTGGTGCATCGGATGCTCTCTCAATTGCAATTTATTTTAGGATAATGATGAGTGGAGAATAATGATAGATGGGGAGCCGCCTTCCTTTTCCAGTATCTTGGACTGGGAACAAGTGGAAAATAATAGCTCTTACCAAATTAGGAAGAGATTATTGCCCTTTCTTTATGTTTTCTTTGTTGTCTCAGCAAGAATCAATCGATCACCATTTTGCTCATTGACTGACTCTTACCATTTATGGTCCTCCATTTGAATCTTCTCTTAATGTAAGTTTGGTCCATAGGGGGCATTTCTTTTGCAAGGCCATAGGAGAATCTCATTTACTGTGAAATTCCGGTGGTGCAAGCTGTGTTTGTCTAAACCAACATGCCGAGGCACCCCCGGTAGTGATCACGTTATGGGCACTTTGTATCTGGCTATGGTTTTACCTTGTGTGTTTTTTATGAGCATCCGAGATTCTTCAATATTATCTAATATGTGGACTTGTTCTTTATGCAGCTTCTTGACCAATTTGGTAACGTGTGGCATCATAGTAGGGTAAGGAGATATCTTGCATCAGATGACTGGCCCGTTGTTGAAGCCAAAGGAAGACCTTGGTTTGGCCTGCTTACATTGCTAAGGAAGTACCCAGAGCACTTTGTCATCAACACAAGGTCCAAGGGAAGGGTGACATCTGAGTTTGTCTCCTTAGTTTCCCTGCTCTCATAGAACTGTGAAACAAAGCAAATGGCCTCTATCAATCATCCGACACCAACCTTAGTTCAGTAGGTTGCAGTCTAGTATTTTTGCTACTTGTGTTATACTTCTGTAAATTTTTTTTTTTCTTTGGTTTATTGCCAGTCAGGAGTTGGGGGCATGAAGTTTTGTGGCTTAGGAAATGTGTTGTGTAAGACCCCCTGCATGATAGTCAGTCAGTACTTGTGTTGTGATCAACAAAGTTGGGGGTTGGAACTTCTAAGTATTGTTGTTTGCTTTTTCTATTGTAGTTTTTCTCAGTCTTTCTAATTGGTTTTTTTTTTTTTTTTTTGTTGGTATGTTCGAACTCTTTATTTTACATTCACCTGAGGTGGTCTATCTCAATCCTGTTTTGAGGTCCAATAATCATGATTCCATCTACGACAGACAATGAGTAATGAGTATTGTGAGACTTTTTTTTTTTTGGGTAACGTGGTTGGCCCATGATCACACACCTATGATTTCTCAAGGCCATTTGGTCTTTAGAACTCAGTTGGCAACTGCATACTAAAATCTTGCTGTTATTGCATTTGAGGTTTGTTAGGTGCCGTTGGCCAACTGGGCACCAAACCCAAAGGTTTATTATTAAGTGCTTGAAGACCTCCTGAGACTCCCAGCCAGAATAAGATAACCCAGTACAGCCAAATGATCCAAGACCGCACATAGAAGCCTACCAGAAATATCATCAGGTCACTCATTCTATTCCAGTCCATCCATCAACGGGTTGATGGGCCTCGGATGAACATTCTAGATCGATGGAGTATGGTAGGAGTTGTAATGAAGCCAAAGCTCTAAATGAAACTCTTTAACACATTCCTACGGATTTATAATATACTAGGGCACCTATGAAATGGGGGATTATCTGATGGCCCCTTCGTGGATTTTCACAAACTTACTAAGCCAACGCGAAAATAAGTCTATAATGATCATGATCATGACCACGAAGACTTCCAACCTAAATGTTCCCTCGGAATACAAATGGGCCCTTTGATTGCTACAACCAACTGCTTGGCGCAAGTCCCTCTGTAAAATCATGTTGCTGCAAAGGAGAGACTGAGCTCAACAAGTTCATTATCCATGCACTGAATGATGCATCTTTGATATTCTATTTTACATTTGACCACATATGTGCAGAGCTGAATTTAAATTTCTATGATTCTTTTTTGTGTGTGTGTGTTGATGAATGAATTGTCCATCCAACAACCTTCATATTTGAAAAGAAATATTTATCTCTATCAGCTCCAACTATTACTTGACCAAGCCAGAGAGGCCAGAGAGGCCAGAGAAGCAGATTGCTCATTCATGGCAAGAAAGAACATGTAATTTACAACAAGTATTCACAAACACCATACAAGGAAATAAACGGAAACTTTTGCTGCAGACATGGAATTGAGGTCGGCGGGTTCCTCGTCATTATAAAAAAAAAAAAAAGAGATATTGAATGGAGGACGAATGGACTATCATAAAAATCTCCAATTGATGGGTGAAAGCAAAGGCCAAAGTCCAAACCATAAAAACAAAAAAAAATTAAAAATAAAAATGAATGTATCCCACATGGTCTTGAAGGTAAAATTTGTGGTTCTGATTTTAGGCCTATTACATGTCAGAAAAATATCTGAGAAACAAGGAATTGGTCATCTGATGTTTTATTCAATTACCAAAAAATCTCAAGTTTGACCAATTATGTACAGAAGATTTACGGATCGTTTTCTGATAGGTATAGTGATGTTGCATGTTTTGAAGGTATTTAGGTATTTTCTTCTCCACTGAAGTCTAAATGTTCAGGATTGAACCTAATTGTGTTAATTTGATGGTCAGAATTATGTTCAAGGTTGAAGGTATATGATTGCCTGGAGTAAAGGTTGAATATCTGATGCAATAGTCGGATCCTTTTTTTAAGAAGTTAGAGACCAGGGATGTTTTCCTTTCACAAAGCCTTCTAAATTTGCATTGATTGTGGTGTGAGGTTGCATTCAGCTCAGGTAAAATCCTAGATCTTATCTGTACAATGTCACAACAGAATTTCTATGGTATCTAATACAAAATTTACTTTTCCATTGGTTCTACATTATGTCAAAAGGCATCCTAGAGATCTGCAGCAAAGAATGCATTGTAAACAGCTAAAGTGGTGCGCTGATACAGGCATATCCCACAAAGAAAGCAGGTATTATGCTGCTCAATTTCATGCGGACGAGGTACAGGTTTTGATCTTCCATGAACCAGTACTTTATCAAAATGACGGAAAAGAAAGAAAAAGAGAATGAAACACATCACTTTACCTTGCCTGCAACTCCATTGTCAATCAATATGAGAGAAGCATGAAAACCGCTCTCAGTGAAAATGAAATTTCGGACTCCCAAAGTAAATGTGGCATGCTGACAGTTGTAGGACCTTAGGTGCAACAACGCACTAGAATGAAACTGCATCTGGGCTCCACATCATAAAAATCATCCTGACTATCAATCTCTTCTCATCATAACAATGGATGTGTTTAATGTTTAACAAAGACAATCAAGACAATACGGCACTTCAGCACTATAAAAAACGACGAGGGGCATTACCACCCACAGTTGTTCAGTAAACCTGTGTCATTGTGTCCGTCTGGCATTCTTTGTCTTCTAAGTTTGCTTCTCACAAGTGTCACAAGGACAAAACTAAACATGCTATGTTCTGAGAAAAGCATGGGGGGCTTCATTAGTTGAAATTGCATCATAATTAACATTGTAATAATAAGCGATAACACATGCAAGGTACATAATATCTTAAAATGATAGCACACCACATAATCAAAACAATGTATTCATTAATCTAGTAAAAACCATTGTGCTTCGGGAGATCTCAATCTCTTCAAACTAATTCAATCATAATTGCTCACATTGATTTCCAGTTGGAAATAGGGAAAACAGCAATACCCCTAATTCAGTTTTCTAGTTTTTGCAACCCAAGTGAACAGAAAAATGGATAAAACTCATTATGCCAGAATAATCAAACAGCTAAATGTGCAGAACAGGATCTTTGTTAATTATGTGATGCAAACCCTAGGGAAGGGATTGGGAATGGCTGTATCAGCCCACAGGCCTTGTATCAGTGTGTCCCATATCACAAAGGTTTGAAAACTCTAGGATTTCTTTGCACATCTGCGCTGAAGTTTCAGTTCATATATTCCATCTCCATACCACTAATTTATTTTAATGCACTTGGATTTTAAAGCCTCTTGCCATCTCTTAACTTTTGTATTTGCACCATCTCTTGATTCATCCACAAACACTATATCATTCGCAAACAACACACCAAGAAACCTCCACTTGAATATGAGCAGTTAACTTGTCCATATTCAATGCAAAAATATAAGGGCTTAATAGTTGACCTCTAATGCAAACCTACAGTCGCGGGAGACTCACCTATCCCTCTACAGGTAATTTTCACACTTGTTACCGGTCCTTCATATATGTGTTTAGTGATGTCAATACAACCTCTAAGACACTCTTTTTATCTAAAACCCACCAAAAATCAAAAGGGGACAAACAAATTTCTGCTTTAAAAATTTTCCCACCTTGTTATAATTCTTTCCAAATTTTAAAAACAACCTCCAAATCCTTGACCCCTTGCTCCCTTCTCCATTCCCATATCTTGAAGTTATCACCTTCAATGCACACGCTCTCTTCTCTAGATCTATACCGCCAATTTGCTAGCAGTGTCCAATTATAATCATCTATATTTATCACACCACTCCAATTTTTGAAATCACAAGTTAAAATCCTTCCATTTAAAAAAAATGAAATTTCTTATTTCCCTTGCAATCCCAAGGCCAACTCCTTTTTTTCTGGGATGGTTCCATGATGTATCAGATTAACATTACCATATTGGATGGCCGTAGCAGTAGTAGTTGCTCATAGTTGGCCATGGAGAAATATCTAGTGATAACAACAACCAACTCTCCTCTAATAAGAAACAAAAGGCCAGAGGTTATAATCAGGTGCAACTTTATTATTATTTTTTCTATTGGTTCCACAGAGATCAGATATGTTGCAGTATATATCATAAATAAAGACGAGAATGAAGCAATAAAATCAACACGATAGTTTGTGACGTTACAAAAACATTCATACGTAGGGGTGAGAGAGGAAGTAAACCTCAGAAAAACGACCGAAATATGTAGAAGGCTTCGGTGGTGCTGATAATGATGTTAACAGTGTTCTTCTCCATCCCATTGCCCCCAGTTATGAAAACTCCATCAGTACTTTCCTTCATAACTGTAATGTATTGATAAAAAGATTTACAATTACATCATGTGCCCTTATACTTTTAATATTATGCTACTCAACACATTTGTCCCAAGACTGGTTAACCCTCACAATGACCCCAGTCTACAAGAAACTTGCCACCACATTTTCCTCATCCACCCCGCTTTAGTAAACGAATTCACTGTATCATTGGCACTCATACAAACTAGATGAATAAGACCTTCATACAATGCACATAAAATCTTGATTCTACCGATATGCATGCAAATTTCCATGGACTAGAAGGTGAAGGTAGTCTTTTCACCCAGTTCAATCCAACAGTTGGATCCCCTTGGATGCAAAGTCCATGGACCTGAGAATGATACCCTAAATATCCTCAAAGATTCCCTTATCTACATTAATTTCATCTCATTTGAATCTGCAATTTCTAGTAGGCTAAAGAATTTCACCAACACCTCCTCACAATGATTGTACACGACTTCTCCCAAACCTACCAGCACTAGTTTATCCCTTGCCACCAATGAACATTAAAGTTCTGTACTACTTAAGGTGTAGTCCACTTTGCTACCATTGTATACATTAGTGAGGAACCTTTTAAAACTTCCTTCTAGCTATTAATGAAGTTTGAAACAGCTATATCTCCATTCTTTTCTTCTGTTCATCATGAAGCCTCCCTTAATTTGCATAGTAAAAAAAAACCTCTTCCTTGGAACTCCTCACTAGAAAATGCCCTTTCATCTCTCTTTACACGGGCCAAAAATATGGCCTTTGTTGCCAGTTTCCACACGACTGTTCCTCCTTTGTTCAAATGCCTTCCTCCACTCCGACTTTGTACTACTTCCTCTCAATGACTACGCAAATGCCATGAAATACACCATTCAGAAAAATAAAAAATAAAAAAATTGGAATACAAAATAGCATAGTATCTCCAACCACACTTTTCCAGCAAAGGAACAATCTAAAAAAATGCGATTAAAATCTTCTACCTCACTGCAAAATGGACATAGCATAGATGATGTAGGATAAATCAATTCCCCTTCCATCAACACCTCATTTCTAGTATATTAACCACACATAAAAATTAACCGTAAATTATACTGTAAAAAATCTTTAGTACCAACACCAATACACCATCCCACTTCCCACTTTGGGACCATATTGCAACATATGTTACCAGCTGGCATCAAGCTTTATCAAGCACCTATGAGTGCTTCTGTAACTAATTTTTCTGATCATTCTTAGTGGTCGGCACCTCATCTAGAACACATCTGGAACTGTATAGTCCAGGAAAAGGGGGAGGCAGGATAAGGAAACCAAATGCATTATACTGAGCATGTATAGGTGTCACCATGAATATATAAACCATACTCATGTTTTCTAGCTTTATAAGACAGTTATGTATGCTGCATAAGTGGTAGTATAAAACAATAAATGTACTGTCACCAAATAAACAAGCAGGAGCTCGGAATAAAGAGGCCAATGAGCAGCACACAACTACCAAAATGGGACACAAATGTAGATTTAGAATAAATAGTCATGGGAGGCCTAGGAAAACCCAACAAACCAACACAACCAACAGATATACATATATAGGGGCAATGGAAATCTTGTCAACACTTACATATATAAGGGCAATGGATATCTAGTAATCACTTACAAGTATAAACTCTAAACAGAATGTTAAACATTACACAGAGTCCATAAATACAAAAAAGAAAGAAAGAAGTAGGCATCTTAACAGATGCGTCGGCTCATGCCCAACTCTCACATCTTAGACTAGATTTTTCTTTTCTTTTTATATAGTCAACAAGGGGCACGTTGCGATGGATGCATGTCAAGCACAACAAAGAACTAGGAAAACCCAAAATGGGACACAAATATTGATATAGGTCAAATAGACATGGGAGGCCTAGGAAAAACCAACATATTGCACATCCGTATGCACATATAGGGGTCCCCAAGTTATAGCTCAGCTGACAAGGGACATGGGTGTGTGATTGAGAGTGCATGAGTTCAAGTCCCCAATGTAACCAAAAAATAATAATAATAAGAAGAAGAAGATATACCTATATAGGGACAATGGATATCTCGTAAACACAAATGTATAAACTTAACTAGAATTAAATTTCCAACATTATAGATTCCATAGATACACACACAAAAACAAAAGGTAATCATCTTAACAGATGTATCAACTCATGCCCGACTCTCGCATCTTAGACAAGAGTTTTAATTTTGGACAATCAACGAGGGTTATGTTGCAATGAATGCACACCAAGCACAAATAAGCATGCCCAACATCATTCCCCAACAAGAAAGAAAGTTGAAATGCAAAAGCCCAACAGCCGAAAACATTTCGTGTACTGAACTGTCTTACGCCTAATGGAACTGTAGGGACAATCACAATCTATTCAACTTAAATGGCCTTTTATTGACAATCACAATCTATTCAACTTAAATGGCCTTTTATTGACAATAGCAAATGATTTTCACAAAAAAAAAAAAAAAAAAAAAAAAAAAAAAAAAAAAAAACTCAAATGATAAAGAACAAAATTCACTACCAAAAATACATGTTAGTGCAATAAATTACAAATTACAGATATGACTAGAGAGGACCTTGTATGAATATATCATCAGAACTAGCCAGATTAGTATACAATTAAGTTACCCGATGCGCCCAATGAGCTTAAGTGGATCTTCAAACTACTCCAACTTCTTCCCAGCCATCAGCCACTTAGTGTAGACCATCTTATATCAACTACAGTATTTTACCAATATCAAGAAACCATCATTCATCCACAATGAACTGATCATCATGATTATCAGCGCCAACCCGATTATCTATCCCATTCACATGGTGCAAATTAGGGATCATCTGCGAAAGATATGGGTTTCCTGCAGCCCCGGTATGGTCTGAAATTCCTGCTGAGTGGCCGGTCCACTGGGACACCAGCCCAAGCAACTGATTGATAATGCCCTGCTGCTCATGGAGGATCCGTGACTGGAGCTGGTCCATTGTGGCACGGTGCTGCGCCATCATATCATCCATCCTCTTCTTCCACTCAAGCCGCCGGCGGTCCATCCTCTCCTCCCACTCCCTCTCCTTCACCAGCTCCTCCTCCCTCCGCCTCTGCTCCCTCTCCGCAAACTCCTTCTCCATCGCCTCCCACTCCCTCAACCTCTCCCTCCTCGCCTTCTCCCTCGCCCGCTCCCGCTCCTCCTCCTCCTCTGCCCTCGCCCGCTCCCGCCGCCTCCGCTCTCTCTCCCTCTCTGCCTCCAACCTCCCCTCCCGTGCCCTCAATTCCGCAAACCGGTCAAAAAACCACCCCATCGCCCGCCTGTCCGCGCCCTTCAGCCGCTTCCTCCCCTTCTCCGCAACCACCACAGCCCCCTCACAATCAAACCCCTCTTCACCATCCTCCTTTCCGGGGTCTCCGCAATTCTCATCTCCATCAACCCCACCATCGCTATTCTGAATTTCATCCCCTTCCTCATCATACTCAAACCCTAACCCTAACGCCAACACCCCATTCTCATCTGGGTCGAACCCAAACCCGTCCGGGTGGTCCCGGTTGTTGCGGCGGGTGGCGGAGGGGGGTTCAGGGACATCTCCAAAGACATCCTTGTAGCGGAGGAAGTTGGGCCAGTGGCTGACGCCGTCGGCCCAATCGTAGAAATCTTCTCCGGCGCCGGGGGAGGTCTCCGGCGGCTGCTTGCGGATCTTCTGCTTCACGAGGAGGTACTGGTGGCGCATGTTCTGGACTTTGGTGGAGGCGTCTTTCCAGGACCAGAGCCAGGGGAAGGCGGTGGGGTCGCGGGTGTGGTGGAGGGAGTTGACGTGGGCGGCGATCGGCCGGAATTTCTTCTCGCGGGTCTTCATCTTGGCTAGGGTTCCGTCGGAGGACATCTGGGAGTATTTTTCGATTAGGGTTCGCTCCTCTTCTTCGGTCCATTTCTTCCTTCTGGGAGGAGCCATGGAGGTGGGGTTTTTTCTAGGGTTTGGAGAGGAGCATGAGGGGATTATATACTGAGAGAGATGGTGTATGTGAGATTGGGAGAGAGAGAGAGAGAGGAGGAGGAGATTTGGAGTATATACTGAGGCTTGGTGTGTGTGTGTGTGTGAGGAGGGGGTGGTGGTGGTGTTTTTTGTGTGGGATGAGAGCAGAGGGAGGATTTTGAGGAGAAGGGTACGGGGAAGAGGTGGGTTTGGTGTTTTGACCTTTTTCCCAAGGAGAAGATGTGATGTAACAGTGGGGCCCACTTGATATGGATCATGGTCAATTTTTATGGGGCCCACTTGACATGGATCATGCGGTCCATTTTTATGGGGGCCAACCCAATTGAGCTCATTTATGATTGAATTTTGATTGGGAGTTGGTTTGATGGTCATCTAATCCATTAAATTTTGTGAGTGAAATAGAAAATTTTGTCAAAGAAGATCCTAAAGGCTTTATGAATTTTCATAAAAGAATCTCATAAATTACTTATTTCAAATAATAATAGTAATAATCAGTTTTATGTGACTTGCAAATAAGTCTTTTTCAATGGTCGCCACTTCTTTTTTTTTATTTTTATTAAGTTTTATTTATTTGTAATGACACAAATGCTCTTAATTAAAATAAAGGTTTGGCAGTTTGGGTGTGTTGGTTTACTGGGTACAACTTGGGTCTGCACCTACTCATTATGTTTGGGTTGCGATCTGGTGGTGAGGTAAAATCCAACGGCGACAGTGAGTGGACCATTGAAGGTCCACCTCACTCAGAGGATGCGATTCCATATGTTTGTAACATTCTAAATTTTCTTGGTGCAGCTGTGTTGCATGGTCATGCGTGTGTTGTGGGTATTAATTTTGTTGGATCAAACACTACGGGATACCCTTATCCCTAAATATAAATATTAAAAAAAAAGAAGGATAACTTCATTTTCCCTCCTTCATCCTCTGTAAACCTCAATTTATTTTCCAAAAAAGGCATTTGGGCCAGAGACAAGAGTAGACTACAGGAAAACACCCATTTAAAAGAGGTGTGAAAACCTCTCAGCTTTTTTATAGCAATTTATGAGATTCCTTTTTAATTTTTTTTTTTTTTACAAAATTAGGATCAATTTAAGAAAAAGGAATTGAAAAAACAAAAAAAGTTCATGATTAATAGACTGTAAACTATGTAGTTACAGATTAAGGGTTAGATTGATTTTTATCAACCTTTTGGCCTCACTCTACTTTGAGAGATAGACCCCAAAACCCTAGACCCAAATGAACAAATTGCAATCATGTCCCTTTTGTACAGAATTTTCAGCACAGCTCTATGGGGCCCACTTGAGCTTACCTTTGACCAGTTTAACCCCTTCACACTTTCCCCTTTGAATTTATAAAAAAGAGACAGTATGACACTCTTCTTATCCATTGACTGAAGCTTTTAGGGAGAGCAATGGTAAATAAATGTGGTTAGAAGACTGCAAGAGTTAGATTGTTCTGATTAAACTGAGTGTAGAAGAAATTACTTTTACAGGCAAACATACATTAGGTAGGCCCTGCAACTTGGACCCCCTAATGAACACTCTGCCCTCTTTTAAATGGTGTGTGTTCTTACTCAAGCACGTTTTAACCGTTTTTAGTTGTTTTCATATTAATAGGGCCCCAGTCATACAGGTTTGTAAAGATTAGTATTCTTTTCTTATCATAATAGGAGGGCATCAATACATGTGATACATGAATATTCTATTCTAAGGGAGTTTGTTTCAGTAGTATCCATGCAGTGAGGCATTTCTGTGTATAAACACACAAATGTAGCAGGTTCTTTTGTTGTGGATATTTAGTGAGTTTTCCTCTAATGGCTCAGATATAGCACAAAATCCTCCCTGACATATCCCAATTTGAGCCCAAACCATATCAAAAGCCAGAATTCTGACCCAAACCTGGCTCAGAAAGGAACTGATCTAAGACTCATAACAAATCATTAGCAAGAAACTTTTAAATGATAACCAAACATTTGATGGATGAGTCTTGGTTTGTGGCAAATGCTCCATGGATTCTAACCCCTTTCATACTCTGGAATGTGTCCAGTCTCTTACCATGATACCCTTTTTGGCCCAGGTCCAGTTTCAGGAACATGCAAAGTATAAAATGTTCTTTCTTATGCTAAAATACAAGTGGATGAATTGGATTTGGTATGGTATCTTCACCATCTCTTCTGACCCATAAGAGACTTTTAGACATTTTAGGAAAAAAGATATAAATATATCAAATATCTTAAAAAGATAAACTGGTCAGGGTTTCCCAAACCCACTCCAGACTTGAGCTGGAACCTACAAACCTCAACTTGGACCCATCAAAACCACTACAAACCTACTCCTATAAGAGCAGGTTGGGCACCTGTTCATTCAAGGCTACTGCTATCCCCTCGCAAGGTCACTAACGCCTCATGTTGACATTTTCAACCCGATTAATAAATGGGTCAGGTTAGCTTCCGGTTGTTACTTGTTTATTAAACCTACACCAAATGGTGCATTCATCATCATCATTGGAGGCATATCCATCATGCAGAATCAGCTATGTGAGTTCTACTGCTCAGTCCATCATATCTTTCCTTGATACATCATTCTGCCTTCATTGATACCCCACCTGTATATTTCCTAACCTCCAGAGGCATTATGAAGCCATGTTCGGCAACAATTTGCCTCTGCAGATTTTTCAAATGACGATATATACTGGTTACTGCTTAGTAAACTGCAATATTTTGTCATATTTAAAGACACATGATCATCCATTTTTATGCACATAAATGAATCATTCATCAGTCAAATAGCATAAGCAATAAATGAGCTCTTTTATTCGACAGAATGCAACAGCATTTTTCTTCTTACCGAATGTCGAAAGAGTCACTCTATTCTGCCCTAATAGGGGCCTTTATACACAATCAAAATAATGAGGCAGCCATGTTAGCTAAACCCCGATGCTAAATACGGGTCAGCCTGCCTTCCTAAACTGCTCTACAATCAGGAGTTTGACGCATCTGCCTCAGCTTCTCCAGAAGCAGAATAGTCAGAGACCGCTCGATCACCTCCCGAGTCACTACTCTGCAAGACAGTGCCTGGCTTCTTTCGGGTGCCTGCACCAACCCTTCTCTGGTGTTCTGAAAATGTAACCAATATGACTCAAAATGCTCAGTTAATGATGCCCATGGAAATTTGTTAGAAACAATTGGCACCATTTAGATCCCTTGTAAACACTGGCTACATATCAAAGACTGTAAGAACTCTGTTTCTTCCGGATACTCTGTAAATCTGATTACCTGGAGTCTCTTTTAGATCAGTAAAAAGAGTTCCAAACTATTTACAACTTGACTCCCTAGCTTTTAAGAAGGTATTTGAGTTATGAGATTCTTGTTGCACAAAATTTACTGGGTGATTGATTTACAATTAGAAAATATCCAGAATTCCAGATGCTAGAACTCTGACTAACATGGAAATGGTCCCCATAAATAAGATATAATCATAGTTCAAAATTGCTTCATATGTATGGGTGAGAACTTTCTGTACAGTTCATGCATTATCAATAACATGGATATCTTTATTGCATCATCATGAAAAAAAAAAAAAAAAATGAACTTACTTTTACTAGTAATTGCATTGCGTGTCATTGTCAAGAACTCATCCCACTTAAATTGCAAAAGTTCTTGCTTCTCCTCCTCTGGGAGCTCAAAGTTGGGCTCTCGTCCGCACAAAAAAGCAGCCCTGTGCCAACATTCTTTCAATGTTCAGTTGAAAAGGCAAATGGTACAGAGACTTTGAAATTTGGTTGCAGGAAGGCACTTGGTAATCAAGTATTAAGCTATCACAACTGGTATTCATTTTTTTATTCAGTAATGAGTTGGTATGAGGTTTCCAATTCAGAGTTCGTCATAGTATTTAAATAAAAATTTAATTTTAAATAAAAACATTAATAAAAAAATAATATGCAAACTTTTCCATAAAGAAACGAGTAATAATCATATAAATATATTACTTAGATTCCACAAGAGAAAATGCTTAAAATATATTTCACGAATTGTAAAACAAATCTTTAAATTAGCACTAGAAAAAATCCATGAAGAATTGGGCCTTGTGTCATGTCTGATATGCACCCAGTACAGGTATATGGCCCATTCCGAAGAATCCATGTAATGTTCCCAAAAAAAAATCTTATAATACCAATGGACGAGTTCATTTTAGCTACAGAACTTAAAAAATGCCTTTTCCATGAATGATAAGTGTGCTGACACAGTTATGTGCCTCTAAATCTGACTGCAACCGAGAGTAATATTTTGCAACAAACTATTCACAACTCAGAGTTGCAACCTTGGATGCGGGGCCCATATGGATGAATGCAAATCAAGGGGGCAGAAGGGATTGTAAGGTCTCTCACAGATTAGCAAATGGGATACGCATGGACACAATCTGATGATCCTAAACATCAGATTTAAGCATTCTATTTAAGCATCTTCACTTGAACAAGGTGTCAGTAACCCATAATCTTTTAACTATTTGATATGAGTGACTGTATCATCTTATCTAGAAGAAAGTGCTCTAACAATTACAATGAATAATGGCCACCAAAACTTTCTTTTATTTTAGATGATACCATCCTACGCCTTACCATGGAAGCAAAAAATGGAGGCACTCACCTGTCATATAAGTGAGCTGCTTCTTCTTGTGACCCAACAGTCCCCAAGTGTATTTGTTTCTTGTCAACTTTTATTGCTGCCTGCCATTTCATATTTTTGAAATACACCCCTCTCATCGCACATGGTTCTTGATCTTCAAAATGCTTTCTCCTGCGCCGCCTTCTGTGCTTGGCTTCTTGTCCTGCAAATAGAAGCAGCCAATTTTTCAAACTTGGGACACTTCACAGTATTAATTAGAAAATCATCGTAACTTTTCATGCATGCACACTCAAACACATTATTAAAAATAAATACTTCATCATTATTCAGGAACAACTCACTAAACATTAAATTAATATGAACCAGCTTCAACAATATAAAAAATAATACTTCATCGTTATTCAGTTCCTAGTTTTATTCATTTCCACTGTCCAGAATATTCATTTACTAGAAAAAAGGGTTAGTTCTCTCAACTTACGTTAAAGTTTGGTTTTGAGTGGTCTTACTGATGACGGAAGCTTCCCCCACAAGAAGATGACAAGCAATCATAAATTTACTTTTTTGAGCAGTAATCTCATTATAATATATTAAATAGGAAGGTTGTGGCTTTTATTTTGAATGTTGGTTGTGATTTTGACCGAAGTTATTCTGTTTTTAAATCTTCTCTCCTGACTCATGCAACTACCCACTTTATCTCATTATCAAAACCACTCATAACCACCCCCCACTTCTCTTTTACAGCAAAAATTCAATTTCAATCCAAACTCTACCACTCCCTTTCTGCTCAAATTCTCCTCTTTCCGCCACTAGCTCTATTATATAAATAGGTACTCATAACCTTCTTATTCTTTTTGTTTTCTTTCTAAAATCTACGAATTTTCTTAATGCATGAATATTTAAATTGCAATAATGGTCATATCCGTGCTGAGCACGAGTTATTATGCTAGTAATATATACAGGGAGATGCTCCTATGAAAGCATCTCTCACTTTATTATGAGAGATAGTGTGGGGGCCTTCACATCCATATCCATTGCCAACAACTTAAATGTGAGGGCTCCCACCCTTATCTCTCATATAAGGTAAGAGATATCTCTCATAGGAGCATCTCCCATATATATAAAATGTAGAAAGCCAGAATAAGGCTCTGATGACAATGATATATAAGCTAGAAAGATAGCCCCCGAGACAATCCTTATGATCAAAGAAGCCTCACTCGGGATCTATCATAAGCAAAATCAAATCAGAATAAAAGAAACAGATTGAAGGAAGAAGTGTTCTCGTTGTGACAGCACTTATCTTTTCATAAAAAGAAAAAGAAACACAACTATCCTTGAATACAAAAAATAAATCACGACTTCCCTATAGTTCTCCTAAATTACAAGAGAATGAGCAGGACTATTCTAGATTACTTGGAAAATGGTAGTCCACAGCGCTATACAATCTGTAACATATTTACACTCTCCCCAGGGTCAGCAATGGGACGGGTTAAGTGGATGACCTGCCTTAACCCGCTTCTATTACGGGCAGGTTTGGTTGTGGGTCTATCAGATTCGGGGAGAGGTTTGGTGGTGGGCCTATCAGGTTATGGGGCAGATTCGGGAATTTTAAATCTTGGCCCGAGCAGTGTTCAAAGCTGGTTTGGGTTTTTGTTGCCTCCAACCCACCCTGTCCCATTTATGACTCCTTTTTTTCGATGACTGAAAATATATTAATAAGAAAAGGAATTACAACTAATAAGCTTAATCAACACAAAAACATCCCACGTGAGCGTACTAGTATGAGAGAAATATACGGGACACCACTCAATTACACAATAAAAACACTTGAATTACATAAATGATCCGGGACACCACTCAATTACACAATACAAACACTTAAATTACATAAATGATCCAGCCCTTGCTTCGCTGGTGAATCTTCCATTCCGTCTGCTGACCAACTAATATGATGGAACAAAACCCAAGAACTAAGTCATAGATGCTAGATGGTGAATCTCGTTAGAGTAGAATTGCATCTTTCAAGGGCCCCTAAAGGAACTCATCCGAGAGAGAGATGGGATTGGATGAATTGCTCTCCAAGATAAGGCTAAGCTGATATAGTGCACAATACATATGAAGAGCTTCCCAAATGGCCAAAACTTCTACTTCATTGGAATTTGTTGGCATACAAAAATTCACAAGTAGACAGTACTTCCCACATCTGATCATTCAAACATGGAAGCAAAATCAGAGTTCCAAGCCTCCAATTCTTCAAAACAAGGGTCAAGAAATGTCCAGAATTGTGTGGAGACATTCCCGTAATACCAAGATTGTCCTAGTTCGGTAAAAGTACCAGCTAGGTATGTCTTGGTCTCGATTTGGTGCATCTCGGCAATAGTGCCGGATTGCGTGATCCCGGCTCCATGCTGCTCAGCAATAGCGTCAGGATACATTTATGCCATGACCTCGGTATCATCTTCAGTTCGATTCGATTAACCGAGATGAGTACTAAGCATACGTCCACGTTGCAGAACGTATTGATAGATAAGGATAAACACCGGATAAAGGTAAGGAGTTATCCTTATCCGGTGATTATGTCCATAATCCCTGAAAGATCGGGGTAGAGTCCGAATAAGACTCTATCATCAAAAAAATCAAGACGAGGATCATGGGACTCTCAACCTATATATACAGGGAGCTAATTCATAAGAGGTACGCTTATACGCACTGATACGTATTCCAAACATTGTCCTTCTCTCAGTTCATTCCCCTTTGTTCAGTGACCGCACTAACTTTAGGCATCGGAATGCCTTTGGCTGAGTGCAGCCGGGGTCTCTGACCTTTGCTTCTCTCCTTCCCTTTCAGATTTCAGGCATTCGATTCTTCCCAAGAAGAGCTTTGTATCTATCGAAATAAGTCCGTAAGAATTTAGGCACTTACAATTGGCACCGTTTGTGGGAAAGTTCAAATCAAATTCACAAACACCATGCCTCCAAAAGTTCGAAAGGGCAGAGAATCATCAAGGACCTTACCACCACCACCAGTATTGCTAGCGCAACTGCCGCTAGTCCCTCGCCAGAGGAGATCTGGGGCAAGGTCTGGCGCGGTGAGCGTACAAGGGCCTATGACTCAGTCAAATTCATCTTCAAAGGGGGTGACGGCACCTCCCCGACAAGATGATCCTCTATCGGAGCATCCCCGACGAGATAAATCTCCAATGCCAGCCAGATCTCATCAATCCCATCACTGGATTGACGGCGATGATGATGACAACTCTCTCCTCGCGGATATCAGGGCCCAAAACCTTGTTATCCAAGAGCAAGATGAGTTGATTTGTCAACTCCGGCAACAGCTCCAAGAGAAGACAAAGGCCCCGGTTCCACCCTCTAGATGCGGCCGAGCTCCTTCAGTTGAACAGGATTTGAGACAAATCCTGAATAACAAGAGGCGCGACCGAGCTTACGACGAAGGCTCAAGTCAGGGGTGAAAATGTGGGCGGGCGGCCCAAGCCCAGCACGGGCCAGGCACGAAAAAAAACGTGCCTGGGCCCGTTGACCCGCCCAGCCCGGCCTGGCAGTCCCACTGGGCCGTGCTGGGCCTAGGGCTGCGAGGCCCGAGGCCCGGCCCGGCCCGGCCCTGTTAAAATCCGTGTCGTGCTGGGCCAGTGCCTCAAAGCCCGCGGGCAGCCCGGCCCGGCTCGCAGAGGGCCCAACAGCTAGTTCTTTGAAAAAAGCCCCCTCCCCTCTCAAAAACGGTCAAAAAGGTATTTTTACATTTTTAAACCCCACCCCCCTCGCCCCGCCCGGCAAACAGCTATAAACGGTTAAATGGCGTGGGTTGGGGGGGAGGGGGGGGTGGGGGTTATTAGTGTCTTTTGATCATTTTTTACCGTTATACCCCTCTAACTGCTATAAAACGGTCATATGAGGGGTATTTTATGCCATTTTATCACTTATGAATTCTATAAATAGCCCTCATTTCTCTACACTCATCTACTCTCTCATTTCTCACATTCCCTCTAAAGTTCTAATTCTCTAAGCTCTTTTAAGTCTCATTTTAAAGTCTAAGCTCTCTATACAAAGTTTTCTAAGAAGTGAAGAGTGAGGGTGACTTTTTTAAAGTGGAGGATTCAACTAAGAACTTCTCCATTAGCTCTCCCTCTCTCATAAAGGTATTTATTATCTTTAATTTTGAGTTTTATTTAATAATAATATACATAGTAATATTATATATTAAGTCTCATCTTCTCCCCTTTCTTATATAAATTATCACAAAAAACACAATATACATAATTATTTATTAAAAAAAATATTTTTTATTTAGAAAAATGGCTGGACCATCACCTTGACTTCTCTCTAAATGAGGAAGATCCTGGATTTATTCATTTTCGGTTTCTACGACTAAAAAGAAGAGAAAATCAAGATTGACTTCTCCTATATGGACTTCTTTTGTTAAAGTTACTGTCCCAAGTCCCACGGGAGGAACAGAGGAAAAGGCACAATGTAAATTTTGCAAAGATCTCCTCAGTGGCAAATCATCAAGCGACACTGGCCACCTTAGTAGACACATGAAAAGGTGTATGCGCAAACACACGACTATCGCTAACGATGGGGAAAGAGGTAGGATGGTTCAAACACAACTATCTCAAACAGATTCATCTGGCGGTTTAGGAGTTTTCAATTATGACCATACTAATGCTAGATATCAACTTATTAAGTTTATAATTTGTCGCCAATTTCCATTTATACTTTCCGAAGACCGATGTCTTGAAAGATTTTTGAGGTGGAGAATTTAAAAAATATTTTTGAAAATTTACCTGGAAAAGTGGCTTTAACTTCATATTTATGGACCTCTAAAAAAAATCTGGGGTATATTGCAATCACATCACATTATATTGATAGTGATTGGATGATGCAGAAAAGAATGATTTCGTTTTCTATGCTAGAATTTCCACACTGGTGCTAGGATAGGGTCCACCATCCTTGAAAAACTTAGAGAATATAAAATTGAAAATAAAATAATTTCTATAACTTCAGATAATACAAGCACTAACAATGTCGCAGTAGATTTACTAAAACATTCGATTCAACTTGATTTAAATGGAGATCTATTTCACAATAGATGTGCATGTCACATCATAAATCTTATCATACAAGTAGGGGTGAAATTAATTAGAGATGATTTAGAGATTATTAAATGGATTGTAGGATACATTTTTTGTTCTCCCTCGCGAAACAATGGTGGAGGGACATGTGTAAATTTGAATCTAAGACCAAAGAAAATATCATATGATGTAAAGCCTAGACGGAATTTTACCTATAAAATGTTAAAAGAATCATGTGCCTATAAAATGGCACTAAATCAATATTGTCAACTTTATTTGGAGCATGAAAATATTTTTGTAAGTGATGATAAATGGACCCTTCTTGAGATAATAAGAGATTTTTTAGAAGTTTTTCATGATGCACATTGGTTTTTTTCCAGGGTATATTATCCCACATCAAATCAAGCTTTAGCCCATTTTTATGAAATAATTCTTACTTTTAAAAAGTATAGAGATTTTCCAATTTTTCAACTCATGTGTTTACAAATGGAGGCAAAGTTTTCATCATATTGGAGAATAGCTCCTTTAACATTTTGTATAGCTGCTGCATTAGACCCTAGATTGAAATTACAAGGTGCAGAAACCCATCTTGATGAGATAAACTCTAATATGAATACAACTAATATAAATGACATGACAACGATTAAGACACAATTAAAAACACTTTATTTGGATTATGCTATACCCAATTAGGTAAATCCATAGCGCCCACGGTCCCAACAGGCCCTCCCCAAATACATAAAGTAAAAAAGAAGGCTATTTGGAGTATTATGAGGAAATCTCATGGAAGTAACTCCACTTTTTCCAGAGGATCTTACAACCTTAATGAATTAACAATGTACCTGGGGAGTGATCCTGTTGCAATCTCGGATGATGAAGAAGATGATTTTGATCTTTTGGCATGGTGGAAATCATTCGAAACTAAAATTCCTGTGCTTCCCGTCATAGCCCGTGATATACTAACAATACCAGTGTCTACAGTTGCATCAGAGCATGCATTTAGTGCAAGTGGGCGCCTTATTGACCCCAGGAGGACTATACTTACAGAAGAAACCGTTGAGACCTGCATGTGCTTACAGGATTGGTATGAAGCACGAGATAGGGAACAACACCTCGATGATGATGAGATCGAGATAGAAGACGCGCTAGCGGCGTTACATATGTCGTAGTATAATTTTTTTTAGAATGTATAATAGGCTTTCAACTTGTAATTTATTTTTTAGAATGTATCATAGGTTTTTAAAGTTGTAATTTATTTTTTAGAATGTATCATAGGTTTCTAACGTTGTAATTTATTTTTTAGAATGTATCATAGGTTTTTAAGGTTGTAATTCTTTTTTTCATTTATCAGAAGGTTTGAATTTCATTATATATATATTGATCCAAGTTCAAACTTGTAATTTTTTTGAACTTTTGTAACTTAAATTTCAAGGAAATACAATTTATTTGATGTATTTTTTCAAAACATCATTCGTGTTATTCTACTTGTTATTTCTCTTAATTTCTTTATTTTAATGAAATTGGTCCAAGACCAAGAGTGAACAGTCTAAGTCTCTAAGACTTAAAGAACTTTAAAAAAATTTAAAAAAAAAAAAAAGGAAGGGGGATATGTGGGCCGCCCACGGGCTGCATGGCCCAAGCCCGACTAGGGCCCGACTCGTCCCGTGCCCTGGGCCTTGCTGGGCTGACCCCAGAGGCCTTGGGCTAGGCACGGCACGGCCCGCATAAAGAACCTTAAAAAAAAAAAAATTTAGAAAAAGGAGGGGGATATGTGGGCCGCCCACGGGCTGCATGGCCCAAGCCCAATTAGGGCCCGGCTCATGCCGTGCCCTGGGCCGTGCTGGGCTAACCCCAGAGGCCTTGGGTCAGGCACGGCACAGCACGGCACGGCAAGGCAGGGCCCTTCTTCAGTGGCTGAACGGCCCAAATTTTCATCCCTAGCTCGAGTAGCAGCCACTTGAATGAAGACTCAAAAAGGCCGCAACAAAGACCGGAGGACAATGACGACCTGAGAAAATGGCTTGACCGACAAGTCAAGCAAACGGTCCAGTAGAATATGGAGGTGGTCGATTTCACCCGAGATCGGCTAAACGCCTTCAACACTGAAGATCTCGGCACATCTCCCTTCTCTCAGGAGATAAGAGACTTCTCTCTCCCTGAAAAGTTCAGTGTCCGAAGGTTTGTTCTTTACAACGGGACCTCGGGCCCTGTGGCACATTTCCAGCATTTTACTCAGCGGATGTCGGTATGGGGCAATATCAGTCACCTGAACTATAGAGTCTTCTCTTCTAGTTTAGGAGACATCCCACTGAAGTGGTTCTGCGCACTTCTAGAGGGGTCAATTTCGAGCTGGCGGCAGCTCCGAAATTCCTTCGTGAAAAAATTCCAAGCTCACGGGGTCATCCCCAAGACGGACGATGACCTAATGGCAATCAGGATGAGGCAGACCAAAAACATCACCCAATTCGCCAAAAGGTTCTGGACTGTATATAGCCAAGTTGAGGACACCACTGATAGGGTGGCCATCAAGTCCTTCAAACAGGCTCTATTGCCAGGCAACGAGCTTCGGAAGGATTTGGTGCGGTTCCTCGTGGTCACGGTGAAGGCACTGATGGCTCGTGTGAACCAGTTCATTGAGCAAGAAGAAGACGAGGCCTGAGCTCGGGAAAGCTTTGGCCTTTGGCAGGAAGACAGACCCTCCAAGAAAGACAAGACATCATCTCGGAGGGAGGAGGTAGACTGAAACAAGGCATCGACAAGCTCAGCGGTGGCCTCGGTTCCCATCTCGGGAGGCGGCAAGAAGTCCAAACCAGCCGCTGCCTCTTATTAGGCCGTGAACACGGTCTTCAAGGAGCCAATTTACAAGCTCCTGGGCAAGATCAAGTCACAACCGTACTTCAGTTGGCCGCAACCAATGAAGGGAGATCCCTCTACCCGAGATCAACATAAGTTTTGTGCTTATCACAAGCAAAATAGGCACAGAACCGAAGATTGCAAGGCCTTCAAGTCCCACCTCGAGATTCTCGTCAAGGATGGACACCTGAAGGATTACATAAAAGAGGAGGGCAGCAATAATAACCGAGCTCATCAGCGTCGAGATGATCAGGATAGCGATGAGCCGGAGGGCATCATTAATGTCATTCACCTGGCTCCCGTGCCTAAGGGGAGCAATCAAGCTCGTGTCGAGGCCAAGAAGGCTTCACACAGCAAGCAAGTGATGACAGCCGAACTAGAACCAGCTGGGAAGAAAGCTCGGAAGGAAAGGCCCAAAATCTGGTTTTCAGATAAGGACCTAGATGGGGTCCAGCTCTCCCACAACGATCCTCTGGTTCTGACCCTGAAGTTAAAGAACTTCAAGGTAGAAAGGATTCTTGTGGATCCCGGGAGTTTATCAGAGATCCTTTACTTCGACTGCTTCAAGAGGATGGGTCTCAGAGAAGAAGACTTACAGGAAGCACGCACTCCCCTTATGGGTTTCAACTCGAAGCCGGTGTACCCCAAGGGAAATATCTCCCTGAAAGTCCAAATTGAAGGGGCTAGCATGTTAGCCAACTTCCTTGTAGTGGATGCACCATCCCCATACAATGCAATAATGGGAGAACTTGGCTACATAATATAGAAGCAGTGCCTTCCACTCATCACCAAAAACTCAAGTTCCCGTTAGAGAATGAGAACGGTAGAGTTGAGGTGATCACGGTCAGAGGTGACCAGCACATGGCCAAATAATGCTTGATGGCCGTAGTAACTGGTGAAGCAGAACCAACGCAGGTGCATATGGCTGAGCTGGACAGGGAAGCCAAACTTGAAGACGTCGGTCGAACTCCAGATCAAAAGAGCATTGAAGATTTGACTGAGATCATGATCGACCCCAATGATCCTGAACAGTATTTTCTGCTCAGAAGCCAACTCACTGAAACTGAGAGGTCCGAGCTGTTAAACTTCTTGTTACAAAACAAGGAAGTTTTTGCGTGGACACCCTACGAAATGCCTGGCGTCAATCCCGAGATCATGTGCAATAAGTTGAATGTGGACCCAAAGCACAAACCTGTGGTTCAGAAAGCTCGCAGAACAGGAATCCCACAAACCGAGGCCGTGATCGAGGAGGTTCAGAAGCTGCTGGAGGCAAAGGCGATCAAGGAGGTTCACTATGCGGATTGGTTAGCCAATACAGTGGTGGTCAAGAAAAAGAATGGGAAGTGGAGGGTCTGTGTTGACTTCACCGATCTCAATAAAACCTGCCCTAAGGACAGCTTTCTACTCCCAAAGATCGACCAGATGATTGATGCAACTGCCGGGCATGACAGGATGAGTTTCCTCAATGCCTACCGAGGTTACCATCAAATTCCAATGCACAGGCCTGATGAAGAAAAGACCGCATTCATAACACCTAGAGGCATATGTTGTTACAAAGCGATGCCATTTGGGTTAAAAAATGCAGGGGCAACTTACCAGAGGCTGGTAACCAAGATGTTCCAGGCTCACAGCTAGGAAAGACGATGGAGGTCTACATTGACGACATGGTTGTCAAGTCTAAAAGGTTACAGGACCACTTGGAAGACCTCCATCAAACGTTTGACATCCTCAAGAAGTTTCAACTGAAATTAAATGCATCCAAGTGTGCATTTGGCGTCGGCTCCGGTAAATTTCCGGGAAGCCTGGTCACTAGAAGAGGAATTGAGGCAAATCCAGACTAGATCTTGGCAATTCAAGGAATACAGAGTCCAACTACGGCAAAGCAAGTTCAGAGGCTCACTGGAATGGCTGCCATGCTCAATCGCTTCATTAGCCGAGCTTCTGACAAATGCCGACCTTTCTTCCAGCTTTTGAAGAAAGTTTGAAATTTCAGTGGACTCCGGAGTGCGACCGAGCTCTGCAAGAGCTTAAAACCTACTTGGCTTCACCACCTTTACTGTCAACCCCGAAGCAAGGAGAGGTGCTCTACCTATACTTGGCCATCTCAGATCATGCAGTGAGCTCGGTACTCATCAGGGAAGAAGATGGGCAACAAAAGCCTATATACTATACGAGCAAGATCCTTCTTGATGCCGAGACCAGGTATTTGCCACTAGAGAAACTTGCATTTGCACTTATCAGTGCTTCTCGCAAACTTTCTCACTACTTCCAAACATACACAATACTAGTTGTTACAGAACATCCACTCAAATCCCTTTTCAGAAAGGCATATTTTTCTGGAAGACTCTCAAGATGGGCTGTTGAGTTAGGGCAGTATGATATCCAGTATCAACCTCGAACAACAATCAAGGCCCAAATTCTGGCAGACTTCAATGTGGAGTTTGTTTCTCCTAGTTCGGCACCTAGCCAGCTCGATACCGAACTGGGAGGCACGAAGGATAAGGACGAAGCTACTGAGATAGCAGAAGAGCAATCTTGGAAGCAGTTCCTTGATTCATCTTAGAAGGTCTTCGTCGACGGATCTTCAACCTTCAAAAGGGCTGGTGCCGGCATAGTCTTTCAATCCCCAGAGGGCCTAGTCGTCGAGCAGGCCTTAACACTTGGCTTCAAGGCGTCCAATAATGAATCTGAGTACGAAGCATTGATTGCAGGACTCAACAACGCTAAAATCCTGGGGGCACGGCAACTAGTGGTCTTCAGTGACTCCCAATTGGTGACGAGCCAGTTGAACGGAGACTACCAAGCTCGGGACGAAAGGATGGGGGCCTACCTAGCTCATGCAAAGCAGCTCCTTTCTCAGTTCGAGAGAGTTGAAGTCAAACAGATCGGCAGAGATTCCAATTCTCATGCCAATGCTCTTGTTAACCTGGCTTCTGTTGTTGAGGCTGGGAGGAAAAGAACTGTCGAGAAGGAAACGCTAGAGAGACCGAGTATAGAGCTTCAGCCACCTCAGCATATCTTATGTGTTGATCTCGGTCTGAGCTGGATGGACCCGATCATCTCTTATCTTAGGGATGATCAACTTCCTGAAGACAAGAATGAGGCTCACAAAATCAGGCTGAAAGCAGCTCAGTTTTGGTTGTCTCCGAATGGCAAGCTTTACAGGAAGTCCTACACCGGCCCTTACCTCCAGTGTGTTCACCCAAGCAAGGTTGAAGACTTCCTTTATGAAATTCATGAGGGAATTTGCGGCAACCATATTGGAGGTCGATCACTGGCATACCGAGCTATCAGCCAAGGCTATTGGTGGCCTTACATGCAGAAGGACGCTCAGCTGTATGCCAGGAAATGCGAGAAGTGCCAGAAGCTTTCACACTCCATCCATCAGCCAGCACAGGATCTGAGTCTACTCTCCAATCTATGGCCCTTTGCCCAGTGGGGCTTGGACATCGTGGGACCACTTCACCGAGCTCCAGGGAACAAGAGGTGGCTACCGATTATTTCACCAAGTGGGTAGAAGCCGAACCGTTGTCCTCCATCACCGAACAAGACTCGAAGAACTTTGTGTGGAAGAACATCATCACAAGGTTTGGAGTCCCACGAGCTTTGGTCTCAAACAACGGAACTCAGTTCGACTCCAACTTCTTCAGAAACTTCTGCAAGGAGCTCAACATCAAACACTACTATTGCACTCCAGCTTACCCACAAAGCAATGGTCAAGCCGAAATTTCCAACAAGGTGGTGCTCGACGGGCTCAAGAAGAGGGTTGACCGAGCTAAGGGGAGATGGGTGGAGGAACTTCCGAGTGTCCTATGGGCGTACAGGACCACTCCAAGACGCTCCACTTCGGAGACACCCTTCTCCTTGACTTACGGAATGGAAGTCGTGATCCCACTCGAGGTTGGTCTCCCAACTTTGAGGCCCGAACTCTTCGATCAAGGCCAAAATGAAGTGAATCTGGCCCGAGAACTAGACCTAGCCGAGGAGAAAAGAGATGCAGCAGCTATCCGCCTAGTTGCCTACCAACAACAGTTGGATAGGGGGTACAACCAAAAGGTCAGAGAGAGGAAGTTCTCAGTTGGAGAATTGGTCTTGAAGAAGACACTCCTCGAGGACAAGAACCCGAATGAGGGCAAGCTGGCACCGAACTGGCACGGTCCATTCAAGGTGATCTCGGTTGCCGGGCAATCAGCATACAGACTTGAGGACATGGATAGTAAAGAGTTACCACGGCCATGGAATGCGATGCACCTCAAGAAGTATTATTTCTAAATTGTATTCAATTTTCAAAATCAATAAAAATAATTCTTTCAGAAGAATCGCACTTTGTTGCTTTCAATTTTCGCCAAATTATGGAACTCGGCAATTACCTACCTCACTGCTACGGAGCATTAGGGAAATAAAGAAAAGCCTTAAACAGTTAAGGCACATACGAAACACCATGTTAAAGAACTCGGTGGCTACCTCGGTGATGTAAGTTCGGTTATGGAACCGAGTATAAATTTTTTATCACCAAGATTTCTTGAGTTGGGGAATTCGAGAATGTACGAGGTTCCGGTTATTGAACCGAACTCAATTACCTAAGCAAAATTGACATCCCAAACATGTAAAGAGCTCAGTTAAGGAACTGAGGTCAAGCACATGTAATTCTCGAAGAAATGTTTGGTTGCAAGCATGAAAAAAGAGCAATTGCATTCATAAAACCAAAGTACAACGATTGGTACTACATCGGGAGCAAATCAAACGAGAAAACAAAGAGAATTGTTACACCCTATCCCGAGTTAATCAAGATTAACTCTAGTTAATCGAGATTAATGTGAATTAAGCATGATTAATCAACTTAATGGTAATTAATGACTGATATGGATAAAATTAGTCTTAAATATATGAATTAGGCATAATGGAATAAGTTTGAGAGAGATTAACTTAGTTGAGGTGATTCTAGACCCAAATTAGTTAAGGACTTTCTTGTAAATACTGATTTTAGTGTATTTCGTCGAATGTGGTAAAACTTGATACCATCTCGTGTATTTCGACGAGTACATTAACTTTCATAAAACACTCGATTTCATTTAACCTCAAATAAAGAAAATGAGTCTTGATTTGACTCAAATTGAGAATATATATAAGAAGTGGGGTTTAAATGCAAAAACAACATGTTATATCATGATGTAGAAGAGCCCAGAACCTATTTTCAGTCGGTCATTCCTCTAAAGTTCTGAAAACTGAGTGTAGTTCAGTTCTTCTTCCTTGAGTGATTAAGGTGAAGTTAAACTAGTGATTTAGAGAAGGGATTTTATTTGTATCATCTTCTCCATCGTCTTCTTCGAATTTCTTTGGAGAAAGAGTTAAAGGAAAGCTGTGGTTTCTCTTTATTAAGCTACAAGTAAGTAGATTCAAGTTCTTTGTAGAATTTTCAAGACTATTGAGTGAATTGAGTTGTTGTTTGATACAATCAACTCAAGAGTTTTTATTTTGGAATTGTTCATGGAGTTAGGGTTTGAAAATTGGTGATTTGGATTACATAGAGCTTGAAATAAAGGGGTTTTGTATTTACTTCAACTATAAGGCAAGTATAAACAGTTGTTTGTATTTATATGCTAATAAGTATGGTGTTTCTTGAGTTTTGTTGTCAATTTGGTTTCAACCCTATTCTTAGAATTTGATTTGATTTGATTTAAGGATTGATGAAATGGATGAATGGATTGAAAAGAGGACAGGAGGTCCTATGTTTATATTGCAAGTATATGTAACCTCTTTGATTTTGTGTTATTGAAGTGTTTGGAGTTCAAAGAACTCAATTTCCAGAATTTTGCTTCAGAATTCTGAAGCTCTGGAATTCGTTCTGGAAGTAATTCGGCTAGCCACAAGGCTAATCGCCGAAAACTCACAAAATGTCAGCCTTTGGAAAGCTGACCGTCAGAATTCGGTTAGCCGAATTTGTGAATTCGGCTAGCTGCTAGGTGACCGCAAGCTGACAGAGTTTAGGTCAGTAATTTCCATCAGAAGTCAAGCTACTGGAATGCTAACCACTGGGTAGCCGAAATGGATTCGGCTAGCCGAGTTCGTGAATGTGGCTAGCCAAGTAGGTGACCGCATTGAGAGAAATACATCAGGAATTACAGCATTTTGGAAAGCTGACCGAATGTAATTCGGTTAGCCACCTTCCAGAATGCGGTTAACCGCCAGGTAACCGCCATTGAGGAAAATTTCAGATTGAAATCTGATTTTTTTGAAGTGAAAGCCTAGTCATTAAGGCTATTGTTAGTGATATTGTTTTACCTCCATGGGTGTTAATTAAGGGGACTTTAATGTACAAAATTCACATCGATTGTGATGTCCATCGAAAATAACACGTACATTAAACAACTGAGGATTACACCTGAATGGTTGGTAATATTTAATTGAAATTGTGCATTGAATCGATCAATATCCTAAATGGATAATAATTCGAATTGAAATGGATTGTTTATTTAATTATATCCATTTATTTGTTATTGAATAAAATTAAATGTTATCTTTTAGTCTGGCACTACATAGTGATTTCTATAAGCTCTTTAGAACTGTTACTGTTGCAGCAGATTATATGGGAGTGTTCCGGAGCTCCGTGGTAATGTCAGATGTCTCTGACCCAGACACTGATAAATCCCACATTATATGAATCCTTCCGTCTGGAAGATGGTAATCCTTCCTTATTAGGAAGATGGTGATTGAATTGAATTGAAATGAAATGCTATTGTAGTTTTGCCAAATATGAAAGACTCATATTGATTTGAATTGAATGGTAATTGTATTGGTCTAACTTTGGATTAGACAAATGAAATTGTGTATTAGCATGTTAAATCATGTAATTGTTTATACATTGCTGAATTGTCGAATTCATAGTGTTATTGATGGCATTACAGGCACAGTTGTCCATGCCGGTCCTTCTGAGACCACAGCACCAGCGGAGACGACCGATCAGGTTCCTCCAGGAGGACTAGTTGAATGGAAATGAAACAATATTATATGATTATGATATTGAAACGAAATTTGAAAAGAAAACTTTGAGATGAAATGGATTGGAAATGTTTCACACTTTTGATCATTGCATTGTATTTAATTATGCAAGTGATTAATTTTGAACATGATGTAAATGAATTTTTGTTTTATACATAAGCAATGTATATTTGTTATATTCCGCATAATGTGTAATTGATATCCCTTGTGAATTTTATGTGATTGAAGTTCACGGGAGTAAGTATGCGTCACGACTCGGGGTTATCTCAGATTAATCTTAATCTCAGGCTCGGGTCGTGTCAAGAATTCAAGCAGCGGCCTCGATGTTGGCAGCGGCCTCGGTTTGCGCCACTTCGGTCGCGGCAGCTTCAGGGCGAGCCTCGGATTTAGTGGACGGAGCTGGGGCAGAGGTTGATTCTGGCTTTGAACTTGGGAACCTAGGCGGATTCTTGTAAACAGGGTGATCCTTGGGGACCCTGCTTCCTTCAATGCGGCCAAACACCCGAGCTCCCACACTTGTTGACTCACATTGAGGACCTGAGCCTCATAAAGTGTCATCGCCTCTGCCACCCCTTCATTGAAAGCAACGTCGGTCTCAGCCTAGAGTTCTACTTCAAGCTCAGCTTTTTGCTTTTCTAAGGTGGTTTCAAGCTCAGCTTCCCGTTTCTCTTGAACCTCGATCTTGGCTTTCAGTCTACAAATCTCGGCCATTGCCGTATCAAGCTCGGTCTTGAGGCCGGAGTTTCTGTCCACTTGCTCCTTCAGCTCCTGATTGCTCGCTTCCAAGGCAGCTTGGAGGTCCTCCTTTTTTGCCTCCAGCCCTGAAACCTTGGAGTGGTACAACTGAAGCTTTTCCAGGACGACCTGGCATTTTCGCACTACCTGTAGAAGAAACAGGCGTCAGAAGGTAATAACCGAGATTAAGTACTTGGTAAAGCTTGTGGAAGACTCACCAAAATGGCCGATTGCATCGATGAGACTGCTAGCGTAATGTCATCAAACTCTCGGAGCCTTTGCATGTCCCGTGGCAGGGCGCAAGCTCGGCCAACTGTGGCAACGACGAGGGCATTGTCGGATATACGGTCTTCCACCGTTAACGGCCTTCCGGGCTCGACTTGGAGGCTCAGTCTCCAAGGAGCCGGCCTGGTAGGCTGGGGTGCCATGACTGCACCAAGATCCTTCTCGGGAGCCTTGATACTAGCCCTCTTCTTCCTTGGAGCCTCCTCCTGTGTGGTTTCGGTAGGATGCTGCCGAACTCCTGTACTTGGAGAAGTACCAGGAGCGGGAGTAGAGGCATTAGCGGCAACTGAGGACATGGAAGCGGGAGTAGGATCAGAAGCAGATTTTCATCAAGACGGTACTTCTCACATCTAATCATTCAAACATGGAAGCAAATCAGAGTTCCAAGCCTCCAATTCTTCAAAACAAGGGTCAAGAAATGTCCAAAATTATCAAAATCAAGTTTTCAAAGTTGCAAATATCTCAAAGATGCAAAAAAAATATTAAACACTACAAACAGGATTCATGTCCGATAGAGTCGATATAATCGGACATGGACCCTATAGTCAGCATCTGGTCAAGTTCTGGAGACCAACACAACTTGAAATCTCTCCCAGGATCAAGAAACATATATCCAAGGTATTATGCAAAATTCTAGAGCAAATGAAGACTATTTGGACTCAAATTCAAGCAAGAAAACATGGAAACAGCCCAGGTCTGATTGATCGGACATGGGACCTGAAGTCAACATTGGGTCAACTTTCATGAGTCAAAAGCTGGTGAAATCTTCTTCAAAGTACAAGAATATGTTAAAGAAGCATTTCCCAGACTTTCAAAACAAATGGAAGCCATTTGGACCAGACTCCAGAGATCAAGCAAACTACTCATGTCCAACCAAACAATGCAGTTGTCGGACATGAGGCCCAGCCAGTTTCCTAGCGCACGTTTTCAAATTCAAATTTCCCAAAACTGCTCTATAACTGCTTCAGAGGCCCATAAATACCTCCCTTGGGCATGCATTTGAGACAAAGAACACAAGAATCAAGAGAAATCTCAAGAAGCCAAGCCTCTTACACTCCAAAATCCCAAAACTTCCTGTAACTACCAGTAACCGCCTCTTCAAAAGGTGGAATTTTGCACAAAACTCTACAAAAACACCTCTAAAACCTCTGAAACTTGGTTTTCAACTTCTGGAATGTCCTTCCAGAGGATGAAACTAAGAATTCATGGCCTTTACCAATCACTTCACACTCAAAATCCATGATTTTCATGATTTTCTTTGATTTTCTCACTTAAAGGAGTATGGATGTTCATGACCATCCTAGTACAGTTGTGCATGCCCCCTTAAGCTTCATCTTGGCTGACCACAATTTGGCCCTAGAATGACACAAAATACCAACAACTCCCTTGGGTTACACAAACATAACCCTCGATAAACAAGTTGTGAATTCCAAAGATGACTGTTGGTCAAAATCCAACTCATTCCATCAAAAAACTTGGTAAAACCATCACAATTCAGTCGCAGAGGGAACCCAAAAACCTTGGTAGCCAATTCAGGGAGAAACAAGCAGAAAAAAAAAAAAAAAAAAAAAAGAAAGAAAAAAGAAAAAGGCTGCAGGAAACCCTGCCCGACCAAACATTTCTGTAGGACATGGGATCCTGATTTCAATTATCTTGCAGTTTTCCATCAGTTTCAATATTTTTCATGTATTTTGTTCATTTTGAGATCATCTAAGGCCGAACTGGGGGAGTTGCAAAATATATTGTATAAACAACTTGCATCCACAAGGCCAAAGCTTGAACCCATGTTATATAAATTTGAGAAATGAATGGCAAATCACAGTTTTGTGTAAGTCTTTCTTTCTCATATTTTCTGTATGCAATTATTGTGAAATCCACAACAGATTTTCACAATTTTTTCCTACAAAATCTTTAATCCCGACATGCTTAGAAAACATCTACAATAATTTTCCTTCATGATTTCTCAGTACACCACCAATGCCAGCTAATCCCGGTTTACCACGCATTGCTCATTTATGATTCTTTTCATATTAGTTAGTAAGGTCTTACACACAAAAGCATTGTAGCACATGTGGCAGTGGATACTTTTAAATTGTAAGTGTTAGATTCAATTCATCCCCAATGCAAGAAATGTATGAATGAATACTTTTATATTTTAAATAATTAAAAAAATATAGTTTTATGCCATTTCCAAGATATGAGAATGATGGAACAAAATGCTGTTGTGTGTGTGTGTGTGTGTGTGAGAGAGAGAGAGACAGAGAGGGGAACACATCATGCCACCTAGCATAGTCAATTAAAGGATCTGCTCGCCCATATCTCTCAACTGTCAACCTGAAAAATTGCTCTTGCAGGCGCTAGCACTTACTTTATAGTTTATACAAGGTGCGTAATCCCCTTCTAGTCAATAAACTGCTTTTTTTTTTTTAATTTTTTTGAATTTTTTGAAAATGAAGGTTCAAGAAGGTTCAACTATTTTTATTAACAAGAACATTAACTTACTAGGATCACTGCACTAGAAAAATTCTGTACGATATTTCATAGAGTTCGTTTTTCAATTGCGATTTTGTGTCCAAAATCCAAAACATTTATTTAACTTTGGCACCTGATCTAATCATTTAAAAGAGATTAGTTAGATCTGTAGCCTAAAAGCTCCACAAAGCAAACATATCCAATGCTAAAAAAAACTATAATCATATCCCCACTTGCTAGATCATATATAAGAATGGATGCACATAATAAATAACAAGATAGTAATCTTAGAACTGGTAGTTCCTTTCAAAAGGTAGACACCTGAAAATTGTTGCTTCTGCTCCTCTTTCAATAAGCTAGAACTAGATGGATTTGTTGATCCAAGACAGGCTTCAGATATATTAATCTGTGATATGACAATAAAAAAGAGTAAAGTTCGATTATAAATTAAACCAGTATGGAGTAAGCCAATTACAGCTCAGTGGATGAAAAATCTAGTAAACCACTGAGCATACTCCTAACTATCATTGGCAAGCAAAATATAACCTTCTTCTAGAGAGCCAAAAATATCTGCCCATGTAGATATAGTGCTGAGGCAGAGAATCGAGCCATGGTCAATACCACTAGTGAGATATTATGGATGAAAAGTCTTTTGGAAAAACTTGAGTTTAGAGTGAAGCTTCCCATTCATATTTTTTTGTGATTTGTCAAACACATTGCTTCCAATGGCGTATATCATGAGAGGATATTTTCGCAAAAGCACTGTCATGAAATCAAGTGTTTGAGATTCAAGAGAAGCTAGGTATTATTCTAGAGATGCTGGTTCTCCTAGCTGATATCTTTTTGGACAGTGGAGTGAAAGAGAACATGGCTTCGAATAGGGTTGAGTAAAAAAAGCAAAATTAATAAAACTGACAAAGATAGATAAGGCTCCAATGATGTCGAATTGTCGATGAAGATGACAATGTATCGTTTCATGATAATAAAGTGGTCAGCTAACATACTGCCTGTAAACATAAAGGTCAGCTCGACCTTAATGGGTCAGCCCTCAACCCATGAATTGGGTCAGCCCACAAATCTACAGATTGTATGAGTTGTAATTAGATATTAGTTACCTTAACAGTACATGTAATCATGTAATTAGATCCTCTAATCTAGGAGTTGTAATTAGATATTAGTTACCTCAACAGTACCTGTAATCATGTAATTAGATCCTCTAATCTAGGCAATACTGTGTTATATAAGGATCCTTCATCAATACAAAGATATGAAATTCTCTTGCAATACTTCTCTCTTCTTGTATGCTTCTGAGTAGTTCTGGATACTGTTTACATGGTATCAGAGCCCATCGATCTGTTCATGCAGGCATAAGAGGAGCCCTACTTAACTGATAGGAGAATACTGTATTCGGCTGTGACAAGCACTGCACTACTGTGATCAAAGGTGGCCCATCTGTTGATGATCATTCTGCATCAGAGAAATCTCCCCATTCTGGTCGTCCATTTATCCTAGGAATTCTACACATTTTTCCCAGATTTTATGCTCATCTGAGGTAGGCCATTTGATCTGATTTGTACCTGTCATCTTTGTGCAATTAGTTTTCATCAAGTCCGTTCAGATTTCTTGTTTCTCAAGCTTTCACCTTAATTCCAGTTAGAGGTGTTTCAGATTTTTGAGGCAAAGATCACTGTGTGATCTGATCATCCAATTGATCATCCAGTGGGGCCCACAGATTAGATCTGTGCCCAGATTCAAGGTCGCCTGGACCAATTTTTGGATTTTGTCACATCTGCTTGCACACTGAAACTGAGATCCTTCATCTGATCACTCAGTAGGGCCCATAGCACTCATCTGTGCTCAATTTCTAGTGATCTGGATCTATTTATTGGAATTTTTTCAAGATCTGTTTCATTATTGTGACTGGATTTCAACTCTGACTTAGCTTTGGGGCTGGATTTCACATATTTTCAATCTGTGAGCCATTTGTCTTGCTCCAATGTCTACTGATCGGACTGTTTCGGGTATTAGCATCAAACTTGATGGCACAAACTATCCATATTGGTCCCATCTCATGCAAAATTTCCTAAAAGGTCAAAAACTATGGAAATATGTTGCTCAACAGATCCCTACACCAGATAGTAAGGCTGATGCTTTTGAGGAATGAGAAGCTTCCGTCGGAAAAATTAATTCTTGGATTGCCAATTCAGTCGACCCATCTATTGGGAATCAATTAGCTAAATTCAATTATCCTAAGGCTGCTTGGGATTATTTAGCCAGATTGTATACTCAGTCTAATGCTGCTCACCGGTATCAGTTAGAATGGGAAATCAAAACTGCAGCCCAAGGAACTGACTCCATTCATGATTTCTTCATCAAAATGACTGCCTTATGGGATCAACTGGCTCTAATGGAACCCACTTTTAAAACAACTGATGATGCTCACACCTTTGAAGTCTATAGGCAGTAGACTCGCCTGGTTCAATTTCTTATGGCCCTCCGCCCTGATTTTGAACATGTTCGTGGTCAGTTATTACATAGGTCACCACTGCCTTTCGTTGATACAGCACTCTCGGAACTTCTGGCTGAAGAACAAACTCAGCTTTCTCTTACAAAGAAGAAACATGTGGAACCCACACATGTCCTGTCAGCAAATGTTAGTACCCCGCAGCATGATCGCTCTTTTCTATCTGGTACCAATGACTTTTGCAATTATTGTAAGAAGAAAGGACACTGGAAACAGGACCGCCCAACCAGACCTCAAAGGCCAAACAATAAAACCAAACACTCTGGTCAACAGCCCCATCGTGGTCCCATGCAATCTTATCCACAGCGACCCTATGCGGCCAATGTTACTGAAGATGATAGTTTTGTACCTCCACAAATGGATCTTGCATCTCAGATTCAAGCTATGGTTGATGAGCGCATGCAACAGTTATTTCTGGCTTCCTCCACTGGTTCTGCTTCTCAGATGGCCACTACCCCCTCAGCCTCTGGTTCTGCCATGACCATTTCCGGTCCGTCAGGTACTTTTGATACTACATGGATTTTTTATTCTAGTGCATCCTATCATATGACAAATGACGTTTCCAAACTTCATAATTGTTATACCCCTGCTAGCTCTCTCACCATACATACAGCTGATGCCACTCCTCTACCAGTCTCCCTTATTGGCTCTGTTTCAAATAAGTTGATCTCTCTCACTAATGTTTTGTGTGTTCCTCACCTGTCTATCAACTTAATCTCTGTTAGTCAATTGACTTCTTCTGGATTTCTTGTCTCATTTTCTTCGACTGGTTGTTCTGTGCAGGATCCGCGCACCGGGAGACAGATTAGGACCGGCCTTAGGTCAGGAGGACTTTACTATCTCCACTCGTTGCAGCTTCCATTCTCCAGCATATCCCCAGCCGCACTTGTTTCCTCTCCATCACCCTTTGCCCTTTGGCACTCTCGTCTAGGCCATTTATCTTTAAATAAAATGAAGTTTTTATTTACTAGTGGTGTATTTGGAAACATTTCTGTATCAGACATTTCTACTTGTTTTGGTTGCCAATTCGGTAAACAACATGCCCTTCCTTATAATAAAAGCACTTCTTTTACTAATGCTCCTTTTGCTTTAGTGCATTCTGATGTCTGGGGACCTGCCTCTAAGCCAACGAAAGGTGGTTCCATTTATTATGTGTTGTTTATTGATGATTTCACTAGATATACATGGTTGTATTTAATGAAACACCGTTCTGAGTTATACACTATCTACATTGCTTTCTCCACCATGGTTTCCACTCAATTTGACAAGAGGATTAAAATATTTAGATCTGACTCTGGGGGAGAATACATGTCCCATAAATTTCGTTCTTACCTGACCAGTCAAGGGATTCTAGCTCAATTATCCTGTCCTGCCACACCACAGCAAAATAGTGTCGCAAAACGGAAATACAGACATATCCTAGAGACTGCTAGATCCTTGATTTATTCCTCCCATGTTCCCCTGCAATTCTGGGGGGAAGCAGTCCTGACTGCAATCTATCTGATTAACAGAACACCATCCTCTGTTTTATCTGGCACATCTCCCTATGAAAAATTGTTCACTTCTAAACCTGACTTGTCCTATCTCAAAGTTTTTGGCTACACATGTTTTGTTCTGTTACATGCTAACGAGAAAACGAAACTTTCCCCCAAATCCACTGTCTGTGTCTTCTTAGGGTATGGCATCGAACAAAAAGGCTATCGATGCTATGATCCTAAAACTAATAGGTTACAGGTCTCTCGTAATGTCACCTTCTTGGAACATATACCTTTCTATACATTACCTACACAATCCCCTTCTCCTGCGCAACCTACAGTATACCCTCTTGATCCCTTTCCAGACCTGCTTCCCTCCGATATCTCTTCTTCTCCACCTCTACAGGTATATCATCGTCGGCCCAAACTTCCGTCTGTTCCTTCGGAATCTCCAGCCCCACCTTCTACTTCTGACCATGGGCCTATCTCCTCTGCTCCAGATGTGCAAGATCCTCCTAAAAATCGAAGGTACCCATTGCGCACCAGAATTCCTCCATCCCAGTTTGGCTTTGTTTGTACTGATCATTTTTCTCCATCGTATAAGTTCTTCCTTGCAGCAATTCATACTTTGGCAGAACCACAATCCTATAAGGAGGCCATTACTCATCCTAGCTGGAGATCTGCCATTGCCGAAGAACTTGCAGCTCTACAGAAAACTCACACATGGGACCTTGTTCCTCTTCCCTCCGGGAAACGGGCTATCGGCTGCAAATGGATTTTTAAGATCAAAACCAAATCTGATGGTTCTGTTGATCGTTATAAAGCTCGCTTAGTTGCAAAAGGCTACACACAAGAATAATGGAGTAGATTATGAGGAGACCTTTGCTCCGGTTGCTAAGATGACGACTGTCCGTACTTTTATCTCTGTTGCCGCTGTTCGACATTGGCCCCTCTACCAGCTTGATGTCAAGAATGCATTCTTGAATGGATTCCTTCACGAAGAAATCTATATGCATCCTCCTCCAGGTGTTGTGAGACCTCCTCATTCAGTGTGTCGTCTCAAACGAGCTTTATATGGACTCAAACAAGCCCCTCGTGCTTGGTTTGAACGGTTTAGCACCAGCATTATCAATTTTAGTTTCTCTCAGAGTGCTCATGACTCCGCTCTCTTCACTCGCTACTCGTGATCTGGATGTGTTTTTTTGTTACTCTATGTCTATGATATGATTATCACTGGCAATGATGCTTCTGATATCCTATCCTTGAAGCGTTTTCTTCATCGACAGTTTGAGATGAAAGATTTGGGACATCTGTGGTATTTTCTGGGCATTGAGGTTGCCTACTCTACGCAAGGATATCTTTTGTCCCAAACGAAATACTGCAATGAAGTTCTCCAACAAGCTGGACTCACAGATCTTAAGCCTGTATCTACTCCAATTGAACATAATCTGAAGCTTCGAACTACAGATGGAGATCTACTTTCTGATCCAACTCGTTATCGTGAGGTGGTCGGCAGCTTGGTTTATCTTACCATTACCAGACCAGATATTGCCTATGCAGTACATGTGGTAAGCCAATTTATTGCGCAACCCACTCATATTCACTAGGCTGCTGTACTTCGCATACTGAGATACTTACAAGGCAGTTCCAATCGCGCCCTCCTTCTCTCCTCTACTCAGAATCTTACTCTGCATGGCTATTCAGATTCCGACTGGGCAGGAGATGTCAATGATCGACGCTCCACAACAGGCTTCTCCATTTTTCTTGGCTCCTCTCTCATCTCTTGGAAGAGCAAGAAACATGAGGTTGTCTCACGGTCATCCACTGAAGCTGAATATCGTGCTATATCTCACATTACTACTGAAATTATTTGGCTTCGCTGGTTACTTCGAGATTTAGGAGTTCTAGTTCCTAAATCTACCCCTCTTTACGACAGTGAAAGTACACGGAAACTGGCAACAAATGATGTCTTCCATGAACGATCTAAACATCTTGAAGTAGACTGTCATTTCATTCGTCAACATGTTCGGAGTGGTACTATAAAGCTTTTTCAGATTTCATCAGCTGCTCAAGTAGCCGATTTTTTCACCAAAAGCCACTCCACATCTCGTTTTTCGGAGCTAGTTTCCAAGCTCTCGATGGTCACATTCTCCCATCCAAAGCTTGAGAGGGAGTGTAAACATAAAGGTCAGCTCGACCTTAATGGGTCAGCCCTCAACCCATGAATTGGGTCAGCCCACAAATCTACAGATTGTATGAGTTGTAATTAGATATTAGTTACCTTAACAGTACATGTAATCATGTAATTAGATCCTCTAATCTAGGAGTTGTAATTAGATATTAGTTACCTTAACAGTACCTGTAATCATGTAATTAGATCCTCTAATCTAGGCAATACTGTGTTATATAAGGATCCTTCGTCAATACAAAGATATGAAATTCTCTTACAATACTTCTCTCTTCTTGTATGCTTCTGAGTAGTTCTGGATACTGTTTACACTGCCAATATTAGCAAATATTTTTGTGCTGTTTAGATATTACTTGCACCAAGTGAAGTATCAATATAGGGAGTACCCATGCCAATATATAAGAACCAATGAAGACTGATTATATTATAAGACTACATGCCAATGAAGAGAGTAACAGCTTCATGAACAAACTTAACAGTTCTCAACACTACAATGGAATCGGTTTAGGGAATAGAAAGGTTTCCTTTGGCTTGAAACCAGCTTTATAACTTCAATGAGTTTCCTGATGCGTGAGAGTCATTAATAATCAAGTAACTCATCAAACAGCGACCTAAGTCTATTGAAAACATAGCTGACCAGAACCAGCAAGCATGTGATTGTAGCAATAAGCACCTTCCAACTTTGGTGCAGCCTTTTTCAAATGCCTATTTGTTCCTTCACCCGAATGATACAATAAATTTCGGTTTTTATTGCTGATATGGCATAAAACAAAATCCCTACTCAAAAAATAAAAGATGCTGAGCTCCTTTGGGCCGGAAATATTATGAACCATGTCCAACAGTTTATTCCAGCATAGTTGGGACAAGGCTTTCATGATGATGATGACGACGATGACAATGTTTAATTCTTTGTTGCACAAGAAAGTTTGACAAATTATGAGGGTAAGGAAATGAAATGGTAACCTGAACCATATTAAAGGAATTTGAAATAAAAGACAATGAGCTACTTTGGCAAGGAAGCTGTTAAACACTATATATCAGAAGAGAAAAGTATAAAGGGTGATAGAATAGATTCAAGTACCTGCTTTTGCTGGCTGAAATCCTTCGAAGGCATGGGATGCACACTGAATGGTTTGGGCCATCGGGCATTTTGAATATGATTTTCTGAAACACTTCCATTCTCACTAGCTCTTGGAAGTGGAACCAAGAAAGAACTTCTCCCTGCAATAAACCCATCAAAAGTTCTAAAATATTGTTGTTGATATTGATACCAGATATAATAATCAAAGATATGATTAAAAAACTTATAAGTAGTTGTCATTATTACATATCATCAGAAAAGAAATTATTAGGTAACTATATAGATCTCATCAGAGGGATTTTTCAAAGAGGTCCAATTTATCAGGAATTACTCATGGAGCTATTAAAACTTAAATTTACCTGATCATGCAATTCTAGAATTGAAATAATGGTGGACAATACTTACACAAAGATTAATAAATATGAAAAAAATCAGCAAAGAAATAAATGTGTAATAGATGCAAAACCACTAAACATGCTAAATGGTTTTTAATTTTGATATGATCTTCCTCTCTATCCACAAAACCACTAAACATGCACTCCATCTATAATGTCTGTGTTTATTTCTCAAACCATTCAAATCAAAACTCAGAAGGCTCCCTCCCTAATCCAGCATACCATTTACATACTTTCTTATCTGACTAGCGCCACATCATTTGCAAACAACAGGCACCAAGAAACCTGTGGTCATGTACTGTATTTTTTTTTTTTTTTTTTAATGGTAACCTGTACTAATTAAAAGCTTAGCAGTGCAAAAGGACTAAATGAAAAGCAATGGAAAAACAAAAGGCAAATGCAACCATCCAAAAAAGCCACAGGGCTCAAAGTGAAATAAATAAGTTGTCATGTAACTTGTCAAAGTGAACCTTGGGTGCAACCCAATGCCCTTCAAGCCCTTGGTGAACCATAACCCAACAGGGAACTCAGTTGACAGTAAATATTAGGCATGTCTCAGTTGTGCAATATCATAAGCAATTAAAAAGAGGAAGAAGAAGAAGAAAAAAATAAAAAGAAAAAGTAAAGGACCCACATAATTATATTGATAGAGACGATGATCACCAACCAGGAGGCTGAATTTTTGGTAAAACAAGAAATTGACATGATTCTATTAGCGTTTCTCAGACAATTGTTTTTCTCCTATAGGAAGACTTGTAATTTGTATGGGGGGTTCATCTAATTGGCGTCGGCGAAGCTGGCAACAGTATATCCTCTTATACTGGTGCTAGAGTATTGTTATGTATTTTTTATTTTTATCATCAATAAGACCTTTTGTTGCCGATCCAAAAATATAATGATCACCCATATCTTTTGCCATGAATAACAAATACTCTGTGTTCTGCGATGAGTAGGGTGGAACATGCTTGGCCCAGGTAAGTCAGGCCCGCCTTTTGGCTTGCTCTGAGCTTAAGAGGTCCTTCACTGGACCTAGACCAAATTTATGACCCAATAGTTAAATGATGGGACCTGTGCGTCTAAAGGACCAAGAAGACAACCAAGCCCTTCCAACATACATAGGTAAAATGTGCAAAATATTTTGCAAAAGGGTCCAGCTTGGTCCTGACTTTCTAGCCTGCAGGTTGCATCTTGGCAGGCACCAAATATTAGGCCGCTAACTACACAGGCCAGCTATAGACAATCTCAGCTTGGTCCCTCCAGCTCATGTGCCCAATGCCCATATCAAGTCGGCCTTCATAACATCCACTTGTATCTGTGGCCCCCACCAACTCTGGTGGGACATGCTTTTATCAAATACATTTGAAATGTGCATCAGATTGCACTATCTTTTTTCTATTTCTTTTTTATATATATATTTTGGAGAATACAATTACGATTCAAATAATAAGGAAGAAAAAAGAAGTCTGAAGACATGATTCAGTTGCATGAACAAGAGCAAGTTCCTTTTCCCTTTTCTAAAATTAATTCCTAGGTCTAGCAGAGTATACCAGAGCAAAGTCCCAAAAGTCTGCGCCGCCGTATGCTAACCATAGCTCACTCCAAATATCTAATACACAAACATAAATAGTGTCAGTGGAAAGGCTGAAGCATTATGTAAAATTGATTTATGAATCACAGCAGATATCTAAACCTAGCTCAATCTACACATGAAAGCATGTGGAAGTAAAACAACTATCAATGTCACTACAGAGTATAAGAGAGAAAATTATGCTTGTCCTAGTCATGTAATTAATGTCAAAATAGACGAGGTCTCAAAAAATCTGAAAATGAAATATTTTCGGTATCAATGAAAATTAATAAAGAAAAAGCATCATGCATGGAATGGTTAAAAGAACCTCTTTTAGTTATAACTTATAAGCAGTATAGCTAAAAAAAATCTCTCCAATCAATGATATATTCTCTAAAATAACCCATCCATAGGCATTTGCAGATGCCATTTTTATTTCTATAAACATTTGCACAGTCAAACTTGCACCCAGTGTACCTTCATCCATATTGTGCAGAATGCAATACATTGAATACGTTAATATGACTTTACTAAGCAAAGAATAATAACTACCATCAGCTATTTATCATCAACCAATTAAGAGACCATGATCATAAAAGAATGACAGAATAGAGAAATGATAGAATAGAGAAAAGGGATGGGGCATTGAACACAAGCCCATAGCAGTGGTTGGAAGGTGGTCGTCATTGTCAAAACCAAGAGGTTGAGGGTTAAAAGTAATGTTACCAATTTGGAATCCAAAATCTTACAATTAGAAACTGTACTTCTGACAAGCTCACCATGGCAACTGGAAGAAACACCAGTCCATCCAATTAAAGAAAGATCAATATCAGGCAAAAAGATTAGTTTCTATTCTGTTAAGTAGCATTAAACAAGTTAATAATTTAGTTATGGAGCGCGCCCGCGCCGGCGCCCCCCCCCCCCCAAAAAAAAAAAAAAAAAAAAAACTGCTTCCCTTTGCTCCAATTCATTATTCTTTAGGGGCTGTTTGGTTTCTATGAAAGACTTTGCTTGGACACTCCACCAATCTAAAAGGTCAAAAATGTAAAGATATCCAAGAGCAGTGAGTTCCACTATGCAAAATTACGGAGCTAGTCCTAATTTGCATCTAAATGGAAAGGACGAGGATTCCCCTATGGCCACTGAAAATTCACATAAAGAGCTACTGACGCTCTTCAGATGAGCGTTCCAGATTTTAAGGCCCAATTGGCCCTCAATGCACCCACGACACAATTGGACCCTCTTCTATCATCAGTGTGCCAGAAATCAGCCTTAATCAGACCTATTTGGAGGAGTTTAAGGTGTGCCAACACAGGAAGAGGGATTGAAAAGGTTACATGCCAAATTCCTTGATGATAGATGTAATTTTTGAGCCATTATTAAGGACTCAGCAATTTGTAATGGGGACTTTGTACGAAATGATTGTCATGGTTACCCGAATATTCAATCTGAGGTCAGAAAAGATTAGGTCCTCTGGATGGATGGGATGTGAGTGACATGGATCCAAAGTCATCCAATTCACTATTGGACCTCCACAGATATCGTCATTGGTGAGAAGGCTATTGAAGTGGGTTGATCATTTTAGGAAAAAAATCAAGCAAAAAGTTTGCGAAATTGCTGAAATTATTAGATATCTTCCACTGAGGGGAAGACAGCTCTTTTAGAGAATGGATAATCAATTTGTCAAAGGGAAAGAAGTTTCAGAAGGGAGAGAATATCGTTTCCCTGCAGTTTTGAAAGAAAATGTGTGTGCTGCAATGAGTTGGCTCAACCACGTTAGTAATGAGGATGTAATCACTCAGGTGCATGAAAATAATGACAATAAAGACTATTGTGATGCAAGCCTATTAGTCAATAATTGTTCTCACGATGAAAGGATGGAAAAGAAAATGTTGACAATCATTAAATCAGTAGAAGGGTAGTGAGCGAGTGAGATATAAAAGGAAATCTAAAGGGAGCGAGAATTGCAAAATCTGCATAGTTCATTGATTATGATCAACCTAAACCTATAGAGATCAACCGATAACCAAGCATAACACTCTCAGCCAACAAGGCATACCATGTACGTTGACCTTTCAGTTGGACCAACCAAGCCACCCCAAAGAACAGGTCAGCCACTGATCCGGGCTTAAAAAATTGCCTAATACTAGAAGACAGAACCAGGGGGGGAGCAGGGGTGGCCATGGCACAACCCTCAACCACCCCACCACCACCCAAATGAAAGCCTTGTCCTTTTTACATATGGACCCTTCAGGTTTTCTTGTTTATAGTGGCCCCTCAAGGACAACTTCCTGGGTCCGATGAATATAACAAAAAAAAAAATCACCTTTTTAATTATCTCTGGGTCAAATCATTTCGAGCTACATCTCCACCACCCCGTGTTCAATGCTTCTAACCCCAAAATCAACAATTGTAATAAAAACCAAAACATAACATACCCACTTCACTAAAAACCCTCCAAACCACTTACATTGCTTCCAAAACAAAACCTTTTTAGGTTGAAAACAGAACAAAGGTGGCACAACCCCAAGCTCCAAACTCCCCTTCTACAGCCTGCAGCACATAACCCAATACACCCACCACCCAAACCTATGAATTGAAGAAAACCAAAAACCATCCCACGCTTAAAAAAAAAAAAAAAAAAACCCACACACGGAAACCAAACGTCCAAACATCACCACCAAAAAAAATCCAGCCTTTTCCACCAAATTGAAACTCAACCCACCAACCAAACCCACTCCATCTACCAAACAACACCACCCCAACAAAATCCACACTACCCCCTTCTCTCATTTCCTAAAACCCATCACAAATTAGACAGTAAAAAACCCCATAACCCAAACCCAAAAAAAACAAAAAAAAAAAAAAATCAAAGAGAGACGCCTTATCCACCCACCACCCCAAAAATCAAACAAACTTCTATTAAAAAAATACGTCAAACACTACACTACGTGTACAAAGGCAAGTTCAAAATCAATCCTTAAAGAAGATGAGACTATTCATTATTCATACCTGGGTGATGACAAAAAGGGTAAAAAGAGGTGGAGAGAGGGGTGTTTATGAGGATAACTGAAGTTAGAGAGAGCAGATGGTTGGGGCTCTGGGAGAGAGGAAGGCTTACATCTAACCACCACCTTTCCTTCCTCTTCTTCTCTGTCTCTTGTGCTATAAGTTGGGGGGGTTGTGAGAAGGTGGGGAACGTATGTTTTATGTTTTCTAGCATGGATAGATTACCCAAAATGTCCCTCGAATACATGGAAATGCCAAGGGTAGTTTTGACATCCTCCATTTGGAGGTGGCTCTCTGGAATTACCAAAATGCCCTCATTTGTTATTCTCTCCTTTGTTTCTGATATAGGAAAATTACAGGAATGCCACGCTTCCCGTGACTCTTTATCCTTTCGCTCTCAGGCTCCTGCTGGTGAATGTTCGTGACGGTGGACTTTGTCCCCCTTGTGACGTCAACTTTGGAGACGACACGTGGCTAAGACGCAGGCTGGATCCAATGGTGAAATAAGATGTGGTTAGGTTTTTCTTTTATTTATTCGGAGAGATTGGCCACTAATCAAGAGTGATACTTTAAAGTCGAAAACCTAAAATCAATCTTAGACAAATGACAAGCAAAGATTTTGGGATGTTCTTTATATAATCTCTGCTCTTTAATTATTGACAGCTATATTTTTTACTACACTCTTTTTTTCTTATTGTGTTCAATGAAAGGGACATTGGGAGAGACTTATTAGTTGTTAGACACTTTTCTTAAAATTGTTTACTGCTTGTGGAGTTGCCGGGATGGACTTCCGGACGACAGTGAAAATGAGGTAATGTGGATTGAATAAATAAAAAAAATTGAGCCAATTAAATGATCATAAGCTTTAGTTTTCAGATAAGGTTGAATGTAAATCCCCTGATATTTTATTGGTAGTATGGCGTCTCTCTTTTACAAAAATAACCATGAATTAATCCTTGGCCGAAACAATGATGGTGAGGAATAAGGACGAGTGGGTGTGAATGTGTGAGTTCTGAAATTGAACAACTAACTGCACAAGATGCATATTTAATATGATAAAATTTCATGGCGATTGTCACGTTATTATGAGTACCGCATCTAATGGACCCACCTTATGGTCCATTCGAGTATAATTGGTGTCCTAAACATGGAGAAATTTTTGCTAGCACCGATATTGCTCATGTTAGTATGAGTGCCGCATCCAATGGACCTTCCTTATGATCCATTCGAGTATACCATAAAACAAGGAACGACCCCACCCCCGTCCCGTCATTGATCTTAGCGCTCGTTTGGACAATGAAAATTTATAACTCATTAATCAAGTGGTTATGATGATGATCCGAGCATCTGTCATCATACATAGGCAGGTGGGGGAGATCTTTCAAAAAAAAAACTTGGTCCCATCCCCGGTTCGGCCAACAATAACATGTGTTCAACATAAGGTGAGCATCGATGGTAAGTAGAGGGAACCCTTTATGTAAAGCAAAGTTTTTGAAGCATTTCTTACATAATGACTGCTCTTTATTTATTATGTCCAACTAATTTTTTATTGTAGCCAATGATAGGGATTTGGACTTAATTTTCAAAACTGTATGCTTTTTATAGAGTTGCCAGGATTGACAAGAACCATGTGTGAATTTGGACTAAAGAAATAAGGCGCATTTGGTCGGAGGTCCCTCAACTTTGGTTTTTATTGCAAATGGTTCACATTCGTTTTCCGTAAAGCCAAAGGTCCATTTTCAAGTTTAAATTGGTTAAAAAGTCCAGAGTTTGTGTGGTATACAGAAAAGGAAAACTGATTTCGTTAAGAGTTTTATTTGAAAAAAAAAAAAAAGAATAAGAGAAAACCCGTCAATTTCGCAAAGATTATTTGACTGCACAAATCAAGGATTACGACAGATAAGAGAAAGAAAATGGAAAAAACTGATTCAATGAAGGATAAATCATCTAGAAAATTTGCACATGAGACTGAGCAAGACTGAGATAAATTTATCTGAGAATGGGAAAATCATCTAGAAAATCTGCACATGGGACTGGGCAAAACTCAGATAAATTTTTTCCGAACTCGGATAAATTTGTTCCAGACTCATATAAATTTGGTTCAAATTCAAATAAATTTGTTCGAAACTCAGATAAATTTGTTCAAAACTCAGATAAATTTGTCTGAGTTTTGCCAAAAGTTTAGATAAATTTATTTGAGTTTGAAACAAAACCTTTTGAAAAAAACTAAGATAAACTTTTACATATTTTCAAAGAAACTCACAATAAAAAAAAAATGATATATAGTAGCCACGTGAGGAAGAAAACTACAGAAGATCACAGAAACTTTCGTGCACGACTAAAACGAACCCATTAAAATGAGTTAATACTGATCTTGTGTGAGGCAAATATCAATTCAATACTTCTGATATGTCTTGGTGTAATTCTTCTCATATGTCTTATAGGGCAACGATCATAGAAACTCCTCAACAATAAGGTGGGGCAAAGATCAATTGGAAAAAAATAGGATAATGATCAAATCTTGGGGCATGGTTATCTGATAATTGGAAAGAAAATCCACAAAAGCTTCTACTAGTAGTGCCTCTGCAGCGAATCGTACATTGGTGTAGGAGGCTTGGAATTGTTCCTTCCCATTTGAATTTTAAAATTTGATATATTTCATCTCATTTGAATTTAAAAACTTGATCCAAAACTAGGAAATAAAATCCGTTAGACAACTTGATGCGTTTAAAAGGACAAATCAATCATTAAATATCATGTTAAGGAGCTTAAAATTAGGGATTAAATGCGTAACATAACTTCAAATGGTTAGAAGGAAAAATCAGTCATACAAATATATGATTTGGCATACTTAGGGACCTCCGCCTGCAATAAGTCTAGGCCATGGACCAAAGGCTTTAACCGAAAATCTTGTGGATTAGAGGCCTTAAAGGACAATATTCAGGGAGTATTTATAGACCTTTGGCTACTTTACCTAAGAAATAAAAGATGTCGAGCCAATAAAATAATCATGGGCTTTAAGTTTTTAGGTTCTCAAATTTTTTCAGCCATACACCATACATATTTAATGTGATAAGATTCAATGGCGACCAATGTTTAGAACAATAAAAAAATAAGTTCAACATTGATCCAAGGGACTTGGTTTGCTTAAGGGATTCAACTAATCAAAGATGATCTTCGTTAAAAAAAAAAAAAAAAAACATAGAATAATATATTTTCCAGACAAAGGCCCCTAGTTGATTAGTCTCACGAGCCATTACAAATATATATTTCACATATGATCAATCTAATGATGCATTTCATCAAAGTAAAAAAAGAAAAAGAAATTTACTTAGTAAATAAACAACTTTTATAATTAGTTTTCAACTGACCCTAGGGATCGTTCTATTTTCCCCTACTTGATCTTAGGGCTGTCAATCGTGTCGTGTTAATGAATTCGGGTTATGGGTTAATGAATTCGTGTTAAAATCACCTTAACCCATATACGACCCGTTAACCTAACAGGTCAAAAAATTCAACCCGAACATGACCCGTTAATATAATGGGTTACACAACCCAACCAATTAATACATTAAGTAATTAAGTCATGTTAGAAATTAAAAGAAAATTCATATAACAATATATAAGCCACACGAAATTGTAAGTGAGGATCTCAAGTGGATCCCACCTAAAACCCCACTATAAAATAATAAATTTCAATTTCTTCTTTATAAATATGAATTAATTCTAGCTATACTCAGGGACTAAAAAAATTTTAACGGGTTAAGAGGGTTGTTAATGAGTTACTGGCTTAATTCGTACACGACCCGTTAACTTAACGTGTTAACGGGTTTGACCCGTTAACGACCCGAACCCATTAAGAGCCCACTCGAACCCGTTAATGTCGCGTGGGTCCATGTCGTGTTAACGGGTCGTGTGGCATTTTTATAACCCTACTTGATCTTATATATTTAAATTTGAACCCTCCGATGCTTTAACCTAGATAAATCATAAATTAAAGGAGTGGAGCTCTACAATAGGGCCTAACTATCAAATTCCAAATCGTTCAAAATAAACGGCCTTTAGATATATGGAGTATTCACAAATTTTACATCAATATGAATTTGTTCCACTTCTTTTAACTTAAATTTTATTTAGTTTAAAAGTGAAACATAGGAGGATCCAGACTCTTATCTATCAAACTCAGGGCCACATTTATATGCCAGCTCATTGTTTTAAACTTTCGTCATAGAAAGTCAAATATACGAAATGACAGAAACAACACTTTTAAGGAGATTATGGAAAAATTTTCATTTCAGGCAACTTAGCGAGAAACAACACTTTTAAAGAGAATTTGGCAAAATTTTCATTTCAGGCAACTTAGAACATCTCCAATGGATATGTTATTTTGGAGATGTCATATTCCATTTGAATGCTTATGTGGCAATTTGAAGATTTGGAATTTGACATCCCTTTAAAATTCAAACTTCATCAAATATGTCAAATTTATTATTTTATTATTTTTTTATCTTTTATCTCTTTTGACCTATTCGTCTTTTAAAAAAGATTTTACATTCTTATGGTACCTACATCATAAAACATTAAAAATAATAAAATGGTACGTTGCCTTTGCATCCTCCAAATTTGGCAGTCCAAAGTCTTATACCAAATGCCACATCATATATGACATTTGGAGTAGAGAGTCATCTTATGCCCTTTTTTTTACAGTTGCCACTGCCACGTGGCATTTGAGATAACTGTTGGAAATGCTCTTACTCTATGAATGAATGGGTCATGCTGACATAAAGAAAAAATGATAGGAGTATTTTCATCAATTCATAAAATTCGAAGGGGCTGTTTGTAAGTTGCATTCCACGCGGATGGATGGTGATAGGGGTATTTTCATCAATTCGTAAAATTCGAAGGGGTTGTTTGTAAGTTGCATTCCACGCGGATGGATGGTCGATTTGTCACCATTCGTAAAATTCTTTCAAGAAACAGATGGATGCTTTTACTATGAGATCAGACCGTCCATTTGGTACACTTAGAATCACTTGATGAAATTGTTAATGGTATGATGTCATGATTAAATTCATTGTATCAAAATATTTTTTCAAAAATATAAGAAAAAAAAAAGAGGAAAAACCCTCAATTCATGTATGGCCCACTAAAATTTTCACATCTAGAAGGACTACAAGGGATGGATAGATTTGATTGTGCACAAGGAGTGGAGTACCATCAATCTGACTAAAATCTTCTGCCATTTGACCTAAGACTTTTTTCTTTTTCCTTTTTTTTTTTTTGACATTAAGAGGCCCAAGACAGGAATTTATGGAAACTGACTTGACTAAAATCTCCTGTCACTTTCATGGAAATTGAAATCCTCCTTAGCTAGAAAAGCGAGTTCATTTGCTTCCTTACACGTTATAAGAATTTATCTCATTAAACAATACTTTTTCTAAAGAAAGTCAGAATAATTTTCCTCTCAATTGTTGAATATTCTATCTCGCTAGCTAGCTTAAGACGGGTCTCAAAAAATTCTACCAGACATGATCACCCCCTCATCAAAGTTGAGCAGCTTTAAATGGCATGATTGGTTTTAATTAAATCAAAAGGTGATTAATAGTAGATGATGGCATGCTCCAAGGAGTTAGATTGATCAGAGATGGGCAGTCATTTGAGAAATAAAAAAGTGGGCACTCAAAGTAATTTTTTTCTTTTTCACTTACAAAATGTAGTCAAAGTATGAAAATGACAATAATTTATGAGATTTTACCTGCCTGAATATCTTTAAGCAATTATTGTGTTTTTTTATTATAATGTTTGATAGTTCATTGTTTTGTACTTGACTAAGTTTGCCATAGAACTCAATATTTAATAATTTCTGGATGTGTTTCAAAATGGAGATTTTGGTGACTGACTTGTTCAGTTGTTTCTACCTCAGCAAGGTATAAAATCCTATAATGATTTGGACAATGAAAAAAAGACACAGTCTAAAGGGGTAAAACCCTATAATTGCTAAAAACAATCAAACAAACAAACAGCAAATTTGTATGTATGGCTATTGGCTAGCCTGTACCTACTGCTAAATATTATTAATATATTTTGTTGCTAATCCCCTCACCTACTGCTGAATATGTGCATGGTGGCAATGGGTTGGGGCTCGGGTCCCAACAGCCTGAAATAATGAGTATGGACTTAACCTGAACCTTCCTCAAGTTCCATTCTGGTAGGATTTACAGATTGAAAAGGCATATGGATCTAATCCAAACTTTTAACACATTTGGGACCTAATTGTTTCATACACTTGGATTATTAAGAAATATAATACTTCACATTTATATAATTGGTTACAAATGAAGAATTAAATGTGAATGTTCAAAAATGACCACGACCATATAACCTTCTATATGTAATGGGTCTCTACGAAATGAAAGATGGAAAATCGATACCAAGGCGATCACCCTAGTAATTCAAGTCCTAAGAAAGCTAAGGTGCCATATGTATTGCTATTCATAGAACTTATTTCATCACGAATTCCTATGTATTCCAACCGGGGTTGGAAATATCCACTCTAACCTGGAATCCTCATGTCAGATCTAGGACTGTTGTCACCCCACCCAAAAGGATAAAAGCATTGAGATTTAGGCTGGATTCGTGAGGACAATAATAACTCAACTTTGTCCTGAACTGATTCTATATAATGACAGAGTTCCTATTTAGGATAATTTGAACAAGGACAATTTGGGAAGGTCACTGGAGAAAGTTTTTATGATTGTACTCAATTCGGATTTGGATATATTTTCAATGTAGAAAGTCAGAATGTATCCTTCCACCTAATTGTCCTTATTTGATCAACTTCCCCCATCAATTCTCCTCATCACAAGCCATTTATGTTGAGGCCCATTAAATTACCTAATCAAATTCTTCTAACTCAGTCACCACACATTTACAGATTAATAACAAAACCACTGATCAAATGGTTAGAATCAACAGCCAAAAGTGATTTTTCATTCATTATCCAAGGTTCGGCCAAAAAAAAAAAAAAAAAAGAAGAAGAAGAAGAAGCCCACTATAGATTTGTAGCATCAACAGGGATGAGAATGGATTTACCAAATACTGCAACTGCCTTTGAAGAAAGGGAGAGAGATGGGTCCCCTATGTGGATGCATTCTTTACTTGGGGTTCAGGTGTTCTAGGCCCAAGGACAAAAACACCCAACGCCCAAATTGCATTATATGTGTATATATGCATGCAAGTAAAGCATGTTATATGAGTAAACAAGTATTTGGGTCCCTATTTGGGTGACCTTTAATGCAATCCCTACTCTTCAGATCTTCAATTTAAATTCAGGTAGAAGTACAAGTCTAATAAACCATGACCCAAGTCAGGTATACTCAATTAAGAATTCAATTTCAGGTACACTACCCAATCCCAATTCCAGCCCCAAACCAGTTTTGTATTTTTTTTTCTTTCATAAAAGGATACATGTGTGTGAGCAGAGGATTCCTTGATAGATAGGAAAATAATTTTGATTTTCCTGTTCAATTCACTTTTATATATAAAATTTGATGCAACACATTTTTCTCATCGAAAAATAAAAATAAACTGATTTTTAATGATAGAAAGAAATTTGATTTTCTACATCAAAATTAGGAATGCATAATTTCTCTCCCTTATGAAAAAAGAAATCCACTGAGAGTAAAATCTTATCGCCTCACAAACAAGTCCAAATGTGATAAGAGGCACGCAATGATAAAAAAAAATTAAAAAAATCTATCTATCTGTAAATTAAATGAAGGAGAACAATAACATGTGATTGTTCAGTTGGTAGGGTACTCCATTTTCACCTAACTACCAAGGTTCAATCCATGGATAACTCTTTCCTTTCTTTTTTTTTGCTAACGGAGGGTTCCCAACGTTTTGGGCTGGACTAATCCCTCCGGGCGAGAGAAGCTGGGTAAAAAGCTCTCTGACTCCGTAGCACAAGTGAACTCAACCTTTGATTCCTGAAAAGATGGGAATGGAGGAACCGTGGTTCTAACCACTCGGCTAACTCCTTGAGTTATGGAACTTCTTTCCTTATGGCACCTTCCAAGTAAAAATAAAAACAAAAATAGAATATAATAGAAAGTACATGAGCGTGGAAAAGGGGAGGATATGCAGGAGACTTTGGGGTGTAATGTATAGAGGGGCATTAGGGAAATTGCAAGCTGGATTGTAATAGAAATGGCATAGTTAATAATGGTGGGGGTGGTGCATGAGTTGGTTGGTGAAGGCATGGAAAGACAAGCCAAGATACCAAAAGCACCAATTGTGAGTGATTGGGTGATTGGATTGGGGGGCTGCTGTGCTCTTTCCTCCATAAGGTCACCCATCATTTTATATTTTGTATCTACTAATCAAAAGCAAAAACCTATCTCCCATCCAAGTAGATGAACATAATTTAATGGGCCATACATCCACCCATTTTGAATTGAAAAGCATTATATAAGAGAAAAAGGGGTTGGTTAGGAGTTGACTAAGACCCACCGACCAAAGCTTATGAGCCTTTCCTTTCCATCTCTCTCATGATTAGGGTACTTAATGGGCCAGGTTGGCTGATTGGACCAACTTGGACTTTACTCTTTTCTAGTTGGGCTTGGATGTATATTTTACCTCTTTTTGAATGAAAAGATTCATCAAGGAAAGTTAGATGAATAGAGCTGTACAGTATAGAATGAGGTATTTATACAGATGGTAGAACCTGACCCAATCTGCTAACCCAACCCTCATTTGACCTTCACAACCTGACTCGCAACATGTACAAGTCAGTCATGTGTCAAGAAAACTTGACCCACATGTAAGCGGGTTGGGTTAGGGTCAGTTTGCTCAACCTTCATAAACCCCTCTAACTTGTTTAAATGGGCTGGATTAGGGTCATCCTAAATATGTAAACTCGTTTAAAAAATCTTGTTTAATTTTTAGTTATGACAATAGTCTGTTTTATATGAAATGGGCTGAGCATGTGTTGGGCCTTTTTGGGCTTTCAATTTAACTCAGATATATAGCCTTAGATGGTTATGGGTTAAGATTCTGAGTTGGGTTAAACGGGTTGTCACACTGAATGGAGGTTATGCAAATTGGGTGAGTGTTGAAGTTACCTACTACATTTTATAAATGGGTTGGACTTCAACCTATAGATACCTGTTTGCCCCCACTATATAGGAGTAGGTTGTATGATATTCCCTTCATGATTTGACTCAAATAGTGTCATTACTAGACAAGAACCTACTGGGCCACAAACCCACAAGGCACCAAATCTAGGACCCTCAAACTGGGACACAATATTTTGCCTGTTTGCCAAATTGAGATAATCATGGGCCCACTGGGTAATCTAATTGGGCCAGTTCCACATCATTACTCAAATTAGAGATTCCACAGGCTTTATCCCTCACTAATTGAACCACTAATTACATCAACAACCCCACTCCCAATAGCAAAGGAAAAAAAAAAGTGTGTATGTGTGTGTTTTCGGGTCGCTTACTCAGGCTGTAATTGGACTATATTTTTAGGATTGTGGGCTTTTCCTTGGATAGTTTTATGGCCTGAGTTCTGAATGGACTTAGCATTGGCCTATATTTATACACTCAAAAGCCGGCCTGACCTGACATATTTAGCACAGTAAGATTTATATGCTTTGTAAATGGGTTGGACCTAACCGCAAGGGGTTGGCTGAGTGTTTAGGACCACGGTTCTTCCCTCTTTCTGAGCTAGAGGCCTTGGTATCGACTCCCGGCTTTCCCCTCTTCAGGAACCGAAGGTTGAGTCCACTTGTGCTACCACCTAAAAGCTACAGGGGTTTTATCTGAGCTTGCAGGGAATAGATCAGCCCAAAGGGTTGGAAACCCTCTGTTAGCACAAAAAAAAAGAAGAAGGGTTGGACCTGGGCTTAACTTTGGCTCGATGGGCTGATTCCATTGAGTAATTCACCAGTAAATTGGTTTGTCCCTTTAAAGCCCTATAATTAATCTTTGGTTTGGTTAAAAATCTTAGAGAATCTTTCTACTCAAATTCATATCATTGGATGAATTAATTTCCATGAATTCTCATTTCCTCCAGCATTTTCTCATCAAAGCAATAGTCACCGTTGGATTTGCCCTTGGAATTAACTACAATAAAAAAAATGCACTTACAAAACCGTTAATTAGAGACCCTAAAATCAAGGGACAGGATAATTTGATAGAGCAACATTTGATCGACCGCTAATTGATATTATACCCCTCTAATTTTTATAACCCTTCATCCTTTATACCCATGCATCGTATTTAATCCCGACTGTTGTTCAATTGGTTAGGGAGAGTGTATCGCACCTGAATTCAAATGTAATTAAAAAAAATAAAAATAAATAAACAATACATTTTTTAATTAATTAATCAATATCCAACAATTAAAAGTCGGATTGGGACTGGGTGGTTTCAGGCCCAGTTTATATATAACTGTTCCCAAATCCCATGCCATGTTGAAAGCCCAATCTAGGGTTTTTGCAGTTGAAGGAAAGAAAGCTAGGGTTTTTTAAAGCACTCCAAATTCCCAATCCTCTTTCTTTTGCGCTCGTGAAACGAAACCCTAGCAAGATGATCTACGACGTGAATTCCCCTCTCTTCAGATCCTTCCTTAGCCAGAAAGGCGGCGCTTCTGACAAGAGGTATTGATCTCTCTCTCTCTCTCTCTCTCTCTCATTGTAATCTTGTCTCTTTTATTTCTACTCATCGTATCTGTTTGATCTTTGATTTCATGAATCTCAGTCTTTCCCATGGTTTTGATTTTCTTCTGGAACTTTTTAAATTCTTACTCGAGCATGTTCTTGGGTTTATGTGAATCTGTTGTTGGTTTTTATTTGTATGGGTTTACAATCAAAATCAAACAATTGGAAAACGTGATATTAGGCTGTGTGTAGTTTGCGAAATCGCGGCTTCGAAGTTGCAAATAGGTTCTTGAGGGCTGCCAATTACAGGCAGGGATTGTATCCAGACTCAAGTAAAATCACTCCCTAGAATCTTTGATTACATCAAATCACTAAAATCTCTCTTAAATTTAAATAAAATCAAATCACTAAAATTACTAATCTATTTAAGGGAAGCAAATCAATGGATTGGGCCCTCTTCTTCTTGGACCGCATTGCATCAGATTCACACTGATGGATGGATGGATGGAATTCATATAACACCATTGATGCCCAACCTATGGAGTCATGACCATTGTAAACTGGAGTAGCCTTTATAGAAGGGAAAACACTTGTGTAATGCAATCACAGTAATGAGATTGGAATTGCATATTTTCATTGAATGCATAAATGAGAGAATACAAAGGAATTTATTGAGGATGGGATAACAAATCCTGTGTATCAGGGGTTCTAGATAGGATTTCCTTCTCTCTCTATGAGATGATTATATGTTCATTTTTTCTAAAGATTTTGCGTCCTCTCTCCTACCGATTAGATGCAAATAAATTATCTTATTAGATCTAGAAAATCTTCTTAGTTTTTTTTTTTTTTTTTTCATTGAAACCAGCACATTAGTACAAGAGAAATATTCCATATGCTATATGGCTGCTACTTGAAAGGCCACCCAAAAAACATCCCAAAAAAATAACAACGCAACTGAAATAAATCATTAAAAACTCAAAATCCCATTCACACAATCAAAAAGCTTTGATGTACCACTCGATCCTTAGCTGAGGAATCCGCCGTTGAGTTCTCACTTATCTTAACATGCACAAAGGAAATCTCCACATCTTTGGAAAGATCATGGACCTCTTCCACTGCATCTGCAAAAGCCCAAGGGCTACATGAACTGAAAGCCCATCTGATAGTATAAGCTGAATCTTGCAACCTTTTAATCCAATGCACAGAGCTTCAATTTCCTCTTTCTTGACCGAAACATACCCCCACCGTGCCAGGGAAACACATGATAATGTTTTCTCACCGACTTGAATAGATGAGCTTCCTTTAATCCAATGCACAAAGATTCCATTTCTGCTTTATTGGTGGAACATTCCCTCCTGGGCCAGAGAAATACGTGATATGTTTTCCCAATGTCTTGAAAAAGACCATTTAAACCGGCAGGACCCTATTAAAACCCTGCGGCGGAGGACACCAAATAGGATGAGAAACAAGGCGGAGAAGGCAACCTCATGCCAATTCCTTATAATTGAACCAATAGAGAAGTCTCAAAGAATAGGAATGGTTGAATGAAATACATTAAGCTGTGAAGAATTTGACCTTCTCCACAAGAAGATCCAGAGAGGAGGATTTGTTTTTAAAATATCTAGCATTTCTCTCTTTTCATGAAGTTCATATGATTACTAGGAAAGACAACTGCCACGTAATTAGTAGCGAACTCATGATTTTCATTTGAGGGGTGTGCACCTTGATAGGTAGTTTGGTTTTGGGGCAAACCAAGGATTTTCATGTGGATTTTGAGGGTGGACCCATGGTTTTTATTGGATTTTTAAAGCGCACTGCGGTTTAACGGGTGCGATCGCACCCGCGTGCTTGTGCCTGGGTCCGCCCCTGCCCATAATCCTCCCCCTAGGGGACCCCACTGCCAGTCCTCAAGCCTCAAACATCAGACAAAGTACCTAGGAAAACCTATCTGCAACCAAATGACCGTGAAACGGACCTCCAAAGAACTTGGGATATCCTGCAAATAAGCAGCAGGCGATCAACTGATTCCGCATTGGCCATGTGTAGGGGGGCAGTCATTCACAATGATTAGCTTACGTCTCCAAAGACTATCGATGGGAGAATACCTTTGAAACTTTGAGACTGCCCACTGGTCTGAAACTAACTTTGGTGCTCAGAATTTTAAAAACCAAGAATATATATATATATATATATATATTGAAATCTTCTTGATAATTTGCCAAACTAAGAATTCAAATATATGAAATCTTCATGGAAACCTTCCATCCTGAGGTGGGTCTGGCTCCTAGTAAGCAATTAACAGCCTGGCCCACCCAGTCATACGCTTACATGAAGTGGCTGAGCTTTCACTCTAATTGATGATGAACATTATGCTGATCACGTGTTTGACCTGTGTGGGGGCTCACTATTGCTTGTTCTAAACTGCTCACATCTTGCCCTCCCATGTCTTCATGTATAGGAGCTGCAGTAAATTTTACTCCATCTGGAGTCTGGACTGATATATATATATATATATTGTTGGATTAATCATGTCTTTCTGAAGAAGCTACTGTATTCTTAGGCACGTTGATCCAAATTCACTCTGATTGGAGTCAAAGTTGGGCAAGTGCTATCAGAAGGCATGTCATATGGGGTGTTCTTATTGAGCAATAGTATGCCCACAGATCAAATGAAGTGGTTACTGAAGTTCAGTACTGTCTGATGGCAAGACTGGATCACTGTTCTTTATGCATGGAAAAAAAAAAACTCATTATGCCTGCAGCAGTTTTTCAGATCTTGCCTGAGCACTGGATGTTATTTTTATTTTGGATGTTTAGGAAAACGGAAGAGCAAAAGCCAAGGGAGCAGAAGCCCAAAGCGAATGAGAACAAGCCTGTAATGACGGAGTAATACTAGACAGCATTGGTGATGAACTTCAACATGTGAAATGAAGTTAAAACAGTGCTAGATTTTGGATTCTGATATTTTCAAGCATGTTATCCTAGAGCTGGTTCAAGGTGTTTTTTTGACCGATATTGTACTCATTTTCTGTTTCAAGAGTAGTCTTATCTAACCCGTTTTGAGTTTCCATTGACCCATGAGTCCACCTAGGGGCTTCAAAATTTTTGTTCAGGGGCCATCATGTTAACAAAGAAAAAAGAATTTGCCGTCGCACTAAGGAACTTAGTGAAATGATTGCCCTGGTCAAAGTGGTGCCTGTTGTATGTTACCAGCAGTTTGTTGGTTAGATAGCTGCCTGAAGTTAGCCTAATATTCATTGCTAACCATGCAAAGAACCCACCGTACAACCTACAACCACTGCTATTAATCCGATTGGTGGTTGTTGGAGCTGATTTTTGGTAAATGTTCTTTGGCGAGGGTTTTTTATACTACGTTTTTATGTGGCAGATGTTGACTATAAAATAATGGTTTCTTTTTTCTTTTTTTGCTTTATTTGTTTAAACGCTGCCCAAACCCTAGTGGAAGTAAAAGAGCGTTTTCCATTAGAGTGGTTGCCTAGTTGGTTGGGAACTCCGCGTCTCACCTTGATCCTCTGGGATGGAGGTTGTTTTTTTTTTCTGTTTGAGCTGATTTTATATCAGGGTATGGAATTTCTTATAATGGGAGCAGGTGTTATCTCCTGGGATGGAGTCTTTAATGGGTGATGGGTCTGACCCTCTCCACTGGTGTACCAAATAAGAAAAATAAAATAAAATTCAATGACTCTAGCAAACTTGTTCCTATAGCAGAAAAAAAGTTGTTAGTAAAATAAGATCAGATTCGCTGCAGATAATATGCTCTTTAAACTTCTTGCCCATTGTATCCTGCAGCCCAATAGAAGCAGAGGGAGAAGTAGAAAAGCACATCTCACCAACACAATTGACGTCAAGGGTTTCCACCGAACAAAGAGAATAATATCAAGCAGTGAAAATTGCAGTTATTCAAGTCATAAATGCTTGACCAAATCCATTACATCCTTTTAAGTTTCTTTCTAAATCACTGTTCCATAAGATGGTGAAATAAACTCATCCTACAAAACTGAAATGGATGATTTATGGATGAATTAGCAACCCTCCGTCATTACTCCCTTCATCTGTAGTTCATATCTGACTATGAGGAGCCCCATCCTGCACCTAAAACTTTTGCTGAGCAAATGCTATACACCCTTCTCAATACTTGCCTTCAGCTGTAGGGCCTTAAGAGTCATTGAGATTCAGAAAATATAACTTCTTCAACTCTGAGTAGGTAGTATTTATAGACTGTATAACATAAGTACAACACCCACACACACACACACAAAAAAAAAAAAAACCTTTTCTATCCTATAAAGGAGGAGTTGGTGGGCCTATATACCACTTACATCGAGTGAAAAGGATTAGGAAGCAGGGGTCAAGTTTTCTGATAAACGAGAGGAGAATGCAGAGCATTGTGATATTGCACAAAAAGGTATTTCAGTCTTTTGCCAACTGTCTTTTGTAATACAAACAGTTGGGTAAAATTTTTATGATCCAACGCCTGCAGCATAAAACAAGAGTTAAGAGTCCTTGTATTGTCAAAATCTCAATGTTTTATCCACAAATCCATCCTACAGTAGAAATTAGTGTTGCGAGAGCATTTTCCAATGACTACCTAGCCATCACCCTTAGGTAATCAAATACATTAAGTGTGAGGACCTCACCTGCACAACTTTATATACTTCCATCACCTCTTCAATTCTCTTTTGGACACAATCCGGATCCCTTTACCAAGAATTCAATAAAAAGCAGGCTTAGGGGCCTCTCAAAGATAAATGCATTTAGTAGGGTTTCTCCATTTCTTAGTGCAAGAAATGACCAGGCATAAGATTTGCTTTGACACCTTCAATGGAAAGCCAGTAAAGTAACTTAAACAGAGGATTGGAAATAGAAATAAAGAAGGGATAATGTCTAGCTGTTTAGGAGTTGGGTGAAGAGATTTCCTCATCTTATTTATTATAGGGCTTTTAAGTAGGCCCGGGCCCAACTCCAACTTTGCAAGAGGTATTAAGCATGCTTATAAGTATTAATTTCCTATGGGTGGATGTGATTATGATTGAATTAATTAACCAGCCCCAAGCCATATATGGAGTGGATTTTTGGGTTAATCACAGGTCCTCTAAAATTGACTCTCTTTTTTTTTTTTTTTTTTTCAGACTAATAATTGGGTCTGAATTGGCTCGGGATCAATCAAAATGGAGTAGTTAGAACAAGGTTTTGATGATGATGATAAAGAATTAGATCTGGATGCACTGATTCTAGGTTTGGTCCGACTTTACGGGTGATTTCATATTTCCATCTGATTCAAAAGTAGGCTCGGCAGGAAATCTGTTCTGGTCAAATGATTAAAATAGGTAACCATGAATTACTAGGCTATTATATTCACAAAGCAAAACATATGGAGCCCACTTCATGAAATTGCTTATGGAACCAGTGCCCCACCATGTGAATAGATTACACCTTTTCTCCTTTTCATTTCACTCATCATTCCCTAACTGCTTCTTCTGGGGACGCTTTTCTGTGGATTTACAATTCACCCCATCCCCTTCCATTTGGGAATTAGGACCCATGAATCTTGAAGTGCTATGTTATTATATTGTACAAAGAAGCCATCAAAGTTGGTGTGCATTATTTAAGAATGGGTTGGGCTTACTTGTGGCCAATCTAAACCCAGCAGAAACCCAGAATCTGGCTGGGCATTTTCTCTAATTCAGGTGGGGCTCAGCCTCAGGTCTGAACATCCAATTCAGTTTGAATTTGTGTTGGGTTGGAGTTGAGTTTCGGTTTGCTAATTTTTAAAAATGAAGTAGGGGTCCGACGTGGGTCAAGTTGGGTTAAGTTGTGCGTGGGTTGGCTCAAGTTGGTTTTGGGTTTGATTTGGATTGGTCCAAAATCTGACCCAATCCCAGCCAAGTTCCACCACTAGTACTATTATTCTACCACACTTTTCTATCAATCTGCAGTATCCAATCATGGACTAACTTACAGATGGCTCATATCTCATATCTCAAAATTGCATCAGGATCTGATTATGCTAACTGGACACAAATTGTTGCTCTGATGATGAAGATCAATCTCAAAATTGCCAAGATCCTACTTTTTGAAGGCCAAGGAAAAAGAAAAAAAAAAAAGAAAAAAAAAAACTGATCTAAGGTTGATGCTGAAGAACTGTTAAAGAGCACCCAACCCCCAATCACTGATGCCCCTTTGATCACCAGTTCACCCATGAGTGACCAATCATAGGTTTGATATTATTTTATCATCATCATCTTTGTGTTGTTGAAGCCTTATCCTACCAACTTATTAGTTTTATTGTTCTACTACTCTGAACTAGAACTCATTTGGAGGTTGATGTTTGATAATCAACATCTAAAATGAGTTCTACTTCACATATTATCAACCTTTAAAATAAATTCTAATTTAGGAAAGAGTGGAAAAGAAGCAAAACTAATAAATTACTTAACAACTCCTTTGTCTGTTTTAAGACCCCCTCATACCACACACATAAACTTCCTTCGTCTGAACTTGGCACCAGCACAGGGAAAAACAAACATGACCTGTTTGGTTGGCTTCTAAATTTAATGTCATGAAGGCTACATTGCTTGTGGATGGAATCTTTTTAAGTGTTCCCAGCCAAATATAGTGAAGAAGGCTACTTTGGTCACTAAATGAAAAGGGAGGCCAAACAACTAAAGTTAGTTATGCTTTATGGCACAACAACATTGTTTTTTTTTTTTTTTTTAATTTTCAAGTTTTAACCTGCTTCTTCTCATCCTCTGCTCACACCAATTTTCACCCCTCCAATCACATTTCTGTCTCCCTTCAACCACATTTTAAAGAAAAGGGTCATTTGCTTACTCCATTCATCCTCTCCTACTGTAACTTCCTCACCCAAGAAGCCAAAGAAGCAATGTCCAGAGGGTACAGTTCCTTCTTTAACACTCCCAACTTCTTCTCTCTATTGCTAGCTGACCTGCACTCCTTGCTTCATTTCATTTATTCTCAGCCCCTCTACTTTGCCTATCTCATATTCTTCTTTCCTCTGCTTATCCAACTCCTCTTGTTTCTCTGTCCTCTCCTCCTCTCCACCTCTCTCCTCCTAGTCACACTCCTTGCGATATCAGGCAACCCCCCTCGAGAAACATTGAATTGGCGATATGGGTTGTTTTCATTTGCCTGCAAAACGGTTCTAGATGTTTTAGAAACACGGGTGGATGATGAAGTCTTGTTCCATCTCTTAGAACCTTTGGTGTCTATCGCCTCTAAGATGGAAGAGTGGATGGAGTTTGAAGAAGTAAGTCATCAAGACAGTAAGGAGGTAACTAGTACTATCAAAAGGTTTGGACAGAAGATCGAAGAAAACTACAAACATGGAGAGAGTTCTAACAAAGTTGCTGCAGGAGATGACTTGAGTGCATATGCCAATCTAGAAGTCATGTCTTGGACAATCAAAAATAGTTTGCCACAGACAGAAACACTCAGTGAAGGAGAAGAATTCTTCGATTTTGAAAGAAGAAATCAGAGTACAGAAGACACCCCAAAAGACTCAAAGAATTGTGATGTGAAGGGTCTGGATCTCAAAGGCGATGGATCAAAGAAGAGAGAAAAGGAATGGAAGAGGACATTGGCTGGTCAGCTTTACGAGGAACGAATGTCAGCTCGTGCGACTGAAGAGATGGATTTGCTTTGGGAGGTTTATGAGGCTGATTCTGGCGTTAGAAAGGAGAAGAACAATACAGAGAAGGTGAAAAATGGCAAATTGGATCATCCGTATGAGGAAGAAATAGGTGCACAACTTTGTTGCCTAGAGGCTATCAGGTTTTCGACAATGAAGGTGAATTTGGGAGTGGAAAAGTACAATTTGAGGAAGATTTCCAAGGCTTTCAAAGGGGTGGGATTGTTTGCAAAAAGGAAAGGGAAAATCTCAAGTTAAAAGCAGCAGTTGACAAGTGTGTGTTAAAGTTCAAAACAGCAATTCAGAAATGTTTTATAGTTTGTATATTTATGAACACAGCTTTTCTTTCTGTTAAGTATGTGTTTTTTCAATGGTTTGAGACAGTTTTCATTTCTATTTCTCTCTTCTTCTTTCACTCCTGTTTTCCTGTGTAGTAGCAGTTCCCAATTCCAATACTTGTAATCCTGACTAAATGCTCAAAACATGGATCATATACAATTCCAATATAAGCTTTTCTTACAGTATTACGGTACAAGCCACTTAGTGGGGTCTACTAGAGACCCGACAAATCATGAAACAAGGGAGGATCGAAAGATCCAAGTGGGGGCCAACTAAATATCAAATTTGAAGTCAATCTAACACCTCTAACCCATTATCTGTGGTCCATAAGTTTAATAACTTTAAATAAAATAATAAAATCGACCATTTATCAAACAATTTATTCTAATCGGATCTATCAAAATCCCAGTGGCACCTGTGTAAATAGGAGGAGTGGGTTTGAATGGTCCGCTCGGATGAACCAGTAGTAGCCCCACTAGGTAGCTTGTACCGTAAGTCCGTAAGGAAAGCTTGTATATGAACATTTATATATATATATATATATATATATATATAGGGCTAGCTCTCCTAAGCTCAAGCTTAGGATAAAGTAAGCTCAAGTGTGTGGTGGGGCCAACTTGGGGACCCACATGGGGATGGGGGTGGGGGGGATATCAAGTACCCCCTAAGATCTTCCTCTCTGCTAAAAATCAGCCCCAATCGTGATTTCTATAATCTTCATATGAGCCCAAAAGTTTAATGGCTAATAGCCCATTCGGATCGATACATAGTCAATCCAACGGTCTAGTAAATTTGGATTTGACCAAAAGTTGGTGGACATGTGCAATTTAGATGGGTCATGTGTTTGGTCCATTTGGATAGACCAAAGGTATACCCTACAAGCATAAGCTTACGAGAATTTATCCTAAGCTTGAGCTTAGGAGAGCCTTGCACACACATATATATATATATATATATATATGTATAGGTGCTCTTGTGAGAGACACTCTCACCTTACTATGAGAGATAAAATGGAGCCCTCACTAACTAGTAGTATGCCTTACTAGGTAGCTTGTACCGTAAGACCGTAAGGGAAGCTTGTACATGAGCATTTCTCTCTCTCTCTCTCTCTCTCTCTCTCTCTCTCTCTCTCTCTCTTTATCTATATATCTATATATATATATATATATAATCATGCATGATCAATATATTGAACCCCTTCTTCATATTCATAAGATGTGGACAAACAAAAGGGTGAAAAAAGAAAAAAATTGTGATGAGATTATAAGGATTTGAATATTCGCAAAAATCCAAGATCTAATATTTTGAAATCTTGTGCCATCTAAATATACAATTGATCCCTACATTCTTCTTGATTCCAAATGAGTCTCCCACATATCACAAATTCTTTGAAACACCTCCTTTATTGCACCCACTTTTCATATTTTTGGAGCTACCTATGATCAACCCTATTCCTTAACAAACACCTACCAGTGAGTTAGCTTGGTTCCCATTTTAACACTAATTTAAACATCAATTATCTTTGAATTTATTGCAAAAAATGTTAAAATTTCAAGGGTAGGATTATTTGATCACACATTGATATTTGGCTCCTCTTTATTCCATGTCTATATATATCCATCCTCTTTACCCTTCTCAAGGATAGAATAGCAACATTAGGTCCACCCTTTTGTTCTAGTCTAAGAGTAATCCATTCCCTTTCCCCTTCCTAAAGTCAAGGCCTAGGGCGATAAGTCCATTGCTTGACTCTATCAGTGGAGCCTGTCTTCGCCCAAAGCTTTATTCTATCATTAAGGAAAATCTCATTTCAGACAAAGTTGTTTCCACTTTCACATAGATTACATTTAAAACACATGATTAAAACAAGAGAATAAAAATGTCAAATTCTGTGTTTTATGTGTCATCGATTCGACGATGGACATAGCTTTGATCTATGTAAGATTTTTTTATAAATGGAATAAGATAAGACATTGATTTTGAGCGGTTTGAATTTCAAAGTTGCAGACATCCTTATATAATAGCTGCACAAATTATTAAATTCTTATAAGTGGAAATTAAATAATTTATCATTTAATGACTGCCTTATAGTGGCCACTTGATTGTATTTCATGGTGATATAAATGCCTCTATGAGACAAAATCTCGTGACACAGTGGAGGGTGCTCACTGTTGTAACTTTCAAACTTGAGGTGGTGGGTTCCAATAATCCAATCACATTACTAATAGAAAAAATGTAAATGCCTATAGTGATAATTCCTTATCTACTTTTTTTTTTTTTTTTTTTGAAAGAACTTTATGAAATAGTTTTCCTTTCAAAACTTTTTTGGTTCCCAGGTTGACCAGATGCCACTCTTTATTCTTTTGTTCAAGACGAAAGCACTCGTATGTTAAAATATAATTTTGTATTTTGGGTCCTGGTTAAAAAACACTCAATTATTATCATGTTTGTAAACTAATTAAGCTAATATGTTTCTTTTTTTTTTTTTTTGGAATGGTTATTACCATGTTAATTTGCTTACAGTTTAAACTATGGTTGTTTATTTACAATGTTAGACTTAACTTTTAGCTAATTGTAGTTAACGGGCGTTTTGATCCATCCTTTTGTTTTATTACTAGATAAGAAGTCATCATAAGACGTGGCAAGCAAACATGCACCTTATCCCAACAAACCAACACCCAAGCTGGTTTTCTCTATGGAATTGAACTCGTAGGAATTCATCGTAAAATGGGTTCATCGGAGGTATATTTAAGAGCTGAGGGACAAAGCATATGAAGCAGATATAAATAGGACCTTCACTTTTCTAGAAATTTATTTACCAAGGCAGTGGCGGGGTATCATCTACTAATGGATGGACAGATTATGGCCATCTATGGATCTCTACCTTTGTAGAGTTCCTAGGACTTCGATTCCATGCAAACAAATGGACTCTAGCTCTCAGAATTCATTCTATACTTTAAAAGAAAGATGTTGTAAAATAGTGCTAGATAAAAGGCAAAAGCAGCAATAATCCAAGTAACTTAACTGCCTTTCCAATGCAATTACTTAAAATTAATCACAAATAGATAACCAGTCATGTAGCTTGGCAGCCCCAACCCAAAACAATTTGATCCAGTTGAGAAGTAGTTAAGAGAAACTAATCCAGTGAGCTGACTGAGCCTTGGATTACAACTCCACACTGAGTAGCATGGCAGAACGATGGAGTCACAATGGTATAAATCATATCTGTTGAGTAGCTGAATGATGATTAGTGCGATTCGTTTGAAAATTTTCTTCTCAAGTGGTAATAAAACTGCAGAACTATACATCACCTCAGCGTGTTCCTTCCAGGGAACATCTGAGAAGCATATATTACAGACATCTCATATCAAGCACCCCAATTTGATACATATGCTGTTTTACAATTGACATTTGCATGTCAGACTTGAGCATGCAACACGTGCAACCCAAAATAAGTTTTATTCAGCAACCAAACTTCCTGACAACCTCTGCTCAATCATGACAATAACTCTTTGGTCTGAGATTTCTACCATTGCAGTCGCCCTGGTTGCACCGCTTGATACCAAAACTCAACAATGGCTTGTTTTTCTCATCTGCAGAATGTTGGTCCTCTGAGTTGGCCATTCCTTCCCTGAAAGAGCTTCAATCGAATATCTCTTGGGCTTCAATAATGCTATGCTGGCTGAAGTAGGGTCTTGAGTTAGCTCATATATTATAACTTGAATAAAATGCATAATGCAGCAAGAGGTTTACTAAGATTCTGATGTTTACACATGCAACCAGTCGTGGGCAAGGCACACCAGATCAAAGTTTGTGACAGGTGGACCCCAAAATAGGTTTACATGGCCTAGAAAAACGGGGGACCTTTTAGTTCCCCATCTATGTTGTACATTAGTAGCCCACCTGAAGAGGGAGTTGCCTGATTTTTGGGTCAGCGCATAGATACAATGGGGTCCACACAAGGGATCACTTGGATCACTGCTGGCATGTGTGGCATTATGGCATGCACAGATGGCATGAAACATACACAAAGGGAAGAGAGAGAGAGAGAGAGAGAGAGAGAGAGAGAGAGAGAGAGAGAGAGAGAGAGAGAGAGAGCAAAGACATCAACTAGGCTTACTGTTCATCCTTTGCAACACGATAGTATTTCTCAGCATGTTGACGCTGACCAATCAGCTGTGCAAAACGTTCATCATGAGTAATCACAATGAGCTGAAAGTTCTCCTGACCTTTTCTGTCCTCCATGATCCTGCAATAGGCAAGTGTAATGCCTTGTTTAGTATTGATCCAACCTTATGTTGTAGTCAGAGGTTGCCATTGAGCTGCCAATGTGAAATGTAAATAAATTTGTGCTAAGCGGACCCGCATCCAGTGCCAATTCATGGGGATCGATTAAATGGCAAGAGACCGCATTAATTATCATATGTTGGTTCCCCTTTTTTTCCTTCTATATGATGCTCAATCAGATAACAATTAGTCCAGTGCTTGACCAATGGGGCCCATCTACTACTCTCATGTAAATTGGTACTCACCCTGACTTGACACTGATTGAACTTCTACTCACCATTAGATTTGTCATGCAAAAACACAAACTGATGGGCTAAAAATTGTCTACTTTGAGGCTCTAAAATCAAGGGCTAAGATGATTAGGCATAACCCTTTCAATCCCCCTCATAACATGACGGGCATGCATCCTTAAGGGGAGGCTAGGCCAGGAGGCTTTTTGTTTACGAGTGGCCAGTTGTATGTTGAACTATGCTAACATACAAATTAGTTCACATTTAATTAATGAGACCACCTTGTGGGATCAACTGAAAACATGCTAATTATGACCATAGAGGGAACAAAAGGTATACATAGGGACGAGATGTCCAAAAATTTGGTGTGGATAATTATAGGTATGGAATTTGACTTGAGGCCCTAAAGATCAATAATGGAAACAGTTTCAAAGAAGTGTGTATCAACACAATAGTGTGTATCTACAGGTGCATGAAAATGCATCCCCGCTTTCAATGGATGGAGGCCTGGAATGCATTGATGGGGCAGGATGCATTTTCCCACAGGATGTCCGGTGTGGATGTCTGTATGAGAAAATTTGCTTCCAAATAATGCCAGCCTAAGTGTCCTAATCCAGAATTCAAAATATTTAATACTATAGGCATTCAATATCATTATATGTTGAAATGAACATGGAGGTATGTCAAGGTTTTAAGGCTTGCTTGTGTCTGACCCTGACCTAATGTTCCTGTCAAGTTTGCACAGTAGCTGTCCCCAAGGGTAGTTCAGATAACTTATAGCCTCTCAAAATAAGTCTCATACTCTCAACCCTAATAAAAAATCGTTTACTGCCAAGTTGATCGATCATTTGAAAGAAGATCCTCACTCAATGATGCCAGGTATTTAACAAAAAGATGCCACTCCATGCGGCCTACCTAGATACATGGCAATCATGAAAGAAAAAGGGATAGGTAGGTCTGACAGGATAAGAGGTGGCCCAAAGACACTGATCATACGATTCTAGCCCTTGCTTTTAGGCTTCAGACTGTCGTTGTTTTCCTGCTACAAAAAAAAAAAAAAAAAAAAAAAAAAAAAAAAAAAACAGATGCTGTGGAGTGCTTACATCTGTGCAAAAACTGGGTCGAGTGCCAACTTACATGGGAGTAATTAGGTGAGATTTATCCATAGGTGGTTAGATTTATCCATAGGTGGGCTCCACTATCAGAAAAAAGAAAGGGGGTGTAAACATTTATTATTACACCATAAGAATGTGGAATTTTGGAGAGAGGTTAAAAGGGAACTGGAGAGTGACTAGCATTTAACTATATGTATGGGTCCGGTCCTCCATTCATCCTTTCTTTTTCAGTTTTTTCTTCATAATCACTTCTTTAACTTTCGTAGACGCATCCTGACTATGTAAAGTTGATGATTTGGATTTCATTTTTGCTGTTGATAAAAATAAAACAAAAAGGAAATTACAACTCAGTTAAAGTTCTTTTTTTCTGTTTTATTAGGGAATTGAACTGACGCACTCGCATATACTACACCATATCCCAAAACTCTTCAGACCTACTTGGCTCATTGAAGCCACCGAGTTGGCCAGCGAATGAGTCTGATTTACCAATCACCGGTATCGCCCCAGTTTACTTGGCTCAGTGACCTGTGGGCTGTGGCCTTTAACTTACCTAGACCATGGGCAGTCCGGCCCAGGTTAACCCTAGCCCAAGGTAACAAGAAACGACAAAAAAATAAATAAAAAATAAAAAAAATCCAGATAGTATTCCACTGCAAAAACCAACGGCAGCAAATCAGGTACCTATACAGCGAAATCGCTGTAATGACAAAAACACCCCCCAGTACCGAGTCTTTGAGTGGTCTGTTTCCAGTTTTACCCCTACCAGGGTTGAGGGCTCATCTGGGCATGATGGGGATAAAAAATATCGGACGCGTCAGTGTCAATTCAGTTTCACGAGGGCATCAACAATCCTCAAAATATTTATTATTACACCAGGGAATTTTTAAGAATTTGCCTTGAGTGGCCGAAAATTTACCTCAGGAGGGCTGCAGCAAGGCTTTCAGCATTTGGGCCATCCAAGTTTGTGGTTGGCTCATCCAGTGCCAATATCCCACAATTGAGGCAAAATGTTTCAGCCAATGCCAGTCTTATTATGAGGGAAGCAAGTACCTGAAGAAAACCACAGAAGGTTAAGAATCATAAGTTGCAATAACCTATTCCAAACATGAACTTCTCATCCATGATAGATACAAGAGTGTGGAGTTAAAAAGTTTTGATCACAGATATGTGCCTCCTGATGCAACACTCGATTCTTCTAATACCACCAACTAAGAAGGCTTTTTTTTTTTTTTTTTTTTTTTTTTTTTCTGCATTACTTTTCCTTCGTATACAGTTAAATTATTAGAGAATCAATAATCACTCACCTTCTGACCTGCACTACACCTTCCTCGCATTTCCAGCTCAGCATCACCCGTCTGCATAAGAACCTGTCAAATTTAAGGCATGAGAAATACAATCAACATATGCCTGGACCATTTTTACTAGAGAGGTGTTTTTATCACCCACCCGGTAGCTGTATGATCTGGTACCGGCACCTTCAGAATCGGAATGAATGCTTATGTAATCAATATCCTGTCCCCTGTACGTTTGCTGCCATAATTCCCTAATAATTTTATTTATTTCCTCCATCTTCATTGTGTGGAAACGCATGAGAGCTCTACAGACAGGAAAAAGTTTAGAAGTACATTTTGATATAGAAAGGAATAGATATAATGTCACCAGATAAAAAAGATTAGATATGAAAAGGAGACTGTTTTGATCAGAATAAGGTGCCCAGAGGGATCATTAGAGAATTGAAGAGATAGGCATATACATGGACCACAAGTATAGACCACACAACAGGTAGTCCTTTTGGTTCCTCATTTATGTAAATGGTATGGAAATTTGTTTTTGTGGTACTATCATTTCATCTTTAATACAATCATCGTTATCTATCCCCAAAAAAAGGGTACAAAAATCAAGAGGCTTTAAGAGCTCACTTATCAAGTGCATTGTAGTATCTGTCGAGGTCCTTATTCGCCATTTCAGTTGTCTGTAAACAAGATTAATTAATTAAATAATAAATATTAGGATTCCAGAAAAAAATGGGAAAAAAAGAGAGAATAACATAGATTGAGAAGGAAAAAAAAATTAAAGCATTCGGGATTGATTAATAAACCTTGAGCTGGATCAGCTGATTAAGGTACCGCTTATCAATGTCTTTGTATTGTGCTTGTTTGAGATCAAGTTTGTTTCTGGAAATATTCGTCTGATAGACTGACAATGTTCCATGACACCTGTTCAACTGTAAATCAATAGGGAATCAATTCCATCTTTTCATGAAATAAGCTGAAAATGAAAATGTTAAAGACTATGAATTGTACAATTGAAATTGATAATTCATGAACAACTTGAAACAATGAAGTAAACATTGTAAGTGATAGATAAGGAGACGGCGATGGAAATGAAGGTATGAGCTATCAAGAAAAAAGTATATCTAACTTAACTAGTATTTTGCCAAATCAAACACCTATCAAAAAGTTATTGCTTTTAACAGAGTGAATTATTTGAGTGTGCAGTTGATACTTGAGCTGACAGATACTGTATGGAATATGGCATTACAGTTGAGTAAAATTTGCATCACAGGCTGATTTGGGTCCCATGGTTCAAATAAGCTATAAGCTTTACTAACAGAATCTATTGTTGCTATGTAAGTAGATCTATATCTTACATGTGGTAAGATGTCCACCCAATTCATATTCTACACACACGTAGACACCGTCCGACATTTCAGTTACACAATCTCTCAGGCCGAGATTACAATAGTTGACTGATGTAGACTATCCCCTCCCCCCCGCCCCTTTCCAAAAATAAAACGGAGAGTACAATATGGAACCTGGAACAATTCTTTCCAAAAATAAAACGGAGAGTACAATATGGAACCTGGAACAAAATATTTCTGTCAATCCCTTGCTTGGCCAAGGAAGCTGCAAGATCATTTGCTTCCCTCAAAATGTCATGGCACTCAACTTCTACATATGCACTATAGCTCCGTAATTTCATTGAGAATAAAGTGAAACATCCATGAGCTATACCCATTCTTGGATTGAGGAAATTAGATTCCTTCCAATGTTATGTTTTCAGCAAACTCAAAAGGAGCCAATGCGATCTTGACTGGCTAAAGATGGTGCAGCTTACACCAGTCTTTTGCATAGTTTCTAAAAAGTGAAACAAAGATCCCCCTTTTGTTCTAGGGCTTTTTTGCTTGTCAGAAACTACATAAAATCATTTAAAAGTGCTGGAAGCCCCAACCTACTGTCATTTTCACATTATTTTCTCATAATATACAAGGATCTGTGTTTGGAATGTGAATAAACTGATTTTGGGTATATGAATGCATGTTGTCTCTTATTTTCCATTTAATCATTGTATTACTATTTCTTTGTCTTTAAAGAGCAGACCAGAACTCCGAGTCCAAATTGCGGGTAGAGTTATCATATTATTTTATGATTTCATTGAATAGGTTATAATCATCTTTTGATTGCATGAAATATTGTAATGAAGACGAAAATGGAGTGACTCACTTTTTAAAATTTGTGGTTCCCCCTTGCGAGCTTGATACCTTAATTCAATAAGGTTTTCTTCATATTTTCTGACCAAGTTGATCAGTTGGATTCAACCAGCTACTGAGTTGAATTGAGCAGGAAGCCCCGTGTCAGCCACGTGGGCCAGTAAATTAGTTGTACATGTTTAATACATTTATAACAAGTAATTATCAATAAATATGAAAAAAATAAAACAATATATTTCTTGCAGAAAATCTATTTAGCTTCATATGAATTGTCAAATTTAGTTATTGGTTCTCATTTAAGTATTATCTCAATTTCTCCAAAAATAAAAAAATAAAAAAATTTCTGGATCATATAAGATGAGGGAGTTCTACTGAATGATGGTTTATGGAACTTCACATTAAGCCAATCTAGATTGATAGGATGAGACTCAGATGATTATGATGTCTAATGGAAGTTACTTGACATTATTTAATCCAAGTCTTCTTTGAGGTTTAAAAAAAAAAAAATTACTCATTTTTTGGCCCATATTTATGAAAATTTTGCTGGTCTCTAGTTACTTGAGGGTAGGCTTGTTTCAAGTCCAAATGTCAACAATCCCTAAATGCTATCTTGCATTGATTAGATGAAAATGAAGGCTGTGGTGAAAGCTTTCCAATGCAAGCTTGACATACCACCTGTTTTCCTTGAATCTTTCTGAATATCCATTATTATCTAGACCAGTTTCAACCATGTGGAGATTAATCAGAATTCAGAAGTGGATCGACACAATCTTCAAGTGCATTTCCTACAGTACTGAGTGCTGAAGATCATAATAAAAACTCAGATACCGTACAAATATGATTCTTTTATTTATTTATTCTGTTGGTATATGTTATACAGTACAATTATGATCAGATCTAAGTTGTATGAAACACCCCACTTAAACCAGTGTAGTTTATCACTAGCCTTACCAAATATCATATGCATATTGTTACAAAATATAAAAATTCTACCAATCAAGAACTTAAAGCCAACAATAAAACACAAAAAAAGTGACACATTATTATGATTTTACTGCCAGTCAAGAAGAAATGATCATAGGCAAGGATGAACAGATGATTCAAAAATACCTCAGAAAGAAGGCTTTCTTTTTCTTGCAAGTGCCTTTTAAGTTCAGCTTCAAAGGATGACACACCGCCTATCTTCAATATTTGATCTTCCAATGATTCTATCTCACGTGCAAGCTCATCTACTTCAGCCTTTGTTTTCCTATAGTTCAAATTGTCATCTATGTTTCTTTTTAGTTGGTCTTGATTCCGCAACAACTCTTTACTTTTATTCAACTCGGCTGAAATTTCCTGTTTCCTGTTCTTACATGTATGCAGCTGAGATTCAGACAAAGATTGCTTTTCTTGTAGTTCTTTTAGCCTGTCTCCTTTCCTTGAATCAAGATAGCTAATAAGAGGGAACAAAGGCATAAGTTATGATAAAAATAAAAAAATAAAAACAAAAAACAATAATAAAAAATAGATTATCTCAGTTCAAAAAACATACTCCTCAATTTTAGAAGCTAATGCTAAAAGCATCTCAATATCCCGCTGATAACTTCTTTTATTTTCAGACTGCTGTTCATATTCCCGCTCAAGCTTCACTTTCAAGTCCTTGTGCTCCTGTAGTAACTTTTCTTTCTCCTTGGACAGGGGAACAAGTGCCTCTGCCAAATGCTGAAATATTACAAGAAAATTAATATGTAACCATAGAAGTTGCTTTATAGAACCACAATTTTCATGTTCTATTATTTGTACTATCACACTTCTTCTACTTCCTATTTTGACAATTCAATGTCTCTAGGATTAGGAATCTAATGAGAGCACTTTGGAGTTTGGATTCTCATATTTAAGAGCAATATATTATTATGATTTATGAGTGATCTCTCACGTAACGAGATCGACATGTGATTCTTCACATAACTGTGATTGTTTCTATTCCTCTTATTCTTCTTTTTCACTTTCAAAAAATTTTCTATTTTACATGTCTATGAGAGATTTGGAAACCTAAACCTTTTTACAGTTAAAACATTGGTTACAGAAACAACTTTTTTAGCAACCTACTGCAGCAATAAAGTTTCATCAGGTAGTCATGGTTATTCAAAACGAACTATAGAAAAGCTCATGCAGGACCCAAGCTAACATACCTTCACTAGACACATAAGGAACAACCTCAATGTTTGTTTCTGAAGGCAGATACAACTGTAGATGATTCACTTTCAGCCAGTATGAGAGAATGACATACTTGATTTAGCAGATTAATGATTTTATGGTCAATAAAACATGATTATACATTTAAGTTATGAGTATTGTGAATATTGTCGCCCAAACCTCTTTATCAATAATTCAAGATAATTCTATGTATTAAATCATGGAAAAATGTGCATTAACTAACATAGCAAGTAAAATACAAACCTAAGTACAAATTCAAGATAACCAACACAAACAGGAGAAAAGGGAAGTAAAATAGAATAATGCCACAACCTTCTCATCAAGTTCCACTTGAGCCTTTTCCTCTGCCAGGTGCTCTAAATCCTCCTCTGCTTTTTTGACTTTGTGTAATATAGCGGATGCTTTCAATTTCTCCTCCCTTAGAGAATGCCAGCGCACTTGTAAATTTGACAAATCGTTATTCATGAACTTCTGATCATCCCTTAGCTGCTCCAAATCCATATTCAAGCTCTCCCTGGTAGTCAAACAAAATCATTGAAAAGACATATCAGAAACACATCTATAATAGAAACAGGAACCTATTCTCTCCAAAGACTTTTATCAAATGGGCAGAGCCATAGAAGGCTGAGATTTATAAGTGAGCACAATTAATTGTTCCAAGTAATAGGAGTAAAAGAATGACATTTATAACTGATGCATAAAAAGTTTTAAGCAGTATACTTTTGGCTCTGCAGAGCATTTAGCTGTGACTGAATTTCTTCCATAGATCTAACACCTTGACCACGTGCATCGAGCTTGTACTCCAAGTCCTCGACTTGCTCTTGCAAATTCCGTATCTCAACTAAAAGCCTATCAGCATTTTCTACAGGCTGGACTAAGACCTCTACTGAATCCTTTTCAGCCTTGACATGAGCTAGAATACCTACAAGCTGCAGGCAAGAGCACCGTATTGATGGTCAGAATCATCTTCATAAATCAATAAACTGCAAGATAAAATAAGAGCATCAAAATGGAGTTTCATTTGGGGCAACCATGTGGTAACAAATAACACAAAATTGACAGAGATTTTTAAGCTTAGATATCCTCCCATAGCTAGTTCTGAACTTACATCATCAAATGCAAGAGACTTCTGATTTAGATCATCTGTAAGATCCTTCAAATTTTTCTCTGCTAAAGGAATGGTTTCCTTTTTAAGTTTAACATAGTCCTCATAAACCATACGTATCTTGTCCAACTGTTGGAAATAAGAGTCAGCATTTGTTGACTCCACTGCTAAAAGCTTCATATGCTCTGCAGAACTTGTACTTTTCACTCTTTGCTGTCACGAACATATCAATAATCAGTCAGAGAAAAGACAATAATGAAATCAGCATCTGCTGTCAAGAACATATCAATAATCAGTCAGAGATAAGACAATAATGAAATCAGCATCCAACAAGCTAAGACAAAGCTTTCTAGGATATATGAAAGCAAGGAATTGTATACCTTTTTAACAAACTCATCCTCCTCTTCAGGAGAAAAAGGGCGCTCACAGCATGGACAAATATGATTAGCACGCGCAACTCTTTCAAATGGATCAAACATTTGGCGCATGCCATCAGCAATGTTGTATTTGCTGCATGTGTGTTAGAAGAGTGAGAATCTGCAGAGGTCTGAGGCGCAAAAAACACAAGAATATAATATTTAAAAGATAAAAGTGGAATAAGGAACCTTTTTGTTACGTCTCTTTTCTCCATAGCCTCAACCAGAACTTTAGGGAAGGAGTCAATACCATATGACAGTTGTACCAAGGATTGGAGTTTTGAATCAATAAATCTTCTCTTTGCTGCATAATAACAAAAAATTGGTTGCATTCAGAAAACTTAAAAAGTAACCCCGTGGATCTTGCAAACAAACATGAGATGCCTAATGGTTATGCATGAAGGCCCATTTAGTGCAAACAAACGACCCACTAGCAAATACTCAAAAGTTTTTAATGAAATAAATATAAAGGGCTGATTGTCCAGATTGCAACCAGCCCTAGATTCCTCTCTCTACCTCCCTCCCTCCCTCTTTTTCTCTTTTTCTAAAAACACCTGAAATTTTCCATTCTAATCCCTCCAACTATGACAAATGTCTAACCAACCAGGAATAAGCAGAGACTATTAAACCATGACCAAACTGAAAATCAGTAACATCTTTTTCAGGTAAAACAATAAATTAACATGAAGCAAAGCTATAAATGCATCAAACCACAACAAATAACTGCCCAACTTCAAACAGATGTTCTCAACATACAACAGGTGTATTCTTGTGCAATGATCTATAGTCCAAATTCAAAACGGGGCTGGCAGACAAAATAATATCCAAAAGAAAGTACAATAGATTTGGGCAGTAAAATTACCATAGAAGAACCATTCCAGATGCTTAAATCATATTTGTTTGAAGTGATTCTTATTCTGGGAGATCCTACAATGCAAATAAAACTCCCAACTTCCAAGACAAGAAAACTGATTCAGATCCCCTAACTTCCTCTGAATCTGTTTCCAAAGAAGAATCTCTGAAATACCTTTAACAGCCCTAGAAAATCAAATATGAATCACCATAAACCCTACCGACAATGAGAAGACACATAAGATCCAGAAAAATTCTCATCTTTTAAGCACCTATTATTTTACATAAAGATGAGACCCTAACTACTGATGTCACGTAATGAGCGAGCCAATCGGCTGAAGATCTTAAACCTTGCTATCATCTCTAAAAAGAGGAGAAAGAAAAGAAAAGAGAACATCAAATGGGAGAAAATAGGATGAGAGGGACAGGGAGATGTCCAATAAAGATGGGGACTGCAGCATTTCACAACATGTTAGACACAAGCTTTATTTATAACCACTTGAAATAATTACAACCAAGAGATATTATAATGTAATTAGATTCTTAAACAGATATACCTAATGTAAGGGGATTACAAAAGGGTCTGTGGTTTCCGTGGTCCAAGGGTACACCTAGGGGCGGACCCAGGAATTCTTCATTGGGTGGGCCACTATGTAAGTAAACTATTTTGGGAGGGCCACAATTAAAAAATAAATGTAGTTTTTAAAACATATAGGGGTTTTTCTGAATTTTTTTGGGGGGGCCATATGTAAAAATTTATAAAAATATTGTAAAGAAAAGGGGGTTTTTGAAATTTTTGGGGGGCCATGGCCCCTGCCAGCCCCCCTCTGGTTCCGCCCTGTACACCCATCTTTAGTCATCCCTACACATGAATCACACATGTGAACCTCTCTACTCACCACAAGAATAACCCTAGCTGAATTCAGCTCTGATTCCCGTGATAATCCACACCAGAGCTGTGAATAAATCCTTTTTCTTACTGATAGGTATACAGCCACTTGCATCCAGCCATATGATTTTCCACTAGTAATAAAGTTGTAAGCTCCCAAGATCAACCCCCTCCCCCACCTTTGTGTGTTTTTTTTTTTTTTTTGGGAGCAACTTGTTATCATGGCTTCGTTCCACTTTAAATGGGATAACGCATCCACATCAGGAACTCTATAATGCACATTAATAGAATACAAGCAACGAAAAAAATGGAGTGAGGGGAGATCTATAAGAAACATATATGGAGGTTGCAAAGATAATTTGCACATTTGATGCATTGGTTGCGGAATAGGATGGAGAGCGAAGGGGGTCATTAAGGGAGGTGTTTTTTTTTTTTTTTTTTTTTTTGAGTGATTCTATCTCCCTGTATATGGAGAATCTTCTGCCAGATTGTTCCATCGTTGACTTGTATGTTTTTCATCACAAGCTGGAGTCATGTTTAACAGTTTCATTCCACAAGACAAAGCACCTGGTTATATCAGCAGGTTTTGATTTGTGTGTTTTAAAATTGAAACTGATGTTACAAATGCGATAAGCATCCTGGAAGTCTTTTGGGGCACTCTGCTGCTTGGGTGAGGCATGCCAGATTTCAACCCTCAAAGTTGTCTAGGCAATGATGAAAAGGGGTTGCAAGCATTTCATAGGGGTAATTCAAAGATGCTGAATCAACAGCAGCATTCAAAATTATATAACCTATACTACATTCAACCAAAAGTTTGAACACAAATCCAGATGCACAAATAGATATTGCTTAACCACAAATTCTTTAACAAATAAGAAGATGCAGCCAGCCAAAGTAACCACTCCATAACATAAGCCTCCATTTTTCAAACGAGAAGTCACATCAAAATACACATCTCAAAATTCCCTCCTATAAAAAAAAAAAATTCAAAAAGCAATCTCCTTTCTCCACTAAATGACAAAAAAAACCCACTTTTTAGATGAAAAGTCATAAAGATTCCCTACCAAGCAACTAAAGATAAATTACAATCATAACTCACTTATATTTTATTCTCTTGATTTGATGCTTTCCTTTACCCTTATTTTCCGAGAAAATTACCAAACGGGCCCTTAGGATTATTGTAAAAGAAAAGGAAAAAAGAAAAGCAGCTAAAACACCTTGATAAGATGCAGTGGATGCGACAAGTAACTTACCGTCCATATCTTTCTGAAACTTAGACATATTATTATTTACATCTTGTATTTTCATCTGGACCAATTTCACCTCCTTTTCTGCTTCAAGGGATTTAGAGTTCAAGTCATCATACTCTTTTCTGAGAGTCCTGCAGCATGAACAACATCACGTTCTGAGAATGATGTGACACATGGATAGATAGATAGAGAGAAATTTTCACTATTTAGGTGCATTCAGGACACCATGTTGCAAACTACAGTCCTCCCTGTGAGGCCCACTATGATGCATGTCATGGGGGTTAGGGTGATGGAAAGTCTCAGTGTAGACAGTAGGTGAAATAGATCCCATCAGATCGCCCAAATCCATGATTTTTGGGTGTCCAGTTCAATAATTTATAACTCCTAAGATAAAATGAATTTTATGTGCTAAAAACCGAGGGTGATTAATAGTCAGATGAGTGTCGATGCGAAATGCATGCAATGACGCTTGCACAGGATTGCTAGGATAAATGTCTTGAATTCTGTGATGACTGAACTTTTATGCCAATTAGGATTATAGGTATTTCCTAAAAGGGGTTTCTTAGGGTTGAGAGAATTCAGTTTTAATCTGAGTGTAATAAGAAGATTGTCAAAAACCTATAAATATGTGTAACCTAGAACCCTAATTAGTGGGGCGAAGATAGTGGAATTAACTCTCTTTGTTTGTGGACATAGGCACACTGCAAAACCACCTAAATCTTGTTATGTTCACCTCTTCTTCCTAAGGGCCATAGACAATTTCATTCTCAGCAAGCACCCTTTTCTATTTAATTCCCATTGTATGTATAGGAAGTTTTGAGAGTAGTGGACTTCTGTGTAATAGTGATTGATTTGTAATCATAGAAAAAGTGAGTATTTTTTTCTCTAAGAAAATGTAACAAATTTATAAGTGAGGGCAGCACAGCCCTAGTGAACCCAGCCAAAATCTTCCTCCTTTCTTGTCTTTTCTTCAGTTTTCCCTTCTAGTGTTTTCTAAACCATTAAGGAAACCCCAGAAACTATCATAATAGATGCTTTAACAGGGAATACATAGGAGAGAGGGGCTTAAATTGTTGTGTATGCTGCCATGAAATAATGTTTAATGTTTTCAACTGACCAGTTAACATGCAAATTCTCTAACTGAGCTACCAATGCAAACCACATTTAGTCCAGCTACATTTTCTCTTCTGATCATATATTCATCATGCTAACTATTAGTGACTCCTAACAACTAAGCATGCACTACTTTAATACCATGCAACAATTACAAGAAAATCATGTATGCACGAGCCTTTCTGCTTTGACTTTCATCTTATGGTGTGCTTATGGAGAATTCAAGGGTCTAAAAACGGTCTGGGCAATCCAAGCTTCATCATGCCATTTTATGTGGCACAGGGCAGCAAAATCAACTGCAGGCTAGGACGTGCATTTATTGTGAAGCATGAAGCTGAAACAAAATTTGCAACTTGGGAAGCATTACTTGGGAGCATTTTACTAAAAAATCATCAATTTAACAAAGCCCACTAGATACATAAAGATAAAAGACAGAAGCATCTCTCTAGGGTAGTCCACAGTATTGCATTGCAGCAAAACTGCAGACAGCAAATGTTGTTCAGAGATAACCAACATGCACTTTAAAACTGAAGATAAGAGGCATCATTTCAGTAGTAAAGTAATACGCTACGCAGATACTACTACTGTATCTCAGATTGAACAAAAGTAACATGTGTATGCTTGGAGTTCTCTAAAGTACAGTCAGTACAGAAATAATAATAAATAAAAAAAGAATTTTAGGCCCTCTAATCTCATCTACTTAAAGTATGTCTGTCTAGAACTGCCTGTCACATTTTATTTGCTTTCTGAAAAATATTAAAAGAAGATATGGATCAACCCTAGGGCTTGAGTGATCTCATTTTTTATATCCTTATCCGAAGGAAGCCTCCCTTTCAATACACTCCTGATTTTGTCCCTGCATTCATCCATTCTGCAAATACAAGCTAGATATATTAGAGTCCCATTGAATAACAACATGGGAAAGAAATAAACTTTGGGAAAATATCTTTTGCAAAATACCGAAAATAAGAAAATAAAAAAGAAAGACTTGCATCTTCTTGTGCTTTCTCTTGTAGCCTTCCAACTCCTCCTTCTTCAGATCTAATTTCACTCTATCCTCAGAATCACTGGTCATAACATCTTTCTCTCGGTAAAGTGCTTTAATTTTTTGATCCAAGCTAAATATTTCTGTCCGCTTCTGATTTATGTTTGATTCAAAATCCCTTTCTCCAAGTTGGAGTGTCTTCCTCTCAACCTCCATTTGCTACAAAGAAAACAATGTGACACGTTAACTGAATTTGCAAAGGATTAAGCCACCATTTGACCAGGTGTAATACTAAAGGGTTTCCACCACCTGCCAAATATTACAATATCGCAATAATCAGCTTAAAACTGAATTTTAAACATTGCAGTATTTATGCTCTTCGGTTTAGTCAGAACACAAATATCACAAATCAAATTCTTGTGATGGTAAATGTTGCCGATTAACATATTGGGCATGCCCTATCGCACGCACTGGTTGTGATTTTATTCAAGAGAAATGGAAAGAGTAATCACCAGGTTCTTTTCCCTTTCATCAATGTGTGATAAATTAAGTTTTGATAGTTCAAGTTCTGCCAAATCCCGCTCGTTCTCTTTGTCTTCCACCCGCTTCAAGATACCAGTCTGAGATGCAAATAAAAGAAGTGAATACCATCTGAAGATTAGGAATTGACTGTGGAAGTATGATTCAAGTAATATAAAGTCATCTGTAATAGTAATTCGAACCTTTGTCTCTACTTTAGCCTGCTTCTGACCATCAATTTCACTAGAGCGGGCATTAGCTGCCACATAGCGATCCCATAAAACCTTGACTTCCATTTCGATTGACTTCTGAAATCATATACCCTTGTCAAATGCAGCACAGCATCATATGAACAAGGCTACAAATCCATACATATGGAGAGAAAAAAAAAAGGCATGACCACAAAGACAACAATAAACTATCTTAAACCACTTTTAAAAGGCTGAAGGAGTTGTAAGTGTAGAAAGTAGAATCAAGATGCATATTTTAATTCTATTAGCAGAGTGTTGGGGGTAAAAGAGCAATTAAGGCTTTTTATGTTTATGCGTCCAACAAGTTGGAATCAAAGAATGCAACTGCTTCTGGGCGTTATTATTAAATGCAAAGCTTGTTCTCCAATGAGATTCAATTGTCCAGAATAAAAAATAAAAATAAAAATGAGATCCAATGATCATACTTAAAAAATGAATCATCGTTGAATGAAAAGTTGTGAAGTTAACTAAACAAAAAGCAAGCTCCAATATCCCTTTTCTCATCTTTGTGTTTGTCCTAATGCATAAAATAAAATATATAAAAAAAAAAGACCCCACAAGTCTTCACGCATCTAGGTATCTATGGCGAAGCTAAGCACAAAAGATCTTTCTGAAGAAATTGATCATCGCAAGAAAAGATTGCCACATTTCATTATGGAGATGGTGTACATTGAGACTTCAAGCTTCACCAGTTCACCATCTCCATAAAGAAATGTGGCAATCTTTTTCTTGTGATGATTGGTAACAATTTATTAACAGCTAAATGGTTACAGTACAAACAATAGGAGAGAGACGGTAATAAGCAGAAACAAGAAAGACACCCAAGCCCCCAAAGATTGCAACATAATAAGGATTAATATGGACCATAGTAGAACCTTGGTGCAACCTAAATCCAGCTGGGAACTCAATTGCCTCAACATAAAAGGTTCTAGCAATTGCTACCACCTAGGGGTTGTTGACTCGACCCACCAACCCAACCCAAACCCGATTTGGTAATTCAGGGTTCAGGTTGAGTTTTTCTTTTCAAGTTAGGTTTAATTTAACATTTGTGACCTGATTACTAAATGTGCTGGGTTCAGGTTGAGTTAATTCATTCTATTCAACCCACCAACCCAACCCAAACCTAATCTGTTAAGTGATCGAGTTGATTTTGAGTTGGTTTGGGTTGACACTTTTAACCTAGGTAATAAATAGGCCAGGTTCAGGTGAGCACACAGTTGTCAATTCCATTATGTTCTGGCTGTTCCATTCCAGAGTACATCTGAACAAGACACCCCTTTGTAACATTCCAGCAAAAATTCCACCCCACCTGGTCAGTTTTGGTCATTTCGGTTTGTTCCAGCATATTCCAGGAAAAAAAGGGTTCATTTCACCCTGTTTCAACCAGATAGCATTATTTTTTCCTTTTTTTGAACTTACAAATTTTTACCCTCTAGTGAAGACTAAAATAAGGGGATCAAGGGTTTGTTAACCCTCCAATTGAGTGGGAGGGATTAAAAGAGCTGACATATGCAAGGTTATACAACTCAAGACTCAGAGTCCGACTCAGTTTCCCAGAAGTCTCAGCCAGAACCCACAAAGTTATTTAAGTGAAAAATACATTTAAAAATCTAAAAATGTAAAATATATATATTTTTATAATTATGGAATTTAAGGACTTATATTGTATTTTAATTGTTTTTAATGCCTTTCAGTAGTTAGATGTTGCTGCATTTGGATTTGAGGTTCATCATTTGTGCCCAATGAATAGAAAATTTAACGTTTGTATCATTTGATTGGCGAAAGAAGTGAGTTTTGATCGTCAAAACTCAAAACTCAACCCAAAACCTTGCAGCAAGCAAACCTTCATCCTTTTCAAACAAAACAGAAAAAGAAAAAACCCACAAATATAAATGATTCAGTAATACAACACTTCAACAGTGAAACTCCAATTAGAAACAAGGAAACAAGGGTGCTATCCTCTAAGAAAATAAGAGTGAAACTGACCTTTTTATCCTGCAAGTCTTTCTCAAGATCCAGCAGCCTTGTTTTTGCTCGGTTGGTGAGGTTCAAGGCCACTTCATTGTTGAAAGGCATATTTGGAAGTGGTCCCAGATTATGCTTCGTAAACAGCTTTTGGATGGTTGAGTCCCTTTCACGTCTCAAAGACATATGTGCCTGGAGCACAAGTACAGGAGGGCTAAGTTCTATATGCCATAGTAGTAAAAACAATGATGTGTACAAATTTGTTGATTATTACATCAGCTTCAGCCTGAAGCTTTCCAATCTCCCGGATCGATTCATTTATTGTCTGCATAAGAGAAGAACTCATAGTTTCCATGTCATTCATCTCTCTCTCCAGCTTGCTAATTTTAGATCTTAATAGTGTGATCCTTTCTTCAAATTTGGATTGCCATTCCTTTAACTCCTCGTCAGTATCTGAAGCAAAAGAAATACTAACCTTCGTAACTAAACAAACTGGATGTATTGTGGCCATTATTGCAGAAGGAATTAACTACCGGGTCCTGACGCTACAGGATGCAAACAGCATCCTAACATACCCATTCCATACAAGTGGGCCCCATATTGGTGATCCATATCTTTAAACTGATAGATCTTGCTTCTAACAGATATATGCCTCAAAGATCTTCCAGACTCAAGGATACAGTGCTGTGTATTTTCACTAAACATGCATTTGTAGGCAAAAGAATAGATGGCTGGGCTCTTCCAATCTTGAATCCTTTGGTCATTCAAAGCATGCCCCATCCAAAATGGGCTTATCAGATCAATAGTTATAGAATAATAGCCTGCTTACCATGGAGTGTAGAATCACAAGTTCACAATAGTAAACACGTCTTCATGCATGAGGACCTTATCATTTCTCCCACTGCAACAGTATGTGAACAAGCACATGCATGGGAGGCCCAGTCCATTAAAAAGAGGAACACATGCAACAATACTAGGATGAGGTCCATCCTATGCCTTCACTGACCTTCATTCTCCTCAGCTAGAGCAGCATATTGTGCCTGCTGAAGTTTAAATAAAGTGCTTCTTGTAGTAGTATTGGTTGATATCTGGCTCTGTAGCTTCCGCAAATTTTCTAAAGTTGATTCTGTGTGTAGTATCTTATTCTCCACTAACTGAATGTTCCTTTCTAGTTCCTGTATTTGAGCTGTTAGCGACTCAGTTTTCTCTTGATCTTGAGCAATGCTTTCACGAAGCTGCAATAGGACAAATTCATTGCGTTCAAAAGGAAAGCTTTGAAGATGGCTACACTGATATATTAAAACATTCCAGCTCCCTGTATCTCTATTGTAAGCACACCGAATGGGCTGCGTTTCAAAAATCTAGCTTGAACTTAAAATAACTGATGATATCAGTGATTGCTTCATCATGGATGGCAGAATACAGCTAGACAAATATGTACGACAATGAAAATGCAGAACATAGGACACGATTAAACAAGATATGACTGAATTGAAGGAAAGGATATATTTACAATATGGGTGGATCCAAACCCAAATACTTCAAAATAGGTAACATTCGTACAGTCAATTTATGGTATAAGTTATGGCATACGGGACTTAATAGATCGAGGAATGGGGTCGGCATAGTGGTAAGCAAGGACTTAAAGGAAGATATAGTTAACTGTAAAGCGCTCTGGAGATAGGATTATTGCAATTAAGTTAGTGTTAGGAGAAGAGATAGTGAACGTTATTAGTACTTATGTCCCCCAGGTGGGCTTAGGAAATGGACATAAGGAGAAGTTTTGGGAAGACTTGGAAGGAGTACTGCTAGAGATAACCCAAGGCGAGATAGTCTTCATAGGAGGAGATTTGAACAATCATGTAGGATGTGACGTAGATGGATATATAGGAGTACACGGGGGACATGGATACGGTTATAGAAATGAAGAAAGGAAGGATATTTTGGAGTTTGTAGTGGCTTATGATTTCATGGTAACTAACACCTTTTCTAGGAGGAGAGAGGAGCATTTAGTGACTTATAAGAGTGGTTCCTCAAGGACACAGATTGACTTCTTCTTAACTAGAAAAAGAGACCGCTTAGCTTGTAAAGATTGCAAGGTTATACCGGGGGAGAGCTTGACTTCCCAACATAGGTTGTTGATCATAGATGTGCAGCTTCAAAGGTGGACTAAAAAAAAGAAGTTGTATGGATGCTCAAGCACTAAATGGTGAAACTTGAAAGGTGATAAGCAACTAGCATTAAGGGAAAGAGTACTAGAGTTTGTAGTGGCTTATGATTTCATGGTAACTAACACCTTTTCTAGGAGGAGAGAGGAGCGTGACTTATAATGAGACACAGATTGTGCTTGTAAAGATTGCAAGGTTATACCGGGGGAGAGCTTGATATAGGTTGTTGATCATATGTGAGCTTCAAAGGTGGACTAAAAAAAAGATATGGATGCTCAAGCACTAAATGGTGATAACATAAGCAGCATTAAGGGAAAGAGTGTAGAGGAAGACGTAGGAGATAAGATAACAGAGTGTATTAGGAGGGTAGGGAAAGAAGTCTTAGGAGAATCCAAAGGTGGTGCTCCGACATAGAAAAAGGCATGGTAGTGGAGCGAGGCCGTCCAAGACAAGATAAGAGTTAAAAGAGAGTGCTTTAAAACTTGGCAAAATGATCGAAATGGAGCGAACTTGGAGAGGTATAAAGAAGCAAAAAGAGAAACCAAAAGGCAGTTAGTGAGGCCAAGGCAAAAGCATTTGAGGAACTATATAGGCGACTTGACACTAAGGAATGCGAAAGAGAGATATTCAAGCTTGCTAAAGCCAGAGATAGGCGGACCAATGACTTAAACCAAGTTAAATGCATTAAGGATGAGGATGAAAAAGTATTAGTAAAGGAAGAGGAGATAAAGGAGCGTTGGAAGAGCTATTTCTACAAGTTATTTAACAAAAGCAGTAGTAGTGACATACATTTGGGGCAGCTTACCATTTATAATGAAGAATCGAATCATATGTTCTATAGGAGAATCAATAGGGAAGAAGTTAAAGAAGTATTGAAAAGGATAAAGAATGGGAAAGCGGTTGGGCCAGATGGTATCCCTATTGAAGTTTGGAGGTGCTTGGGGGAGGATGGCATAAGTTGGTTGACAAAGCTTTTTAATGTAGTGCTAAAGAGCAAGAAGATGCCTGATGTATGGAGGAAAAGTATTCTTATACCCATATACAAGAACAAAGGAGATATGTAGAACTGTGCGAACTACCGTGAGATTAAATTGATGAGCCATACGATGAAATTATGGGAGAGTTATTAAGAGAAGACTAAGAAGAACAACAAACGTTTCAGAGAATCAATTTGGTTGCATGCCTGGGAGAGGCTATCTTTCTCCTGAGAAGGTTAATTGAACAGTATAGAGAAGGTCAGAGAGATTTACATATGATGTTCATTGACTTGGAGAAGGTCTATGACCGAGTTCCTAGGGAGATTCTATGGAGAGTACTAGAAAAGAAAAGAGTGAGTCGCATATATTGAGGCGATAAAGGATATGCATGATAGAGTCGTGACATCTATAAGAACGATTGGCAGAGAGACTAAAGAGTTTCCTATCACGATTGGTCTACACCAAAGCTCAGCTTTAAGCCCATACGTGTTTGCCCTAGTTATGGATGAGATTACAAGACATATCTAGGATGAGGTGCCGTGGTGTATGCTATTTGCAGATGACATTGTTTTAGTGGATGAGACGAGAGAAAGAGTGAATGCTAAGCTAGAATTATGGCGGAAAACGTTAGAGACTAAAGGGTTTAGGCTAAGTCGATGCAAGAAGGAATCTATGGAATGCAAGTTCAGTCAAAGTAGGACACTTGTAACATAGAAGTAAAGTTTGGGCACACAAAAGATTATAGAGAAAGAAAACTTTAGAAACCTTGGATCTATGGTACAACATGATGGAGGGATTGATACTGATATAAGTCACAAGATTCAGGCCGGATGGACCAAATGGAGGAGTGCTTCGGGTGTCTTGTGTGATCGGAAAGTCCCCCTCAAGGTTAAAGGAAAGTATTATAAGGTGGCGGTACGCCCAGCGTTGTTATATGGATCAGAGTGTTGGGCAGTAAAGCATAATCATGTTAAGAAGATGGAAGTTGCGGAGATGAGAATGCTAAGATAGATGTGCGGGATCACAAGGAGAGATAAGATTGGGAACGAGGAGATTAGGGGCAAAGTAGGAATAACACCGATTGAAGATAAAATGAGAAAAAATCGACTCAGATGGTTCGGCCATGTTAGAAGGTGTCCAACGGAGGCACCTGTTAAAAGGTGTGAAAGCATGGAGATTGACAGGAGTAGGAGAGGGAGAGGGACACCCAAGAGAACTTGGAAAAAAACTTATTAAATATGACTTTGCCTACATGGATCTAACGGAGGACATGACCCTAAACAGATTTGATTGGCGCCGTCAAATTCATATAGCCGACCCCACCTAGTGAGAAAATGCTTGGTTTGGTTTGGTTAGTACAGTCAATTTTTCCATGTAAAGTACATGGCCCTGCCCCCAGGCAACATAGTGGCCCTCTCATCATATACTGTACCCACGATCAGAGAGAGATACCGGCACGGATAATCATAAGATGTAGTTTAAAAAAAAGTAGCAATATACCTTTTCAAAAAAAAAAAAAAAAAAACAGTAGCAATATATATTAAGCAGATTTTTTTTATTAAAACCAGACTGAAATGATTAAACAATATATAACCAGATTGAAAGAGAGGATATGATCACAATCTGGGTGGATCCTATACCCAAAGACTTCAAAATTGGTAACATCAGTACTGTAAATTCTACATGCAAAGTCCGTGGCCCTGCCCCAAGGCAACCACATTATCATGCCAATGATCACCTGTCTTAAGAATATGGCTACAAGAAGAATGACAAACATGGACTAATCAAGTGGTATGACCATATGGCATTACAAAGTGAGACTTGTTGGTAGAAAACCTTGTAGGCAGCATCTTTCAAAGTCTGAAGATTCTCCAACTTCAGCTTGTATGTCTTTATCTCCTGAGCCTGATCCTTGTGAAGCTTTTTTATGACCTCCAAAGCTTTAGTGTATCTGAAAAAGAATACTAAAATTCAAAATTACAAGTGAAAATAAGATAGAATTGTCTTGAGAATGAAGAGGAAATGTATATCCAGACCAAGATCAATGATATAGATTCATCCAAATGAAATGGAAGTTGAAACAGAGGATGGAGGTTTTAAATAGCAGTTAATCAAGCAAGGATACAACGAACACAAATTCTGACTTCAAATTGTTCACTACACATTAGGATTTCTCCAGTCTTTTGTATCAATTTTTATCTAGGGGCCAGGGTCCAGTTCAGATCAGGTCAATAATGTACCCGAACCAGGACCAGGACCCCTCATTACTGATAAAAGACGATTTGGACCCAGACCGGAATAGAGAGGGCATGAGCTCACACCTAAACTGAGACCCAAATATTTATCTACATATAATATACTTAATATTAGAAAGCAGCCACTTTGTACAAAATTGCCAAAGGTTAGGTCTGTCTCCCATCTGGACCCTCCTAGGACCCTGCTTCAGCAGGACCGCACTAGGTGATGACCTAATATACTTAATATATTGATACACTTGTGCAACATAAGATACTGGAATTCAGCTATTAGTGTTCTCAGTTCCCAAACCCAGACTTAAGTTTATTTGGTACATGCAGTGGACCTGAACCCAATCTAAAAGTGGGTCCAAATGTTACACCATACCCGGTTTTTTAAGTTTGAATTGAAAATGATATACAGATGCTAGTGGATCCCTTCTGAATAAGATAGATAAAAATCCAAAAGAGGGCCTGATAAGGTATTTGAAGATCCAGCTAAGGAAGCTGATCAAAGATGGCGCTACATATGTACGCCTACATATAGCTTTTACTTAAGGGGCATCAATAGAATTTAAAACACAAATAGTAGAAGATATAAGGTTATCAAATAAGCTGATATAATGTACTCAAACTGTCATTCAGTATTAAAACATATAAATACATTTTTCTAAGAGAAAAGCTACAGACAATGAAATTAGTAACACAAACCGGGTTGCAGAGAATATATCATCAAACTTCTTTTTCAATGTTGAAGGATCTTGCAGTGGCCAGTTGGCATCATCTTGATGGACAAATATAACATTTTCCAAAATGGCTTTTGAGACACCCATTAGGGCAGGAATTTCTCTGTCCATGTCAGCACATCGATAGCTGAGGCAAACTTTCTGCGCTTTGGCAACCAAAAAACAAAGATAAATAAATTAGAGTAAGTGATGCATTTATCTCCTAAAGTACAAAGGAAAAGATCATGCATTCAACTCAAATATAACCAGCAAAAGTAATCGTTTGAATGAGAAGACACTTGGTAGAATTTTTGTTGAAAATAATGAAATGCATACAGAATAAACAGGAAGGAGCCCTTTTATTCATATCAGTACTCACTCTCTCTCTCTCTCTCTCTCTCTCTCTCTCTCTCTCTCTCTCTCTCTCTCTCCAGCATGCTTGTAGAACTGATATTAAAGCACTGAACATATCAAAATTGAAAACCGACTACAACTATGATGAGATGACGGTTTTCAATTTTTTTATGATCAAAGCTCCTTTCAGAAAGCTCTCTTTACTTTTCTTGTATTTGGTGTTTGTCTTCTATTCATCATTTTTTTTTATCTAGTCCAGTATATTCTTTGCAAATGAGAGTGTTACCATCTAAAGATTTGGATGAGAGACAATGTGCATGTATTACAATCTCAGTAAACTATGAGAACACAATGGTTGTCCATTTTTTATGATAAATAGCTCATTTCAGAGAGCTATCCCCCCTTTTTTTTCTGAAAACAGAAAGCTCTCCTTTTTCTTTTTCTTTTTTTTTTTTTGAAAAAATGACTGAGAAAGTTCTCGTTACTGTCCTGGCTTCAGTGTTTTGTCTTCTAACTTGTCATTTTCTTTCTTTTCTTTACAAAGCAGTGTGTTAGTATCTAAGAATCTGGGTAAGAACCTATGTGCATGTCTAGCACTTACAGCCTAAGTTATTAATAATCTCAGAAAACTACATTGAAACAATAGCTGTCCATTTTTTTTATAATTAAATAGCTCATTTCTAAGAGCTCTCCTTACTGGTATTGTCTTCAATGTATATTTTCTTTCCATTTTTTATCTTTTCTCTGGCATGTTCTTTACAAATCAGTGTCCTACCATCTAAGGATTTGGGTAAGAACCAAGGTGCAAGTCTAGCAGTTACTACCTAGATATTATAATAATCTCAGTACCATTCTCTTAAGCTAATTTCATAACAATATGAACCATGAATAATTGACAAACCCTTCTCTCTAGTATGAGCGCAAAAAATACTGAACCTGACTTCCAGTGGTTGACTCCAGTGTAGTCTGCATCACTTTCTAGTGTTTTTCTTTTCTTTAAATCATTCTTTATAGTAGGACTCAATGTATTCAATTTTGCTTTAGCATAACTCACTACCTCATTATTTGTATGCAATTCAAATTCATTATTCCATATAAGTGAGTACACCAAGTCTGTACTTCCAAAAGCTCTACTTAATTTATTTTTTTTTTAAAGAAAACACAAATCCACACTGGAAGTGCATTTAGACTTCGCATGTACCCTAACTTAATTGTTAGCATTTTCTGTTACAGTAGAGAGTGTGGCCTGATGTGGATATGAGAGTCGATAATTGAGTACAAACTGAAAGACAGAGAGATCCCTTGACAGATTGCTACAATCACAGTTACCTCTCCAGTATGAGGATTAATCGTCTGCAGGACGCTCTCGATTGCTTTATACTCCATTTTCGACGCCTTTTGTGTCAGCTGAAATGACCTTATGCAGACCACATCCTTGCCTGCTGCTGTCTTGAACCGAAGCTTTATCTGCCCTTTTGTCTCTGTCTCCCCAGCAACCTGAAACATCAAATCGTAATGGGCTGACACCATTTTCCATTGGCGGGTATGCTAAATGCTACTCTCTCTCTCTCTCTCTCTCTCTCTCTCTCTCTCAAAAAACACAACTCAAATATTGATTTGGATTTTTTTTTTCTGGCTTGCTGTGTGCTGCCTTTCTGAACCAACACTAAACCCTTTTTTTCCGACATACATTTGGGGAGCTGGGACCAACACATCATGGATAGAAATATGCCAGATTGTACAAAATTGAGCTGCCCATGCAATGCTGGTTGGTCGGGGAATTGATTAAAAGGACCATCCAAGGAGAAGCCATCCTTATGGTTAGTTGAAATGGATTCAGGACCATCGCTAGTTCACTCATATCATATGACTTACTACACACTCCCTGCAATGTGGGGTAGCTTTAATACTAATAATTTCATACAAAAAAGCAAACCTAAAATTAGTTTGGTGACCTTATCATGTCCTACTGCCTATCTAACACCAACCCTCTTCGTTTTTACTAACTAGGATTGCGCCCCTTACATACCGAGAAGGAACAAAGAGCATAGGAGATATAGTGGAAATGAAAATAAGAGACGAGGAACGAAATGAGACCTTGGGGTCGTGGATGAAACTGTGTCCGGATCTTGCATTGGGAGGCATTTCTCCGGTGCACGCATGCTTAAGGCATTCGATGATTGTCTGCGGAGAAATTCAAAGCAGTTGATGATGGTGGTAAATGAAGCATCAATCGATAAATACAGAGAGATTGAGATGGAGAAATATACCGTTTTTCCGGCGCCGTTGGGGCCGACGATGAGGGTGAGGGGTTTGAAGAAGGTGATTACGTGCTTGTTCTCCGGATCGAAGCTCCGGATGCCTTTGATCAGCATCTTATCAACTGTGCTCATCTTATTCTTCTTCTTCTTCTTATTCTTCTTTCTTCTTTTCCTAACTCTCTACTCCATCAGAGATGTACACAGAGAAAGAGAAAGAGAGAGCGCTTAAAACCCTAACCAGGAGAGGAAGAAAGCAAAAATGGCGGGAGAGGGAGAGAGACTAAAACCCTAAAAACCACTTGCGGAAGAAAATGGCGCGTAGGGGCTTTGCAGTAGTTTGTTTACAAAGAAGAAGAAAGAAGAGCCTCTCTAACTAGGCCTGACTTGACTACTGACTTGGAGTAGTGGAGCGACACGTGGCATGTTCATGGGCCCAATTGGCCCACAAAATCTGATGATGTTGAATGATCATGCGAAAATTGCAAAGAGATGGGACTTCATCTAAGGGCTGAAAATCATCATCTTCGACTTTTGAGGGGCATCAATTCAGGACTAAAAGATGATCAGATTGTCTCATTCTCACTCTTTTCACAGATCTTGCCAACACATTAGAGTTTTCCAATCCCCCTTCCCATGATTAGATTACATGCATCAAAAGCTTCTTATCATACACTTGAGCCTAATTACTATAATTAGGAACATCATTATCACCATCATCTTCTTCTTAGTTCATCAGCTATAATTGGGTTGTTTGTCTCAATAGGATTCTTGGCAGAAGAGAAAATATTCTATTATGTGGCCATTAATTCCATCCATACTGAGAAAGCTAATCATCTGGTCTAAATTTTGCAAATGCCCGTCTTTTGCTTCCTCAAACCTGCTTGTGTTTCTATACAAACATGAGCCCAGATTTCACTCAAATTAAAGATTTATTCACCATTGAGTATTTTATGTGAAGCAGACATGACCACTTTCCCCATATGATTAACTTAATAGTGCATTTGAATCCTATTGAAATAAATTTGGGCCACTGATACATAAGGAGGGCATGGAACACATGAAAATTTAACCCCTGTATCTCATGCAATACAGCCTTAGAATCGCCCTACATTGCCCTGCATTTATCCAAGTTCACAAAAGTTACATGATACTTACACATTTTAGTCAAAAATTAGCAGTTGGTTGCGGACATAGTAAGTCCCCATCTGGAGCACTTAATTGAAACCTTCCCTAAACAGACATAAGCTGCACACTCATCAAAACCAATTCCCGGAAGCCTTAAGCCCAAATGGATTCAATGGTCCATTAGGGACCAAAAAAATCCACACATGATGACAATTGTTGCCTACTGAAGCTCGAATTAATAACCGCAACCAGAAACAATCCACTGGTCAAATGCCTTCTGGCGCAACACAAAACGTTTTTGCTCTAACATTCCTATCTAAAAAAATAATAGGAAAAGAGATGTAAAAAAAAAAAAAAAATGATATACACAAGATTGGGTGTATGAGATACAATTCAGACCCCTCAGCTTGGTGAATACTTCATATGCCAGTTTGCATCACTTCGCGCATCAGGAATTGTCAGAACCTTCTGAAACAAATGACATAGTGCACCTGTACTAAACCCTATGATTTTCGATTTCACAACTGCCTGGGGAAAATTCTCAATCTAAGAATCAGAGTGGTGCTTGGAGTAGTCCAGTACTTCCTTCAGAACCCGCGCGATTCTACTGGCCATGTGCTGCTCTAGGAACCTTTCTTTCACCCTCTCATAGCCTTTTCTCCCCATTGTCAGCCTGCGCTCAACGTGGGTGGCGAGTTTGACAATGTTTTTAGAAAGAGGAATGATACCCACTTTTCCTACAGGATGCAAGAGACCCGTGGATCCATTGACAACAATTTCCGTAGTGCCACCAGCCGATGTTCCCTGGTTATTGTCAAGAAACAAATATTAGCAATTGAGAGAGAGAGAGAGAGAGAGAGAGAGAGAGAGAGAGAGAGAGAGAGGATATGTATGTACATATGTATGTATATTAAGTAGATGAAAGAAGGTAACTTGAGCACCAAATAAACATAATGGCTCTCAAAGATACTGTTATACACAATGGGGTTTTTTTTTCGCTAGATGGGTGAGTCGTAAACAACCTACGAGATAACCTATGTGCCCAGGGCTAGATCCCTAGGTGACTCTGTGAGATGAGACACCCTTGCCACTGGGGTGTCTCATGTTTCTCTTTTGGTAATAAATGAAACACAACAATCTGAGAAAAACAGCTAAGACACTATTGATTTTTATTAACAATCATCAGAATTTATAATATAGATGTGACAAAAGGCTGTCAAGTTTGATCAACAATCATAAATTGTAAATAAATGGCCACTACATGCACCGATAATGCGACAACTTATATACATGAGATACTTCCTAACAAAATGGGTTTGCTAATAAACGACACAACAATAATCTGAGATAAGCAGCTGCAACATTATTTAGTTTGATTAACAATCATAGATCGTAATAAAATAATCAATATATGCACCGACAATGCAACAACATATGCATGGAAAGGCAAATGAGCATGGTGTAAAAATGATAACCTAACATTAAAAATATTCAGATTCAGTAGTCATGATCACTTTACAACTAAGCACAGGGGTTTACCAATACTGGCAGTTGAAATGCCATAGCTTCGATAGTTATCCTCCCAAAGCACTCTCCGCGCATCTGAATGACAACAGGAGGCATAAGTTTTAGTATTATGGTTACAAGTTTTCCAAAACTTGAAGGAATGCTAAGAGAAGCTACTGGCTACTGAAATATGAAGGTTCCTGATGGTCTACTATTATTCAGTGGCAAATTCCATTTATTAAACAAGCCCATGCTGATGGAGAATTCCTCGACAATTTACCAGGTAGAAAAATTCCACACCCTTGATGGGTGAACTACAAATAGCAAAAGGAAAATGAATAAATAGTTATGACTCTATAATGGCATACTTTTTGGGCAATCACCATTCACTGTGGACATCCAATCAACTTTCAGGTTAACTGAAACATGTAAAAGCATGGGCTCCACATGAATTCAGGGGCATCAGGAAGTTGCACATACCCCAAGGCTTAGAATCCTATGATCCTCATACTAAGCTGCACAACTAAAGATAACTTTGAACGGCATCGGGAAAATTGGATTTGAAATTCAAAAACAGTAAATGTTACTTGAGAGTTCTGGATGAGAACATCAATTGCAGCCAAATAGGGAGCAACAGCCAGAGTTTTATTTACAAAATGCACACGATCCTGAATTCTCTTCTCTATCACAAACTCGCGCAGTTCTCCTTCAAGCTTGGTCTGAGCATTTATGTCACTTCCGACTACTACTGCATGCATTGTAGGCACCTGTAACTTCTGCTCTTGGATCGACTGCAGACTTTCATAAAAGGAACGAAGAAACAAATTCTGACCTTTCCCGCGTGAAACACCTGCAGTTGATCTAATGATCAGTTCTCAAAGATACATTATATATGCTGCATTGGGAAAGACTGTCACAAAAATCATAAGCATTACTGAAACTTTAGCAATCTCCCCACCTCCCACGATTCATCAACAACTTCGGCATTTAGATTACTTACTGTCCTCACTCTCTACACAAGGATGCTATTGTGGTCTACCGAGTACCACCCTATATTCATCCATGTTTAAGATGTCTCATGAATATGCATGGCACTTCCAGAATGGAATAGTTCACTAATCTTGAATAACCCAGCCTATATGAGTTTTGGAAACTTCGCTGGTTCCTTCCAACCCATTTAACCTATTTCGGTAAAGTGCACTCTCTACTTCAAAACAGAAATACATACAAAAATCCTCCATTTCATTTGTAATTTGTTTGATGCTGTCACAGATGCTAGGACTTGGAAATCACTATCTAACCAATATCTTCTCTCTTACAATTTTCTGCATTTTTGTACTTCTCTTTCTTTCAATATTTTATAGCAGTTTATTTTCTATTCTATTTTAACATCCACCTTTTCTTTTCCAATTTCAGTTGGAGGTGTAAAATTCTTTGACATTTTGAAAGGAAGAAAATGCCTCTCCTCTTTTGGTGCATTACTAAAATCACTTTTTCTATTCTTTTCAAAAAAAAAAAAAAAAATTTTATTTCCAATTTTTGATATTTTGTAATCTTCTATTAAATAAAAGTTTAAATAATTTATTTGTTCAGTTTTCCACTTTCTGCATTTTCATTTTATTTTCTTTACACTTCACCCATAGATTATTTTGTTTTCATCATTGTAGGTTTTTATTTTATCTCAAAAGGTGCTTCTTTAAATTTTATAATAACATTATTTCTTCTTTTTTTTTTTTATTCAAAAAGCATGCAAACTTTTTATGTGCTTCGGTTCTTTCACAACTATTTGTTCCAGATAAATTATATGTTGGTTTTAGAAAAATTATGTGATAGGCCCAACGGTAGATTTTGACAAATCTTTTCTTTTTCAACGCTCAGTTTGACTAATCATAGCATCCTTTTTGGATTTTTTTTTTTTTTTTTTTTTTTTTTTTTGTGTGGAACATTGTCTGTAGCCACTACCTCGGGTTCGGAATATCCAGTCTGGTTAATATTCTGGATAATCCTCCATCCAAGCTGGGACCAGTCACAGAGAATGACCACAAGACCATCAGTAGACATTTTCACAATAGGGAAGGGAAGCAAAATGCACGTTTGGCTAGGTAGCAGGATCCTATAATTCCTCTTTAAGTACATCCTATCTAGGATAACTAAGAAAAAACATTAGCCACTTGGCAATGCAATGTAAAAGCGCACATCTCAGAATAGCCAACAAGGCTTTTACTTTTTGGTCATTCATAGCTAAAGCACAGTGTTCATGAATCAATAAGCAATTTCATGAGAAAGAAAGACCTACTGTTTATGATGGCAAAAAGAAGATCATCAGTTCTCACTCCAAGTGATTCTCGCACATGCTCACGTAGAACCCTCCTCGCAACATTATCTTCTGCTACTTCCATCAATTCTTTGCTGTTTCCCAGATGAACTACAAAGGTCTGAGGCATTGTGATACTGAAAAGCATGCATTCAAAAAAAAGATAAAAAATCAACAGGAAAACAAACAAAAAAATATTAAAATACACAATAAATTGAGAAGAACAGGAAGGGCAGAATATTAGAGCATATTTTCTATACATAAGTATGAGTTATGACACCGACCTTACAAGAATAATGGGACAGGAAAAAAGAGTCATGAATGTTGAATTGAATTGTGTAAGAAACAATGAACAGATGCAATATTTCATTTTACTACGCCAAGAATAGCAGTTGCATAAATCTGTGGAAGCTGAGTTGAACAGGGCTGAAAAGGTTAGAGGAGGAGCATTCCAATTTTCCAAAATTATTACTCATGCAGATCTGACTGTTTGGGTCATCTAAATGACAGACCCGACATCAAAATATAGGGATCTGCATGTGTTTGGACTTTGGATAACCTAGGAAATTCCCTTTTGTAGGAATTCAATGAATTACTTAGGATAAGTTCAAAAATTCAAGTATCTTCCATAATGAAATTCACAGGAAGTCAGTTTTGTATGTTGCTGTTTTTAGGATCTTTAATTTAAAAAACAAAGCAAGGGAAATCTACCATAAATAAGATTTCCTGAATCCTAACATGAGACAAGCGGAAGAAACACTTACGGATGTATTTTTCAAACATAGGAATAATAGAATTCAGATTATTATTTTGTGAAAGGCTTGCATCTCTTTTGTCTGGTGATGAGCCACACAAATTTGAAGGTGATGAATCCATGCAGGTTTGAGGCTGATGATGCCTTCAAGATGATTCTTAGGGTTTTTCTAACAAGCATAGAAAGCATAAAGTGATGGCACAGAGACCCAGTCCTGCATCACATTCAGTAGGAAAAGTGGAGCCAGCCAGCCAACAGAAAATTGGCAGTCAAGATTTCTGATCATCGTGGGAAATCTACCGTAAATTAAGATTTCCTGAATCCTAACATGAGATAAGCGGAAGAAACACTTACGGATGTATTTTTCAAACATAGGAATAATAGAATTCAGATTATTATTTTGTGAAAGGCTTGCATCTCTTTTGTCTGGTGATGAGCCACGCAAATTTGAAGGTGATGAATCCATGCAGGTTTGAGGCTCATGATGCCTTCAAGATGATTCTTAGGGTTTTTCTAACAAGCATAGAAAGCATAAAGTGATGGCACAGAGACCCAGTCCTGCATCACATTCAGTAGGAAAAGTGGAGCCAGCCAACCAACAGAAAATTGGCAGCCAAGATTTCTGATCATCATGGGATGTTTTCTATACTGAGAAGAGCTAAATACATCACCATCCAGTCAGTCATTTAGTGAAAACCTATAAAATGAAAGAATTCTGATGGTGAAACAACAGCAAAGTGTTACTGCGTGAGGGTTATCCAATTAAGTTTTTATTTCTTTTACCAATAGGCAGCATTTGCTTCAAAAAACTTAAAATCGAAGAAACATGAAAATCAACCTCTCTAGAGTAGGATGTTAAAATTTATAGGAGCAGTACAAGGGATGGCAACCAACATGAACAGAACAAGGGAGTGCTCGCATACCGTAACTCCTTTTGAGTTCTGTTCTTCCAGTACTCTGCCGTTGTATGTGAATCAATCATAGCACCTGCAACAAAAGGGAGGTGCTTAACGTACTCCATTTTGAAGTAATGCCCTCGCATTTCATGAATCCACCACAAAACCTTTGGAAGAACACGAGGTACATCTTTCTTGAGAACATCATCCAACCATTTCCCAGCAACAGCCGTGTTTAAAACAACCAAATCAGCTTTAAGAGCCGTATCTAAAGCTTCTTGACCATTCGCAGGAAAGACCTAATTAGGTAGGAACAGGCATGTTTAAAAGGTAGGCAGAATAATGACATCATAAATATCATTTTAACTATAAGAAACGAGGAAAAGATCAGAGTACCACTTAAATTTATAAATATATATATATAACTTGTGTTGCAATCAAGATAACAAATTTTCAAGGTTATTTGTAAGGATGGAATGGATCCATCTTGTGCCATCACACATTTAAGTAGATTGTCATTTTACCCAAGAAAAGCTTTCAAATGGGTTGGTTTGTGAAGAAACAGAAGCTGAAGACCCATCTAAGGCCCACAGCCTGTTAAGCTTGTCTGTTTGTAATTATCTAATATAATCCTCTTGAGTTATCAGTTTTCCACTTTATTTATGAAGTCAAACAATCAGTTTGCAGACTTGTTTACTATATCTGTAACTCAGAATCAGATGCAAGACATTGTGGTAAAGCTAGCATGATTGATATTATCTCCAATTCTCCATCTTGAAGGCAAGTGTTAAGAGTACGTAAATATGATGTTACATTGGAGTATTGTCTCTTATATTTCATGTTTTCCTCTTATATACCTCATATCTTAGGCAAGAGGTACTCTATATAATCTATCTACAGTGCCCTAATAATAAAATTTCTCACATCTGATAGTGGCTGTGTGTTTGAATTTATATATATATATGATAATTTGAACATGGCTGAAATGTGGTAGGACCTCTACTAGGAAAGATTTGGGTGTAGTTAATGTTTATTGAAGTTGTAATACATTATGGTGTTTTTAAAATGAAAAAAAAAAAAAAAAACATAATAAAGACATGGCTAATAAAAATATCTTTCTTTAATGGTAATTAAAAAAAAACAGCAATGATAAAAAAAAATAAAAAAAAAATTGAATGTTAATGGTAAATATGTCAATAGTTGATGGAGATAACACAAATCGTATGTACCTGTACTCCTCGGTCCAACATCCTATGCTCCAAACTATATATCACTTCATTTGTTTCCACTTGTTTGTGGTTTGTAATCCACACCACATGAGCACCAACACTTCTCAATAGAAATGCCAACTCCATCAGCAATAAAGGTCCACCTGCGTAAATGAGATGCTATTAATTAAATGACAATGCCATTAAGCAAGAAAACTCTCACCCTTGAGTTCTTTCAAATTGAAAATAAGCAACTGTATGTCAAACATCATGTTCAGAAAAGGACACAGAACATCAATTAAGAAAGAAATAATAAATTTGTCCTTTCTGTTCTTAGACTAAATCTGTGCTGGTCAAATGCCATTTAGTTTAGTTGCCACTCTTGGTGCTTCACTGGTAGGAGTGGTGTGCATCCTCCTTGTGGGCAAGGCAATGAGAATTGGTAGCCACTATCTCAAATGCCATTTTAGTTAATGTTATCGAACAACATTTATACCCATAGGCTAATGATAAAAAATTTTGCCAATTGGATACTTCTAGCCTCTACAATATGATCAGTTAACATTTTAGAGAGTTGTTCTGAACTTCAATCAACCATCCAAAAGTGGTTCATCAACTACAATTATGAACTTCCATTCAACATGATTTTCAGGCTATAATTAATCAAGAATAGCTGGGACAAGGCTTATCTGAGAAATTGGTTAAGGATATATCATAATGAAGAAACAAAATTCATGTAGCCGACCCCAACATAGTTGGGACAAGGCTTTGATGATGATGATGATGAATTAATCAAGAATAGGACCCACTAATTGCATGGTACCTATACCTATACTGGGGAATTTTTTTAGGATGATAATGTTTACCAGACGGTATTGAGAAGTGCTTCTTCTCATCAGTAAAGGCATTGAAAAGCCCCAGACCAAGCATCTTCTTGACATAAAGTTTTCTGTTATTGACATGCAGCTATTTTATGTCTATCACCTGGGATTCATAAACCTTTTAAATCTTCTTAAATCAAAGAGGATATGACACCCAAGGCATTCCAAGAATTCTTGTTATAATAAGTTCATCATGCCCTTGAACCCTTGAAAAATCCAAACATCTCAGAGACAAGTACAGTGGTATGAACTTGTTGAATAAACGGCACAGTTTTGTATACATCAAGAGCCCATTGATGAGAAGGGGCCTCAGAAAGCTTGAAGCAAATTCCTTAGTTTTTCCTTTTCTGCTGCTCTATATCAGAAAGCTTGAAGCCAATTCCTAAAGTGATAGACACGGGCACTCCTAAAGTGAGAGACATGGGCACGATGGAAATTCCTGAAGAGATGCATTTGTGTATGTTAAGGTCATTCACTGTTTCTCGAAACTCAATCTCTCCAGGGAAGAACCATGTAGCCAAGAGAAACCATGAAACAAGATAGAAGAGTTTGCCCCACCCGAATATATTATTGCGTATTAGCATTGTCAGTTCAGTAAAACAAGATAGGCACCAACTAACACTAACTGTCTGGAAAATGTCCCATACTCACTCCAATAAAGTGTGCACCAGGATTTATCCCGTGTTTCCACATCCACAGTGAAACACGCTTCGTAGATGATCTGAACCTTTGATCTGGCGGACCACCACTATTGTGCGTAAAAATCATGACATGGGTAACTCCTAATCATCAAAATTAAGTACGCGAGCACCACAATTCATCTGGAAAATGTCAAGTGCTTGCTCCAGTAGAAGAGAATCACAATTCATTCCTTGTTTCCACCTCCCCCATGTAACACAACTCAAGGATAATTCAAACTGTTGATCTAGAGAACCACCCTATTGATAACTAAAAATCATAATCTGGGGCAATTCTAAGTTTTAGCCATCAAAATCAACTCAACTTCCACCCTCAAATCCCTTGTTTCCACCTCCACCGCGTAACGCAAGTTAAGGATAATCCTAACCGTTGATCTGGGGCAACCCTAACCATCAAAATCAACTCAAAATCCACCACCAAAATGTACCAAACTTCATCCCACAGCCATTTTTCAGGTCAAGGCCACTAATTTATCAACTGAGATAATCCAAAAATGGCATTTCTGATGTGGGTCATCAGAAATTCAACAATACAGATAGGAGGATAAAAGAGAGAATCACCTGAAAGAGAGAGCTCGTGAGAGACGAGAAGCACGAGCTTGGAGCGCATGAATCCGAGTGGATTCTGGATGCTTCCGGTCGGAGCCTTGAAATGGATCCGCTCCTCGGGATGCGAATCGCAGGAATCGAAGGCGGATCTGAGGAAGAAGGCAATGGCAGTGGAGAGGGAGAAGATGACTAGAATCAGCAGCAAGAGCCATTTCTTCTGGAACGAGACCCATCCTAAGCTCGATTTCGCCATTTTTTTTTTCTCTCCGTTCTAGAGCTCGAATTCTCTCGATCTTGTGACAGATCCTTGCATTTCTCTTCTTCTATGTTCTTCTCTGTATGATTTTTTAGGGTTTTGGATCTCTGATTTGGGTTTTAGGACTGTAGGGTTTTACAGTTTTCGCTGATTTTGATCTCACCACACCACAGTATGAAGAAGTGGACACGTTACAACTTACAAGCCCCAGGTATTCATGGGCCATGTCCATTTATATGAAAAAAAAAAAAAGAAGGAAAATTTTCGAATATAGGAACTTTTTTCCTAGGTCCTAAAAAAAGGATGTTGTCATGATTTACCTACACAGCTCCACTTGCTCATTACACGTATATTTTTTTTTTTGAAAAAACTAGGCACCCTGTGAGAAATTTCCAAAGTGTCACTCTCCCTCATCTTTCTTCTATCTATTTGCTTACGGCCCACCTTAGCGTAGCGCACTTTCCCTCTCCATCTCCCTCTCCCTCTCCCTCTCCCCATTTCCTTGTCCTTGTTCTCCGCCTGCATCCGACCCTCTCCCTCTCCCTCTCCCTCTCTCCATCTCTTTCTCCTTTGTCTCTTTCCCTCTTTTTCTCCCACTCCCCTTCTCTTTCTCCCTGTCTCTCTCCCTCTCTTTCTCTTGGCTGGCTTGCTGTCCCCCTCCCTTCCTTTCTTCCCCATTTGGTTGCTTAAGGCCGAACTAATGCGTATAGTGTTAGGCCCCGAGTGGCCAAATGACAAGGAGAGAGACAGTGAGCAGAGAGGGAGAGGGCCCGTGCGGAGGTGGGCGGCGAGCAGGGAGAGGGAGAGAGATGGAAGGAAAGGGCGCGTGCAGAGGTGGGCGCCTATCGAAGTTGGGAGCGAGCAAGGAGAGGGAGAAAGACAGGGAGAATGAGAAGGAGAGGTAGAGAGGGCGCGGGCAGAGGTGGGAGCCGGGCGACTAGCAGGGAGAGGGAGGGTCAATTTGGGGATTTCCCATAGAGGTGATAGGTTTTGAAAAAAAGAAAAAAAGATGTTCTATGAGCAAGTGGAGCTGTGCAAATAGTAACTCCCTATAGTTATTTTAAAACATTGTGTGTTTCATAGTTCTTTAAGTTAGTAACTCCCACTCCCTCTTTTTCGACGGTGGACCCCACACCATGTCTTTTTTCTATTTAAAAAAAAATGATAGAATTGGCCATTGTTAAAAATGGGGGGACATTCATGTACTCCATCTCTCACCATATGGTGATGGAGAAACTTAATGGGGTCATTGTTCATGAGACTTGGGGGATGAAAAGAGACGTATTGGAAATATTAAGTTTGTAGTCAATCTCATATCTCTAACTCCGTCATCCTTGATCCACAATTTTAATAAGTTTATATTTATGAAAAATTATGGCCTTTAATCCAACGATCCAATCCATTTGGATTGGTGAAAACTAAATGAATGCCGTGTAATTCAGGTGTCCATATGTGTGGATGGTTCGAATGGATTATAAAGTTCGCTTCACTATGTTTAAAACAGGTAAAAAAAAAAAAAAAAAAGATTGGGATTTTTCTCTCTTACATTAGATAAGGGAATAGGAGCTTGAGGGTAGAGGAAGAAAATAAGAGAAAATCGGAAATGGGGTTGCCACGCATTGTTGGAAATTGCCAGTGGTCATTGACAAAAGAAAAGGAGTGCTTGAGAATAGAGAGAGGAATAAAAATTGCTTGAGGAGCAGTGGCGGTGAAATCTGCACGATCTTTCAAAAAAAAAAAAAAATCCACTCGACTTGACCAGCAATGTATATGGGTCAATCAAGGAGTTATAGAATAACTTCAACCGCAATAGATTTTGGTAGATTTACATAACCCACCTAGAAGTTGGTCTAGGGCCAACTCGCTTGCATAAACTCATTTAAACAATTTGTGGTTTGATATTTTAATAAATAAATAATATATTTAATATGGAATGAATCGAGCTTGTGTTGGGCTTTTTTTAGCATGCAATTTAACTGAAAAATACCTTTAATACTTGACATAGATTGGGTTTGGGCCACACTTGTACAAATTGGGTTGGCCGAACGGTTGGCCGGCAAATGCATGTTATATTTGTTTGTATGGGTTAAAAGATACTCGGCACCAATGGGTTAAGTACTGGTTGGACTTGGAAGTCGTCTTTTTGTGAGTAACCATATAAATTTCACTCCAATATAACTAAGATTATCATAAAAGCAATCTCTTTAAAATATTTGAGTATTTTCAAAATATTCTACTCATATGTTTCAAAAGTAATCAAGGATGGTGGGCCCTCCAACTAGAGCAAGATTTAGCGAGGAAACGCGTAAAGGGGGCTATTTAATTTGAATGGTTTAGATCTTTTCAAAGTGGCGTCCAATGTTGATTCTCACAAAATTCTCACGAGCCTAGTGCTGGGACTCATTGTACACATAAGATCTATAGTTCCCCCATGTGTGAGGATTCAAGAGATCCACCAGAGTTGCCAATTGTCTTCTCTCTGTTCCAAAGTGAAGATCCATGCTCTTTCCTTGGAGGGTTAGGGATATGGTGTGTGTGGGAGACTGTGTGAGCCTACATCATAACAAAAACAAGGTGAAGATCCATAAAATGGCCCGTAAGGGGAGAGGATTAGTGTTCCAAACAAGTTGAGTCTGATATAAATAGGTCATGTTCTAAGTTGTTTATTGGATCTCACTTGTTTTTTAAATTGGTCAGATAACCCGAACCCTACATTAGATCAGGACAACCCAACCCCTTAACTTGTAGAAGTTTGGCCCAAGCCCTATGCATTTCTTGTATTAAAGTTATATTTGACTTTAGCCATAGGCTACTTTGGGTCATTAACTTAGAATCCTTAGATTTAGGAACAAGTAATCTATACTTGGAATTATTTAGATTTAGGTTTATGAAGATAATCAAGAGTCCTCAATTTTTTGGATACTCCTACTCCCACGTGAGAACATTCAAATCCCACTGTAATTCCGAGATCACCGCGAAGATTAGCAAGAGTTTAGTGTGGGCCCCACTTCATGCTCCCTATGACCGCCATCATAGGAGTTTGGGTCCCCTAGTACAATCGTGGAGATGTTCTTTCGTCCCATCCAAACTCGCCACCTATGTAAACTCTTTTTCTTAATTTTTTTTTTTTTTAATCCAAGGAAGCAATTGAGAGGTTACATTAGCTGGCATAAGCTACTCGCTACCCTCATTCCCTTCTATTCCTTCCTTCATGTACCCCAAACACACCTATCCCCATCTCCAAAGATCATCATGAGCAGGAAGACGGAAAACAATCCAATATTTTTTTCTATTTTTAATAAAAAAATATTCATGAACATCTATCCCTCACCATGATGAATTATAAAAATGGATTTTATATTTTTCTTCCACAATGTTTTGAACTTGGTCATGTGCTGGTCCTAGGCCTTATAAAGGAGGGTTGTGTCAAGTCAGCTAATAAAAATGGTCACATATCAATTTATAAGTTCTACACACCAATCACTATTATATTTATTATCTATGGATATATATATATATATATATATATATAACTATACAGAACAATAGATTATCTTTTAATTGTTATTCAAGAGTCTGGATCTTTTGTTTCAACAAAACAAGGGTTTACTGTTTGGGCCAATTTGGTGGCGCCACGTGTAAAAAGGCAACGTCACCTAAGGAGCCTCTCAACTGCCTCCTGGAATGGAAAAAGGAGAAACAAGGGGTTCTTTTTGCAAATAAAGAAAAGTGGGTGAACCAATCGTTTCTCTGGTTCGTCTTCTTCAAGAGAAGCAAACTTTCTCCGATTTGTCCTCTCTAATATCCAAGGTGAAAGTCCAGGATCTGAACCCTAGAGGAGGGTGAATAGGGTGAGCTTGATTTAGTGACTAATTATGACAAATTTTAACTTTTTAAAATCAATTAGTCACAAGTGATGATATGGAGCTAAAGTACGGAAGCTAACAAAAAACAATCACCACAAAAACATTCACCATAACACAACTATTTACAGTGGTTCGGCCTCAATGCTTATGTCCACTCTCGACTTGTGTTTCTATACCTCACCGGCATTCCACTATTTATGCTTTTTTAATAGGCTAAGCAATAACATTTTCAAAATGCTTTTCAAAGCTAAACAATAACCTTATAATGTGCTTTCTAAGACTAAACAATAACCTTTTGGGTTTTATGGTTCACCCCTAAATTTTACACTTATGCTTTTATAAGGCTAAGCCTCTATGACTCTAATTAAGAATGACTATCTCTAAGATGTGTCTATAAAACCATAACATAACTATTTACAGTGGTTCGGCCTCAATGCTTACGTCCACTCCCGACTTGTGTTTCTATACCTCACTGGCATTCCACTATTTATGCTTTTTTAATAGGCTAAGCAATAACATTTTCAAAATGCTTTTCAAAGCTAAGCAATAACCTTATAATGTGCTTTCTAAGACTAAGCAATAACCTTTTGGGTTTTATGGTTCACCCCTAAATTTTACACTTATGCTTTTATAAGGCTAAGCTCTATGACTCTAATTAAGAATGACTATCTCTAAGATGTGTCTATAAAACACTTGAAGAGATACAAATTAAACTCAATTACAATGCTCTTAATTAAGTGGATATGAAAGTGAAAATCTAACTCAACACATACACTATATGAATACAAAGATAAATGCTCTATGTGTATACAAGAAAACTTCAATCAAGTTGAAAATGATGGCTCAATAAATGTAAACTTAAACTTTAAAAAGTTCAAATCACAAGGAAATAAGTTCAAGGAAAGTGATTTCGTAAATATAACTTATGAAGCTTAGGTCATTTTCCAAAGAATCTTCAAATCACTTCAACATTCAAAATCCAATAATGAATCATTTATAACATTATGCTCGAGTGATTTTGAAATTAAACCATGAAGTGAACTATTATCAATTATATTATTAATTAACAATTTATATTAATATTTATATATATATATATATATATACTACAAGTGTTCATACAAATTGATTTAAACCACATTCAACTTGATACAAAAATATGGCTCGAGTGTTCATGGTGTGGGTTGGGCTGGGCCAATTCCATTTGACACCTGTTCACCTCTTACACTTCTCCTTAGAGCCATACTTGGTGTCCTGTCTTCCCATCCAAATGGCTCTACTACAAAATACACGACCACCTTTTCATCCAAATGGCTCTGCTACAAAATACAAGACCACCTTTTCATCCATAAGATAAAAGACCTGTACAACTACAAGACAAACTTGCAAGACTATCAATAATTTGCACGGCATTTTGAACAGCAAAACCCCTTAAATAATTAAGTGTAAATGAGCAGGTTTTGCCAAGAAGCACTCATCTGTTACATTCAGCGACGACACTTGCTGCCAAAAAGTATGAATCTCTTTAAGCGCCATTGTTCTTGCTCTTCTTTCATGTTCAGCTCTCATTTTTCTACATTTCCATTTCCGATGCTTGAGTCTAGACTTCATCCAACTGGAATAATCCTTCCCGCGTTTGCACAAAACGAAATCAGCCTAATCATCAACAGAATCAGATGACATGCCCAAATCTTCTGCTTCACATTAATCATCCTCTCTGACCTTAGAATTATCCAAAGTACGTATTTTGGGAAAATTCGACTTGGCCATCTGGCTTCTCTACTAAGGACAGTGCATGAGTGGCCAACCTGCAAAACAAGCAATCGTTGGATAGTGCTCCAACAGTGAAAATGGTATAAAAGCATGAAACAGTATAAAGGGGAAACAAGGGGAGCAGGTGCAGACCTACATTGTATGATCCAAGATTATATAAAGCTTGCATGGGCCATCTAGCCCATGCATTATAGCAAAGACGACGCCCCCACCCTAGATATGATAAACCAATAGTTTTCTGGTTTCGGTTTCAATGAACTCTCAAATAAAATATCTCGCAACCCTCTGAGAATTGAGTGTTTAGTAATTGGATGCGAGTTATATATATATACTTAGTTTGCCTAAAAAATAATGTTTTTAAACCAGGCAAGAAGGTGGAGGTTATTGTTAGTTGATGTTGATTGTTTGACATTTTCAATTGAACATCGTCTGCCCCACCCAAATAAAAATCCTGGATCCGCCGTAGAAGAGAAGGTACTGTGCATACAAATGGCCCCCAAGTTTATGTCAGAAAAGCAGAAATTCATGCAAGTGCAGCTTCTGAGTTCAGACATATTACGAATATTAGGCTCGGGGTTTGTTTAGACTGTTTAAACTATGACTATATCTTGTTGTCACTATCTCTATCTCTCTGCTCTCTTTGCAATTCTGCAAATGATTTGGAGCAAATCAGAAGAGGAAGATGGCAAACATGGGATATTCCTTTGACGATGGCATACAAAGTTGTCACCACTAAGAAAAATGACACACTGGAGAGAGGAGTATGACAAATAATTGATTCACCAATGAGGTACGCATATACAGGCAGAGTGGAAGATGAATTATTCCACTTTGTTAAATACCAAGCACGCGAGAATACAAGCATGTTCCATGCACATGCAAAACCCAAAACACGATTATACCGTCCCCCGCAAAATGCTTCCCTAAATCGTCCTGCACTCATGAAACACGACTAATTCTTAAACAAGGTATTACAAAACTCCTTCTCAAAATAATAAACCCTCCTATGCCTCGTCAGAGGTAGTAGTCATCATCATCACCAAAGTCATATTTCAACTATGTCGGGGTCAGTTTCTCCATCCCAACTTCGCCACTTTCTTAATGCCGGCCCCAAGCCCAGACAAAAGAGGGTTGTGTTAGTTTGGTTGAACACCGGCATAAAATTTTATGCTTTTTTTTTTTTTTTTAAATCAATTTCGGTTCACTTATTACATCGAGAAAGCCAAAATAAAAAAGAAGGCAAGTCCATGTTAGAAATGTAGCTTTGTGGGTGTCAAACAATCTTTGAACCCTTGACCTCTTTTGGATGCTTCTAATCTTGCAATCCATAGGAATAGAGGAAAGGCACCCCTGAAAATTGCGAGGTTGAACATCGCAGTCATAATGATAAGGGGTTTTATGAAAAATTCCTCCCCCCACCCAAAAAAAAATAAAATCATTACTGGTAAACCATAGAAGGCACCTGCCCAAAATAACGTCGGCATTTCTAAAGAAGAAAGTCCCCAGGTTTTTCATATGGGAGCATGTTGTGCTTATGTGGTCCAACTCGTGGGATCTACTTAGATGCACATTCCTACTATTTGGGCAAGATATATGGATGAAAAAGATAGTTTTTACGGATAATAGTCATGCAAACAAATCAGCCCCATCAAGAATATCGTAATTTAATAACCTTTTAATAACCTTAAGAACGATTAAAAAAAATCAATTGTTTTTAAGTGCCTCCTCGTTGGACCCCGTTGAGCTCACCTTTGATCAATCATTTCCAACACACTTAGTTTCCAACTTAAAATTGATCAAACTCTTGTCCAGCCATTGGATTCAATTATGTAGGTAATGTGCCTAAAGGATTGATAAGCTTTTAGGTACCAAAAAAAAGGCCTACATTTGATCCATTAATCGACCATCTCCAACGCACTTAGTCATGTGATTTTGCATCCAATCTCGACCCTGATCGAACCACTGGATTCAATTATGGCAGGTAATACACCTAGAAAATGAATAAGCTTACGGGCACGAAAATAAAATGGGCCCGGGCATGCCTTTGACCAATCCACCATTTTCTTCAACACACTTTGTCCAATGAATTAGCATTGATTTCCAACTTGAAATCAATCTAATTAATCTAAATAATGAACTTTTATGTGAAAAGAAAAAAGGATGGCCCATGTTTGATCAAGGGAGGTATGTAGTAATAGGCAGTAGTAGTAGCCAAGTTTTTGGGACCGTTTTGACTCTTAGGAGTCGTTTGTCCTTTATACATGGGATATGTAAATACAATTTACACATGTAAATGATAAATATTCAAATTTTTAAGTATGTAATGTTTACACATGTTTTTTTTTTTTTTTTTAACGTTTGTCTAATAACACCATTTTCACATCATTTACATATGTGATTCATTTTAAAATATTTATTTCAATTATATGTGTAAATATATTAGATGATTTTGCATAAATGATATTTATTATTCATTAAATTAAATTCTACTCTAATAATTTGAAAAAGAGTCAAAAAGGCCCATTTTATATTAAAACTTTCATTTGCATTTTAGATCCTTTAAAAGGAACATGTCTTTCAACATGAAATACACTTTTAAAAAATATATATTTTTATCAATGATCGCCTTCACAAAAATGCATTTCAACATGTTTGGTTAAACAAATATGAATTTATATTTTGATGGTTAAGCAAATACCATTATTATTAATATTTTTATTAATAAATATTTAATTCAATATTGATCTTAATTCATTATTCAATTTGCATAAAACTTAACCCATGCTTCTCATAGGCTTTATGCTAATATTAATCAATTATAGAAATTTCTTAAAATTAGTATTTTGTGGCTAACTTCAATCATATTAAAAGTGTCACAAATTTGTTATGGTTAGGTGAAATTGCATTTATACATGTTTTTTAGGCGAAATTGCATTTATACATGATTTTTAAATGATCCCATAATGCTATATAAAATAAATTCTTCCTTCTCTCTTACATTCACATATACATGTTTAAAGATCTTTAAAGTATTGCAATAATAAATAACTTTAGAAAAATCATTGAGATATTGGAAGAAAACTAAAATAATAAGGTAATTAACTAGTTAAAAGTTTACATAGAAAAATCATTGAGATATTTATCTTATAAATTGTCTCTTAAGATTCTTACTATCAATATGTTTTTTGTCTTACAGATTTTGTTTCTTAAAATCATTGGAGCTACTTTCATTTTCTAATATGTTTTTTTGTCTTACAGATTTTGTCCCTTAAAATCATTAGAGACACTTTCATTTTTTTTATGTTTTTTGTCTTACAGATTTTGTCATTTAAAATCATCCGTTTTATCCCTTAAAATATTTGTGTATTTCTTTTTAAATTGTTATATTTCTTCCTTTTTGAGATTTTGTGCAAGATACCATGTGTTTTTGTATTTTTTTAGTATTTACTTTTAAACATATGATAATTTCTAGCTGTTTCAATTCATTTGACTCATCAGATAATATTAAAGGCCAGACATGTTAAAGCCAAAATGTAAAATTTCAACTTGATAAATGCTAGATTTGATTTTCATATTGTATTTTTATAGCTGATATTCCTTTTTTAGTAATCTCTTTGCTAATATATGTGTAGTTATAAATATGTAGATATGAACACTTATTCCATCTTCTTTTTCTTATTTTTAATGCTTTTATAAACTTTTTATATTTTCATTTTTGTTTTTGAGTGTATATCTTTTATATTATGAATTATGTTGTCCGTGTGTTTTGCTAGTTAAGTATTATGTTTGTTGCAGAAATGATAATTCTCACTCATGCTGGCCAATTTTTTTTCCTGGAAATGTCACCTCAGGTCAAAATTGACCTATAAGTTTACAATTCCTTTTCTCGACCATTATTCCCTAATATTTGAGGATACAATTCCTCCTCTCAACCATTATTCCCTAATATTTGAGGATGATGACCATTTCCGATGGGTTTGGCGACATCTGCTCAACGTGCTAGGGTCGGATTACCTCCCAGAGAGAATCAGGATGAGGTGAGTACTGTTATTTCATTACACCATTTTGAAAATTGTAATATCTTGTTGACTGATATTATTATTATTATTTTTAATTAAAGGGGCATGACGATGGATGATACAACTCATAGTATCACTAGAACTCATCAAGCATAGGATACAGAGATGACATTTAGCGGGGAGCTTGGAGGTTTGAATCGACACAGGGAGGATTGTTTAATGCAGACGCAGGAAGGAACTTTATGCAGAGAACATCTAAATCCGCTTACAATCAACACAATATTTTTTGATTTGCTGGATGGTATGAGCAAATCTCTGGTTTGGATAACAGGAAAACCATGACCTTATGGACAACCACGGGATTTCATACAATACGAAGAGAAGGCGAACAGATTAGTAACGACTTCATGTACAAAAGAGCAAATCCAAGGTGCTGCATCATGTACGAAAGATCCAAGGTGCTGTTGGATGTTAGAGAGAGATGTACAAAAGCATGGTCCAAGATGATTTGCGGCAGCTCATATCAGACCTGCTCAAGGTCTACCCTTAGTTTCTATAAAACAGGCATTTCAAAATATTTTAAACGGTAGGCGTTTTGTTAAGAAAGATTCCAATTCTATTGATTAGGAGGAGGATGGAAACTTCAACCTCTACTGGATTTTCGCAGCTGTGAGTGGGGCGCAGAGAGCCATTGTATCTTCTGAATTTCAGTAATGGAAATGAAAGAAGCGGGCAGAAAGCTTTGCACGGAATTTATGATTCGCTGGAAAAGCTTATCCTCATATACGCCCCAACATTGCAGGAGGAAGACGTTGTGGATAGGGTCCTAACCTAGGGATCTCTCGTGCAGCAGCGAGGGATCGAACTAGATATTCCATCTTTCACCTCTCTCATATTATCATATTAGTACAGTGTACTTGTAAAAACTAAACAGAGACTTGTAATAACATTGAGGATGGATATTTTCCCTTTTAGTTGAGGCATGTTGGCAAGATGTAACTTGATTGTGGATATTATCCATTTGTAATGTGCAATGCATTATCCACTTCAAATGATTCTGCAGCTGGTTCTGGTCCTGCAAACTAGGTTCAGGTAAGTGCCGAATACCAGAGCATAAATGTGATCAACTCACTGAGTTTTTCAACATGACATTATGAAGTGGAAGCCTTTTCTCATCTTTTCTCCACCCTGTTTGATTTCCAGAATTCTTCTCTCTTCACCAATGGTAAAATCTGTCTACTTAAGTGAAGCCTTTATTCTACAACTGAGGATATGACAAGAATCTGAATATGTACATGAATATGATAATCTGGATGCATACATAATGCCACTGCCATTACACACTGACATGATACATACATGTACCTCAACCCTCAACATCCAAATTGTGGGCCCCATTCTTGATGGGTGTACGCTGTGTTAGACTAGTCCCCTTTTTGGTCAACATTACTCCATTTGCCAAAAAAGGTGAAAGATTTAGAACCTCAATGCTAACGACTCATCTAACACTCAGAAGACCATGCTGACAAAGTGATCCTAAGTTCCTAATTGTCCAATTGGTGGCACCAAATGGAGAACGAGAAATCTAACACTTAGAAGACCATGATGAACTGATACTAAGCTCCTAATTGTCCAATTGGTGGCACCAAATGGAGAAGGAGAAATGGGCAATGGTCCAAATCCAGAGACAAAACTTCCATTAGGCAGAGGTTTATTTCGTCAAATCAATACAATTTTGGGTTCATGCCCCTTCTCTGTTGGCAGAGGATTTGGACAATTTTTGATGATATACATGCATACAATGTGTACCTGCCACGTACATGTGTAATTCTTTGTCTGGCATATAATATGCTTTTCTTGACTGGCTGATTAGAGTGGAACCGAAACCTTTCTATGAAGAGACTGTTGAAATCAACTATTTGCTGCAGCCTATCTTTTGACCATATTGCTCAATTTTTCTCTAGCATCTTTTGTGCTTCATCAACAAATATTTTTTGGTTGATTTTTCTCTGTGATTCGTGATGTTTATTGACAACATCGAAAGAGTCATCCTTCTTTTTTTTTTCTAAATTAATTTTATATGATTCCTGCTATACAGAACTTGCACCTAACACAATCTTCATTGCAAGTACTGGAAAGGTTTCAACTTTATTGCAATATTCATTTTATATCTTTTTTTTTTTTTTGTGGTTTTTGTTTTTTCTTTTGTTAGAATTTTTGTTTAGTTTAGTAGTCGCATTATTCTGTTGCTTATTTGGAGGTTCAAGAAAGGTTTATGGTGGACATAAAAGAGCTCCCTGAGGAAATTGATATGTCTACATGTAGTATGGTGAATCCTCCTAACCTTTTTGGGACTGAGGAATTCTGATGACGAGGAACAAATTCATGGAGGTTTTGGGTCAAAATTTTGTTTGAATCTCAATGGAATCCTAAGAAGGTCATGTTTCACGACCAAGTCCTTGGGGATTCCTATTTGCTCATCGGGTTGAGTAGCCAAAATTGAGTTCCTGTAACTTCCAATGTCATTCAAATAGAATTTTGTTTAGTAGTTAGTTTGTCGCACCTTTAAACACAAAGGCATTTTGGGTGTATTGATTAGCAACTTGAGAAATTTTGACAGTAACTATGGTCATTCCAGATTTATGGAGTCCTCACTGTGCTATGGAATGTCAAAATAGTTCTTGGTTCCTACTTGCACATATTCCAGAGGGCTATTTGTTTCCAATGCTTTGAGATGATTGCTCAGTGCTGATTCTCTTCTTGTCATGAGCACCTATCCCGAGGGTGGAATCTGTTTTTTTTTTTTACCTTTTGCTCTTCTGTGTGTATTTCAAAAACACATTTAAAATACTCATTTTCGAAGAGTAGTGCTATCTAGATAAACTTTTTGGCCAGAATCTTGGACAACCATAGGGTTTGTCCAAGATTCTGACCAAAAAAGTTATGTGGTTAAAGAAATGATGCATGGAAAATGAGGCATAATCATATATAGAATTTTTGTTTTTCGAATGGTTAAAGAAATGATGCAATGGAAAATGAGCTTAATCATCACAAGTAATTGGAGAATCATTACGGGTCGTTTGTCTTTTACGTTTGGGATATGTAAATAAAATTTACACATATATAAGATGAATATTCAAATTTTAAATATGTAACGTTTACACATGAGTTTCTTTTTACAACGTTTGTCCAATAACACTATTTTTACATCATTTATACATGTGATTCATTTTTTTATGTTTGTTTCAATTATATGCGTATGTGTATTAAACGATTTTGTGAATGATACTTATTAATCATTAAATTATATTCTACTATAATGATATGAAAAGGAGACAAAAAAAAGGTCTGATTTATATCAAAGTTTTCATTTGCTTTTAAAATCCTTAAAAAAGAGCATATCTTTCAATATGAAATATACTTTTTAAAAATAGATATTTCTATCAATGATCACCTTTTTTTTTCCTTAAAAAAAAAAAAACTTTAATCTTATTTTGGGGGGTGGGGGCGCTCTTAATCAATGAGAATTTCAAGATTTAGGGCCGCTTTGTTTGCATAATATACATGGGAATTGAATCGCGCTAAGAATTCAAGGTAAAGTGAGATTGACCGAAGGGATATTAAGTGATTATGGGAAATGAGTGTGAAAATTCGCAGTTGTTCAGGTGGTGGGCTTTACATTGTAATCTACGAAGGGTGAGTAATTCTTACATGTGGGCTCCAATTAATAATCTCATGAAACCAGATTTTTTTTCTAAATATAGTTTTTACCAATCACATTAGCTGTAATTTATAATTTAAAAAATTAGAGCATTTATTTTTATCTTAATCTAGAATTCATAAATGCTCCCCCTAGTGAGTTCTTTGGTCATGTTTCTTTAGCAAAATCTAGGAAATTCACGTCCGGAGATTTGTAAATTCTTCAAGGGCACAATTAGCAAGGGTCATTGGAGGGGATTCATTTCCAATTTTTCTCGGATTCACAGACAATTCAAGTTTGACAACCGTTCCCACTACATAAGGTGATTTCTCAAAATATTTGAAAGGCACTGCAGAAAGTGATTTCTCAAAATATTTGAAAGGTCTTCACAAGCAAAGAGAAGCCCGAAGAAGGGTGGATGAATAGTGAATGGCCGCTAACTTAGATTTTACCTTTTTGCTTTGGAAACCTATCCACGATTACAATCCGAGCCGTTTATCATGTTAAGAATGTCCAAAATGACTATGTGATCAAATCTCTGCCTTAGATTCCTTATAGATCTTAAGATGTTTGCAAAAACACCCACACCGTTCATCATGAGATTTGAGGTTTTTTGGACTTCTTTTGCGAAACCCGAACCATTCAATCTCTTCATGAGTCTTAAAATGGCTGAGTTAAAATTTGGCATCATGATTCATCGTGGATAGTGAGAGAATGAGAAAGCACTCCCAACCATTTATCATTCACGGTGAAGAAGTTCTCCATTTGCGCATCAATGGTGTTTAAGGCATGATTTTGTGGTATCCCCTTTTGCTTTGGGACACATGATTTTTGTGATATCCTCTTTTTCTTTGGGAACCTACCTTCTGGGCCCCACAATCACGATCCGAATCATCTCTAATGTTTAGACGGCCCAAAACGACTAATAGGTCAATTTTAAGCCGTTAATTTCTCATATATTTTAAGATATTTATAAAAAAAATCCACACCATAAAATATTAAAATATTATTTTAAAATTTTTGTGAGACCTACAATGAAAATTTAAACCGTCCATCTACTGTACAATGTAAAAAAAAGACCAGTGCTCCAAATTTTAAGGCTTCATTCGTCATGGGTTGCCAGGAAAGTACAGTAAATATTCTGACCATTGAATCTAATATATATATCCATAGCTTCCTTGGTGTTGCCAAATGTGGTGTGAGGTGAGGATCTTGTTTCACAAGAAATCATAGGGTGGACAGTATGTTTTGAGAGGAAAGGAGGAAATCTATGGATAGAGGATTCCACTCCAGTTGTCAAACGTGTCCTCAAGGGTTGGTTTCTTGGGCATACTTTCTCGTAGAATTTCCGACTATGTGGGAATTGCTGGATTCTTGTTATAAATTCCTTGTTCCTCTCGTAGAATTCATAGAATTTCAAACATTGTGATTTCTAATGGTTGGGTTGTGATTTCTAAGGTGGCTCCACATTTTGATTTCTTTTGCATACACAAGTAAGTTACATGGGTTTTAACACAAACTTGGATAACTTGGGACATGGATTCAACTCGTCCAACTCATAAAAACTTGACTCAAGGGAGAGTCAATGCAATCAATCCAGAGGCAAGAGAGACATTTTGTCAATTAAATCATTTTAAAAACAAGAAATATATTTATTTTTTTGTTCAAAGAGGAAGAAATATATTCAATATATAAAATAAAAATAAGAAATATACTTATTTTTGAGGGTTTTACCGAAAAAATCCCCTTAGACTAATTGAAGATCAAAAGGGGCTCAGAAGTCTCCATGCACCACAGTAGTCCCATAAGCTTGATTTGGTTTAATTTTTTCAATTTTCCTTGAGAGGGGATATTGCCATTCCTCTTGCCTTTTTAATTGATTGTTGTTTTGTCTTTTGGGGTTTCACGTTTCCCATTGATTGATGAAGAAAAAAGGAAAATCATGAAGTTGTACTAGGTTTTCATTGTTTTCAGTTCAAATATACACTGTCGATGGAGGAACGAATGAAAAAAGGAACGTGAAAAATGGAAAAAAGCAAGACGAGCGGTGATATCCCCTCTCACATAAAACTGAAAAAAATTAATCAAATCAAGCCTGTAAAACCACTACCATGGAGACTTTCTAAGCCCCTTTTGATATTCAACGAGTCCAAGAGGATTTTTCCGATAAAATCCTCTTTAGTTTTTGTTCAAAGGGGAAGAAATTTCACTATACTGATTCAGCCCTGCTACTTGGCCTGACTTTGGGACCGATCCATGGACCGGTCCCAAAGTCAGGTGGCAAATATCGTACCTGACTTTGGGACCGGTCCATGGATCGGTCCCAAAGTCAGGCCAAGTAGACTTTTTGATACTGATTACCCACCCCCCGTGAGAACATTCAAATCCCACCATAATCCCGAGATTACCGAGAAGATTAGCATGAGGATTTGTTGGGGCCACTTCATACTCTCCTCTCTCTCTCTCTGACCGCCATCATAGATAGGTTCTTCCCATAGGACCCGTTGAAGTCCTAAGCAACGAGTTCCAGCCGAAGTCATTCATCCCAAAGTCTCTCTCATTCTCTCAATCCCTCGCACTTCTTCAGGTAATCTCTAGGGTTCTGCTGGTTTAGCTTTATGTTTAATGCACGAAACGTCGAAACTTTTTTCTCCAGAGTCGATCGAAAACTGCATTCTGATTGCTTTCAATCTGTTCCTTTTAGTTTTATGCATTAAAGATTCGATCTTTGTGGAAACCCATGTTTGTTTTGGAGTCAATTTGAAACCCAGTTTGATTTAGTTCGTTTTTTTTAAATACGTATTGATTTTATATCTGGGTATATCAGGAAATTATGGATTCCCCTGTATTTTGGAATCTGGATAATCTGCTTTGAGTGTAGCAGGAAGTTCCTGCTCAAACCTGAGTTGAAAGTGTGGCCCATCTGGTCCCATTTGATTAGGGGGCTCCAGATTAGATGTGTTTAGAATTCAGTCCGGTGGGACCATTCTAGGCTTCCAATTTTTAGGGCATGAAATGGGTAGGCATCAGATTTAGTAAGAGTTTTTTATATTGACGGGCCAAGCCATGGCCTTACATCGGGTGGCTAGAAATGAATTGTGGGCTGAACTTTGATTTTTATGTCTATGATAGTTGTTGTTGTTGGTGGATTTGTGCTTTAGTTGCATGTCTTGATAGACTTAAGATGATTCTAGCCTCATAAGACACTGATCAATTATCATTATCATTATTGTTGTTGTTTTGATTGGTGAGATGACTAAAACTAATGACCTTGTGGGTGTGATGGATACTCTATTGTTATTACTAGTTATATGATTAACGATTTTAGGTTTTTCCTCCGTAATGTGTTGCTCTCGGGCATGTGCTGGTCCTAAGCCTGATAAAGGAGGGTTGTGTCATATTGAAAGTCAGCTATAAAAAATTGTCACAAATCAGTTTACAAGTCCCACACACCAATCGCTATTATATTTATTATCTATGGATATATATGGTGGTAGCTGTACAGAACAATAGATTATCTTTTAATTGTGATTCTATTATTATTAATTGGAAACTAGAAAGAAATCAAAGTTGCTAAACATTGCTTTCAGCCTCACTTTTTTCTTTCTTTCCGCGTATTTGAGAATATGCTCATTTTTATGTTGACCATTTGCAATGCACTGGAGATCTTGTTTTGGAATCGTGAAATTAGTGTCCTATACTTTCCTAGATGTGGCTTTCCCATCTGCCTTCATACTATCTGGCAAGCCAATTCACAAATTGTTCTCTATCTTGAGAAATTCATAGGAGATGTAAATTCATAGATGTATGATACATGAACTCATGCACATATGTACATTGATTACATGTCATATGCATACAAAATCATGAAATAGTTGTGTTCTAGACCTCCTAATTTTGCTTTCAAGTACACTGTTCTAACTATCAAGCTGAAATATTATATTTTTTTTCTAAAACAAATTCAGGACTGCTTATGTATTTTTGTTTTCTCTGACACTACTCAAATATATTGTAGTTCCTGTTTCCACCAATTCAAATTTAGTCTATAAGCTTTGGTGTTTGAATATGACATGAAAATACATTTATAGAAATTATTTCTCCAGTTGCAGTGTTGTCATTAGTATTTTCTGTCAAGCTATAAGTTTGCATCTCAAGATTTTCCTCATAAAATGTGCTCATAATTTGGCAGAAACGATGTGTGATAGAAGCCCTTTGAGTTTGCATTCTTTTGACCACTTGTGTATATCTCTATTTGTAGGTAAGCATGTGGTTATTAACTAAGATTTTGTTTATATCTCTCAACCTGTTTATTTATATATTTCCACATACATGGATATTTGAAATTTTAGTAGTCCGAGATATGTGAAACATCATTGAGAAGCAATCTCCTTGAAAAGCATGCATTTGTTCTGTTTTAATGTTCATCAATTGTCAACCTGATTTGTTTCTAAGACACCTTTCCCATTTTGGCAGTTTTTATTCTACAGGCTCCTTTGGCCTTCTCGGTTGTGGTACCAAGTTCCAATTGCTATGTCCTTGATAATAGCAGCTACATCTATGATTTTGTATCCTTCAGTTTCATCTTAATTCAGGACATACGCCACATAAAATATTTTTGGTATGCTTGCTTAATCTGATTTATCAATTTCCTTAACCACAATTCAGACTGATTGGATTGGCCATGTCTTTGTACATGATGGAGAGGTAATGATGAAGCCACAATCTCTTATAATTTGTTTACCGTTTTTTGTCTGTATTTTTATTTTCATGTGTGTTTAATTGTTTAAGAAACTGGAATCAAGGTGCTGACGAATCCTGGTTTCAGTTTTGTTCTGAATCTGAGCTATCTGATTGACGCCTGTTTCTTTTGATGACCAAAGATTACATGATCGCCACTCTTTCCCATTTAACAATTGAATGCTTTATGTTTAGGTAGAACATATCCCAGTCATTGATAGTACATTGCGGAATAACTTTTATTTCCCTGTCTTTTGACAAATTGTGAACTTTTAAAACACCAATTAGTTAATCTCAATTGGAAGTTCTCTGGTTAAAATGAAGCCCAGAAGATGCAGCAATAATTTTTTCCTGGTTTCTCAAATTGGTGTTGTTATCACTTACTGATATTGGCATTGCTTTCTTGCAGGATGCTGACTTAGTTGTTCGATTTTGTAAAGATGTGGAAAGCAGATCACAAAAGGTTTCCTGCTTTCTCATTTTCTGCTACTCTCTCTCTCTCTCATATTAGTCCAGTGTACTTGTTCACTGTGACATTGCTGTAACACTGGCCATTTAAGAAATAAAAAACTAATCAGAGACTTGCATTGACATTGACTAGCCTTTCAGTGCAGGCCATCCCTTGAGCTCTGTTGAGCATGGATCTTTTCCCTTTTAGTTGAAGCATGTTGGCAAGACGCAACTTGATTGTTGATACCCATTTGTTATGTGCAATGCGTTATCCACAGTTGTTTTGAATACTTTAAAACTGCCAATAGTAGTGTCTTCTTTGTAATTTCAATGTAGTCTGGGATTTCCAAAATTTCATTGTCGTTATAATTGTGTAGGGTTATATCGATTTTGGCCGTTTTGCCACTTCAAATGATTTTGGAGCTGGTTCGGGTCCTGCAAACTTTGTTCAAGTAAGTGCCGAATACCCAGAGCGTAAATGCGCTCAACTTCTTGAAATTTTCAACATGACATTATGAAGTGGAAGCCTTTTGCTCATCATTTAATCCGACTTTATTTTACAACTGAGGATTTGACAATAATCTGAAAATGTACATGAATATGATAATCTGGATGCATCCACTGTGCCACACTGCCATTACACATTGACATGCTACATACATGTACCTCAACCCTTAACATCCAAATTGTGGGCCCCATTCTTGATGGGTGTACCCTGTGTTAGACTAGTCCTCTTTTTGGTCATCATTACTGCAGTTCCCAAAAAAAAGAAGTGAAAGATGTAGAACCCCAACTCATCTAACACTCAGAAAACCATGCTGATAAAGTGATCCTAAGTTCCTAATTGTCCAATTGGTGGCACCAAATGGAGAACAAGAAATGGGCAATGGTCCAAATCTATAGAAAAAACTTCCATTAGGCAGAGGTTCATTTTGTCAAATCAATCCAATTTTGGGTTCATGTCTCTTCTATGGTGGCAGAGGATTTGGACAATTTTTTATGATAGATATTCATGCAATGTGTACATGCCATGTACACATGTAATTCTTTATGTGGCAGATAATGTGCTTTTCTTGACTGGCTGATTAGAGTGGAACAGAAACCTTTCTATGATGAGACTGTCGAAATCAACTATTTGCTGCAGCCTATCTTTGACCATATTGCTCAATTTTTCTCTAGCATCTTTTGTTCTTCAGCAACAAATTTGTTTGGTTAATTTTTCTGTGTGTGATTCGTTATGTTTATTGACAACATCGAAGCATCATCCGCTCTTTTTTTTTTTTTTTTAATTCATTTCATATGATTCCTGCTATACAGAACTTGCACCTAACAAAATCTCCATTGCAAGTACAGGAATTCTACAATGGTGACTTGGCAAGTTGTGAAGGAAGCTATGATAAAAGGGGCCGCACAGCCCAGGTTGGCTTATTGTCAGTTTGCCTTATTGGAAAGAAGTGATAAGATCACTAGATTTTGCAGTAATTTACATTTTTAACAGGACAATGATTTTCATAATGTTGTAGTTACCATAAATTGGTGACCACCTTTTTTTTAATGGTATTTCAGGTAAATATTATATGTGGAGGTTGTTTGAATGGAATGTGTCAAGGTGTGTGATCTATCTCTTGATTATTGCTTTGTAATCAGCTAATTTTCTTTTATAGAAACTTTAGATGCATTTACTTCATTGGCTTGTTCGGTTTTTGGACTCACATCATTGGCAATGAGCAACCTATCTGATGCAAGCTTATCACTTCAAGGACAAAAGGTGGGCTCTGCAGGCACCCATATGATCCATATGCCAATTGGGAATTTAATAATATGGCCCTACGACACCCTGAGCAGGGGTATAATTTTTTTTTTTTTTTTAAGTTTGTTGTGTATCTCCTAATTGTCACCAATCACTCTGAGCGTTAGTTTTAGCTGTTTGCTGACAAGAGCCCATAGCTCCGCTGGAAAGTGCTTATTTGCAACCAGAGGTTGTGGGTTAAAGTCATGTTGCCTTTGAAAAAGAAAAGAAATGACAGTTCTATTGGTTTGCTATTTTGTTAGTTTCCTGCCTTATTTTCAGACATTCTCATTTACAACTCTCCTTCTCAATCATGTCCTGTGTTTCTTAAGAAATTAATGTCATATATTGCTTGCCATTTGTCAGGTAAGCTGGGCTGCATATGCAATGTAACTTATGATTCTTCAATGTGCAGGTCATCTCTCATCTCTTGACTTTGATTGGATTTACATATTTGTTTTCCTTTACTTTTTACAGATTGTCTTTTATTCTAGTTGTGTGAGAATATTACACTGTGAAAGCCTGTGAAATTTGTAACTTGCTAGTTGATTCTAAGACGCCGGAGATGCCAGATGCTGCTTTGCTACTCAAGTGGACTTCAGTTTGTTTGTAAAACTTTGTGAACTAACTGAATTTACAAGAAATTTTTTTAAAAAAAAGTACAAAAAAATTGTCCCTAACCAAAGGACGCTTCATTAATTTTAGGGATAAATATACCAACATCTGTGAGACTGACATAGTGCAAACCGTTAAGTACGCCCAATGGAGAATTACCTTGATTAAACTTGAAAAGCAAAGAAAATATTATGCTTTTTTGACATTTGTGAAAGAGAAATAAACATTAAGGACATAGCCATACTGTCTTAGGCTTTCCAATCACCATATGATGGCCATCTTCTTGTGATGGTTTGATTCTGCCATTGATGGATCTGAACTTCCTTTCTCCAGCAACAATAATTTTGGCAGAAAAAGACCACTCCATAATTTGTGCCACTGAAATCAACCATGGTAAATTTAAAAGAATTCCCCCTTGTATTCCCTGATTATTTACTATGTGAATTCTGGGTTACACCACCATTGGCACTAACCTTCTGCCATTGTTTTTAGTCCATGGCTTGTCCACCTAAATTTTCAGATGAAGAAGACTACAAGAAACAATGACTTAAGCTCTTTCAACTGGAAAATCACAATAAATTTGGCAGTCCACACAGGTTTTGATCACTATAGATGTACCACAGCTATCAGCAATTAGTGACGAGCAACCAGCCACCTGCTAGTTTCCAAAACAGTGACTATCCTGCTCCTAGATGGCATCTCGAAACATCCAGCAACTTTCTGTTTGGGCCAAACACATCTAGACAACAACTATTTTACCTTCCAAACAGCATACGTATACTTCAACTGTCTCTTCCTAACAGCAGCTTAAATTGCCAACCAGGAACGAAAAAAAAAAACACACACACACACACAAAATAAAGTGCGGTCCAGAGGTGAGAACAGCCACCAGCACCTGAACAATGTAATTTAATCTAGGTAATGCTCTCCAAAACATGCTTCTATTTTGAAAATTTATGATGAATTCACAAATTATAGGACAGCAAACATATCGTCAAGAAAACTATGAAATATTGGCATAAACCTGCAGGAAACTAGGAAGAGGTGCTCCACTAGGGTATTATCCTACCTAGTTCCCTCAAAGGGTTTGAGTAACACCTTGAATTGGCGTGGTTTTACGTAGATCTCTATAGACCAATGTAAACCCTAACAAGAAAACTCCTTCCCCTTAGTTGAACCTTGCTCTGATACCAAATTAGTGAAAATACCGTTGAATGAGATTGATGGAATAAGAAATAGAGAAAATGAAGAAGAAACAAGTCTAGGAGGCCTAGGGTTTTATTATGAAGGGAGAAAGCAAAGAAGAGAGGTGGTTGTACCTAGGGCTTCCTGCGCATGAATTCGTTTTGGCTTTATTTCATTCAAAGGTGCGATTTACAAATATGTCCTAATGTTTTACGTATATTCCCTCATGTCCTTGCAAAGACATTATACACCTTTGACCAATACAAAAGAATTAAAAAAAATATATATCCACCTTTGTTCACTGGTCCCTTATACAATTTCTAAAGCACCAATTGGTTCCATTAGACCATATTTTCAATGTTTTTTTGCTACAATAGGTACCTGGCATACTACTACTGAGTTTTTTTTTTCAAACAACACTCAATGTGAGATGTCTAAACATAGAATTTGTGCTAAATGTTCCCTTTTGGCCCCCCCATTTCTGAATTTGACCATCATCTTCACTCCTATCCAACACTATCTAGCATTGAGTTTAAAGTCTCTAAACTTTGCTCATAGATAAAAAAAATAATTTAGTCAAACAAGTTCTTTCTAAGAACCACAACCTAAACCACTTATGCTCCTATAATCTCATGTTTCTTTGACATGGTCACGATTAGCAAAATCGGACTATTTGACAAATCCGAATGGCCCCAAATTTAGATCAACCTCAAACTGGATCTACAATCAATTATGCGATAACATGGAGACAGCTAGAAAATTAGCTTATGGCTTATGCCAAAGTGCTAAGATAGTCTTCAATCCTTTGGGGAAGACACTCTTGTGCCATTGGAGAAGAGGATGAAATGAGCATATCCATGCATTACTCAATCAAAAGAATTTAAATCAAACCAAACTTGGGGCATGATGTCCCCTATAGTATTCTTATGTATTACTTGAAACAAAAGAAGCCCTAATACTAGATTTAATCCTTGCGATTCATCTAGTCCTAGTTAACTAAGTAAGGCATTAAGTAAATCCTTACAAATCTGACTAAAATAAAGAGATAATATGAAATAGAAAGTTGTTTGGGCTACCTTATTGGATGCACCATGTGGAGAGAACCTCCTTTTGCCTTTTTTTTTTGGGATCACCTTTCCTTTGTTCATGCCTTGAATTTGGGAAGCCTTTCTTCTTTGGATCTCTTCTATTCAAACTTTAGAAATAGTAATTGAAATGAATTTTGAATTTATTGGACATCCCATTCCAAGTGAGTTTGGTCCCACTTTGTTGAGCATTCTGGTGTGGTCCCCACTTGTTGAACATGGAGTGTTATGTAGACTGATGCTCACATTGGTCGATCCATCATGGTTAGGGCTCAGTTTATTTTCTTTTGGCCCCACATTGAGTTTGGAGATATTTGTACTCAATTTTAGGTCTATTTAAATTCAGATTTGAGCCCTTGTGCTTTTAATGGGCCTCAATTTGTTTATAGATTAAATAGCCATTGGACCGATTGAATTGGTCCAAATAAAGCAGGGCTTGATCCAACACAGGATCTAGAAGATTTGGATCTTCCTCTCTTGCGTCATTCTTTACTAGCAAACTTTTGTTATGAATAGTTATGGAAATCTTCTTGCAAGTATCTTGTCCACAATCCAAGCATCTCTGTGGATGATTACAGTTTTCTTCTAATTTAAAGTTTGATATTGTCTGTTAGACATCATTCTGAGTTCCGACCGATCGCAAGTGAAAGTTAAGACTTCCATTTCTCTAAGGGTTTCTCTACTACCCATCCCCACACACCTAAACTAAGTGATGACACCTGATGTGATGTCTGATTACTGCTTTCTCCCAGTGAAAATAATGCACAACTATTAATTCTGAAGAAGCTGAAACTATCACAGTAGAACACATTCCAGTGTACCCTAACTGACTTGCTATTTGTTGCAAATTATAAAGTATACTTCTGTTTCTTCCAAACCAGGGCTGTTGTTGAGCTAGCCATCCCATGCCAAAAACGTGGTTCACGGGTATTTAAGGGTTTCACTGTTGGCTTTCATCCTCGCTCGTGGGAAGTTGTAAGAATCCATGTTACTTCAGCCGTTTTTCTCAAGCTTGAAAACTCTTGCAGTTATTAATTGTTTTGTTTGGTTTCTTATATTATAGGTTTACAATGGCTTGACTCAGCTTGGTTTCGAAAAAGCAAGTCCTGAGTTCAGGTGAAAGGCTTCTCTATAACCAATTTCTTCATTTGTCAAATAAGGTTGAAGTGCTTTCCTGTTAAGCACCTAATGTCATAATAAATGAAGGCTGTGTTTGGACATCTAACTACCCCTTCTGTTTGGCTCATATTCCTAATGTATAATGAGGTTAATTAAGGCGAAAAATGCTTCAGTTCTTACATGGAACTGCTACATTCTGGATTAAACTATGAGATGCTTCAGTTTGCAATTGCACAATCAAGTGGTATCTCATAGTAGCTGTTAGAGATCATGAATAACATGAAATGTTTGTTGACATTTTTAAGGGTGCAAGAGCACTACAGTTAATGGCTGTGTAAGCTGAAATTGTGCAGAACCTGTGTTAGATATGGCTCAGCAACTGTTTTTCTTCTAAAAATTTATGAACACATGAATAATGGTTGGTTCTAGGATATTAAGAGTACAGGCATGTTCCTGTACCTTAAACCTATATTTGAACCAGGCAACTGTGTCAATACTTAACATGGAAAACTCTCAGCAATTGTATTTCTTCTAAAGATTTATGAACACGTGAATAATGGTCGGTACTAGCATATTAAGAGTACAGGCATGTTCCTGTACCTTAAACCTATATTTGAACCTGACAACTGTATCTATACCTAACATGGAAAACTCTCTTGCTAGTTCTTACATGGAAGTCTACTTGAAAAGGTTCTTAAAATGCTTTCCAATAAAAAAAAAAAAAAAAAACCTTGTCATCATTGTCTTCTCCTTTTTTAATGTTGTAATCATTGTTGTGATTACCTTATTCACAGTTCTGAAAAATTTGCAGCTTTGGAACTCAACAAACTCAAGTTGCTCTATATCTTACTGCAATTTCTGCTCTTTCTGGTTCAGTTGGAAAACCAGTTTTTAAGGTAAAAACTCTTTGCTTTAAATGTTCTCTTTGCTATTCAGCACCAAATAGTTTTTGGAGTGGACGACTATGCTTGTCTTCCACAACTCACACCTTTTGGGAAGCACACAAAGCTGGCCTATTTCTACTGTGAGAATAAATTCCTTGCGGGAAATATCACTTTACATGCAGAAGACATACACACCAGTCTGGGCTATCGAAGTAGTGTATCCTGATAATCAGTCTGATCGGATGACTGTAAGCTTTGTTTCCTGATTGTAATAATCTACTATGATAGTAAATTTGTTGAGGTCCAATTTAAGACCATCCAATCAGTAGCTATCATGGTTTAAAAACTCGATAGGAGTATCACTTGTCTGAGTGATGGAAGCACCACTACAATTTGCCTTGAGTCTAACTAGTTGAGTTGGTTTTGGTCAAGTTTGATTCCTTGATTGCAATATCTGCGGGATTCGTCCTCAACTGGTGGCCACGATTTCAACAGTCCAGACTGGTGTGCATTTATGCACGTGCATGACTTGCTACAAAGTTTTTCAGTTGTGCAAATAGCATATTGCTGTCTTTCAATAACTTTTTTTTTTTTTTTTTTTTAAATTTCTCTGTATAGGTTTACCCAAACAAAGGCCTGGAGGTAAAGTTATCCGGTTCAGGAGCTAATCGAAGCCCACCTACGACGCTGTCACCAACAATCCTGATTGTGAACTGGAGATGTAAGGGTTGTTGTGCTTTGTTCTGACGCTTTTTGTCCTTTCCATTGTCCATCTTTTCCTGAAAGTAGTTATCCCAATTTCAGGTGAAATGGCTAGTGATACACCATATGAAGTTGCTATTTCAATACCAGTGGAGGGTTATGAACCTGTTGAATTCACACTTTCCAAAATATGTGGTCAGTTCACTCTTTGGCTCCTCATTTGATTGGTGAACTATTCTTATTACCAATTTGAAATAATAGAGGAGATCAGAAATTTTATTAAATAGCAAAAAATAAGATATAAACTATACAGGTTTTTTGGTATTTTTCTTTTCTTTCCAGTATATTCCTTTTGTACTGCTAAGCGGCTAAGCCTTTGATTTATACAAGTTACCATTCAAAAAGAAGAAGATATAAACTATACAGCTGCCCAGGAGAAAAAAAAGTCCTCTGAGCATTAGACGGATGCATTCCCATCCTGATAGAGGTGCTGCATATCACACTGCTGAGTTCACCCTTCCTACTCACATCAGCAATGGCATCGACCTCATTCCACTTTGTTAGAGATTTTGTGTTGTTTTCATGTGCTTCCTTCTTTTATAATAGCTTGCACTGGAAGTTTTCCTATAATTTCTTTTTTATATTAGTTTACACTGGAATCGGACCCCAGATTATTTTGATGAGGCTAAGATGATTTTTACTTTTAGAACGGTTGAGTGTGAAAAAGCGAAAAAAAAGGTTTTCAGGAGGATACGGAAAGAAGATGATTTTCTTAAGATCTGTCACAAGCTTATATTGGCACACAAAAATGTATCAGCATAGAGATAAGTATACATAGGCACACGGAAAATCTTTGAAAAGAAAATCTTTTAACACCCTTCAGCAAATTAATGCACCAATGAGTTAGCTTTATCCGTACATGGGGGAAGGCATCTTCAAATTTGTAACAGTATATGAACTTTAGTGAATATGAGATCCCACTGTCCATCTTTATGACTTCCACTAGTTACAATTGATTCTATTAGTCCATGGCTGGTTTCTTGCAAATTTTTTTAAGCCTATCTTCAGATATCATGCCAGCTGCATTTGCATCTTTAGTCGTTTAGGGCCTGAAATAAAAAAGTAAAACCTATCACTTTGGATAGCTTTTCACCCAGCAATGGCCCCTGATATCCAGTTCAACTAATCAAATTTTTGGCTTCAGATTTCCCATAGGAGTGCACTACACAAAATTTGTTGTTTGATGCTGATTATAGGTGTTTTAGGAACTGTGAAGTGTGAACATTGTCTGGCCTAATCAAGTATGCTACAATAGTTGATGAAATTTTGTCTATTGCCCTATTTCACTGATTTTAATAAAAAATAAATAAAAATTGGTCAACTCTTTATGCTGTCAAATAACTTGTTCAGACTCGCTTGACTCGACATCCTGTCTGAATGAGTTGACTCAGCCAAATTGATTCTTGTTGATTTCTAAAACAATGGTTTTAATCCTTTTTTGTCTTTACTGCTGGAATGATTAATTGAATAGATTCCCATAGACAGTGCTTTGAGAGTGTAGCTATCTTTTGCAGAATATAGGCAGGATAAGGAAGGTGGTGCGACAAGAGGATGGGCTACATTTGGAGTGCTGTCTTGTGTGTATGTCAAATTCAACTATCTTTGTTCAAAAGTTAGCTGATACTTGGCATGCCTCTTGTATGTTATCTAATCCATAATAACTTTTTAAGATTTTAATCAATTTTTTTCTAGCAGATTCTTTATTTTATCAACATTATTTTGCTGTGGCGGTTTCGTTTATAAGACTCGAGTAGAGCATCAGGTTCATTTGTTTTAAGTTTGAATTCTTTAACAAATTATTTTAGCTTGGTTTTGCTGCTTTTGGATAAAATGAACTTACTTGTCTACATTATTGTCTGCTGCAGCATGGACTTGATGCCCTGCCAGGCATGACCATTCTTTCTGCCTGTTTAGAAACTGTAAGTGTTGCTGAGTCGAGTTACACAAGCATTTTTTTTTTTTTTTCTTCCAGCTATTTGTTATGGTAACTAATCATATTGCACTTAGCCCAAGGATGTGTACTTTATCCTTTGGGCATGAGTTGGTACAACTGGGGCCCTCAGTTCGGTTATCCATGTTTTGTCTGTTCCATTCCACTCAAGGATGGGTAACCGAAAATTGCAGTACTGCAATGTGAAAATTCAGAAATTTGACTGAAGGCCTGAAATTGAATACTAAATGAGTAGTGTGGACAGTCAGACATTCACAAGAAAAGGGCAAAGATTGGATGGCTAGGATCTTTTTTTCTGGGAAACTTTTTTGGGCATTCCCAATTCCCAATGGGATTCAAAATGTCTACGACCTGAGCTGTCTAAATGTTGCTCTGTGTTAAAAAATATTGAGTTACATTCAACTGCAGCAAGAATGTGTTGAGATGCATATTTTCTACACCATAAAGATCATAATGACAAAGTGTCAAGATTGCCTGTAAATTAAGATTTCAGATGCAAGGTCAATTTATCAAATAAATTGGAATGCTGTTGCTGTGGTGGTGGTGACTTTACCTAATTTGTTCGTATAATTTTTTTTAATATTTTTTCTGGAATTTCTTTTAATTTGAGAGACTAAATGGACATTTGACCATTTATCAGATGTATAGTGATTCAATGTGTTCCATCAATTTTTGAAGTGGTGTTGGCCAAAGCCCATGGATATACTGTATATACGTTTGGTCTGAGGATCATATACTTCCCCTTGCTACTTAATTTTTGTCTGTAAACTCATTCCCCCTTTACTTTCTGAGAGCAAATGCATAATTTTATGGATATCTCATTAATTTTATAAAATTCCGTCACTTTTGTTAGAAATGGAATCTGATCTAGCCATCTAGGTACTCTTTGCCTGGGAAATTGAATTGACCTGAACTTTGTGCTTTTTATTATAGGTGAGTGGAGGAGGTGGTGGATATTCACGAGCGGATAATCTTAGCAGCGCCTTCATCAATCAAACATCTTGGGAACATGTACCCATTTCAGCTCAAGGAGCTGAAAGAACTAATGAAAGAAAATATGGGTCTATTTAGGGCCTGCATGAATTAAATTTTTCAGGTTTTATTCTTCTTTAATTTCTCTTTCTCCACGTAATTTTTTAGTGAATGTTCCATTTTCTTTTTTAAGATTTATAGAACTGGAAACCCGCACGCCATTCAATTCTTTGGAACTTCATCCTAGAATGGATGTGCTAATCTGCTATTTTCCCGATATTAGTTTCTTTTGCTGCATTTTGCTTCTGTTTTCTTGTTTTATTATGGCCTGAAAATGTGTGCGCTTGTGCACAAATACACACAGCTCACCTGAAAATTTCTCTTATTATCAAAATCCGAATGGGACACACACCAACCCCACTCCTTGAATGTCACCAATCTTTTATTTTGTACACCGATCTGAATGGGACCTGAATGTTGGATTGAAATTAAGAAACATGTATTTTAAAACTGTTAAGCTTGAATGCCAGAAATCAAGAGGTTAGGATGATCTATGGGCTTGAAATTTTGCACAGGACAGGTCCCATGAATTGATGTGGCCCCTTGTGGGCCCCACCAGGCTGTGTGCAAATAGCTTAGATGAGCATCTACCCACTTGAAAAGGCCCCGTCTGTGAATATATTCTTTTTAACTGGTAGATATGGTGAGTCCTAGTGTAAAAAAAAAAAAAAAAAACAAAGCCTAAGAGGTTGGATCCTGGTTACCTGGAAAGGACAAGGACCAAACCTCATTCTGTAACTTTGCTCATCTATCTTGAACATCATTGGGTTTGTTAAAGGCATTTCTTGAATTACTTTTTTACACCTTAATATTGTTCAAAATGATCATCTTATAATAATGTAATGATGTAGTGTAAAATTACATCAAATTAAATGTCCATTTAAGTCATTGACCAACTTATAGATATTAGTTCAAGTTGGTTGTCCACTCATCCTCCTACCTCCTATTGGTTTTAGTCTCTTATATGGTACAAAGGGCAGTAGATCCTTATGAATTGTGATAGAACCGAAGTCTTCTGATTGTATTCTACCAGTTGGCCACTGTTGCTGGACCTTATTGCTGAAGTCAACAGTTGTATTGCATTCCATAAAAGGTAGGGGGCAAACTGATATTCTCATAAATGTTCATTTATGAGGAATTGTCTTTTTTTCCTTGCTTTCAATATTTTAGTTTGAATATGAAGTGGGTTTCATTTTTTTTTTTTTTTTTTTTCACAGAAATATTCTTAACAGATTGTATGTATAGTTGAGGAAAATGATGCTGCTAGGCATTTGTTAAAAGAAGAGTCAAGGTGCAAATCTGTCCAGGAAAAAAAATCAAAAGACAAGCAGTTTTCTAAGAATCCTGACCCAAATTTTTTCAAGGTGTGGCTGGTGTTTCCTGAAGGAATAATACTATTTTAATGGCCTGCTTGATTCATGCAACTGAAATTCTAGGAATCCTAAGACTTGTTCTCCTTGCCTGATTTGAACTTTTAGGATACGTTCATGTAACAGTTGAATTCTGTGGCAGTACAGTCATTTTCCTCAACGTTGTGCAGAAATGTTTCCTACCTGTTCCATAGGAAATGATTTTCTTAGATTTGAAAAAAGATCAGAGGCTTCTCAAACTCGGTCCTACCAAATTGAACCGCTCTCTTCTTTTTTTTTTTAAATACATTACTATTTCTCCTCATCATCTAAGATCACATGGATCTAAGATGAATTCTATTTAATTTCACATAGGGACAAAGAAAGACATCTGAAATCGGCTCTCCATGTTCACATTGGCAGCTCTAGTGAGCCCCACTGAAGGTTAGTCTTATAATTACTCGAACAATTATAGAAAGAAGAAGCTGCTGCCGACACCCGACACAAGGGAAAGGTTCAAATAGATGGTCAACCAATGATTTGAATGCTACTTTTATCAGCTTTTTGTGGGTGGTAAACTATTTGGAACCCATCTTCAGACCTGCCCAAACCCGATAATTTTAGATTCAGCTTTGGCATTTTCAACGCGATTAATAAACAGGTCGAGTGGTTTGGTCCATGATTGACACCCAGTGCCCATTGTTTGATCCAGAATCTTAACTTTATATTATGGTTTGTTATTTCGTTTACATCTAAAAGCTTGATCTCAAAAAAAAGAAAAGAATAAGATTTCATCACCTTACCTTTTTTTGGAATTAAATAATATACATTTCCTTGAAAAAACAGCCTACCAAACTCACCAATGTTTCAAGAAAGGAAAAGACCCAAGACCCACCATTTTCATCAATGGAAATGGCCATGTCCTACCAAAAGTGGAATGAGAGCATTCATTTAATTTTATCCAAGATTCTAAATCAGATTCAAGTGCACAGATGGTACAACTGTTTCATATGACTCACCATGTGATTCACAGACAAGCATCTTCTTGTCTACCGACTAATGAGTAATGGCTCATATCATAGTCATGATAATAATAACTGGATTCAAAGTGCAGGAAGCTTCCTCTCTTCCTTCAATGCGAGCAAAGGAAAGGGAAAAATTAAATAAAGTTGGACAAAGACATTGGTGGGACCATGGGCTCATGGGTCCTGTGAAAAAGGCCTTCCACCCCATCTGCAATTATTTCACAGAAAATGAAATGGGCAGATGGGAAATGGGGAGAATGAAATATTACCAGAACAACAAAGTCTGTTGTCTCTAGTTTTTTGTGTTTTTTTACCTGTATGTATTGATGGGTGGAGTTTACAAAGGTGGTGAAGCAAGATGTTTGGTTTTCTTTGTTTTTTTTTTCACCTGTTCTTGATGAAGTTGATGAGAATATAAAGAAGTCCTTTCTTTGGTAATGAATTAGTAAATGACCCTACTCTTCTTATGGAATTGGGAATTTAGAAGTGACAAATGTAGAGAGAGATTTCTGCTATGGGGCTCATTTATTAGCGCTTTGCACAATTTTGAATCGGAGCTATTCCCTGACCATTGCATCTTATAGAAAAAAAAAAAAAAAAAGACTAAATATAGGGCAATAGCAATGAGCAGGGTTAGGATAGGAGCCATGGGCAACATGTATGTGTGCAATCAGTATCCAACTTGTTTACTAATGGGGCTGGAAATATGGTTAGAAAGTTGATAATCAAATCTGGGCATGGATCTAGTTTTACCATGTACCCGACCGGATTTCATCACTTTGAAAATTAATGCACTTTACGGCCCACATTTTTGAAGGGATTAGATTTGCTTACATTTATGTTTTATGTATTGTAGTGTGATAGTATCTCTGCCAAAGTATGATTGAGTTATACTTTGAATTTCCATCTTTCCTCTTTTACCCAAAAAAAAAAACTCCATCTTTTTTCATGCATGGCAGACAAAAATGGTGGGATACCTGTCTGTTAGTATAACTTTCAACCTCACTTAAGTCACTTTGGCTGATTTTGGTATACAAAGATGTAATATTTGCTTTGACTATGTCAGACAGCAGGCATCTTTAACAGCCTTCCTTTGGGGCTAAACACTCACTCTAGGGTCTACCACTCTGCAACTAGACCCATGGTGCGTAGAACATAATGGCCTAAGTAATGGTGGTTGTATCTGTCTGTTTTGTTCTCTTGTTGGAAGGAAAAGCTATAAGCAGCTTAAAGATGAAGGAATGAAAACTCCATTTTCAATTGGATTTGGGGTTTTCTTTGTGAAAATTTTCTTGGAATATAAGGTCATGTTTTGCAATAGATGAGTTCCTGAGGATTTATGCATCCTAATTATAGGGTGGGGCAGGGGTTGCTAGATCTGAGAATCTTAAAATGAGAATTTCAGATGACTCAAATTCCCAAAGACTTACAATTGCCAAATATGAATTTTTTAAGACTTCACAAAATATTTTCTTGTGATGATTTGGTTGCCGATGTGACGACAGCGAGAATGCAAAAAAAAAAAAAAAAAAAAAAATGAAAAAGATTTACTAGCATTAACTTGGGTTGATATGAGTTTCCTGATTCCCTTCTAAATAATGTTTGAGATCAGGAGGAATTAAAAGGTATCATCCTCCTGAACCATCCATAGGTGACCAAAAGGAGTCCCCCAAGAAATCATCTTAGTCCATGATTTAATGAGCTCAAATTTTAACAGTCTCTCAATTACTGGGTCTTTTGGAATTTCAATCCACCATGAGTGAGTATAAATCTGATGTCAAATTGGGATTAGTGTCAATTTACACAAATAGTGGGTGTCAATGGGTTAACTTGATCAAAAGGCATGAATGAGCCCAGCATAGTGACCTTCATTGCAGCCTAACCTCAACTGTTTAAGGACTCATTATAGATTATTACCCCCACATGACCTAATCAACCAAATCATGGATATCTATCAATCAAACTGTTTAGCTCCCCTAGCTTATGTTTTTCACAAAATGATGTCCAGGGTGGGTCCCACCCACTAGGATTAACTTGTGAATGTGTTCTTCTATTGGTGCTCCTGCTGTGCATGCTCATTTCATTTAATTAGAATATTAATTACCACTCTCACCTATCTCTGCATACAATAATAATAAGATAAAACTTTATGCTGTCAGTAAATTCCCCCACAATCATATGTCTATATGATTCCAAGAGCCCAGGTTTGGTTGGTAGATGGACTGACCCCAACTGTGATCTGATTTTGTCTGAGTGTTACATGTCTCATGTGGAACAATTAGACAGGTGGGCCATCTACCTAAAGTTGTTTGGGAATGATCAATCAAAACAAAAGTTAGTAGCAGTTCACTTGTGATCAACCTCTGTCCATTGAAAGGACTGATGAATTTGTGAATAGGGTCCATATTGCTGTGAGAGAAGGCAATGTGTATAAAAATTATCTTTGACCTGTTAACCAGGGTTTGGGTTTTGGTGCATTGAATTGGAGCCAAGGACATTTTGGGCCTGGGTATGATCCCAGATCCATATTCTAGACCTGTGGGTCCGGATCTGAAATAGGCAACTGCAGTATGTGAAGATAATTTTGAATGGAGATGGATGGTTTAATACGGAAAATTTTAATTATGAAAAGCTCAACAGTAAGTTTAAATGCGCGCGCATGTAAGAAAAGATAACATAGAGTAAAAGAACCTACACAGCAGATAAAATATCAAAGAGTTTGCATTATCGTAGGATCTTGACTTTTTTAGGATTTGAACCACTACGATAATTGATGACAACTTAGGTATTCATCTTTTGTTTGCCCTGGAATTCCTAGGAATCTCATAATCTTTAGATCAAACCATGATTTCAAGAAGTTGCCATTAGCTTCCTTGGAGAGAGAATTTCTTCACCAAACTGGAAGAGAAGTTTTAACTTAGATCAAACCATCTCCAAATTAGAGAATTTTGTGGCTAAACATCAATTGAGATGGTCCCACCAAGGCATGGATACGTCTATTCACACCCACTTAACAACATGTACAAGATATAGACTGAAAGGCCTCCAACCACGTGGTTTTGTTAAATTCTCTGTCCCACTTCAACTTTCCTATGGAAAGCGACGATACGATAACCCCCTAATGCAAAAACAAAGAAATTTACAAAAACCAATGGCTTCTCTTTTAGTTTTCTTCAAAACCAGGGAGCATATTGAAGTTTTGAAGAAAGAAGGCACAGCTCACTCATCCACTTCTAGTCGAGTCAAATGACAGACTGTACATATCTTGTCAGATCCAGACAAGTTGAGGAGAGAGTGGAGAAAAAGATGAACCTGGATTCTCTAAAACTGGGATTTGGACAAAGTCTATGTCCTGATCTGTAAATCTATCTGTGGGGATCCACTTTCCAAATTCAGAATCAAACAACATTAAATTTCATGTTTGGTAACTAATTCATCAAAGAAGATATTTTAATTTTCACGGAATCCTGAGAATTTTGCTTTTGACAACCACAAATCTACCCCGCCCCCGCATTGGGACTCAAAAATCTTCACTTGTGCGGATTTGTGCACTAAAATTAATTTTTTGAGTTGTGATGCAACGATTCACGTCTATATTAATGTGAAATCTTCAGCTTAACAAATCTTTAGAGAGGAATTCTATTTCAAAGGCAGTAAGGAATCCTTAACCCATGGATTCATCACTTGGTACTAAACATGCTTGGTTTAGTATCTTTTTGTGTGAATTGGCCTCACTTGTCTTACATTTCATTCCAATTAAAGTTAGTCCTAAAAAATACTCAAGCAAGACATGCAAAGAAAAGAGATTGACATCATATATTTGGTATATTGGAAGCTGCACTCTACTTTTATTTCAGTGAAAATTTTCCCAGGGTACATAATCCAAGGGACATTTCATTTAAATTGTTTACATGTATAAGTTTATTGCACCATTTATGAGCTTATAGGCTTGGCCAAGTCTATGTCCTACCCTCAGTGGATTCTGCTACCAATATAGAAGAAAGTACCTAGGGAATTTATATTAGATTCACATATAAAAGCCACTGTTAGTCAGGCTATGAACAAATGACAACCTTGTGAAACTATCAGAGAATGGAAGTTGCTTCCAGTGCTATCTATGCATCAATCTCTTATAATGGCTGTCCACTTCAAGGGACCCACTTATGATGTTACTACCCATCCAATCGGAACCATCCATTGAAGTTTCCTCACCTGCCCACTTGGTTATCCTAGTCTAATCAGTGCATTAAATCCCTTTCAAAGCATAATCAATCCACAGTGGGATGCACCAATTTATATGCAGTGGACTCACATCAGGGAGATAAAAAAAAATCTATGTAGAATTTGATGCTATTCAGAGCTCTGTGGGGTTCACTTGAGCCTAGGCTGTAATCAGTAGCAGCTGCTCAGTGCAAATTTAACTAGAGGGTATGGTTCTCAGATTCAACCATTCTATCATTACCGACATACAGGTCTTCCAAGAAAAATTATTGGTCCCAATCCTTTAATCATGAACTTTGAACTGCCTTTTTGTCAAGCTACTATTCTGCTTTTGTCCCCACATTAGAGATACAGACTCATATACTCAAGACACCCATATACCCAACTAGCTGAGATATTCTTTAGAATGAGAAACAAGTTAAATGGAGAAAACGAATGTCTATCAATGAGAGGATCATGGCAGATGGAATGGGGGAACAAAAAAACTAGCCCCACTAAATTTTCTCAATCCTTTATTTAATAGTAAAATCTTAGTGAGATTTAATTCAAGGGCGAATAAGCGTTTAGTGAGTGAAAAATTAACCCTGGCATTAAATCTTAAGATGAGACCGACGGGGCTATATTGGTCAAGAGGTGGACCCAAGTGATCCCCATTGAGCCTCTTAGGAGAATATTTTCCGACATAAAATTTATAATATATTGTAATATTATGTTATTCTATCTTGTAATATTTATATCCACAGACATCCAAAGGGGCCTTAAAAAATATATATGAACAGTCATATAAGTTGGAGGAGATCATAAGGAAAGATGATGCTTTGCTCTTATAGGTGTCATTTCCTCACTACATCAAATTGGTATATCCATGAATACAAAACTAGGGGCTCTCGGCAATATTTAACCAGTCAAATACAAGTATAAATTAAACTCCACACCCTGTTTCTTCCCTCTTGCTCTAGCAGTAATTCCCACTACTACTACTACTGATTTCACCAAGCAAGTGCCCTCCAATCCAACCCACATATTAATATATTATACTCTCTCTCTCTCTCTCTCCTACCCTTTATATCTATAAATCATCCTCTCTCTCCTCTCATCTCTCACATTACATTCTTCATCTTCTCCTCCTCATGGCTCCTTCTCTCCCACCAGACACTAGCAAAACCACCAAGCTTGAGCGCTACAACTCCTACCTCCGCCGCGTCAACACCACCAAGCTCCTTGCCGCCTCCTCCACCCTCCTCTTCCGCGCCACCCTCCTCATTTCTCTCCTCCTGCTATTCCTCTTCACCCTCTCCTCCCCCACCCAACCACACCACCACCGCCAGCTCCTCTCCTCCACCCTCACCCCCTCCTGGGAGAAACAAGTCCGACAGTCCTCCACCCCTCGCCGCCCCTCCGGCCTCTCCGTCCTCGTCACCGGAGCCGGCGGATTCGTCGGCTCCCACTGCTCACTCGCCCTCAAACGCCGCGGCGACGGCGTCCTCGGCCTCGACAACTTCAACTCCTACTACGCCCCCTCCCTCAAACGCTCCCGCCAATCCCTCCTCCTCAAACACTCCATCTTCATCGTCGACGGCGACATCAACGACGCCGAACTCCTCTCCCACCTCTTCTCCCTCGTCCCCTTCACCCACGTCCTCCACCTCGCCGCCCAAGCTGGCGTCCGCTACGCCCTCCGCAACCCGCTATCTTACGTCCGCTCCAACGTAGCGGGCTTCGTCACCCTCCTCGAGGCGGCCAAAGCCGCTGACCCCCAGCCCGCTATCGTCTGGGCCAGCTCCAGCTCCGTCTACGGCCTCAATTCCGACAACCCATTCTCCGAGCACCACCGCACCGACCGTCCTGCCTCCCTCTACGCCGCCACTAAGAAGGCCGGAGAAGAAATAGCCCACACATACAATCACATCCACGGTCTCTCCCTCACAGCTTTACGTTTCTTTACCGTATACGGGCCTTGGGGCCGACCCGACATGGCCTACTTCTCCTTCACCAAGGACATCTTATCGGGTCGGGCCATATCCGTTTACGTGACCCAAGACGACAAAGAAGTCGCACGTGACTTCACCTACATTGATGACGTGGTCAAGGGCTGCCTCGGTGCCATCGATACCGCAGAGAAGAGTACGGGAAGTGGAGGGGTTAAACGCAAATCTGCGCAACTTAGAGTTTACAATTTAGGAAATACCTCCCCGGTGTCGGTGAAGGACATGGTTGTAATTCTTGAAAAACTATTGGGTGTGAAAGCAAAAAAGAATATCGTGAAGCTGCCGAGGAACGGAGATGTGCCGTACACTCACGCTAACGTGAGCCTGGCCGAGAGGGATTTCGGGTACCGGCCGAGTACGGATCTTCAAACCGGGTTGAGGAAGTTCGTTAAATGGTATGTTGGGTATTATGGGATTAAGACGAGGGTAAATAAGGAAACTGCAACTGTCGGTGAGGGTGAAGTGGTGGAATCTTCTTAAAAAAGATATTTTACTTTACTTATAGGTGGCTGTAATTTTTTTTGATAATTGCAAATAAGGATCTGTATTTTTTTTTTTTTTTTTTTGGGGTTTTTGTTTTTATAAATCACAGTCTCTGTTAACTTATAAAGGTCAATCAATTTGCAGTCAATTGTAATTATCAAAGATCGGATGGTATTGAATATGTTGAATCAAGGGTGATTTCTATAAGATTGAGGTCCCTATGTGAGATTGAATTGGGTGGGATTGAATGATCTTTTTTTCTTTTTTCTTTTTTTTTTCTTTTTTGTTTGTTACGAATTCATTATGAATGGACCGTGTTTAAGGGAGTTTTTGTTTGGAGTCTTGCAATTGTTGATTGAGATTTTAAGAGTATTAGAGGTGTTGGGTTTTTTTTTTTTTTTTTTTTTTTTTGTGATAATGGAAAATAAGCATGTGATTAATAGTTGTAAATGTGTGATTTAGTTCCTCACTTTGTTGCTACTGTTTATGGATTTTGGAAAAGAAAAAGGGTGAAAAGTGTAAAAGGGGAAATGGATTGAGGGGCAAGATATAGAAAAACTAAAAAAAGGGGGGAAATAGATAGATCAGATCAGACTATTCTGTTGAGAGTGTTGAATAATGAGAGTTGTGATTGTAACTGTTATGTAATTGTATGCATGGGCCACGTTGGGATTCCTTATTGATGAATGTTGATGTCACAGAATTTTTATTTCATTCCCTTCTCTTCTACTTTTTCCCTCTTCTTTAACCTTCTTTTTATCTTTTTTGGGTTGTGGACTGTGATTTGATTTAAGGTTTTTTTTTAAGACTTTCATGGCCAAAGCAATGATTAAAGGGGTTTTGGGTGCTTTTGAGAAAGAGAATAACATTGATGTTTGATTCTTTTGGATGTGAATAAATTCAACGGCTTAAGATTATGATTATTCATTCACCATTTTTGCATATCATGTGGTTTGGTTCGTTACATGTAGTTCTATATATGATTCAAGGTGGGAATGGATATAAAATAGAGATATAGATGGAGACATCAATACTTACTTTATGAGAATCTTATCCTACAAGTGGGGACTACATGCACCCACAAGCTCTATGTGACACATTTGGGGCTGATGTAGACCAGTGCAGCTATTTTTATGCTTTCGCGACGTATTTAATTTATTCTTATCAAACATTTACTTATCATTTGATTGTATATATGAAGAAAAAAAAAAAGCCTTTACTCATCGATGAATAATGTGTGCGAAAGAATCGGATTAGCTGGAGGTGGGCCCCACACCCTCAAAGAAAAACTGCACGGTCCGGACGTATTAAGTGGAGCCTCATTTGGGTTTGAACTTTGAAGCCAGTTGGGTCAGTTAAAAACGGGTCACGATCAAGTACGACCTGCTTACGAGCCGTGCATCAGGCGTACATTAGTGGGGCTTTGTCCTTTTTCGTAATGAGTGTCGGTGGCGCAATTTAGCAGCAAGCAGTCCTTTTTTTTTTTTTTTGGGTGGGCCCGTGGTCGAGTCATCCAAAAAAATAATAGTTGGTGGGCCACAATGGGTGACAGTCTCTCCTAATTCTGGATTAATTTTATTCTCTGGTCATCCAACCCACCCAGAAATTCAAGGATTGGATTGAACCTTTTGACTTACTGATGGCGGGTTTGATTTGACTTCTGATAAATGGGTGGGCTTGGTTTGGATCTAGTCTAGTAACTTGACCACTCAAATTGACCGAAGCTAAAATGATTCATGGCAATCTAACATGTTTGGATTGATGGTGAATTGAAATATGATGAGGTAAAGCATCAAATCAAGAGTGAATAAAATATAAGGTGTTATGATGGTGTTTTGTTTTTCGTTGTTTGGTATGTAATCTGATAAATGGGTGGGCTTGGTTTGGATCTAGTCTAGTAACTTGACCACTCAAATTGGCCCGACCCAAGCTAAAATGATTCATGGCACTCTAACATGTTTGGATTGATGGTGAATTGAAGTATGGTGAGGTAAAGCATCAAATCAAGAGTGAATAAAATATAAGGTGTTATGATGGTGTTTTGTTTTTCGTTGTTTGGTATGTAATCTGATAAATGGGTGGGCTTGGTTTGGGATCTAGTCTAGTAACTTGACCACTCAAATTGGCCCGACCCAAGCTAAAATGATTTTCTAACATGTTTGGATTGATGGTGAATTGAAGTATGGTGAGGTAAAGCATCAAATCAAGAGTGAATAAAATATAAGGTGTTATGATGGTGTTTTGTTTTTCGTTGTTTGGTATGTAATCCTTTTAACTTATTTTATAGAAAAGTGGGGTTTTTTGGACTTTTAGTGGAGAAAAAATGTTGTTTTTTTTTTACTTTTTTTGAAAAATTCGAAAGGAATATTGAAATTGTGTACTTTTGATATGACTCATTGTCATTTTTTGCCTGAATTCACTTTACTTTACTTTAACTAGTTAATTACCAAACACGCCCTAAGGACCTTTTTGATTTTATGTAATTGAATTCTAAAGTTGCATTTGTATAATGTGCTTAAAATGGCCAATCTACTTAACATGAAAACAACCCTCTTGTGACTACTTACCTTTCCAAAAATTAAAAGAATGAAGAATCAAATATATTAATAAATAACCATCAAAGAAGTGAACAACTTCTTTTTTAATGAAAATTGAATAAAAGAGAATCCAACAATCTATCACCCTAGTTATGATTCGAATCCTATGTAAGTCAAGGTCTCATGTATCATTCGCTCTTTTTTTCATATGCTTCTCCTCTCTGCTCTTTTATAATTTTTTGGTAATGCTACTCTGACAATAAATCTCTATGTACTATTCTATGTAAGGAATCGTCCAATCGATAGGAAACCCCGCTTCTCACCTTAGCATCCATGGATTCAAGCCTAGGTACCCTACACGAGCAGTGAATGGCATTAATATGTACATATAGCTATGATCCTCTCAGTGCAAGCATCGCATACTTCTCACCATACTTTATGATCATGGTATCTAATCATCATTTCCTTCGCCATCACCATCGCCATCGAAGCCTTATCTATTGAATACAGAGCCATGTCGCTCACACATGATAGCCATAAAAGGCGCCTCAACAACTCAATTGACACTGAAAATCCAACACTCAGGGATCACCAGCCTGACTGAAAATTATATTTCCTTCATTATCATCGCATTGCTTCATCTACAGTGTTTGTTAATCTCTCTCAAACTTTTAATTCTCTAAACATATAATCTGTCCATACATGGTAAGAGTAGATAGGTTGTTTATAATCCTTCTGTATGCTCCCCACACTAGTTATGTTTCTAATATTCTTCTTATTGTTTTCATTGCTGTATTCTACCATGTGATGGCATGACTTCTTTAGTTATTTTTGAATGGCCATGACCCCACCGGCACCAACCTCTTGTTATGTCGGTTTCCAATGGACAGGAAGGAAGGAAAGAGCAAGCTTCTTGCACTTTTCTCTATTCTTTGCATGATATTTATGCAGCGTTTTGTTGGTAGATGAAATGTCGGTCTGTAAATCACATGCTATGTGACATGGACCAGGTTGTATTTTATTTAAACATAGATCATTAGAATCTCAGATAAAATAGGTATACAGTTTGGGGTCAAGCCATTAAGAAAATTAAGTGTTGGATCATGCCACATCCTCATTTACACATGCGACGGGATTCTTGCTTCATTGAGAATCCGTTTATTTCAATACAGTAGTTTTCGGTGAAATGAGCTCCATCGAAAGATTATTAAAGATGTAAGGGGTGAAAGACACAAGGCAAATCTAAAATAGGACTTTAACTTTCCTAATATTTGAATTACCGGGGTGATAGCTGAGTATTCATTTTTAATTTTGTGCAGACTCAATTTCATTTAATGAAAAGTTATTCGATTGTCATTTTTGGATATTCATCTTTGATTCCTCATTTTTTTTAACCACATATAACATCGCACGGTCTTAGAATCCATACACTTTAATTACATAAAAAAAAAACATGGTCTAAATGAATAAACTAAAAATTAAAACAGATTAATATAATATAAACACTTTAACTACTTTAAATTTATCAAATGTAGAAACAAGCTGTAATAAGCAATAAAGAAAAGCTTGTCAAGTGCACTCAAACACAGAGACAAACACCCATGTTCCCTTTCATCATCTTTTTAAAGGCACCGTTTTCAAGCAAAATTGTGGCCTTTTTCTTTGGTCATCATAGGTGCTTAGTTGGAGATTTTGTTAAATTGTTCTATGCGTATTGCACACTCCATGTCTATTTCATAGGTGCCAACTAATATCAGCTTGGGATGATGCAAATTTGTTACATGCTATCCCCGTGGGGGCCACTTGGATGAATGATAAGTGTGGAAGAAAGGATTTGGTGTGGATTTGTCTTCAATTAACATCACTCTAATTTGAAAATCCCAATCTTTAGTTTCATGCACTTCAAGTTCCCAAAAGAAAGAAAAAGTCAATGATTTTAGTGTGTAATATTTTTATGATTCAATCTAGTGGTCCATAAATGGTTGGGATGGTGTGGAATTGAGATGAGTGAGGGCATGGACTGATCATAAGTAGGGAAAGAAAGAAAAAAAAAAAATAGGGTTTTGCCTTATTGAGAATGGAATAAATGTTGATAAAATCCAAGGCTTGTTTTTGTATACATACAAATGATAGGCTGTCTGTGGGTTGGAACCACTCTTTCTCTGCCGTCGGCAAGCTTGGATTTCTCTAGAAATCATGCAACTGCTATTTGGATGTATCTCTGTCATGAAGAGAATCCGGATCCTCTGATGGTAGGTTCTCTAAGAACTCTAAAATGAAGATTTGTAAAAATCTTCTTTTTTTTAATTTTTTCTGATTGCTTATATTGGGAGAAGGGCTGAAAGAAACAGAATTTATGGACCCAAAACCCGATCCAAAACTTACCCGAACTAATAGAATGCCCAAATATTGGACCCACATCCAATTTTTTTCAGTTCTAATTCTTGCAGCATTTGGGATGTTTTGATCCTTACACCCAGTTTTTGTCCTCTTTTTTTACTTGGAAAAATCATCAATCTTTGATGAATATGAATAACCATGTTCATGAAAAAAACCAGACAACCTAACCTAAATGGACAACTTAGCTACCTCATCCTTTCAGCACATGGCCAATGTATGGTATATACATTCTCAGTTCTGTGAAGGATGCAAGGCAACAAAATAATCAAGAGTGTTGTTTTTATGGCACCTTTATTACCCATCCATCACCCACACACATCATTCATTGTTCACCCATTCACTCCATCCAATCTATTGCACCCTACCCAAATGGTTCTATATACTTTGGAACTTCCTATGCTATGTTTACATTATCTTTTAGATCCCACTTGGGACACACATAAGGACTTCAGGAATAGATGGTGAGCCAAACATCACTTTAATCAAATAATCTTTACCTTTGATTTTAAAGGTTCAATTTTTATTTTGATGGTGAGTTAGTTCATAGCTGGGTCAATATCATATTGTTGATTGCCTCACATTCATTGTTCTAAATCTTGTGTCAAACGCTCATCGTTGTTAATATGTATATTGGGGTTAGATACATGAATTTTATTTTGTTATTTTTATCTATCCTGAGACATGACTAAACAGTATTTCCGAATTCATGTTATAGATATGACAAAATCTTGCACCAGCTATCAAACTGATAGAATCCTCCTCCTTTGTTTAGGATTAAGAGCTGCACTAATCTCTTTTTCAATTTTGAAGGAAATATAAGAGGTCCAGGTAGTAAGATGGAGGCAACATTTTTGTGAGGATAGATGAATTGCTGACTCATTTCACTATGGTAGGTTCCATAGGTGGACAATGGATTAAGGCCTAACAAATGAATAAGCTTCAATGAACATTTCTAAACTCAATTGGGCCCACAAAACCCCATCACACCTGATCTCATCCCATTCCTCTCTAGTCTGCCATAAAAGTTGGCAAAAGTACACCATGCCCAGCCCATTGTGTCAACGTGCACCCTAAGTGCGTTCACATGTACTTACCACAATATATAGAATAAGGATGGTTTGAATTGCAATCATATGGGGCCTGAGAACAGTGGTGTAAATGCTCATTCAAAGTTGCATGAACTGAATTTATCAATCCCTAGTGACATTCTGCACCTTACAAGTGGAGTTAAGGTTCTGATATGGTGGTGTGGGGTAGAATTGAATTGAATTGAATAAAACCAACAGGGGGATGGATGTATAAATCTTAGCTATAAGAAAAGGTGCCTTAATAGCATGGATTGTACAGTTACTTGGATCCCACAGTTGCATTGATGTGGGACCCATATGAGGTTAAGATTTTTATTTATTTATTATTATTGCTATTTTTGTGTAAATAAGTATTAAATGAAATGACATACAGTGCCATACAACCCCACATCAAACACACCACCATATGAAATGGTGTGACTTTGCACAATGCATGTAGACCAATAGGTTATAGCCACTTGGCAAGCTAAGTTGCATCTGTCTTTAAGGACAGCTCATTCTGTTTCCAAATATTTTTAGTCTGCGACCCACATTCACTGACAGAATTATTGACTACAGAAAATCAAATGCAAATGGCGATGTGATCTTTATAAATGTCGGCCGTTATTTTAAACCATGATCTTATCTAACTCCTTTATAAAGATAAAAAGATCAAATGCAAATGGCGATGTGATCTTTATAAATGTCGGCCGTTATTTTAAACCATGATCTTATCTAACTCCTTTATAAAGATAAAAAGATGTAAATATTAAGAACAATATGCCCCAATAACATATATTTGTATATACTCTTCTCCAATGCATAAGAAAAAAACAAACGACAGGGCATGTGCCATTGGGGGAGACTTTAGGGACGATGGCCCCCGCGATAAAGATTGATCAAGACCATAGGATCAAACTTGAGAGCTGTCGGTGTGGTCTATTTACTGTTGATATAGTATGACTTTGTGATATTTGATATCATTCATGGATTCAAAGTATTTTGCAATGAAATGGAATCTTTGGTGTCCAGAAAACATTGGAAGTAGCTTGTGGTGAAGGAGAAAGTTCGATGGTAGAGGGAGAGATGTGGGGGCAGTAGGGGACTTGTGATTTTAATGTGATGTGAATGGGTCTTTTTTTCAATTGAAATGGGCCATAACTTTCATTAGCAGTGACAAATTGTAGTGGCCACATCAATTAGTGGGGAGAGAGAGTTTTCCGTACTTGTTTGTGTCCTGCGTTGTTGATTTCCATTTCAAAAGATAGGGTTGGTGTCGTATAAAGAAAGAGATATTGTTGGGAAAATGATAATAAATTAATTTTAAAAATATATTTATTAAAAAGTAAGAAGGAACCCGAACAACTAACAGCTGAAGTACATCATAGAGGATGTTATCTTAAGATAGATTTTGCCTCCACAATTGTGAGGTGGACTCGTGGACGTCTGCCCCATTATACGATGGCTTCCTTATCAGATATCACTCGAGTGGATGAAGAACATAAACCCAGCGGACCACTATTTCGGACTTTCTTGCAATAGTAATGGCAAAAAACCAAAGAGAAAAAGAGAGAAATTGCTCAACAGTGATACTAGTGTTATGTGTACTAATTTTTCTGTCTGAACTCTTTCGCGGAACCTCTATATAAGGAGGAGCCCAAACAGTAACAAAAACAATATCGTCTCCTAGCAATAGCGCACTTACATCAACGGAGATAACGTACCCACTACTGGGTAGCGCACCCAATACCAAATAGTGTAAAGCATGAAACCACCAACAGATGCATCATAAAAACCAAAGGGAAGGACTTAATTTGTACAATGAGAGGATTCTGCACTTTCCGAATTTATGTTTCTACAAGGGAAGGAAATTCTACATTCTTACCCCTCACATGTATGGAAAATTGAAATTCTCTCTCTCCCTCTCTCTCTCTCTCTCTCTCTCTCTCTCTCAAAATCACTCATCTTTTATCTTTTCATAAGAAAAATATATCGCCCCAAACAATTGAAAAGTTGATTGAATGAAAAATCAGGTCGTCACACAAATGCACCCTTACTTGAATGGGTTATAATTGCATCAAATGTTGAGTGAATATGCAAAATGCATGGTTGTTAATTTAACAGAGATAATTCTCTCCACTATTGCTGACGGAGGGTAGCTTCATGTGGGCAATAATTTTATGGGCTTAAATTTGGGCCTGGGATGGATATTTCCTATACTCTGGCCGATCCAGCCCATGAACATCCCTAACTGAAGGTAAGGTGTATGGGCTTAACAAAAATACTGTCTTGTTCTCTAATCATATTGGAAATGTCAAGCAGAACTCGACTTGGATTAAAGGGTCTCCTTTAACCCTGAGTAACTGAGCTAAGTTTTGATGAGGTTGGTGGGTCAAGCGCATTGAGTCGGGTCAGGTTTGGGTTTTGGTCAGATCGGCAAGTCAAATAGCAAGTACGCACCTAAATTGAACCATACCATTAATTAATCAGGTTTGAAATATCAACCCTAATCTAACCCAGAAGTAAAAATTGGCAACCTGAAAACTGAGATACTAAGTTGGGTATCAGTTTGGTTGCTGGGTTTAGTCAGGAATTGCCACCCAATTGCAGGGATGTAAATGGTCGCGAGGTGAGATTAAGATAGACAAACGTAAGCCCATTAGGTCAGCCCACAGTCCTTAGGTTCATAAAATCATGTCACATATCTGAGTTCTGACCTGTAGGAATCATAAATAGACCTCAACTAGGGCTTGGGCCAGATCCTAATAGGCCTTAGGGTGGGAACCCATAAACAGCGGTCCATGCCAAATAGACCTCAACCTGCTAGGATGAATGATGCATGAGCCAACAACGCAAACTTTTTTGAATACACTGGACCATGCCCAGTGTCTCTCTTCCTAGATGACCCCATCATCCAATGAGAGCACATAAGTAGATAGACTAATGGCCTATAAGTCATCCAGGGCCCAGTTTCCATTGGAATCTCAAGGTTGTCATTCTCACTACTGGGATGTGAACAAGCCCGGGTCTGGCCAAGATCCGCCTGTCCGAATCCTGTAATACTGGATTTGGACTCAAGGGTGTGCCCTAACAATCAGACCTAGATCTAAGTTTACATCCAAATAAGTCTTCATTAGGCTGGACTCATATATATAACTTTTATCTAGGGAAGGCAATTCCTAATCCGACCAACCAGCCCAATTTGGAAACTCAGGGTTCTGATTGACCCTTTTATTACTTGGGGCTCAGCCAACAAGATTAATAAATGGGACCCTAAACCAAGCCATACATGGGCTCCTTTTAGGCCGTCTGGGACTTTCCATAATTATTAATGGCCATGCTTGGATCTAGGTTCCTAAGCCCATGTTAGACCCATACCTGGTACCTGGATCCTTATTGTGCTTTGATGCAGACAAATCGCGGCAAATCTAGACCATTGAGCACCCTACTCATGCATAGCATAGCCACAGGCAATAAGCCAATAAGTTGAATAAGGGCAAGGTAACCATGGGCCATCTTGAAAATTAGACCCATCAGACATTTTAATCATGATCCAAGGATGTAAGTCATGTCCATCATTTTCACTCTCACTTTCGGAATGGCAATATTAACAGTCATGGGGGTCAAGTTTTAATGAATTATCAAAAGTAACAGAATAGGCTACTACAGAGTCTCATTTAATCTAAAACTTCAAGGCTTCAACACAGAGTTCCTCTAAATCTGACACTAGCTGGTCCTCTCTCTTGTCATTAGGGCTTCCTTTCAATGGGCTGGTCCAGGCCTAGCAATGACTTTGCGTATGCTATGCACAACCAGTCAATATATGGGCCTTCAAGTAGGCCCAGTGAAGCCTCCTACCCAACATTCAAACCCAACTGAGTTATAAATTCCAGATCTCAGTTAAAACTTTTGCAAATCTGCCAAATCCAACCAACCCAAGTCCACGACATCTTGTCCCTGACATTTGAAATGTTGTGTTTCTTTCATTAGAATTTCAAATTCCAACCACCCAAAAGACCTTTTAGAATTGTTAGAATTCCACTTTCTATACCATTTGTTAGAATTTCAAATCCTCTATTAAAAAGAGAGATTTGGAATTTCACCTAAGAGGACAACATTTTGGGAGAACTAGAAATTCTCCCAGACATGAATTCTTTGAATTCTGAGGGCCGTCTCTTTACTTAGAAAATTCTTGAGTTGAAGGAGTGGAAGTGTGGAAACCATTGTGTGGCCCCCTATTGAAAATCTGAACTGCTCAAATTTCTATGAAAGATACAAGTTCACTATTTTCTGGTGATTGAACTCTTCCTGGGCTACTGGAGCAACTAGTTTTTGTAGGCCTGAAAATGTTGATTGCACAGAGAGAGTCATGGCCTATATATATTCGGGCCGGGTTAATTGAGCCTGGCCTTTCTATCATTTAATTGGGCCTAGCCTTTCTATCATTTAATTGAACCTAGCCCAAACATTAAATGGCCATTTTGGCCCAACACTACATGAGGTGGGCCCAGCCCAAACATTAAATGGCCATTTTGGCCCGACATGAGGTGGGCCCAAGCTGGTCTCCCATGAGAATTCCCAATGGGAATTCCACTCTGAGCATACAATATGTGATCTCCAACCCCTCCCACAAGATCCCGTGAGCTTCCACAATCAACACTAGATTGAAACAGATGACAAATAACATCCAAAACACGCATACAAGACCAACAAAAGAGTGAGAAATGCAAGACCAAAACAGGGAAAGGCACCAATTTGCAATGAAAAAGCATCAGATTCAAAGCGAACAAAAGAACAAGAAAAGTGCAAAGCACACGACCTGAAATGAAAGATGTGACTGAGAAAAGCGAAAAAGAGCAGCGAAGAACACGGGGCCCGCCACTCAGCCATTGGATCGCTGCCTGATCGTCGTTGAGGGTGTGGTTTGGGGAGATCTGCTTGAGTTTCTGGGAGAATGATTGGAGTATTTTGTTGGAGATGGAGAAGGAGAGAGCTAAGATGGTGGAGAGGGTTCTGGTGGAATTGGAGAGAAGGGGTTGCAGAGGAAGCTGAGATTTATGAGGAATGGAGGAGATTGGGAATGAGGGGTTTAGGGTTTACGGGATGAGGGAAGAAGCGTAGGTTTAGGGTTTTGGAGATGAGTGGGATTTTGAGGAGCAGATAGGCAGGGGATAGGGTTCAGGAGGAGTTGTTTTCCCGGGAGAAGTTTAAATAAGTAGTCAAGGGCGGGTAAAACTGCATTAGCTAAGCCGAGTATATTCTCTGGGCCCTACTTGTGCCCACCTTTGATTAGTGCAGCCTTTTTTCATCTCATGATCTTCTATCATGATCAATTTTGCACTTAATGAATCTTCACTCGCTGTTTGAATTGAATCTCAAGAAATTTCTAATGGGGCTGATTTTTTTTTATTTTTTTTACTTTTGCTTCTCATCAGAAAGCCTCTACCCTCGTCCCATTCATAGACATGTATATGAGTGGGCTCATTACCTCACAAGATGGAAATGGTGGGATTTTAGTTTTTACATTGTAACTCCTAAAAGCTGGGACACCAATTATCACAACTTTCTAATGATGGATCCCATTTTCACAATCACAAATGGTGAGCCCAATTGTAATTCCTATAAAGGTGGGCTCCATATTCTAATTCGTAAGTTGGGTCGTATGTTTTAATTTCTAAAAAAAAATCACATGTACAATAATTTTTCTTTTTCTTTTTGTGTGAGTTCTTCTTGTAATTCCTAGAGGTGGGCCTGCATTGTAATTGTTAAAGGTGGGCCCCGTTTTTTAATTCCTATAAAATTGGGCCCTATGTTCTAATTTTTTAAATGTCATGAGTCCTGTGTTGTAATTTCTAAAGATGGGTCCCGTGTTGTATTTTTTAAAGGTGGGCTCCTTTATAAAATGAAAAAAAATCCCACAGGGTAGCGGCGTTAGACTTTAGTTGACCAATCGAATTCAACGACACTGCTGGTTATGAACGAGGATTGAGTCAACTAGCGATGCCAACTTCTAACGCTACGTTTGGGAAGGGTGGAGGGGAGGGGAGGGAAAATTTGAGGGGAAAGGAAAATGAAGGGGAGGGGAGGGAAAATTAATTTTACCTTCTTTTATTTTGGAAGGGCGGAGGGGAGGAGAGACAAAAGGGCAATTTAGTAATTTGACCCCCTTTTTCTCCTCTTTCCCTCATATTTTCCCCCTAGTTTTGAAGAGAAAATTTGGAAGGCAAATTTCAAAAATTTTACCCCCAAATTCCTCTCCCCCACTTTTCTTCCCCCCTTCCCAAGCACCCTCAATTTCAACATTCCCTTCATTTTCCTCTCTTTTTTTTCCTTCCCCTCATTTTACCTCCTTCCCAAACGATACCTAAAGATTTTGATGGGCCTTCCAAGGCCAGTATTTCAAGTTCTAGAGTTCCATTACATTGTTGAATCTGCCTAGAAAGACCTACTACCTCGTATCTATGATAAAAATATAAATTGAGTGATGGGAACGTTCACTTCTGATAAAATAATATGAGCTCAGCTACATGAACATCCGACAATTAAGGGCCCGTGTGGCATCGTTCTCCTATTGTTCTCAATTTTATTCTTAGATCAGGTTGTGCTGAAATGAGATTGGTTTGTGCCGAGACTATATTCTGCAAAACTTGTTCGACAGCATTATTTTTAAGTTACTCTATTGAGAACATACCGTGCAAAACTTGTTTTGTAACATATAAAAGCTTTGCTCCTAAGGAGCGGACATAAGATTTACAATGTGGGACCCACCCTTCGTTGTTTGCGGCACTCTATTATTATCGTACATGGGACCCACTTATAGAAGGACATGGAACCCATATTCATAGGATTTACAATGTGGGCTCATCTTTATAAAAATTATAATATGGGGCAACGTTTTTGTGAATGTAAATATAGGACCCACCTTTAAGATTACAACATGTACCACCTTTGGAAATTATAATATAAAACCCATATTTATATGATTTACAACGTGAGTCCACCCTAAGGCTCTGTTTCTTTTGTGAAATTTCTGCCAAGAATTCACCATGTTGGAAATTCCTAGACATGATGTGATATCTTGTCCCATGTAATCTCAAAATATCATGTTTGTACTCTATCATTTCTCAATTGACCTTTGGCAATCCAGATATTCCACCATCTTTGCATCATGGTGGAATTTCAGGATGCCCAATGGAGCATTCGAGAATTCCACTGTATTAGGGAATTCGAGAGTTCCCCAAACATGAATTCTTTAAATTCCAACAAAAAAATAGGCCCAGAAATTACAATGTGGTGCTACCACCTTTAGAAATTAGGACATGGAAGCAACGCATTTTATATGATTTACAATGTGAGCCCACCTTTATAGGAATTATAATGTGGGGCCATCTTTATAATTTCTTTTTTTTTTTTTTTTTTCTAATGGAGGATTCTCAACTCGTTGCCCGAGTGGTAAGGACCACAGTTCATATATCTTCCGGAGCTAGAGGTCCCAGTAATGATCCTCAGTTCCCTCCTTTTCAGGAACCGAAGGTCGAGTCCACTAAGTGGGGGCCACTTATGACATGAATTATTCCAATTTCCATGTTTTCAATCCTTATATTGCAAAAAATGGGGTCCCAAAAGCTGTGGCATAATTTGGAGCCAATTTCTCCTCCACAAACATAATGCATATGAAATCCACGATCCCATCAAAGTACTAGTCATTGACAGCCCATCTCTCTTAGAAAAATGCTTATGAAGCCTTGGGTCATGAAAAGTAGTACATTCATGAAAAGTATTTATCACCTTAACACAACTAAATTAATATTCATCTTCTTATTAGAACTGGGGTGAGTATGCTTTAGATGCAATCAAAGATCTTTGGCAGTTTAATATAATAATAATGACAGTTTGGACAAGTAGTCTAATTGGCCAGATATTCAAAGTCTTGAACCCCACAGCTGTCCATATTTTTTTTTTATTGGTCCTGCATAAAGATTGTCATATGTTTAATTTTAATTCATGATAAATTATGAAGTTGAATTATCCATTTCACTTTTCTCTATTAGAGAGTGGGACCCAAACCAAGGTTATTTAGATCATCAGAGAGCACAGGTCGTAGCTAAAACCATGCAATGGGAGTGCAAATATAACCTTTGTCAACTTATGTGCATGGTTATTATTATTATTGTTTGCTTACTGGACCTTTGAGAGACTCCACTGATACAAGAATATTGAACACCAGCACACGTTGAAGGACCCATCTCAAGATCGATCGAAATAGAGAAATATAATTTATGATTTAATACCTCTAATATAATTGGGACAAGACTTTGATATTAATAATGATGATTATTATTTGATATATTTCTTTCTTATAAAAAAAAAATATTCTCGTGCACACAATGCGCACCAGCACCATGTGTTTCCATTAATTAAGGGAACATTTGGCCAACCTCCACACTAGGGAGGGAAGTCATGGATTTCTTGTTTTTCCTATACAATGTTATTCTCACTGAGGAATTTTTTCCATACAATTCTAGGTTTGGCAAACATAAAGAATATGAGGATTTACATGTACTACATCCAACAATCACAAATTTGTTGCCATTTTCTCTCAATTCATACTGTATCAATTCCTAAAACTTGAGTGTCTCGCTGTCTTTAGCCTTATAGAATTGATGGACAATTCGGATCTTGCAGATGGAACCCACAAAAAAAAAGGGTGTGGACTTCTTTGAGAATATCTCAAAATCTATGATGAATTAACGGCTGGAAATTGACCCCATGGTCACTCTGGACTTTATTAACAATATTAACGGTTGAATTTTCTTCCCGTGTGTGCTGGCTTCCTTCATTTCCGCTTGTGTAGGCTTCCTTCTCACTTGAATGAACTGTTTTTCCTTGTGTATGCGGGCTTTCTCTTGGGTCATAGCCCCCTTTGTTGGGATAAAAAAACAAAAAAGGATTAACAGTTCAGATTATAAAATTGGGAGTCATGGTGTAGGTTTCCATAACAAAAATCGACACCTTCTTATTACCGCCTTTGTCATTAATGTTTATCCGCATTTGAATAATTTTTTCTTGGAAAAGATGTCCAACGTTCAAAGAGGTTTCTTGTAGTTTCTTCATGATCTATGGTAAATCAAGCTGCTAATTTTGAATCAATAGCCACTTTAGGCCTTCTAAGGAGTTCGAACGGTTTGGGTTTTGTAAAAGGGGCCACAAAAGTCAGAAATGATGATCAAATTGTATGGGCTTTTTTGTTAATATCTCAAGATATATGAGGAATCAGCGGGTTAGATCTGAACGCATAATTTTCCTCACCTTCTTAATAAGATTGATGGTTTAGATCTTAATTGTGGGACCTAGGTTTATACTAAGGGTGTAAAAGAAAATAAAAAAACTGTATAATCGAACCGAACCAAGCAGCAATTAATACCCATGTTTCACGGTTCGGTTACGGTTACGGTTAATGAAATCGGAAAATTGTATTTCACGATTTGATTACGACTTTTGTTTCGACTCACGGTTATTAAACGAACCGAACCGTTAACCGCAGTTCGGTTAACTGTGTCCTAAAACACACAGTTAACCGAATTGTTTCGCTAATAAGAAAAAAACCTAAGGGCTTGAATGAAAATTTCTTTTTTTTTTTTTACACTAACATTATGCCATTCTCCAACTATATGTTTTTTTTTTCTTTTTTTTTTTTCCTTTTGCACAGTAAGTTTAATTGATAAATGACAAAATTTTCATAATTTTTTTTAAGTGACAATTAATCGTAACCGAACCGTTAACCGCGATTCGTTTTTTAACGGTTTTTCACGGTTTAGGTTTATAGTTACGGTTCGGTTAACGATTTTTTCAAAATGAACAGTTAACCGAACCGTTACACCCCAATATATACAACAAAAACCGATAACCCCTGTATTACCGTCGGTACTATAGAAGACCAGGGGAGGTCGGATCTGGTGTTTCTGTGCCATCAACGACTTTTGGGTCTTTTATGGATTCCTCTTTGACCTCTTACCAAGCATGGATTTTTCTCGCAAGCGAAGAAATGAGAGAGGATTTCACTACACAAGACCGTTACCAAACGTGTCCAATGGTCCAGGCCATAGTAGAATTGATAACAAATAGTAGGGCTGGATCTTGCCCCTGGAATGGTCTAGGATATATTAGAATTGGTAACAAATAGTGTAGAATTCCTTTGGGTTGTGGGTCGGAATTCATGCTCTACCAATTGCTGGTACAGGTTGGCTGTGGATGAGATAAAAGTGAAATTCAGAGCGGGTTTGGGTTTAGGCCAATCCATATGCAACCCGACCCATTTCCATCTCTACCTATATTTCTTATGGGCCCCGCTCGGACTTCATATTTAGGCTCCATGATAACCTACACTAAACTAAGACCATTCTATTCAAACAAATCAAAATCAAAATTAAAATTCAGAGGTTGTAAGTTCGAAATTGCACTAAAACACTAGGGCTATAAGGGAGTTTATCCAGCTTCCTTCTGAGCCCAGAGGGATTAGTCCAACCCAAAAAATTGAAACCCTCCAATAGCAAAAAAAAATAAATCAAAATCAAAATAAAAACAAACAGCCCTCTACTCTTGAGCGCACATAGGTCCGACACACATCAAACTCCTTAACAGACCTACAGTTACATGCCCTCGTCCATCCAAGCCACATGTACGGCCACGATAAGTTGAAGAATCGATCAAACGAGCCACGTATAGGGGCCCCATATAAAAGAGAAATTGAAGTGGGCCACGTGTACGGTTAAGAATGGTAGATGATACGTACGTTTATACGCATAGTTTTGTCAACCGTAGAAGAAGACTGCGTGTGCGGCCAAGTCAATATGGCTCCTTTCCATTTCGTGTTTTTCCTCCACTCATAAAAGAACACGTGGACAGCGCTTCTCTTCAAAGGCCAAAAGAAAGACACGTGTATGCACGGATCTGCTCTTCAGTTAGACGACGGATAAGTGAGAGAGTGCCACGTGTACCCAAGAAGGAGAGAAAGAAAGAAAAGCCATAAATTCCGGTGGTAGAGATAAAAAAGGAGAGGAACCAAACCACATGATCCCATTTCTACCAAACCAGCAAGTGAACCATAGTACTGTCTCACCTCCAATTACAAGCTAGTCTTCCACATGGAAAGATTTCATGGAAAAATCACCCCATGATTACTGATGGGCTGCACAATTTTCCTTAGATCTGAGCCGTTGAATTTGTTCATCTTGTCGTCGATCGGATTCAAGCCAAAATCAACGTTGATCGGATGGATTTGGGGTACAATCTTTGTTGTAATAAGCTTGTAAACTATTAAGTGGATTGATGGGTTGTTTTGATTGGGATGATTTTTGTTCCTTAAATCTTTATAAATCAAGCCTTGGATGATTTAGATGGTCTCTCTGTAGATGTAACTCAACTGATACTCTTTCATAATTTGAATCAGATTCATGTGGGCTAATGAAAAGCCTCATAATTACATCAGTCTGGCTACTTTTAAGCCTGAATGGGTTCATCTTTGTAGGTTTGTTTTTGTCTTAAGGCTATAAAAAAAAAAAAAAGGGAAATAAGGTTTTTTTTTTTTTCAATATTTTTGTGGTATTTGACCCGACAATACTGTTCCCTCAGGCACACGCATTGCCTCTAACAATGAACCAACACCCTGGCGGGTTAATAAGGAAAATTAATAATCATAATCCTTATCTTGTTTTATGTTTTAGTCTCAAAGTAAAACACGTTTCTTCTAAGAATCAATTCGATTTGAGATTTGGGTCTCCACCAAAAAAAAAAAAAATTTAAGATTTGGGTAATCAATTGCCATGTGTATACATTACAACCTTCTAAAGCAGACCAAACCAATTACTTGAAATACTTTGAACTCTCCAAAATTAGAAGTCTCTTTTTGGCAATAGCCTTGGACCATTGGGCATGCATTTCCTTATTTATCAGACTATTGGAAGCTACCAAAAAAGGTTTGGTCACTTTGGCAAAGGTTCACCCAATTGACAGTAAGGCTTTTAAGGCAGACTTAACATTTAGAGATAAACTGCCTTCTTTGACAAATTTGACTCGTTGTAGTCAACTGTGGTATTAAAACTCAGATGAAACATTGGACAGCTGGATTTGTAGATTACAACTCACTGTCAATGTATTTGGGTCATCTGCTTTTGGTGTGATAATTCAAATTCATGGATTGCTTGCATGGAAACAATATTTTTCTTCATATTTGCAAGAGTGGGTCATACTCAATATAGGTTTCTTCTAGTCATTGATACGATGAATCTAAGAAGAAAAACTCATTTTGATCACCTAGATTGCAAACCAAAACAATGTAGATGGTTTACAAAGCACCGATTGATGGCCTAGTTAATTGTGACTCTGACCCTAGATTGTAGGGTGATACTCCAATTTGTAACCCTAATCGAAACCACTATCCAGTATTTAACCCATTGTAACTTCATATCCCTACTTTTATATTCTATTTTTGTTTTTATTTATTTCAAATACACCCTAAAAGCAATAAAAAAAAAGACGTAAAAAACTGAAACATTCAATAACGAGAGACATAAACATATTTACAGATTAATGCACTAGCATGTTTTGAAAGAATTTGGTGAATTATTGTTTAGAAAATCTTGGAAATCTCCATATGCAGTCCGTGAATGGAATTTCAGATTCTCATGGGCCATCTAATTAACATTTTGATATGCCATGGGGATTGAAATTTTGAGAACTCGAAAGGCTAAACTATTCAGTCAGGTTGGGATCCAATAATCTAGTTACGAAACATAGCATTTTGAAATGCCAATGGGCCAGTCACCATATCATTACTATAAATTTTCAATATGATAAAATCTTATAAAAAAAATGCCTCTAAAAAAATATGCCTATAGTAAACTCTTCACCAATGACATCCCACATTGTCCATAAAAGCGAAACCTCATACATTTAAGACGTTGAATGAAAATTCCGCATAACAATCTCCCATGGAAAAAAAGTTAACCATCAACCCAGAAGTAAAGACTTCATCTTTAATTGATCTAATTTTCGAAAAATAGTATTTTAGAATCACGACATTAAGTCAAAACAAGTCCAATGAAGCCAGCCGAAAAGCTAACTAGCCAATTCAAACTCATTTAAATCACTTGACTCAGCCCCTCTTCTGAGTTGGCCGAGGAGTCTACATCGTCGTCGTCTTCTTCCTTTTAAGACAGTGGAATTTTAAAAATATATAATAAAATATTTGTTCATATCCTAAACCATGGTCGAGGAGAACCACCTCCAGACTAGTTTCACCGACCCCTAGTTTAGCACTCATCCAAACATATCAGACTATTCAATCAACTTGCACTCATTTTGAACGATGAAAACTTACCGGCCATTGATCAAGCGGCAGAAATGATGATTGGAGCCTCCCTCACATTACATAATTAGTTAGGAGGTGAGCCCTAAATGGGACTTATATAAGGTGAGCAAGGGGGGTGTTGCAAACTCACAATTTGCAGAGAGACAAGTTGGTCCCAGTGTGGCACAAGTCCTCTCTCTCCCATCCTTTCCTTGCTTTTTCTAACGTTTACCTCTTCAGCTCTCACGTCCATCTTCTATAAATACTCCTTCTCTATACTTCCTCTCATTTTCTCTCCCCTTTGTGTATGTGTGAGACAGAAAAAGGGACAGAGAGAGAGAGAGAAAAAGGCAGCAGAAGCAGCAGCAGCAATTCTTCATTGCCTCATAACTTTCCTGCAACACAAAAAAGAAAAAAAAAACACACACACACACACACAAAACCCCACTTAGAATTCCACTTAACAGCGCCATTTCAGGCTCTGAAAGGGGAAAATCCCAAAAGAAAGGAACCCAAACAGAGAAAAAGAGCTTTTTCCTTGGAAATCCCTTCCTCCCTCTCTTTCTCTCCCTTGCTCTCTTTTCATCATATCTGAGGAATTCAAACAGGTCCTACAAATCCCTTCTTTGTAGTGAACTACTCTGTCTCTCTGTCTCTATCTCTATTTCTATCTTTATCTTCCCTCTTTTTTTTCTATAGCTATCTCCTCAGTATTTCCCCATTTTCTCCCATTATTGGTTTGATTCATTGAATTTCTCGATCTGGGTTTTTCCTTTTTTGTCTCCTTACTTCTTTCTTGATGTGGGGTTTTATAGGGTTTGGTCAGATCGATAACGGAAGCGTTTCAATCTGTTAGGGTTTGGATCATAATCAGTATCTAATTATTGGGTTTTGTTCAGAATCAGTGAAAGATTGTTGGGTTGATTAGAAATAGTATTAGATTGCTGGGTTTGGCTGCTTATTTTATATTGTTTCAGAGGCGGGTCCTGCTGCTGCAGCGGATTCACTAGTTCGGGCGTCGAATTTCTTAATGCGTGTTCTCGTTCGGTGGGTGTTAGATTTCTGCCAAAGTGATGGTGTGAGAGTCTGAATATCTTTCTCTGTTGGATGTGTAAAAAAAAAGGTTTTTGTTTGGGAATTCATGGGAGGGGGTGTTTTTGATGGTTGAAGTAACTTGGGTTTGTTGCTGATTATTCGTTTTGAGTGTGTGGATTTCTTACAATTGGGTTTTTTTTTTTTTTTTTCTCTGCTGTGACAACAGCTGATTGCTGTCAGTGTTGGGAGATGCTTGTTTGGAAAAATCTGGTATTGGGTTTTGTTGATAAGGAGTGGGTGATCTTCGTAGAATATCTGTATGGTCGAAAAGAAATGCAATCGAATTGCTACGGGCCTTCATATATTGATATGCCATTTGGGTTTACATAGCTTGAAACAGATCTGTAGATGAGGACCTTTGCTGTTACAGTACTGCAAAGTTGGTGCTGTAATAGTTAAGTAGTTTAATTGACTGATCAGTTAGGTGTTGGCTGTTGTTTGGCTTGAATTTCTGCTGAGTTTGAGTAATAAATTTCCACATTTTGGGGTGTGGCAAAGGGGATTGAACTGTTGATTGGGTTTGAAGATCATTTTGCGCCAATAAAATTGGAAATGATTGTGGGACATGGTGCATGGACAGGAGCACAGTTGCCAGTTGGTTTTCTTCTTGGAACTGTGTTTCTGCAATTTAAGTGAAGCAATTGCGTCCTTAGAAAGAATCTTTGTCGCTGATTCAGGGTCGCCAGTGCAATGTCTCGCTGCTTCCCATTTCCTCCACCAGGATATGAAAAGGCCAGGAATGAAGATGCAAATTTACCTCTGAAGGTTCAAAGATTTTTCTCCAATTTATTACATTTTCTGTTGCTTTGCATGCTCATTCTTGCTATTTGAATAATCCTATATGATTAATATTGTTTTCTTTTTCACGATTCTTATCGTAGAATACACACATTTTTATATGTAAATATATATTCAGACTAAGAGGCTTTAATCTAACAAATGTTTGTTATTTGATTTGTGACTTAGATTATTAATGCCCATCTTGCATGCAGAAACTGTTCATTTATGTTAGTTAACTGCATTCGCAACAGCATGGATTTGTGACATAGATAATTAAATGCTCGTCTCATGCACACCAATTGTTCATTTATGTTGAATTGTCTGTATTCCTATACTCTTTTTGTCAGTGAATTATCAGTATTCGTAGCAGCATGGGTTTTGTATTTCATCATGAAGTGTATCATCAATATCTGTTCTTCGTTGATGGAAACTGCATTGCATTCGTGCTGTAAGTATTAGAGGGAATATGCTGTTTCTGTTTCCACTACATTTCTTGTCTTGTTTTTCCTTGAGTACATTTTGCAACAGTTGTGGACTCCACATATTGTGGGATATATGACGTGTTGGATCTGATATGGCTTGCAACATATATCAAATCTATTAACCTAGATTTATGCATTAAACAATGGATAATCCAATATACCGAAAGTGTACATTGCGCCATGCTTGATGACGAATGGTTTGGATCTGATCTTTAAACTGTCTTGCTTTGCAATCAATGGCCTTGAATAAATAGGGTTTTCTCCTATCTTCCTTTTCACTCACTTCGATATGCGTGAGAGTTAATGGATACTATGCAAATATAATGTGAGTAATGAGAGAGGATCGAAATACCACTTTTATAGATAACCCTAGCGAGATTTCTTCCCATCAAAGAAATCTTATTAGAATTAGTTTCCTTAATTCCCTCATTGATTACTCAAACAAGGCTGCGGGCATGTTTGGCAATTAACTAGTTAAAGTAAAGTAAAGTGAATCCATACAAGAAATGACAAGGGGTCATATCAAAAGTACACGATTTTAATATTCCCTCCGAGTTTTTCAAAAAAAGTAAAAAAACAACCTCCTTTCTCCACTAAAAGACAAAAAAACTTCACTTTTCTATACAAAAAGTCAAAAAGATTCCATACCAAACAACTAAAAACAAAACACCATCATTACACCTTATATTTTATTCTCTCTTAATTTGATGCTTTACCTCACCATACTTCAATTCACCATATATCCAAACAGGCTGGATCGGGCTTTCTAAAAGTGAACCCAAGCCACATTTATCCTAATAAAAACTAAAGGGGAAAGCTTACCAATTGATTTAAAAATCAATTGACTTAAAGTGGGGCCCTATCATTATTAGACGTGTGGTGTGGTCATGTGGAGCACTTACGTCTAACATGACGTACTTTTTTTTTTTTTTTTTTTTTGCAGAAAATAAAGGGAGGGATTCCTCTCCTTCTGCTTCAACTTGCATCTCCTTTCCTTCCCTCTCACTGTTTTCTCTCTCCTTCCTTCTCTCTCTTCTCTCATTCCTGATCCCCATCCGACTCACCTTACCTTCCCTCTTTCCATCTCTTTTTCCTACTTTCCTTTCTCCCTCCTTCCCTCTCCTTATCCTACTCTCGTTTTGATTTCCCTCCCTCCAAAAGCTGCACCGGACTTTGGATTTTAATATTTCCGTGGCAAACATTGGATTTCCTGCGTAAAATTCCCATGACACAAAGTACCCTAAATGATTATTAATCATAGTAGTGAATCTCACTTCATTTTGTTTTGGATGAAATTTTCAAGAATTTTCATTTCGGCCGTCAAACTAAAACGAAACACACCCAACACCGCCCCCTTAAAATTTTGTCCAGTTTTTTGCTCAATTTTGGCCGATTTCATCTGAAATTGGACAAATTCCCAATTTCGGCTGAAATAGGTCCTCGACCGAAAGAGAGAAAAAGGAGGAGGAGGAGAGACTAGAGAGTACCTGACACCATCATTGTTGCTGTCGCCGCTGCTAGCCGTCTCCTCTACAGCTGCCATAAGCCATCAGCAATTTCTCTCCCCTCCTACTTTTCTCTATTTTCTTCCTCGTATCCCTTCCATTCGTTTCTCTTCATCTAGAAAATGATCGAAGGGACTAAAAGCTCCTTTCGGCCTTTATAAAGTCGTCTCATGACTTCTTCCTTGTCACATATTTGAGAAAGGAGTGAAACCATAGTGGGGCCCACCGATTGAAAATCTGAGCACTCAAGTTAATGGAAAATAAATGGGCCCAGCATAAATAAGCTATTCCATAGTCATCCAATCTAAAAATAAGAAAAAAGAAAAAAGAAATAAAAATCCTTGCCATGTTTGGAACCTAAACTGAAATAAAATTAATGCCCCGCTGATAACTACGTGAGCCCCATCCAAATTAATAATCTTTGATTAGTAGACTAAATTAAATGTATCAATTTATATGTAAAATTTAAATTAGATTATTTGCTTTATATTTCACATATATTTATTTATTTATTCCGAAACTTTTCACCTAAATTCCAAAATCGCTAAAATATGCGGTCTGGTGGTCAAACTGAAACTGGTCTGAAACGAAATTCACAGCTATGCTATGAATACTCCATCACTTGTATTATTCATAATTCTTGATACTCAAACAACTCAAATTTACTTATAACGCTCTTAGGAGGCATAAAGTTGGCTGTCAGGCTTAGAATCAGTAAGCTGGGCAGCTATATAATATATACACTAAATCCATTGTGGGTAGGTTTCTTCCTGTCATTTTTTTATTTCCATTTCTGTCTCAATAAAACTTAGAAGTTGCTAAAGCCTGAATAGTGATGTTCCCTGAAGGTAAAGCAAAACAATATCAACTTTTAGTCCTGGCTATCAAGTTGTAATTGCTATAAAAAGCACCTGAATAGGACAACTTGACCAGTCTCTCAAAATTGTTGGTGACTGTATGGACAATTGTAGCCAATGGATAATGGCATGAATTCTGCTGATCCTTTTGATGAATCACTGCAAACTTCCTCAATCTTGAGATAAAGTTCAGGCTGAGGTGAGATTAAACAAATGGAAGTGGAACTTTCCTTGATCTTAACAGCTAAATTCTCTCCTGATGATTAAGACACTTGATGCTTTCTACGATTGCCAATTCCGCATTTGGTTGCTTTTGTGGGACGTTCTTTGGATTTGATACATCAGGTGATTAATGATCCGCAACTTAATTAGATGATCAATAATTCCATGGACGTCTGCAGTGATTTTGTATGCTCTGCCCAGTTTTTTGTCTTGGTTTTCAGTTCCAAGATGTTTTTGGTGAACTTGGCAACTTTTGGTTACAAAATACCTTTGTTTTGTTCAAATGGTCTGGTGACAAAGTACCTTGCAAGTTGCTCTGCAGTTTAGTATGAGCACATTCATTTTGACATATACTTTCATATAATGCCCAGAGATTTTCCTTCAAGTTCTGCAGATCATATATAGCCAGTTTAATATTCAAGAAAATGATTGTATTTTAAGTTTAAAAATGCAAAAGTCTATATACATATGCCATGTCAGAATGTCTGATTGACATTGGCTTCTTTTTTCTTTTCTTTTTTTTTTCCAGTTTTTAGTTGGACAGAAATGCCCTCTTTATTATGAATATAGGAAAGAAGAAAGGGGTGCATTTTTAGTGATTCAGTCAATCTTTATTTGCTAATGCAGAAGCCATTAAAGCCTCATTAATTCATCTTACTAATTTCTTGTTGGAAGGTGTAAATAGCAACCTCTTAGAAATTCTTAATTCTAAGACTTCAATAATTGGATTTTGTAGGTGTCATACAGGATTTTGTTCACTTTCAAGGTGGCAAAATTCCTAGTAGGAATAGCGGTTTCATTCATGTTTCTATTGGTTGGGACGGCATCTGGTAAATTAGTTCCATATTCATTTTTATATTTTCACATTTTTCTTACTATGCCAGAACATGGCTAATGAAAATGCCTTATTTTCTAAGAATTATAAAATAGAAAAAGGGGGCATTTTATTCATTCAGTCATTCTTTATTTGCTAATCTAGCACTAGCTTCTCTTCAATTATTTCACTAATTTATCTGAGGAATGTGTAAATTACGATCTCTTAGAAGTTACTGTACGCAGCAACTTCAATTTACCATTTTAAAAAAACAAAAAACTTAATCCTGATCAAAATAGACAAAAATAAAAAAACTTAATAAGTCATAAAATCTTTCAACCCTTCACATTTAATAAGCGGATTTCATAAATGGTTTTTAGGGTTTTCTTTACTATCAAGGCCCGCAGGAAGAATTTCCCGCAGAGAAAAAACAGAGATGAAAATTTTAAATGAATCTCTTTTCATCATGATGGACGGCATTGATGGATGCAGTTGCTGGAAAATAGCAACAGGTTGATCTTCCCAGTTGAATAACAATTTCATTTGCATTTCCATTGACTGGAGTGGTCTTTTGTAAATTCCTTTGGTGTTCATTTTTATATTTTGCACCTTTTTCTTTTACCCATACTGTGTCTAACACCTCTTTTCGTATATTTTGAAAAATTGATCCATATCTACTTTGACCTGCTATGACTTATGGAGCTTGGCCAATTAGGAAACTACACGTGCAAAAAATTGAGTGATGGATATGTGGTAAAACAAGGAAAGATATCATCAGAAATAGCACATTTGGGGAGCATGTAGGGGTTACATCAATAGGTGATAAACTAAGAGAGAATCCTTTGAGATGGTTTGGACACGTTCAATGCAGGCCAACAAAGGCGAGGAAAAGTTTCTCTGTGAAGGTTGATAGCCCCTCAAGGAAAAGGGGTAGGCTAAAGAGCACATGGATAAAAGTGGTTAGGATATCTATGAAGAAGTGGAACCTATCTGAGGATTTGGCCTAGGTAGACTAGAATGAGAAAACAAAATTCTTGTAGCTGATCCTAACATAGTTGGGATAAGGCTTTGATGATGATGACTCAATTTCTACTTTCTAGATATTGGATATCAAAATATTTGGTTTTTCATTCATCTCATAGTCTTATTTACATTTCTTATTGTTTCATGTTCTCTGCTATTTTTATCTTCCTTATAAAATTTTAATGTTTCTTTTATTTTCTTTTAAAAAATCCCTGAAAAAATAAAGACTTTGAGGTTTTTTGAACTTTTACATATTTTTGCTTATTTTTCCTTTTCTATTACTGAGATGGTTTTTAAACTTTCTCCTTTTAATTCAAAAGGCATACCTATCAAATTTCAGTTTTCTGTTATATGTAATATTATTAAAATTTCTTATTTGTTGTCATATTCTCCATATTATATTCTTGTTTTCCTTATTATCTATTGGATTTGTTCCATTTTCTTTTCTTTCTCAGCAAATCATAAGAAGTTATGATATTGAAATGAACACTTATTTTTGCTTGTTGTTTTGTTATTTTTTAATTTTTATTGGTTTTTAGTTTTCCTAGTTTCCTTTTCTTTTCTTTTTCCTCTTCCATCACCAATTTGATTCTTATATGTATTTTTTATTTAAGCTTTTTTACCAATAAAATTTTCTGTATTCTCTCTCTCTCTCTCTCTCTCTCTCTCTCTCTCTCTCTCTCTCACACACACACACACACACACACACAAAGATGATTTGAACATTCTTCTATGATTTTTTAAGTCCTTAAAGTTGTTCCGTGTGGATTTTTTAAGTCCTTAAAATTGCCCTTATGTTCATATACTAACTTGGATAATATTAAATATGAACATGTTATAGATGTTTCCTGTATGCTTTTTTTTTTTTTAAATCCATATAACAAATAACCCATCCCATGTACTTTCCAATAACAGGTTCTTGTCTTACCTGATTTTACTACAGGTTTGAAATCTCTTCTAAAACAAAATGAGAAGATTGATATAGTGCATATTCTTGCTCTATACTTTTGAATAGAATCTCATATGCCATTATCTAGAGCTGCATTCTCTGTTATGCTTCAAGGTTCGGTTAGGTTCTCCTCATGCTTAACATAATTGTAAATTTCAGGAAAAGCACAAAGAGAAAAGGCATAAAACAGAGAAGGACAGAGAAAAGAAAGAAGGTAAAGAGAAAAAGGACAAAGACAGGAGCAAGGATAAACACAGAGAAAAGAAAGATCGAAAGGAAAGGCACAAAGATAAGAAGGACAAGGATAAAAATAAGACATCAGATGAAAAGAGAAATGAAGGAAGAAAAGAGGGTTGCAATGGACTGCTTGGAGAATTCGGCTATAAGGCTGAAACGCTCAAGGACTCTAAGCTTATGGGGGAGTTGGGCAGGAGGATTAGAGATGAAGCAACAGGGAATGGATGCCAACTGGCACAAAACTTCTCTGTTACTGCTGATCAGAGAAGAAATGAGGGATTCGGCAGACTGATGGGGCAGACAGAGAAAAAAACTGAAGGGAAGGACAAGAAGAAGGATGAGAACAAGCACGGAGATTATAAAAGTGCAGAGAAACAGAGTGATAAAGATAAATGTAGAGGCACCAGTGACAAAATGGTTAGGAATATTAATGATACGGACCGGAAAAGAATTGGGGGGAGTATACCCAACAGAAAAGGAAGCTGAGAAGAGGATTGAAGGAAAAGAGAAGGTTAATAAGGGCAAGGAAGTTGATAGAAGGGGAGAGAGACACAACAAGAGCAGAGAACTTGAGGAGGAGAGAAGCAAAGGGACTGAAAAGTACAGGGATAAAGAAAAGAAAGAAGAGAAGGACAAGTTGGAGCATGACAACCACAAATATGATAAAGAACTAAATAAATTTAGAGAAAATGGCAGAATGGAGCATACGGGTAAAACCCTCAACATTACATCCTCATTCCCTCCCAAGGACAGCAACAACAGTGTTAGTCTTGAGGGAAATCTCAAAAAGAGAAAGGAGTTAGAGACAAATGGGTTCATACATGGTATGCCCCCTTATTTGTGATGTCTGTCTATTCTTTTTTACATCAATTTAGGTTTTTGAATTACAAATGGAGCCAGTATCCAGTTTGTCAATTTGATGCTCCCCTCTGGATAATCCCATTTACCACCATAAATCTTTCTCAAGGTCCACTCCTAATTCCTCAATCAATGGACGGTTAAACAACAATGCTTCACATCCATTGAGAATGGGGCCAAACATTGGACTTGCAAGTTGCAAGCTGAGTTGACTCTGGGGATTGACAATCTGGATCCAAGAGCCATAGGTCCCACATTCTGCTCAAAGCTTGATTTCCAAAGTGAATCATATGATTTCTCTTGTTTCAAAAGGCTCGCTAATTTCTGATTAATTAGCAAAATTTGTTTTGAATTCCTTTTCCTTTTTCGCTTGCAGAAAATGTCATGCGACCCAATAAGTTGCCTAGGCCTGCTTCTTACCTTCTACCTTCTGAGAATGGGTGGAAGTCGGAGTCATGCCATGTCAGTATTCCCAGCACTTCTGATAGGAAGGGATCAAATGATATCCGGAAGGTGGAAATCAATAAGGAACATAGAGTTAACGGTATTGCAGAAACCCAGCCATCTTCAGTTGTCCCCAGGCCTTCAGTCTCCATTGAAGCTAGTGAGAATGGTGAAGCATCGACCAGGCCACCACACCCTGATTCCAAGTATCTTAACCAGATACTTTCAATACCCAAGGTGGGGGAGTGGTCTGATTTTGATGACCAAGAATGGTTGTTTGGCAGCGATAGTCTTGGGTCAAAGCCCAAGGCAGCGGCGTGCAATTCCAGTGAAATACCTCAAGTGTGGGCGGAAGCTCTACAGCTAGAGTCGGCGGATGTCTGTGCTTTACCATACGTCATTCCATACTGAGATTGGACACATTCCCAACATCTTAATGCTGATTCAAGTAAACCCCTGTGAAGGTATTGCTGCATCTGCCTCAGGATGATTAGTCTGGATATCTTACTGCATACTCTTGTTTTTATTTCCTGTTCTCTTAGGTATGAATTCCCAACCTTTTGGAGTATGTGTTTGCACATGACCTGAAGCTGTTTTGTCTGAATAATCTCCGTGTCGCATACGTTCCATCTCCAATAGATTCGTGCACCTTGCAGGACTTGGATTAATCAGTGTTCGCTGTTCTAACTAATTGACAAGAAGCATTATAGAACCAGGAAACACTCCCTTCAAAATTCGGATAAAATCCATAGTCTGTGCCATTGATGAAGAGATGCAAAAGCTTGTGGGCTTTCATTAGTATGGATGCTAATGAAAACCTTAAACTCCATTTTCATTAGTTTGCAGTTAGTACCACCCAGTTTTGACTTGTACCATGTAAATCTTATTACAAGAAATGTAAAATAGAGGGGAAGGAAGAAAAGTAGAAGAATTATTATTCATTCATCTTGTTAGCTTGTCAGCCTGTCTTTCCTTCTAATCTGTCCTATGAACATTCTTCTTTGATTTCTTGCAAATCCCTGTTTACCTGTGTCTATGCTTGCATTGTTGCCGCCATTTGTAAGGAAAAGAAAAGAAGACATTTTTTGGTTGTGTCATGACCTTTGTGAGTGATCACTGAAAGTCATATATTTTTAAGTTAATTATGTCACTTGAACTGTCATATGGACTATATCAACATCTGCACCTTTAAGTGAGAGCACTTGCACAATCCAATTGTATGTTTTGCAGTTCGGTACTGCTTTGCCCATCTCTTTTGTGCCAATCTCATAGTTCTTAGAACTCCTGTGATATTACAATATATTATTTTCAAGAAATTCTTGTGAATGTGTAATATTATTTTTATAATATTTTTATCATACTAAAATAAACTTAATAAGGGTCTGCTTGCATAGGTAGTAATGAATTCCATTTCAAAAAGAAAAAAAAAAGAAGAAGCTACTATTGAATTCCTAGGAATGGGTAAAAACTGATGTTTCTTTATCTACATACACCCCCTTGTTTTCTTACAACCTCAAAGTTCTCCTTTTGTTCATGTATGGTGTGATATCTGGCAATTGAAATGAAGAGTTTGTGTGAAAAAAAGATGAGAGATGCCTGTATTGCTGAGTCAGTTAAACCAAGACAATTGAGTCTCCTCATTTGATTCATCTTTTTAATTAATGCACTGGTTGTGGTTAAGGTTAACTAACTCATCTGTATTAGGGTTTTTATCTGTCTTTCTATGTATTCAAAAAAACCCTTTATAAATCCTGTAATATACTGCAGTATTGAGGCATACATGATTTTCTTCTAGATGCAGCACAGATGCTCTTTATTTTATTGCCTTCACTAGTAGTTAGGGTTCTTTTGTACCATGGTTTTCTAGCCCTGTGAATTTTATTGTAAAACACACCAACTAATCCATGATACCTTGACCATCAGATCAGGAAGTGAAAGTCTTGCCAAGGGAATGGTTTTGGTTGGTGCTTTTCTTAACTTGGTCTTCTGTGGTGGAGGTTCTTGCTGATATCTCATGTAGAAATACCTCTGAGGCAAAACCTAGATCCTAATTGTCATCAGAAAATTATAATTTTTGAAAAATTCCTGTTTTGATGCTGAGTTCTTCCAAAGATGGTTTTTGTGATGAGAGCCATAGGGAGGATTTTTAAGGAGTTTCTTCACTCACACTTGGTCCTAAAATGATATTGCCACGAATGAGTCCATTGCCGTCACTTTTAGGTCTCTTTCTAAATCTTGATCTTTTCGGATTTCTTCATAAAATGGGATTGCGTTCATGAAAGTGCTGTGGGATGAGAACCAAGGTTGCAGAGTTGCCAGTTTGGATTTCTTTTTTGTTTCACAAGTTCTGGAATTCCTACATACGTAACCATGGTATTTTTTTTTTTTTTTTTTCACTAATCTGGTAAGTGATATTTTTTAGAACAGGTGTGTTTTTTTTTTTTTTTTAAGGTATATGAGATTTTTTGATGCTCTGTTTGGGTTTCCATATGGGGGGCTCATGTTTGATCAAAACAAGACTTTATCTGAACTGGCACAACATTGGTCATCCTTGGATTTACAATAATAAGTAGGCACTTTGAGGACCTAAAATAAAGGGCTAGAAGTTTTCTGTTTTTATTTTTTGGGTACCCTGGACGAGGGGGTTGTGATCCATGATAGAGCCGGTACATGCACGAAAAGAGCCCACACATGTGGGAAGAAGGGCAGCATACATAGGGATCAGTTGGTAGTTGGATAAAAGATGGGGTTGCTAACCAACTGAGCAAGCTCTAGTTGCTTGGGGCTAGAATGATTTAATCAGCCTGATATCTTGTATTCTCTAATTTTTGTCCCAGCTTTTCCAATGTTGTGTCAAAAAGACACTAATCAGTTAGGCTAGGCCCTAGGACCTAGTTTGACTGTTCAGCCCACAGGTCTTCAAAAATAAAAGCCCCAAATCCAGACCCAGGACAGGCTTGGTTCAGTGGGTGTGGCCCATGAGCTTCAAATTTTATTTATTTTTTGATATCCCAGCTTAGGGGGCCAGGGACCCATAGCCCTCGGGTGAGGTGGGGGGACCCTCTGGTGAGGTAGCGCAGCCGTGAGTGAGGAAAGGTGTCTACTTAGGCTCGAACCCTGGACAGGCAGGTGGGGTGAGAGACCGTTCTTGGCCCATGAGCATCGACAGAACCATAGAATAACCAGACTTTGATCCGGGTTTATCTGGGCTTAGCCCAAATAAGAAATGATGCAGCCAGAATCCACTTTGTAATTTTTTTCAGGTATTCGTTGACAGCCCTGAGTCATATTACATAGGAATGGTATGGAAGAATGGTCACAAAAATCTTAGATTCGTTTAGCACTCACCGGAGGAGAAGGGTCATCCTTTAATTAAGATCATCGCATGAGCAAGTACAGACCCGCCCCGCATAAAAAACACAACCCAATAGCTCTTTCTAGCTAGGGCTCTATTGTATCAGAAGTGTTGTCGTGTTGATTAACAGTCATTTCTATGAGCAAGCACAGACCACAATACATAAAAAACACAACCCAATAGCTCTTTCTAGCTAGGGCAGCTTGGGTTGATCAGGAAAAAAATAGAAAATAAGCTAGAGCTGGACCAATCAAGATCCGTTATATTAATAGTCAGTGTGACTGTACAATTTAGGGGGATCGAGGGATCTATCGGCTCTGCTGCTCAGCCATCCAAATCAATCGGTGGGGCCTACCTTAAATCTAAAACCCCCCTCAAAATACCACTCCCATAGGTTTTTGGCACTTGGACTATCCTGTACTAAACATGTGATTTTTATTTTTTATTTTTTTTAAATGACATATCTTAGACACGTTGAAGGTTTGTGTGACGTTTCGAATATTTATATTAAATAAATTACCTATTTAGTTATTATTATAATTGATTGTATTTTAGTTAAATACGATACAATGTTTGCATGACGTTTTGAGTGTGGGCTCTACTTCGATTTGAGAATGCAGCATTTAAAGGGGTTTAGATTCATAAGGTGCTCCATGAACAAAACTGAAAAAGAATCACTTCAATTTAGTCCAGAAAAAAAAAGATGTGTATAGTGAGGTCATTTATTACTCTTAACACTATATAGAATTTGTAGACCACCTTACAGTCGTCTAGCCGTCTTAGCTCAGCTGGTAGAGCGCATGGCTTTTAACCATGTGGTCGTGGGTTCGATTCCCACAGACGGCGTCATCAAAGTGTTATCTAATTAATTGTTTTTCTTCTCATTAGTGTTGATTTGAAGTGTAATTAATAATCTTCATTTATTAGTCAACGGGGCCTTTTTTTATTATTATTATTTTTTTTTTCAATTTGTGGCCTTCTAGCAATTGTTTGGACAAGGCAAATTTTCACTAAATTACAAGCATATTGGTGGGGTCCACATCAGTGAACTTGGTCATTTATCTTTTTTATCTGATTAAAGGTCCAGCATCATATGGCACTGATCCACAACAACATTCTCATTTTATGATGACCCAAAAAGGCCCTACTTTATACCATCCACTCAAGATGGCCACAATCTTCTTGAAGGACTGTCAATCTTTTCATATCTCAGTCACAGATTATGGACCTATCTTTACCCTTATCAAGTTAGTGACTCTAAAAATTACCATATCTGTGGGAAAAGATCCCACCTCCAGAATTTGGGGCCTCAGAAAAATGTAACATTGCTGTTGTCTATTTATGAAGAAGAGTCTACAATAATTTTAATATTTTATTAAGGTCAGAAACTTCCTATAATGGTACATCTTGGAGCTTAATGTTTGTAGTTATTTTATAATAAACAGAGTACATAGGACAAGACAAACAATTGGAACTTCTTTTAATGTACATTCCATTTCACAAGATGGGGTGCCCAAGAAGAAAAAAGTTTAAAAATAATAATAGTAACAATTAAAAAGAGATAATGAGGACTAATTCATTCCAAGACTGAAATGAAAACCTTTAAAAATAGCTTCCACATCATGAACTTAAGTGATTTCCATGTCCATGGATGGTGCTGTTAGTCCAACTCAAAAACACATACATCTTACCTCCCAAAAAACTTTTTATGGGAAAAAAAAACAGAGACAAGAATCATACACATATGGCATCTCAAATTTAATAAGCAATTAAGCAGAATGAAAGATGAGTGACTTTGAGGAAAGCGTATTTCTATTAAAATTTCACTACATTTTATGTACAGAAAGGTTTTTTTTCCCCCCCAGCGTGGACATAGCTATTATAGGCGGCTGGAAGAACCAAAAGGACCATTTGGACCTAATTAAGTTGCTTCTGACGATCCAATGCCGCCATTTCTTAAAGTAAAAGGGACAATAAAGATACAAAAAAAAAAAAAAAAAATCAAAATAAGAACACCTATTCTTCAGTTGATAAATTTTTTTGTCGACGCATCCGAGCTCCCCATGACATGTTTTCACCTGAATCTTTGTTCATGCTCCTCCTTTTCAACTCTGTTACTTGTCCCTGCCAACGATTCCTCCATTCACTTTTCTTCTCTAGATCCTAATAAGAAGGAAGAAATTTATGCAAGTTAGAGCTGACAAAGAAGACGACTAATGCCTACACATCAACACTAAGTCAGTTCAGGCAGTGCACAATCAGATTCTACAACACTAGACTGATGATGCTAAGACAACTGAAGAATCAGACATCTATATATGGGGGATCATTCTCCTCCAAGCAGACTGCAAACTTTACACGTGCAGTCCAGCTCTTAGATGCCTATTTATCAGTGAGGGTGGGGTACATGGAAAGGTGTCCTTATGGATGAGGGTCGAGAAAATTTTATAATCCAAATCAAATACAAAGTCACTAGGCAAGTTCAAACTATGGGTAGCAGATAGAATCAGAATTGCAGAAAAATCATTACTACACATGGAAAGATAAAAATAAAAATATCTGGTCATACAAATCGTTTTATTTGCAGAAACAAATCATCAAAAGTTAAACCAAACTGCTAATTACTGGAGAAACCAAACAAAAACAATGGTGAGCAGAACTATACAAGCACTTTGAATTATAAGAAAATTGAGTTCATCACATAATAGCTGATAAAAAAATTAAAAAGATCAAAAAATGGGATACAATCTCTAATCCTAAGAAAAACAGATAAATCCAAAGGAAACTTGGCAGCCACACCCACGTCATCAACATCATTCAAATCAATCCAAGGAAGCTCAAACCAATCAAGCCGCGGGGAAGCACCCGCACGTCAAGAATAGCCCATTCATCTCATATTAAGAAACAAAAATCATAACAAATCCAGAGAATTTATGGGAGATTCAGCAACCAAATCTTCCACATTAACATAATCAAAACTGTCCAATGAAATAACCAACTGATCCAACAATGGCAAATCCCCAAGTTGTTAGGAAAAGGACGGGTAGAAAAGAAACCCAATTTGAATCATAGCCGATCCGGGATAGTTCTTTTCAAAAAATCCATGTGGGGCTTCTCCCCACGACCACCACAAATTTTGCAGGTAGAGAAAGTGGTGGATTGTGCCAGAAAAAAGTGGCGAATGTTCAACAATATACCACAGAATTCTGAAACCTAGCGATTTTTCTGAGGAATTATGGGACTGATATGCATCGGAAAAATATAAAATTGGAATATACTCGATTGATTATGCACTGAATTGGCTTTCTTTGAAGCTTAGTTTCAGCTTGTTTTCACTTTAGTAAGAATTTGTTTTTTTTTTTAAATGAAACACGCATATCAAATTTAGGCCACAACATCAGCCTGTTTCAGCCAAAACAGACCAAAATGGCCCAAACATGTTCATCCTTGAGGAACATTCACAGTTTGCCCCCTCTTTGGTGAACAAGCTTGGAAAATGGGTGAGAATTCATTTTTACAAATGGTAATGATATTTTATAGCAACAAAAACAAAGCATCAAAAAAGAAACGAGTAGAAAGATACAAAAAAAAACCTCCAAAATCTCAAAAAATGTCAAGAAAAATACTCTCAGCCAATCACGCAAGCCACTCTCACCTTATAAACCCAGCTGTAAACTCATACATGGAGAAACCAAAATAATGTCACAAAAGACTAAGAACAAGGCTCTTTTCTCCTCTAAATCCATAGATAATTCAGAATTAATTGAACGATGTAAACAATGTAACTTCCAATTTCCTTTCCCTTCTTTTTTTCTAGTATCCATCTCTCGGTATTCTTTGAGAACTCCTTCGCCAAAAAACTGCATATCATAATCATTACCATAAGTCACCCTGGTTGCTTGATCAATGTTTATCATCTTCTCTTCCATCTTATCGACATCAGACCAAATAGCATTCCCTGAATCAATATCACAAGACTCATCACATTCTCTATTATAACCTGGAATAAGACATCTTCCACCACCAATCCAACCCTTTGAATAATGCTTATGCTTCATCACAAAGAATTAGCAACGACAAACCAATTCTCTGTTCTTATGTTTTTCATCAATCTCCATGACTGTACCCAGACACTTGCCTATAGTTCAGAAAGCCTTATCGCTCCAAGAATGGAGATATATCAATGGTTAAGAATATCGACTGATACACTACAAATTGCCCTGTATGTATTGCATAGCGGCCATACTGTTATAATCAGGGGGTGGACTTGGTATTGGCCCTTGTCCCTACTGTAGATGGCGACAGCAGCTAAGACCAATATCATCAGGCTGTGAAATTGATTTTTGATTATTTGAAGACCTTTTTTTTTCAATAGGTATTGAATTAGAAAAAAAAGAAGAAAGAAAGAAGGATGGCTGTCCATGCGAAAAGGAAACCAAAAGCAGCCTCCTCTTGGTATGAAATAGTGTTTCCTAAGGGGGTAATTTAATATGATGTGATGGCTTGTCCCATGGCTATGGCACTATGCCATGATAACCCCACCTTGTAACAAAAGTTCAATATTTCCCCAAAGAAACAGGATCATGCCATGCACATAGGCAATCCCCCGGTGACGTGGTGGACCGTGATTGATCCACCCTCGCTCATGTGGGGGTAAAGCCACACCTGATCCAGACTCTTCCTGGAACTCATGCAGTTTTAATAGACTAAAATGCCCATGATTAAAATTATAAACAGTATGATATTGGATAGATATATTCCCCTTTTATAGTAGATATATTCTTTTCTTCTTTTTTGCTTAGTATATCTTTCTTTTTAACCCAACAAGAGTCAAGAGTTTGTGCCATATTTCATAAATTAAATAAAAAATCCAAAATTAAATATGAGCAGTTTTGTCATTTCCCTACTATGGATGGGATGTGGGGGAAATTTTTGAACTTTTGTCATGTGGGGTTATCATGGCCAAGGGTTACAGCAAGGGTAAAATATTATATATTTTTTTTGGGGGAAGGGGAACATGGGTTCTTAAATGTTTAGAAAGGACTGGTAGCAAGGACCCATCACCCAAGTGGTCTTTTACCAAATCTGAAAAACTCATATCTACTCTCCTTGTGTAAAAGTGTAAACTATGCCATTAATGTCAAAAATTGGAATCTTACCATGTACTACAGAGAAAATGAAAAATAAAAAAATAAAAAACATTGTCTCATGTGTGTTTGATTCTCTGTGTGATTTTCTGAGTACTAATTCTCTGTGTGATTTTGTTTATCATCACTTGCATAAACTATTGTTTGCATCTATCCACACAATTTCCTACACGGATGGATGGATCAGGAGATGTGGATGACCAAAAAATAAAACCCAAATCCCGCCAAACCAAAAAACAACAAACAACATCCCATATTCAAGAAGACCAAATTCATCTCACAACAAAAACCGCCCAAATCCTCAAAACCAATTCAACAAAAAAACAACCCAAATTCAAGCAAAACCCAACTCAATTCACAACAAGAACCACCCAACTCCTCCAAAACCAGCTCAAAAAAAAAAAAAAAAAATCCAACAAAACCCAATTCTATTCACAACAAAAATCAACCCAAATTCAAGAAAACCCAATTCAATTCACAACAAAAATTAACCCAAATTTAAGAAAACCCAATTCAATTCACAACAAGAACCACCCAAATCCTCCAAAACCCATTCAACAAAAACAAACACCCTAAATCCAACAAAACCCAATTCAATTCACAACAAAAATTAACCCAAATTTAAGAAAACCCAATTCAGTTCACAACAAGAACCACCCAAATCCTCCAAAACCAATTCAACAAAAGCAAACACCTTCAATCCAACGAAACCCAATTCAATTCACTACACAAACTGACAAATTCACAACCCATCGATCAAGAAAAACTCACCTCCTCGAATCGTCTGCGAGCCGAGAAAGCAAGATGCAATCCCCTGGCCAAATCCCTATCATACAAGGCCCTACTCCTCGGGTCGGAAAGCGTCTCATATGCCTCCTGAACCAGAATAAACCTCTTCGTATTCTCCTTCATCTGATCCGGCGGAGACACATCTGGGTGGTATTTCCTCGCCATCTGCTTATACGCCTGCTTGATTTCGGAGAACCCCACTTTCTCGGAGATCCCCAGGAGCTCGTAGAAGCTCTCTTCGGGCATGGAAGCGACGAATCCGTCTTCGACAGAGGCTCGAACTCTGGAAAAAGATAATCTCTCTCTGTTTCTGATGAATTTGTTTGTGAAAAAGGTTGAAGAAGAAGAGATTGGAGGGGTTTTGGGGAGATTGGGTTTTAATGAAATTGAAAAGCAGTGACCTTCCATGGATTTTCTGGTTGTTCTTCTTGTTGTTGTAGAAAGATCATGTGATTTAATTGATATGCAGTTATAGCTGCGGCTGCAGCTCATATCTCTCTCTCTCTCTCTGACTTTGGATTTTCTGTTTATGTGTTGGGTTTTGAGGTTTTTGTGTGCCACATTTTTGCTAGTGGATGAGAAATGATCAAAGTGAATGGACGGCTGGAATTTAATGCTATGTGGGGCCCACTTCATCCTAACCGTTCTCTCATGCAGAGATAATTTTAACTATTTAAAATGAATAAAGAGTGGGTTCACTGTCGGATTAAACACATGTAAAAATCTAATTAATTCCATATTAATAATGATGCACATCTGCGCTTCACACTCATTTAAAAGTAAAATTGAAGGATTGAAGGATGTATCACTGAAGGGGATGAGATTCATCTTGAATTATTTGAATTATCTTTATGTGAGCTCCATGTTAAATTCAGTTTTTAGATTTTGGTACACTTAAATCTAACTGGGCCTTTTGCCATTAAAATACTTGTATCAAGAAAGGTGTTAAACTGTTTTTAGATTTTGGATACATATGGGTGTTTTGAACGGCACGGAGAAAATGTAGTGGGAAATAATTATTTTTAAATAATAAAAATAGGAAGTCTTAAACAAGCATTTAGAAAGGACAGCAAAAGGCCTCATACCACAATTTAAAAAAAAAAAAAAAAAAATACTAAATACGCATTTCACCGCCTTTTTTTTCCCATAAGAACCCCTAAAAATAAAAATAAAAAAAAAAGAAAGGTTCAAAACAATTTTACAAAATTTTCTTTGTTGCATTTTTTTTTCAATATTATTGTGATTTTCTCATAGACAAGTAAATGCACTCACATCACTGATATTTTGGAGTGATGTGGGCTCAGCTGTACATTGACAGTGAAAAGGCAAGCATGTATAGAACTCTGATCAGATTCAGACTTTAGCTTAGTTGTGTGCAAGTTGTGCAAGGGTCGATGGGGCAGGGCTGGACCTGTGTGACCTGCCCTTATCTTATCCTCAACAAATGTAGACTGGGTCAAGAGAAGGCTAAAACTCTCAAATGCTTGAATTACCTAGGCTTCTAGCAACCAGTCCTAGGGCTTGAAGAGAAGAGAATCAGTTTTTAATTTTCTGAAGACTAGAGTATCAACAAGTCATTATGCAGGGCAATGAAATGGAATAAGCATAATGACAGAGTTTTAAAAAACACTATATTGGCTAATGACTGGAGTAAATTTCTTTTATTAGAATACATGAAAAGTAGTTGATTCAAATTGGCTCGTTTATTTGGATAGAATTCGAATGCAGTTGAAGTAATTGATTCAAATTGGGCATGTTATTTACATAGGGTTGGGATACACAGGAATTCATTGTCAAATAGGCATATTTGTTCGAATGAAATTGAATATACATATAGATAAAAAAGCAACTTCATTTATTTAATGCGGTTACAAAAATTAATTTCATAAATTTACACATGTAGTTAAAGTAAATGTTGTAAAAATAAATCGCACGTAAAGTTCTCTTCTTATAATTTAACTAAAATACATATGGTTCCATGCTGTAGCTCTGTTGACCAGGGACACCGAATGCCACTCCTTAGAGGGTGACGGTGTGTGCACTTGAGTTCTTCTAGGCAAAATGAGCACTTAAAATATGTTTACAATGTACTTTCTTCATAATTAGACAAAGTGTAACTATATACATACAGAGGGGTAATCCCCCAGCTTGCGTTACAAATGGGGATCCACAGTGAACCTCCCTATCTGTGTATAAAATTTGGGGCCCTCCTGATCATCCTAACCCCTTCATCAACAGTCCATGAGTTTAACGACTTTATATTAAAATTAAGACATATTCAATCCAACAATTAAGTCTCATTCGGAAGGGCATAAACTTGGGATTGGTGTACTTTAAAGGGGGTCCTTGTTATACAAATAGAGTATTAGGTATAATTCTGTTGAAATGGGATACATATAGTCTTAACCCTACCCTCAATATATGTAGAGCTGGGCCGGAGCCTTTAAAGGGTTTGTACTACCTAGGTCCTTACCCTGATCCTACCCTACCTTCAAGGGCCGGGCGGGCTTGGGCTTAGGCTTTGGTGACTTCGGTCATAGAAGACGCCATAATCAATAATGTGCCATCCAAGATTTATACAAAAACTATTGACGTGGAGTCAATGAGTCCAAGATTTCCCTATTATGACGTGGAGTGTAAGATTTCTACTTTTTCTGTGGATAAACATGACCCTCCAAAGGATGGAATGAGTTGAATTTGCACGGAGAATCCAAGAGAAAACACAGTACGGATCTTCACAAATCCCATTTGAGAAGAAAAATGGGTAATAGAAAAGTCATATGAGGAATCTCTTTGAAACAGAGAGCTATCCGAAATTTACATCTCACAAATCACAGTCCAAATACAAGATTTTAGAGGGGAAGGAAATCTCATTGTTCTCTCTCTTGACTTCTGAGTGAGAAAAAAAAATACAGTCCTTTTGATATATAATCAGGACCATAGTCCGTATCCTCCTTCGGATTCTAATTTCCTCTCTATTGCAGAAAAATTCAAGTCAAGCTGTCAAAGGCTGGTCTTTTCTAGGGATAAAAACTGATGCAAGCTCTAGTTTTCATACTTCTACTTTACAGTTCTTCTTCAGCAATACAACGTCATCATTTAAAAAAAAAAGAAACAAAAAGAAAAAAGCTCTAACAATAGTGGGCTCTCCGACCAACTCTTATTAAAATAAATTTTGCCAGTACGAGTCATTTGTTTTGTACAATGAAACTTTTCACAGCTCAAGGGCTTAGTCAACTTCAAGAAGATTAGAACAACTCCACCCCACTTGTAAAAATCTAAAACGCTCGACATGAATGCCCCAATTTTGTAAAGCTCTTTACTAAAAATGAGCATTGCTCTCAGGTTAAATTGATCACTTAGATGATGTTAATCAATTTAACAGTTGCGGCTTTAAATAGTTTAGATTTTTACAAGTGGAATCCACTAAGGTACCTCGCAAAGTACTCATAAATGGCTTCTAAATCAATCCATACCCTCTAAAAGAGAAGCAGCCCTTACTTGAATAATTGGGCTTTCTACAGGGTGCCTCGTGTGTGTGTATATATATATATATATATATATTGAAAAATAAACCACTTCTCCCAATAATGAATACCATATAAGAAAAGTTGCAATGACCCAGTTCCGCTTATTTCTCAACTAGTATATATTGCATATAACGACAGAGAGTCAGAAACCAATTTGGTGATTTCAATTTTGACCCACTTCAATTAATTTTGACCCCATGGTAACAGGCTGGGCCCGGTCGGGTTTCTTAATAAATGGTTTTTTTATTACTTTTTTTTTTAAACAAAATAAAAATACTCTTGGTGAATGGAAATTGAAGCCACCTACAATGGTATGCATAGCCATACTACCACTTGTGCTATATTCCATACAGAAATTATCATATTTAACATTCTTATAAATTTAAAAAAAACCACACACACACACACACACACACACACATATATATATATATATATATTATCTTCTGAATTATACTGCCTCTGCTAAGCGAGGGCATGTTTTGCCTTGATATGATATGGGTGTTAGATTCTTCTCTTCCCTTTTTTTTTTTTTTGGTGTGGGGCGTTAGAATCTTCACAGGAATTACCTGTTTGGAAGGGATTATGCAGAGCCCAACTTAAAGGAAAAAAATGCATAGAAAACAAGAGTTAGTTACATGGATCGCTGGATTCCAATACATATTTCATTTGTGGCCACACCTATGCATGATCTCACATGTTGAAGTGAAGGTAAAATGAATCTATACAATTTTAAAAAACTGAGATTCACCAATTGTTTGGGGATGACCACCGCCCAGCCCATGCACCAAGCCAAACAACATAACTACCTAGCTTTGTCGCATTGATAGTCATAGTTAGCACTGATAACTCACCCAATCATCTTCATCCATGAGAATAAATAAGATTTCTAAACCAGGTCGCAGAGGTTGGTGATAGACTCGGGCAAGAGGAGAAAACAAAATTAGGATTTTAAGAATTTCTCTACAAATGTCAGCATGCTGTTGAAGGGCATGGGCATCTTTTTGTTCAGTGTCTGCATGCCAGTTTGTTGCAATTGCCAATCCAAAGCCCGGATAAAGGAAGGGGGCTGCGGTCGTTAGGTTGTCAATAAGCATAAAATTTTCATCATAACCCCACATAAATTCTGAGCATTGGCTAAGGATGTACTAGAATGAAGAAATGGAATTCATATAGCTGAGCTCTTGATGATGACGATGATCAGTGTCCCATAGCAATGCCACGCTCGTATCCTAGGAATTTGATTTCATGCGAACAAACGGACCCTAAATCAAATTAGTTAGAAATTGTGAATATGCGCACTGGCTACAATAACAAGGTTCTAATGATGATTTATGGTTGATACTCTCACTAACGGAAATCCAAGTTCCAGAATAAAGTTGTTTCCTCGAGCAAGTAAACTATCGTAAATTAAACGAGATAATCAAGCAAATACCCTAATGTAAATTATAAAAATAAAAAAGGACAATCTCAGATGATGAATGATGTATTCTCTTTTGAGAACTTTTGAGAAAGAGAGATAGTTTACAGTCACCTGTTTTTCTTAATGAAATATAACATAAATGGTCTGGCCTTACACAATCAGAGAGCCTGAGAAGCAACACCATGGTTCCAGATAAGGCTTCCACTTTCTGCCCTCTCATCCATTTGCTTTGCCTAACGACAAGAAATGGACAGAAAAAAAGAAAAAAAAAAAAGAATGGGGGAAGGAAATGAAAATGAAAAAAAAGGGAGGAAAAAAAAGGGTTTGAGATGGGAAATTGCAATAGGATAGATAAATAGAATGTAATAAGGGATGTGACATCAGCCAATGTGGGACGGATCACAATAAAGACCAAACTGCATTCTTCCTTCAATTGTATCCAGATCAGGTTTTGTACATATAATATATAAAAAGTAACGAAAATTACATAACCAGTTAACCATCCTATCTGGGCAACACATTACTATCACAGATTCATCAGCAAGGAACATGAAATTGTTTTATGTAGCACGACTGGTTGCTTTCTTTTGAAAATCAGGCAATATGGTTTATTTTTGGATGAACATGGATATTTTGGTGACCAAACAGAAACTTCAAAACAACAAAGGCAACTGAGAACTCAAACAATTAGCACATCAGAATTAGCCATTCCTCACAACATTACCTGTTAAAGTCAGCACATTTCACAATGCATAAAATGGCAATGTCAAGATTTCTGAAGTGGTAAGGCTGCATTCACCCCAGCTCCATCTGGTTTTGCTCTGCCTTTAAATAGACTACCTAACTTTAAAAAAAAAAGGGTTCCCAAGAGAAGGGAAAAAATAAAAAAAGAGAAAAAGGAAGACCATTGTTTAAACTTTTACGGTTACTAGCTGAATAAAGCAGCAGAAGCTGAAGCAGAAAATAATCATGCTGGGTGTAAATAATCCACAACTCGATAGTCTGGAAAATTTTCAGACTTGAGTTTCACATAGTAACATATAGGAGATTATGATTCCCCTGACAAATGTGCCTGTAGCTTAACATATGTGCATACCTTTAAAGCACATGATTAGGAATATGAACTGTACCAACTTTCTCTGAGAACACTCCCAACAAAAACCTATCATCAGAAATACCTGCACATGATTTGGATACGACAGCGACCACAACACCATTAAAGGCAATTTACACAAGCCTACAATGACAAAGAATGGCTCAACATAAAAGCCACTCCCTTATTTATAGCAAAAATAAAAGCCACTCCTACTGGGAAGAAAAAGGTTAAAAAGCATTGTCAATTATCATGTGATCTAACATCCAACAGAGTACCATGGAAATCAAACCTACGGCGCAAGGTTAGCCTTCTCGGACATAATCATTGAAAGCTGTGAATGCTTGGAGGATAAAAAAATTTTATGACGCAGTGCGTTCACTCAAATCTTCCTCACAAACAGCATCCTGTGACCCAGCAAAGCAAAAGAAAAAAGAAGAAAAAAAATGTAGAAGAAGAAAAGAGGAGAGAGAAAGGGGGAAAGGGGGAAAAACAAAGGAATATCTTAACAATTGTCGCCACATACAAGACATGCTTTTATATTATAAAATGTTAGCTTTGAAGGCATAAGCCATAGAGAGAAGTGATGCACCTTGGCAAAGATCCGCCATAATCTCTCCTCCCACAAAACAATCATGCAGCAACTTAGTTACAGAAAATGACCCCTGCATTGGCCACAGAATCAAAATTTCTAGGCCTAAATAAAAAGCAAGAGCATAAAAGATTTAACACAGAATTATGCAATCCACTATAGAACAAGCAGAAGAGCAAAAATAGAACAATTTAACAACTGTCTTTAAATAGACCAGTTTGATGACCTAATGATCTGGTCTATCAGCACTTTTACCAGCCATGTGACAAGCGTTTCAGTCATAAACAAAGCACTAGAGTGAAACAATTTCATTACATGCATTCCATATCAGGCCCCTCGAAAATCTGAATCCAAGAAGCAAGATACTGGAATATAATGACATCAGGCTCTTATTCTTCATTGACCTGCAAAAAAAAAAAAGAAGAGGAAATACATGCAGATTTATGGAACTGCAGGAAATGTGAGTACCAGAAGAGAAGTTCACAGCAGAAATTCCACAGTTTAGGCTTGCAACAAAAAAGCACTAGCTTCAGCCTTCAGAACTCAAGCTTGATGAAAGACATTTGGAAGAATCCTGATGAGCTGCTTCATGTTGACTCAGTCTTTTCTCAAGAATGCCATCATAATCTTCATCATCTCCTGTGGACGCATAAGAGAAAGAACGGTGATCCATTTTAGAACTTTTCTTCTGATCTTCTGTATCCATAAAGGTCCTACCGTTGGGTGAAATTGAACTTCTGTGAGCTTTTAAAATTGCGGGACCTGAGACCTTCATCTCTGATATATCATCATCGCTCCAGCCTTGTTCCTGATTGTAACGAGTTTTATCAGGCTCCCCATCCTCTGCATCTGACTTTTCATACCTGTTTTGATCTTCTGCATCCTTCTTGTATACCCTGATGTCTGATTCATCGTCTCCTGTGGAGGAAAAATAGAGAGAAGCATGATCAGGTTTAGAGCTTTTCCGTGGATTGATATCTTCTGTATCTATAAAGGTCCTACCTCTGGGTGACATTGAACATCTGTGGTCTTTGAGAACTAGGGGACCAACAGCCTTCATCTCTGATGAATCATCATTACCATAACCTTGCTCCTGAATATGATAAGTTCTCTCGGGTTTCCTATGCTCTGCATCTGACATACCATACCTGTCTTGATCTTCTGCATCCTTCCTATATACCATTGTATCTGATAAATCATCACTGTAGCCTTCTTCCTGAATGCATCCTATTTCACTTTTTATTCGACCCTCCACACCCAAATAGGTATCATCATTCTCTGACATTGGGATTTCCTTATAATTAACATTGGGATCAACTTTTTCATGTGTATCTCCTTCCAAGACTCTGGAGTAAAAATCATTATAATCTTTCTCTTTGACAGCACTCTTTTTATCAAGCCTGTCCTCCCGTCTTAATTTTTCACACTGATCTTTTCGGTCCATAGAGGTCCCATCTTCAAGTGAAGGTGATCTTCTCTTACGTGTCTTCGCCTTTGGAGACTCACCCCTGCTCTCTCTTAAATCTGAGGAGACGTAGTCATCATAATCATATCTCTTATCAATTTTCTCGCGTTTTCTGTACTCCACTTTGGACTCTTTCTGTCTTTCTCGAACATTTGTATCCCTAGTTGATTTGTCCTCCAGATGCTTTGAGCTTCTCCTGTGAGATTTTGACTTGGAGGAATCTAAAGCCCTCTTCTCTCTCCTTGAGAATGTGGAATCATAATCAATAGAATCTCGTTCACTTTTGCTGGGATCAGTTTTCTCATGTTTCCTGTGTTCAGTGGTTAACTTTTCAGGCCTGTCTCGAACCTCCTCAACAAATTTAGTTTTGTCACCCAGAGACTCAGAGCTACTCTTGTGAGACTTAAGCATGGAAGGAATTGCAAAGCTCTTACCATCATCCAAGTCCAAGTCATTCTCTATAAAATCTTCATCCTTGATGGCTGCATCTGTTCTAAAAGAACTCCTATCATCCACATTAGAACTTTCACGTCTACTTGAATCTTTCTCTTTTTTCAACGTTCCATCTTCCTGAGAGACATAGCTCTTCTTATGAGCCTGTTTCGAAGAATCTGTAGCTTTATCTTCACCCATGTCTCTTGAATACTTTGTGACAGCATCAGACTCCTTACTAGCCTCCTTAATTTTGTCTCTTGAATACTTTGTGACAGCATCAGGCTCCTTACTAGCCTCCTTCGTTTTGTCAGGCTTTCCATAATCTGATCTAGATTTTTCGGAAGCTTTTTCATACTTTCCATAATCAGATTTCGACCTCTCAGACTTCCTCGTATCTTTTGTAGCATCAGAACGATCCCTGCCCTCTGCGGATCTTGATCTGGAGCGCCTACTCCGGTGAGAGTTGGTCTCACTACGTCTTGAGGGTGATTTGTTCTCTCTGTGACGCCTCGGTGACCTTGAACCTGCCCGAGATGATTTCCTTGTTCTAGGACTTGTGCTTTCTTTATGATGCTTAGGCGAAGCAGAACCAGCCCGCGATGATCTTCTTGTCCGAGGACTCGTGCTCCTACTTCTTTTTCTCCTTGAAAGAGAAGAATAGTGCTCACGTGATATTTCCCACTCTCGCCTTCCAGATCTGCTATAGCTGTCCCTAACATCCCGATATGGCCGCCTTTCACTGACATGATTCATGTAATGGCGAGATCTAAATGGTGACCTGGATCTACGGTCTCTTGGATACCTATTAGAAGGTGATGAAGAGCGAGACCGCCTACTACGTCGATGCTTGATAGGCGATCTTGACCTGGACTTTGACCTTTGGCGCGAGGTGGATGGTGACCTGCTGAGGAAAACAATCATTAGAAATGATGGAACGAAGAATCACAATATAAGGTAGAGACAGCAATGTTCTTTTCTTGGCAAACGATATGGTATAAAGGACGATAAATTTAATGACACCTCAGCGCCCTGAGCCCTCATCAAAAGGGTGAATAATGCCAGCAGGGGTGGCAACTGGCAACCAATAATTGGGTTGGGTTGACCTCTGAAGAAAAAAAAAAAAAAAAAAGGGAAAAAAGGGAAAAAAACAGAGGGTAAGAAATATGGTCCTAACCCTAAGAAATTAAGGCAGGGAAACTATAGCTTCAAACCATTTTTTCCCCCAAAAGTTAACTATAGATTGCAACCTAGAAAGCTGGCCTCATCTTTTTCACCAAGTATCATTAACCTGGATATGCATAGTACCCACTCTTCACTTTGCAGATGGGGCCCACTGGTTTGGTGAACCAGACTTCTGATTAAACTGGATCCATCATTGTTGGAAAGCATTAAAAACTAACAAATTGCAAGATCCAATCCATCCAATAATTGGTGTTTCTCCGTTGATTGTGGACTAGTATTACTGACCAGGTGGTTCATTTAAGGGTTGTTGTGTCCCATTGAGAAGATTATGAAGGGTTTGCTTATCCAAAATTGCACAAGTACGTGTGATCCAGTAATAGTAAACGGTGTCCGATTCAGCAAAGGATTTGTGAATTCGATACAATATTCAAACAAATTTATAGAAATGTTTTTTTTTATAGGGCCACGTTCTTGTACATATACCTTGTTTGGTGGTCGGTTCAGAATTCAGACTGGTGATAGGTGAGGCCCATCATGCTAGCTCGCACCGTAATACCATGCGAGGTGTATGAAGAAGATTTCTCATTTTTAAATAATATAATCATAAGCAAAGATAACTCCAATAAAAATGTAGGATTTCTACATGAAATAATAAGGTAAGAAGCACCTCAATATTTTAGTTAGATTTCAAATAATATGCAATGACATTTTATCAACAACAAAATAATTTTGAAATCAGTAATAAATTCACCATTCAAACAAAAAAAAATAGTAATAGATCCTAACATCGTGGGTACATGATCTCTCATTTTAATAATCCATGGGGTACATCCAAGGCTGTCAACTGGTCAATGCTTACCTGGAATCTGACCAGCCGTCGGTTGACACACTTTTAGAACCCAGTCTACTGTGTTAGGAGATGTTTGGGGGTTGTTGGGTTGGATTGGGTGGGAGAGGGACCCAGACCCACAACAAAACAAAAGATTAACCTAGAAGTGAACCCAACACGATTTACAATTCATTTGGAAAAAATTTAGTACTTGCTCTAACAAAATAATCTAAAAGGAGATGTGAGACTTTTATGGGACTCTAAACATTTGGAAAGGTAATGCCCACATAAAACGTATCCAATCTACTCGGTATATTTGAGGTTGTGTAAGAAGTCAGAACAAAATAAGGCCGCCCTAACCTGACTCAATAAAAAAACAGACTCTAAAATCCAGATCTGACTGGTCTCAAAACTGGTCCTAGACCTGGCCCGAATCAAGGATGGTGGGGCAGGTTAGTGTGCACCTGCCCCATTAGCCCCCTAAGTTCATGTGGTGGCACTCATTATACTAATTAGTCTGGATCATTTGTAAATGAACAAGGTCTAAAGATATATCACAAATCCTTGAGCCAACAAGCATACAAACCCACTCCTTCACCTAAAAGAAAGTATTATTTATTGGTGATCAACTAACCGTTACACAATATTCTTTAATAGGTAAAACAGTAACATGACTCTGAACCCACAATCCTGTGGTTGCGTAATGAGCATCTTCCAACTATGCTACAAGCTAATGTGAATTATTATACAAGTTGAGATAGTTATTCCTATAAAACAAAACCAAGAGAAAAATGTACTTGAATTGATCAATACTGAGGTTACCTGGACTTCCGGTCCACTTCCTTGTCTTCATCTACCAACCCTTCTGCTTTTAACTTTTTACTTATTTCTGCAGCTCTGGCTGAGGCCAACTCTGTGGCAGACTTCATTGTTGCTGCTCGGCTAGCAGCCTGTTGTGAAGCCAACGTTTGTTGCATAAGCAAAGACTGCTGAAATTGCATCTGTTGCATGGCAACTGCTTGTTGCATCACCATAGGCAAAGAAGCCTGGTGCAGAGAAGAGTTACCAACAGCAGTTTTTGGAGGAAGAGACTTCGCCATCTCAACATTCAGAGGACGGCCTCCAACATCCATGTTATTCAGTGCCAGAGCTGCCATTGCTTCTTCTGGTTTTGAGTATTCTATGTAAGCAAAATGCTTTGAATCTGTAATGCTGCATTCAACAACAGTACCACAGTAGCCAAAAAGTTGTCTCAGCTGTTCCGCTGTAAGAAGTGGACTGAGATTACTAACTTGCAGTGTTTTCTTCAGGGCATCCGCCTTTGAAACATTGTCAGATGAACCTGATAACAGAAACATAATAGCTTATAAATTTTCAAAATACTGAAATAAATCATGCAACATATCCATAAGCAAAGATCTGTAAAACGACTACAGAAAAATTAGGAAAGTTGCAGGAATCTGAAGCTGGCTCAACATTTTCAGCCAAAATAGCTACAAAGTATTCTCTACTCCACCATTAGCACTCATTAAAATTGCTACTCACTGGCTCAGAAGGAAGTCTCAATAAGTGGCTAAGATATAGGCTACATCAGAAACCACTAAAAAATCATTTATCATTAAGCATTAACCTCTAAAACTGTTCACCTTAAATGACACATCACAGAACTCTTGGGGTTTGCAGATATCACATGCCTGTAGAAGTTGAAACAGGTTCCAAACTCTTGCATATGCTGAAGCACCATCAATAGAAAATAGATGGTAAATGTAACAAGGCCATTTCGTAGTACATACAGGAGCAGGAGTTTTTTCCATAGCACTCCTTTTATGTACTTCAAGAAAAGTATAACAAACTTGTTGAAGTACAAGATCAGAAAATAAAACGGCACTCAGCTGACACACCTTCTTTGGGTACAGGACTAGTATCTGGTACCATTATTGGTATCATTTGGCGCCCAATATGGCATATTAATCAGGTAGAAGTATCACATCAAAAATAATAAATTGAGCATATAAAAGTACAGGGATATCTTTAGCATTCAAGTACAGAAGGAATAAAATCAATGACAATAGAACACAGTATCCACACAAAATACTATAAAGAAACAAAGGAAGAAACTCAAAGATATTGAATTCAGGGTTTTCACAATCTGATAAGGGACCAACACTTTAAAGTTCTACTGTAAATAGAGTTTGAAATAAAACATTCAAAGCGGTCCTTTTATGTTAAATGTCTGCACCTGAAAGCCCAAATATAGAGGCCCATAACCATTAAACAGAACCAGGCTGAGTCCCAGGCCAAGAATCAAGAAGAGTATGCATGAATTTTTTTCTTACATTGTTTCTACTTTCCATTAGTTGGGAGAGACCTAGTCTAGCTAAAATTGTGTTCTGAAGATAACTTTGTTAAGTTGAAAAGTTGTGCTTTGAAGATAACTCTGTTAAGTTGTCTAAGTCAACGGTTGGGAGCTTTGTTTAGTAGTTAAATAGTCTAAGTCAATAGTTGGGAGCTTAGGTCGAGTGGGAGTATGTGACACGAGATGATCAAAATTCGAATAGATAGTATATTCATGGGAACATGAGTACAGCATTACACAAATCTGTATTGCACAACCATATTAAGCAATGCAAAAGACAGATTGATGCTTCTAAGCGGAAAAGTTTGTTCTTCCACAGGTATAGTTGAGACTCCATTGCTGCCTCCTGGAACAAATATGAAAGATCTACAACAATATGAAAACCAGAAGGTGATTCCAAGACCCTCAACTTGCACTGCTAAGAGATGTTCGGCAAAATGAAGACCTGCAGTGTGACTCCAGGACTCTCATCTTACACCATTTCTCCTTTACAAAGAGAGCTACTACAACTTTTAGACATGTAATCTGAACTTTCTTCTTCCCCTTTCATATCAGAACTTTGTACTTTATAGATGTCAGATACTAAGATTGCAAAAAAAAAAAAGCCCATCAACAAATACAGAGTGATCATTCACCTCCCACTGAAGCCCAAGTCTCTACTCTTGATTTTAATCATGTGGGGGAAAAAAGCGTTTAGACAACTATAGAAAAATCCCTTTTGCAGCGATGCTCTCAAGGTTACATTAGCATTTTCATCAATTGATGTTAACACAGCACAAAATGCTGTACACATAAAAAAAAATCAGCAAGCTTGAAAGGTGGTATAGAGAAATATAAAAATGTTACTAACAGATGGAAAAGTAAGTAAATTCCATATAAAAGAGAACAGCCTTGTGTAATAGTAAACAAAATCAAAGCATGAAATAAAGAGGAAAGAATCCAACCAGATGAATCTCCTGCAGACTTGGCTTGAGCCTGCACCTGAGCAGCATGAGCTTGAAGTGCTTGTGCAGCGACAATCGCTTGAGCAGCAGCCATAGCAGCAGCTGAAGGTGCCATTGGGACTTGACTCATGGTCCCAATGGATGTCGTAGCAGCCAACGCTGTCATAAGCAGATTGTGAGGTGGGTGGCTGGACTTGCAGTCTGCTTTCGCGCACCGTCCATTCAAGTACTCCCTACAAACTTCTCCAAGTGATGCCCCCATGCCTGGCAAGATCACCCCTCCTGAAGCACCATTTACAACACCAGGGATCATCCCGAGCAACCCCGGGAACGCCCCGGAGACAGATCCCGCATAATTGGGCATGTTGGGCATCGTCTGGTTTACAAGATTAGGGTACGGGGTTGATGGGGACACACCCAACAGCCCTCCCGTCGTGTTGGCACTGAAGAATACCGGGAACGGGCTGCCCATGATGGGCTTTCCATTGCACTCGACGTGCACCATGTAATTCCCCCGCTTTGGGACGGCATAGGTCACCGTATACGTCCCGTCTCCCGTGTCCTTCACCATCCCATCCTGATCGGACCCACCAACGCCTACGCCCGGAGAAATCCTAACCTTCAACTCCGCACCCCCACTCGAGATCTTCCGCCCATCGGAATCCTTGGTCGTCACGACGAAGGACGACGGGGAGCAGGCAGTGCCCCCGGCAATCCCTGCGCCGGCAGCCGTGCACTTGGACGGGTCGACAGGACCAACGGGCTTGGTCGAAAGGTCCTCCGACTCCTCCCCATCGCTGTCGGAGGAGGCAGCTTCCTTCTCCGCAGCCTTCTCCACGTCCTTGAATGTGGCTTCAAAGGCCGCTTTAGCAGCAGCGGCCTTCTCCGCTTCGCTCTTCAGCTTCGCCTCCTCCGCCTGCTTCATCCAGACCGGACGGGCAACAATAGTTCCCCGATCCGCCATGCCCTCAGGAGAAAAAGGCCCGAAGCCCTAGCCCTAGCCCAAAAACCCTAACCCTAAAATCCCAAACCCTAGAAACCCTAACAAAGCAAGCTTTTTTAACAAACTCTACACCAAAATCAAAGGAAAAAAACCTCATTCGATTGAGTTCCCTCCATGAATCAGTCTTTCGATGCTAGAAACAGCTTAAAATCGAATGAATCCAAAAGCCCGTTTCAAAAGAGAAAGAAAAGCCCTAAACAACCAAAATCTGCATCGATTTCTTGGGTTTATTTTTTTTCAGAATCGAGAAACTGATTGAGGCGAAGGAAGAGAGAACCGAACCTTCGAAGTAAAAATCGGTTCTTGATGGATTCGCTGCCGTCGATTAGGGTTTATTCGAGAGATGGAGATATCAGGAAATGGTATATGATTGGCAGAGAGAACGCTATGGAAAACGCATAGGTTTCAAACCCCACAAAACACTCGTCTTTATATTGGCACCGGTCCTAATTACAATTAGGGCAGAGAGGGCATCTTTATATTGGCACCGGTCCTAATTACAATTAGGGCAGAGAGGGCACAAACAATGGTTCAATTTCACAATTGATTGCTCAATTTCACTCCCAATGTTTATTCTACTTAAAATTTGTAGTTTACACAAATTTAATTTTTTTTAATGATGTGAATTCTCTCTAGTTACAAATCTCCTTTACGAGTTTCGCTTTTAATTTTCTATTACTTTCTAATTTTAAAATAAAATTGTTATGTTTTATTTACTATTTTTAAACATCCGCGCGATGAACTTTTAGTTAAAATTAAGTCGTAGAATTAGTTATAATTCGTAAACGTTAAATCTTTTATCGGGTGGTTTTTTATATGGATATATATATATATATATATATATATTTATATATGCACGTGCTTTAAGTAAGAGTGGTCAAGCTAATATGACGTTGAAGCTAGTATTATACGGCATTAAATAGTGAGGTCTAAATGTTGACGGATGAGATCCTTTAATTAAATTCTAGTTTCAAACTTGTATGTCACGTTTGACTCTCTTAATTGCCCCGCATCAAGATAAGCTAAGATAAATTCAGGACTAATTCGAATTAAAAAGAAAAAAAAAAAAACATATATATATCCAACCAAACCCAAATGACAACCATTCAGTGGATCGGGTTGGGTTGTGCTAGGCTAAACAATTTTTATTGGTTATTATACATTCTAATAATTAATAATTGTGTTGAGCAAATAATCACTCAATTGCAAAACACTCCTTGCAGTCCGGTAAGGCTGAGCTTTGGGCTTTTTATCATTTAATTCAAGCCCTCTTCAAACATTAAGCGGGACGAAATTATATATTCAAGCCTGACCGAAAAAGAGCTGACCCCACCCATGAGCACCTATAGACCCAAGCGACGGGCAAATTGGGAGAACATCATGTGTTTGCTTTTATGAAAGTCAAAGTGTCTGCATGGAGCCCCACTTGGATGGATCTGTAGTAGATTAGGTGTAGGTCAAATATCACTATGATCAAATCATCGTAACTAATAATTTTAGAGCCTCAAAGTCAAAATGTTTTGTAAAGCATATTTTGGTAATAGCTGAATTAGATGTTGGATAATGATTATTAAATATCAATTTTGTCCAAGACAATTTCCAAAGGGAATGTAAGCTTAAAAAGGCTTTCTATCATTTAGTTCAAGCCCTTTTCAAACATTAAGCGGACGAAATTATATATTCAAGCCTGAACGAAAAAGAGCTAACCCCACCCATGAGCACCTTTAGACCCAAGCGACAGGCAAAATGGGAAATAATCATGTGTTTGCTTTTATGAAAGTTGAAGTGTCTGCACGGAGCCCACTTGGATGGATCTGTAGTGGATTAGGTGTAGATCAAATATCACTATGATCAAATCATCCTCACTAATAATTTTAGAGCCTCAAAGTCAAAATGTTTTGTAAAGCATATTTTGGTAATAGATCAATTAGATGTTGGATAATGATTATTACATATCAATTTTGACCAAGAGAATTCCCAAAGGGAATGTAAGCTTAAAAATGTAAGAATTTTTTTTTATAAAAAGATTAGGTTTGTTTATCAACAGTAAAGCCATGCTTTTAAGAGATTTTTGACATCTTGCAGGCTAGAGAACGATGTCGTCATTTGGGTAATAATGGGTGGGCCAATTGGAATAAGTTTGTGCTCGACCCTCACTAGGCTAGACAAGGGCATCATAACTTCGTCTTTGATGTTAAACTAGTACAATAACTTGTGTTAAGCACGGGCATGGCCCACATGGCTAGGGTTTCCACTCCATCTTACTACTTTTGACATATTTTTTGTTAAACAATCACATATTGATATTGTGTGGTGCGGTAGAGGTTAGTCAAAGCGAAAAGTCGTGAGTTTGAATCTCATTACCTATAAATTTTTATATTTAAATTGAAAGAAATCCATACAAAATTGAATCTAGAGCCTTCGGTTTAATATATTATAATTTTTATTAGAGGTAATCAATCTTACTTGGGAAAGCAATGTTTTTCTATTAGCATATTGTATCTTCCTAAAAACACTTTTATCTTTCTAAAAACATGTCCTCTCCCTCTTTCTGATCAGACGGTGGATGGTGGGCCAAACAGTGCCCACCTCGCACGGGTCCACCACCTACTGGGTCACCCGTGGGTCCTCCTTTGGATCCACAGATCAGATGGGTCATCGGGTGGCCCACCTGGGTCCTGGCCTCAACGCAAGAAAATAAAGTTTTGGGAAATATTATACTATTTGGATTTCTAAGTCATCTAAAACACGTCATCTCCCCTCTCTGATCAGACGTTGTTGGGCCCACCTCGCACGGGTTCACCACCTACTGGGTCGCCCGTAAGTCCTCCTTCTAGTCCGCGGATCAAATGGGTCATCGGGTGGCCTATCTGGGTCTTGGCCTCAACGCAGGAAAATTAGTATGTTTATGTAAGATCATATATCCTATGTATTATCAACACCTATGTGGGTTCAAGGAATGTACGGTACTTGGTTATTTTTGGTTCCCCCGATAATACATCAACGGGTATTATGATCTCAAAAAAATTCGATGATCTCGTCGATTCTCGATTCCCCCCGATAATACATCATCTACATCCAACATTCAGGGAATCAAGTTCAGTTATTATCATAAATTATTGCAGAAGAATCAACGCATTAAACAGAAAAATTAGTTGGTCTATGTATTATCAATGGTATTTTTTAATTTAAGGAATAAGATAAGTCTGGGTCATTTGGAATCAATTGGTCTATGTATTATCAATACTATTTTTTAATTCAAGGAATAAGATAATTATGAGTAATTTGGAATCAGGAATCCAGAGCAAATACATTTCCACATGAATAATGAAAAAGCAAATACTTTACACATTTGGGTTCCGGCCTCAACGCAAGAAAATTAGTATGTCTATGTAAGATCATATATCCTATGTATTATCAACCTCCAAGTGGATTCAAGGAATGCACAATACTTAGTTATTTTTGTTCCCCATGATAATACATCAACGAGTAGTATGATCTAAAAAAATTTAATCATCTCGTCGATTCTCAATTTCCCCCCTGATAATAAATCATCTACATCCAACATTCAGGGAATCAAGTTCAGTTATCCACCACCTACTGGGTTGCTCGTGGGTCATCCGAAGATTGGGTGGTCCACCTGGGTCCCGGCCTCAACGCAAGAAAATGAAGTTTTGGGAAACACTATACTGTTTGGATTTCTAAGTCATCTAAAACACGTCCCAGACGCTGCTGGGCCCACCTCTTATGGGTCCGCCAACTACTGGAACGCCCGTGGGTCTCTTTCTGATCCGTGGATCAGATGGATTATCGTGTAGCCCACTTGGGTCTCGGCCTCAACGCAGGAAAATCAGTATGTTTTTTTTTTTAGGAAATTCTGTGGTTAAACGAAGGGAACATACATTCCCTTAGTAATATATATGTGGATTGGGTTTGGGTTCTCACCCAAAGGCCCAACCTAACATATTCAGATGGGAGAGTTTCCAAATGGATTGGGCCTTACCTTCAAGTCAGTGCACTTGATTTGGGCTTGAATATAAGAGGCCCAATAAGTGTACCGATAAATCTGGCCAGTCTTCAAGTCAGCCCATGAACACCTCTGGTCAAGACCAATGATTGAATAGAAAGTCAATGGCATTTTTTAATCCGAATACCAACCTAAAAGTTGGTGGAGTGGGATGAGGGTGGGTTTGCACAGCTTATCTTCAAAACGATTTTTAGATTTGTTCGATGTGCGTTTAGCGGGCACTATCCAGAAATTTAGTCGTGTTGGATATCCATGTCATAACAATAATAAAAAGGGTAAATTAGCCAACAGTTCCCACGCACGGTCTTCTAAGGCATCTAATCCAAATAACTTTTTCTCTAATGTCTATACTCCAGGCAGCTGGAGATATTTTTGTGAGAAGTCCCTAATTCGCCACGTCATATATTTTCATGACTAATTTGCTCATTTCAACCTTCATTTCTAGGCCAAGTTCTCTCTTATTCTCACTCCTTCCGTCTTCTTCTCTCTCATTGTCCATTCTCAGTTCCTTTTAATGGTTATAAAGTACCATTGCAGAGCATCTTATGTCGCCATCATGACTTCCGATTCTCTCTCTTTCATTTCTTCAAAGATAGAAACAATTTTAGATTCTCTTACTCTTTCATCTAAAGTCTCTTTCAAATCTCTCTCTCTCTGCAACTGATTTTAAATAAAGCAGTTTGCTCTTTTGCCTGTTTTCTCTCTCTCTCTCTCTCTCTCTCTCTCTCTCTCTCTCTCTCTCTCTTCTCGATTGGATTATGGTCTTCAAGTGTTCTTGTTTGAATTTTGATTTTTATTAGAATTTGATTTTCTGTATTCTGACTTTTGGTGTCGCAGAGCTCAAATAAATTTAACAGAAACTCTGATAAACTGGACGAAAGCTCAAATAATTAATTTGCCAAAACTCAAATAAATTTATTTAAATTATCGGCAAACTTACCTGAACTTCTGGCAAAACTCAGATAAATTTATCTGAGTTTTGAACAACTTTTCTGAGTTTCGAACAAATTTATCTGACTTTTGTTTGCTTTTTCTCTTGAATTAAGGTTTGTTATGGCCATTGTTTACATAGAGTTGAGCATAAAGAATAGATAAAATCAAAGAATAACGAAATCAAATTAGGTTTTTAGTTTTTCTTAGAAGAAATTATCTTGTACATCTTCTTTTTAAGAATTGAAGAAGTACTTTTTTCTAACCAAGTGAAGAAGATTCAGATGATGGAGGTCTTCGATCAGTTGAGTTTGCTTCTAGGTTTCGCAGTTTCCTTTGGCTTCGCCTTTTGCTTATGCGATTCAGATGAATCTAATTTCTACATCTCTAAAATGGTTTCAAGCTGTTTTAAGCGAAGCCTTTTTGCTGATGTGTATAAAGGCATTTTTGTCTTTTTCACTGCGTCATTTTTATGAGAGGACTGCCGCCAGTACGATAAAATATTGTTGACTTTAGGCTATTAAAGCAAATGATGAGAGACCTACCGCCAAAAGCCCCTAATAAAAAACTATCGACTTAATCCAAATCTAATTGGGGAAGACAGCTCAGTAGATACTATATGATGAATTTGTTTGAGTATGGGCATTTATATGATTTTGCATAAGTTCTATCGCAAGGCTTTAAAGGCGAAGAAATTTATCTATGGTTGATTTTCTTCATAGCTCATTGTGACCAGGCAGTTTCATAGTGGTGACTAAGAGCATCTCCAACAGGTATTTCATTTCTCCATATGCCATTTTCAAAAATAAAGGCTTATGTGACAAAAAATGCATATGTTAATTTGGCATCTCACTTGGGCAACTCCAAGAGAGATGTCAAATTATTATTATTATTTTTTTATTTAATCCTCATTTGCTTTATTATATATAACTTATTTATATTTAATGGGATTTGGTACGATTTAAATGTTATTAAAGTAATAAATTATTAAAAAATAAAAAATACACAAATTGTAATTGAAATCCATTTTTCATTGAAAAGGTAAAATCAAATTACATAATATTATAGTCAATCACAAGCTTCTTCATATCGACCTTGGAAATGCCACAGGTACTCCACCAGATCGGCTTAGAGTTAAGAATGTGTTATCTTGTCACGAATACGCAAGTGGTTTTGAATGAAATCCTAAAATTCCGCAGTGTGGTCACGTGACACAGGAAGGCCACTGCATTCACCCTCTCGTGCATCGTAATTGGGTGGAAGACGGTCTTCTTCTATATTGAAGCCGGCACTTCGACCAACACCCTTTTTCTTTGGGGCATCATCAGTAGGCAGTTCGGAAACCTCACCGAAATATTGTGAATATTGGGTAGAAAAATCAGGAAATTGAGAGAATTGAGAATCCATAGTGTGAATGAGGAAAAAAAAGGACTTCAAACACTCCTTATTTATAGATATCCTAACTCCAAAGATTTCTCAAATTCATATAATAAAAAATCTTAAACAGTAAAAAAAAAAATTCATACGGTTGAAAAAGGGCAGGTGACCGTTTGGAGTTTTACCAACAGCTGGTGACCGTTGGGACATTTCAAACCTCATTATTTAATTAAAAAATAAATAAAATGGCATAGGACTTTTCCCATACCATTTTTGGCATACCAAGTGATATGCCTTTTGCCAGCAAGAAAAGGCAGGACTATTGGAGCATGTGCAAGACTTTATTTAAGCTGTCGGAGGCTTAGTTGAAATTTAACACCTTTGTTGGAGGTGCTCTACGGTAACATTTGTATAGAAGCCACCCATTTCACTTCATTCGAATGATGTCAGTTTGGTGTGGTATAAATCATAACATAAAATACACTCAAGATTTTCTTTTTCTTTTTTCTTTCCAGCATGGCAAGCTGAATACTCCCCACTAACAAAACAAAACCTATGCTACAAGGATGTGTCTCAAGATAAAAAAGAAGTGAAGGTTTTCAATTGGAAAACAATTTAAATGAGCACCATTTTGAATTGTTCCATTTACTAACTTCTTTGGCTCAATATCATTATCATTTTACTCTAAGAGGCAGCGTGGTTGGTTGGGACTACGGCTCGTGAACCGGAGGTTGCAACTTCGAATTGGCATTGTCTCCCTGGGGCCACTTTCCCTAGTAAAAGCCTAACTTACCTTATGTGTAAGAGAGGCAAAGATTTCAAGTGCTTAGAATAATAGTCGGTTCTCAAATAGGCCAAACACCCTGATTAGCAGGGAAAAAAATCATTATCATTTGGCTTATTGTATTGGTGTGATATCAGTTTTTGTTTATTTGCAGTAGTTTTTAGATTTTACTTCTTATGAATGTCGGAGTTTGGAATGTTGTTGATGCGTTTTCCCTTATTCATATTAGAGATCCTGCCTGAAAATTTCATGCATCCCAAATTTCATGATTTTCCTATTTCCCAGCTACTAAATTTTTTTGTCAGAGTAATAATCAAATATGCCTTATTTATCTATAGATTTAGTGTACTATAGTGCTCATTATTGTATAATCTCATAGTTCACATATGAGTTAATACTTAATAATAAAACTATCCTAATAAATCAGCACATGTATCGGCAACATTGCAACTTAAATATTTATGCATTAAAAATAATCGTAAATTTTAAAAACAAATTAAAAGAACAAAAGGTTATAGGAGTATCTATTTGTGACTTTATGTAATCCAAAAACTAATGACAGAAAAAAGATATAGAAGGACTGGAGAATAAAGAGAATGATAAAGTTTTGGTAGAGAGGAGGGAATTAGAGAGAGGAAAAGGTGGAACTTTGAAAAGTGAGGAATATACGTGAGTGGTTTCAAAAAAGAGATAAAGTAGGTAGTTTGCAAGAGATAAATGGGGAGCAAACGGAAAAAAGATTCAAAAAGAAAAAAAAAGAATAACTTAAAGTAAAAAAATAGCAGATAATCAAAATTAATGCCAAAACCACTGGCTTTATTAATATATTATAATGCTACATTCAGATATGAAGCTCAAACTAAGAAATCAAGAAAAGAAATTGTGTTATGTAGAATTATTCCTATGTAACAAAATGCCAAAAAATACATTACAATTTATTAAATTACAAGGAATGGAATATACTCTCATTGAATATGAAGACATACAAACGTGGGTCCTTTTTAGCCATAAATGACTATTGAATGGGAGTAGACTCGTGTATTATGTTTTGGGGGCACACTAGGTCTCCTACAAATTGACTTGGAAAAAGCCTAAAACATGCAAGCCAAAACATGAAGATAAAAGCATATGTCCTAGTTATAAATAAACACATTCGCCCCCCTCAAAAGACAAAATAATGAAGAAACCCACTTCAAATTTTCAGTTAGTGCCCATTTATTGGCATTTAATCAATTTCTCAAAAATTTATAGTAAAATGGGCTTCAACAAGGATGATTAAAAAAGCGAGGGACAAAGAATTATGAGGTAAAGATATAAATGAGATATTGAACTTCCTAGATTCAAATTAGTAGGATGATGATGGGGGATTTGGTTTTCACCTCCTCTCAATTAATTTCGTATAGAAATGTCATTTAATGGTCATTTTTTTATTTTCAACTTTGTCCATTTAATTATTGACAACTTATAGAAATAAGTGTAATTCAATTACATGAAATGAAAGGGCCTTTAAGAAACAACAAATTTATGATATGAATTTCAAAAGACCAAAATATTTAGAATTTACGTCAGAAATTCTAACAAAGAAAAGCCCCCTAATTCACAATCATGCAGCTAAAACGGCCAATATGTAACATAGTTGTCAATTAAGTTCCGATCATCATTTTGGTCCAATATTCATGATGAAATATTTCAATATTTCAAAAATTCGCAAAACTTTTCGGAGTAACTTTTTGGAATAATAAAAAATTAAAAAAATTTAAATAAAATATAAATTGTGCATGTTTCTTGATATGAATACTTAGAATTATTTTTTTTTAAATGATAATTGTGTTACAAACCGAAATTGACAACCGGAATAGACCGAAATGGACAACTAAAATGAACCAGAATGACCGAAATGGATCATAATTCAAATCGATTTTTTTTGCCCAATTCTATTTCGGCCGGAGGACTGAAACAAAAAATTCCGGCCAAAACGAAATGGAATTGACAACTATGATATGTAATAATCCTCTGAAGGCGAAATCTCTTACTTCACAAACAAGTTAGAGTCAACAGTAATTGATATATTAAATATAAATAACCATTAGGAGATAAAATATTTAACTAAGATGTAAACTAATCAAAATCCCATCCTAACTAAGAGACATTTTAATTTATATAAATCACAAATCTTAGTTTATGAAAATAAGAAGTTCTACCAACCAATAAATACCAATTTAAGATGAATCATTCACAAATTTAATTTTAAACACAAAACAAAATTTTAATTCTCACAATCTACGTAACTATTTTCTACAACAAAAAATTGAGATTACCTAAAAATATAACTCAAGATTGTAAAACTCCCGAACACGTAAGAGTTAAACACTGGATATATGTACCCTATCTGAATTTAATGAGGTAAAATACCACGGTAATTGTCAATGAACCAATCACGTCCGCTACACTATTGTCTGAATTTAGTGAGGTAGAATGCCACGGTGATTGTCAATGAACTAATCACGTCCGCTACACTATCGTGGGGCAACCTTACCTTGTCCGCATTCCAGATAGATTTGGCCGGCGTTGATGTCACCGACGGGGTGGTCCACCCACCGTCGCTGTGTATATACCCACGGTGAGAAAACCCTTTCTAAACGGACCCATCTCTTATATTTCCGCATCCTCTTCCACTTCCAGTCCTCCCTCAAAAGTCAAAATTGCTGTACATGTCCAAGTCGTCCATGGAAACAGCTCAAAGCGGATGCCGCTGAGCTGTCGTACCTTTATTTCCATCCACGTGTCCTCCTCTCACCTTACCTTCCACCACATAATCGGCCGTCCAAACCGTGGTCGTGGCCCACCGTTTTTGAATTCGGATCCTTAGCGGATCCTTAGCTGCAGAGAATTCCAAAGTTCAAAAGAAGTCTGGACTCCACGTGGGGCCTTGCCATTTTCGCAGCGACATCTCCCCCTTCCTCCTGCCACGTGTCCGTAGCCGCAGGCCAAACGTCGTGACTCGTGGGGGCAGCTACCGTTTCATCTCTCAGCTACACGTGTCCATAAGGCAACCTCTGTACGGTCGAAACACGTCACGTGTCCTGCGGGACACGCAACGCGCCGTGGGCGCTTAGAAACGCCTTTTCTTCCTTTTCCATCGTCACTTATCCTGCGGCCCACCCAAACTCACGCTCCCTCGAACTACGCAAATCCTCTTACGTGTCGCTAAAGTGTCTCTTCCCTTCTCCATTCCCGCCACGTGGTCTTCTCTGCTTCTTCCGAAACTGGTATTTGAATGCAGAACTCCTAGAAAGAAGAAAGAAGAAAGAAGAAAGAAGAAAGAAGAAGAGGTATGAAAAACCCTAGATTTGATTTCTCTTCAATGGCGGGAATTCCAGATCTGGAAGAGGAAGAAGAAGCTGAGATCGAGCTGAGCTTAGGACTCTCGATCGGCGGAATTTACCGGAAGAATCCGCCGGTCTCGATTTCCCCTTTGGACCGGACGTCGTCCGATCGTTCGACCGTTGACTGGACGGGATCGGACGGCGGAGAAGCCGATCTGGCGGATCCGCAGCGGAGGCGGGAGATCCATGCTCGGCGGAGGCAGGAGGCAAGGAGGAAGATGGAGGAGGAGAAGAAGAGCCTCTATCGTAGTGGCGTTTCAGTAAATAGCCACGATCGGTTGGTGATGGAGGCCCAGGGGCTACGGTGTCGGGCCAGAGATCGGACGGTGAGGGAGGCGGACACGTGTCGGTCGGATCGTAGGAAGAGTCCGGAGGATCCGGGCGAAACCCTAGGATTCACGACGCCAAACCAAACCCTATATCCGATTCAAAACCCATACCCTAATTTTGGCGGGTATCAGGTGCCTGGTTTTTCCGTGATGCCGCCGATGTCGGTGCCGGCGCATTTTCCGTTCCATCCGATGCAGTGTATGCCGGTTCCGAATGGGTTTCATTACCCTTACTTGATGCCGTGTTGGCCTACGGCCCCGGAAGAAGTGTCGCCGGCGTCTGCGGGCAGGGAAGGTTGCTTGAATCATGCACGGCAGAGTTTCCGTCCTTTTAGTGCGAGGAGCAATGAACGGAATGCCGACCGGCCTGGAGGTGGTGATGACGTGGAGCAGACCGGTGGCGGTGTCGGCGGTGGCATGTTCAACCGGTCGCCGGGGAGTAGTTTGTCTACAGTTTCGGATAACGGGAGCACGGGATCGATGCAAGGTAAGCGATTTTGTTTTGTCTTTTACACGTGTGGCAATAAGATTCTATGGAATGATAGTTGAAGGTGGGTCAGTGATTTTATAATCCATCGTCTTAGTTCATATGCCCCGATTTTAGACATGGCAGGATTTTGATTCCCTGTTCATGACACCAAAGCTGCCTTGTTTTAGAGCCTGTAATTAAATTCCTAGGAATTTGTAGTGATCTATATACAAACGGACAACCAAATTTCCTCGCCTAATAAAGAGAATATTAGACACTCGAGTAAGAGTAATTCAAATACTAGGAAAATCAACGTCTTATTTACGTTGTCACACTTTATATGTCACCCATTACCTTATCTTTGGGTGGAGCTTATTGGATAATGAATTTGTATGTATTCAATTCCTGTGTGTGTGTATTTTATGCAAACAAACAGCCTGATGGAGTTGGTTTTATGCAATAAAGAAGAAATTGAAATCCTGGTGGAGTTGTGGGAGTGGATTTTTGCTTTGTATGTATGGGTGAGGAGTGGATTATATTTAATCTAATTATTTTTAGGAGGACTACTAGTTCTAATAATTGTTTAGGAGGACTACAGTGCTGAAAATTTGTAACTTTTATTCAATATGTTGTCCCACAAATGATAAGAGCTTTTGGAAGTTGAGTAGATTCCAGTTTTCTTACTTTTTAACACTCGAGTGTGTTTGTCAAAGGGGAGAAAATTTGATTAGTTTTCCACATGCATGTTAACAAATCAGTTCTCAGTGACCTGTAGAGATGATAATCAGCATATCTATTGCTGCAGGTGGAAGCAATAGCAGCGATTCAAGAAGCCGTTCAACCCGCTCTCCATCTCAAACTCAACCACTAGATTCACCACCGTTACGCAATGGACAAGTGCAGTTAGAGCACAGCACTTCGACTCAGTTGAAAGAATCTGCCCAAACTGTAGAAGAGGCAACTGAGAAGGTGGAATCAAACAGTGCTCAAGCCTGTCCAACCAAGACCGAGCCAACTTCTGGGACAACAGATGAGCCGGCGTCAAACGACACTGCTGAGTCCGGTCCGAGCAAACCCATACGGACAATGAGGAGTGCATCAATGAGTCCTCTTCCTCCTAAAGTGGGAGGAGACGACCCTCTTGAAGACAAGAATCAGAAACCTTCCTCAGTCTCCCTACCTCATATGCCATGCGTGTCGACCACCGGAAATGGCCCAAATGGGAAAACCATAACTGGGTTCTTGTACAGGTACAGAAAGGGGGAGGTTAGCATTGTCTGTGTATGCCATGGAAGCTCATTCACCCCAGCGGAGTTCGTGAAGCATGCAGGGGGTACTGATATCTCGCACCCATTGAGGCATATAGTAGTAGTTCCATCTGCGTTCGGATGAGTAAATAAACTGTCATCAGTGTCATTTTTTTTTTTCCTTCCTATTCTCTCGCTTGGTCTTGAGGCTTTTTAGATTTGTAAGCATAGTTGGATAGGAAAAATATATGGAGACATTGAAGTATAGATGGAAATGTATAGTTGAAAAAAGAAAAAGAGGAAAGAAAGAAAGAAACTACTTGTGAACTCTTCTTCCCAGCAAATGAATGGAAGAGATTATTTTGTGTAATGTAAATGACGGAGTACATCGCCCTAAACAGATTTGATTGGCGTCGTAAAATCCATATAGCCGACTCATCTAGTGGGAAAATGCTTGAATTTAGTTGGCTTAGTTTGATTTGAGATTTATGCAGTGGTGGTCAATTCATTTCACGTTTGACATTTCAATACGAATGAAAAGGGTGGGTTCTCACCTGTGGTCAATAGGGACCTCCCTACCTATAGAAATGACCGAAAGTTCGCCGTCTATGGAAATGATCATCTGTTTATGGACCTTGTGGTTAGGGTCAATAGGGACCTCCCTACCTACAGAAATGACCGAAAGTTCGCCGTCTATAGAAATGATCATCTGTTTATGGACCTTGTGGTTAGGGACTTAGATAGTGTATGTGAGCAGATAACTTTGGTCCTAATTAGTCGCCTTTCGTTTAAACAACATTAAGCTTATAGTGATGAAAATTGGGATCTTCGTTGTGGTTCATCACATCTTTTCTTTTGGGTTAATGAGGAGTGTGTTTCTACCTATGCTAATATTTAGAGAGACTTTTACTTTCAATTCTCGACCCTCGACCTTGTCAACCTTCTCAGAGTAGGAATCTATTCACCTAGGAAAAAAAAAAAGGCTCTATAATAGGTTCAAAACCATTATTGTGACCCTTGTAATGAATTTTATTATAACATGGGACGGAGTTGATTCCAGATGGCCAATCCACAGTCGACTTTTAGATGGCTCAATTCCTTTTTTGGCTGCATAACTTGCACATATGTTAAGTGGCTCAAAGCAGCTAATCTAATTCATCCTACCTATTTGCCATTCTTAACTGAAGTCGGTCATCAGTAAAGGGTCAATGCCCTCACCCTATGGTGAGGGATGGATGCACATGAATGTCCCCCTATATATATATCACATTGTAAAGGGTCCACTATCATTTTGGACCGGCTTTGTCATAAGGCAAGAAAAGTATTTATTTCAGGCCCCCAAAAGTTAAAGCCCTGATTAAAGTAGCTGGCATCTTTTCAAATTTCATAAGAAGCAACTGCCATGATTTTGCTTTTTTCCAAAATAAGGCCTCGTAATTAGTCATGAGGAGCCAGTTTCAAGGGAAAAAAAAAAATGCTCTCATCAAGCGTTCCTTCTCCTCTTCCCATGAAACGATATTTCCTCTTCATCAACACCCACCCTCTCTTATGAAAAAAAAAAAAAACTATACCAGTGTGCATGCTATGTTGCTCCTCTTTGTTCTATTGTTTCTAGCGCAAGAGGTTTTTTGGTAGTTGGTATGTCTCCAAATCTCTCAATCTAATCTGCAGATGTTGCTATTATTACCATGAATTAGATCTGCATTTCCGCTTCTCTGTATCTTAATTTCTTTCTTGATTTTTTTTTATTTTGATTTCTCCTCTATGCTATGGTGTTTGATGATGAAGATGGATGTTGTTGCTTTGTATACAGCGCTTAATGATAATGGGATGGACTGTGATTTGTAGTTTCTTGCATTCTTTCATTTTATCAGTCACAAATGAATATTTCTGAGTGATTGCTTGTCTTCCATGTTATTAGTAAAGCTCATTAAGCTAAAACCCTAGATCGTTGGCATGAGGATACAATGAGGATGATGTTGATAATGACTATAGCGAAGAAGCAACTGAATGTGGTTTTGGTTGGATGCGGGTTGTCCCTCTTCGGTTGTGTTTAGCAAATGGGCTTAAAACATGAACCTAATCCCAACTCTAACTTAACCCAAAATTGGGTTACTGTGCCCAAGCCTAACCCAGCATGAAGTGCGAACCGCAACACAAATTTACTATGGTTCCAAGGTCGGCCCGACCCAACCCAGATCTTACTTGATTCAAAATGCATAAAATTCTCTTTTTTAGCTTGTTCAATATCTCAAGAGGATTAGAGAAGTATTAGCAGTTATGTGGGTGTTTGAATCTTGCCTTTAAATTTGTGTTAGAAATCAGCTCGGAGAAACAAATATGTCAGCAAAACATGAATATAAAAAGATAAGTTAGCAAAACTTGAATATAAAAACTTCATTAGTGATTTTGTATTATAAAAGGCGAGAAAAATAGATTTTAAATAAAAAATATTTATAATAATAATTAAAAACAAAACTGATCTCATTTAAGATTGTCGCTTTAGGCCCCAAATCATCTTGAACCGGCCTGCTATCTTTTTGTATCAAAGTTAAAATGCCTTCACATTATGGGGTATCCTTAAACTTTACCTCAATAGGAGTTCTATGGAAGCAATCAAGGTGCCACGAAGACCTTATTAGTGTGGATTGTGATTGTGTGTGAAAGCATCAACCTTCTGCTCTTGTACTGTATTAAACATTTTCAAATGGGTCTCATGATCAGGGGCCGAGAGGCCCGAGGCTCTTACCTACACCAGGGTCTGTCAAAGGTGCCTCTTGGATAGAAATTACCGGTACATGCATAGATACACGCATACAAATATCTAGTTTGTCCCCTTTATTAATCACTTATATTTTGTTCTCAATAAAGGAGTTTTTTTTTTAAGATGAATCTAATCCTTTCACACAGCTACGTACCTTAAAATTAACACTAAGCACAATTTGACACTAACTTGGATGCTATTCAAGCCCGGATTTTATCATAATAAAGCTGCATGTAGTATATAAAAATGGAGATCGCTTATGATAAATCTAGTTCCTTCTCACACCAACCCTTGATAAATTGACACTCTGCTTAATTTAACATTGATTTGCATGTTTTTCACTTTTACATTTTATCCCCATAATTTTGCAAGGAAGTAAAGCTATTAGACTTTGAAATCTCAAAATTAAGGGCTAAAATAATCTGCTCTCCATATGAACTCGGCCCTTCTCCAAAATTCTCAAACCTCAACATATCTTTTACTCTGTTGCATTGTCATGCACCGAGGTGTCCTAGCTCCATGTTTGGACTCATTGAGCCCAAGTAGAGCATTCAACAAAGCTTTTTTTTTCTTTTTTTAGCTACTGAAGGGTTTTCAACCCTTTGAGCTGGACTAATCCCTCCGAGTCCAGAGGAAAGCCGTGTAAATTTCCATGTACCCTCAGTGTGGTAGTGCAGTTTCAAACCTACAACCTTCAAGTGCAAATAATTCAATAGAGCTACTTACGAAGCACATACATATAAATCTTGATTTTTTTTTTCCAAAATGTAAAATGCATATTTTAATCTGTGAAAACAATTTGCAATAATTCTATAGAAAAGAACTAAAATGCATAAATACTAGCCAATGTTTTCTTTCCATTTATTGGTTGTACCTTTCTTCAGTTTTCTCCATTTGTTTCTAGTCAACCATCGGACTCACTGTCATCACTTCTTATGTACTGTGTCAATGACCATTAAATGTTGACAAGCATATGTAACTGATTCTATGTAGTATCACACCCCAATCAGAGACCGCATATATGCCTTTTACTTTAAGGCCGCTTGGCACTTTAGTAATACAATTAAAGTCAAATAAAATTTTTATTTTTTAGATGAAATGTCACATTAAATGTATTTTATTAAAAAAAATTTCCATCTTTTTTATATAAAAAGTATAAAAGCAATTACTTTTATTCACTAAAATATAAAAAGACTTAACTTTTCATACAACCAGTCAAAAAGATTCCATAACAAATAACTATAAAAAAAGATTTTATAACAAATAACTAAAAATAAAATACCATTATAACCCACTTATATTTTATTCTTTCTTCAAAATCAACTTTACTTGACTTAACTATATTAGTAGAGTTACCAAACGGCCCAAGTTTGGAGATACTTTTCTACTTTTCATTCGACCTTGTCAAGCCTCTCAAAAGTAGGAATCTATTCACCTAGAAAAAGAAAAGCTCCTTATTAGGTTCAAGACCATTATTGTGAGCCTTGTAATGAATTTTATTATAATATGGGACGGAGTTGATTCCAGGTGGCCAATCCACAGTAGACTTTTAGATGGCTCAATTCCTTTTTTTGGCTGCATAACGTGCACATATGTAAGATGGCTCAAAGTGTGTGTGTTGTGGCTTCCAAAGGCTCCATTGGGCATCTAAAAGTTACCTAGATTTTTTGGTTGTACTCAGTGGGTTTATTCTCTTCTCTATGTATGGGAAAAAAAAAAGAGTAGCTAATCTAAACTTCATCCTACCTATTTGCCATTCTTAACTGAGGTTGGTAATCAGGTAAGGGTCAAGGAAATTAATCTAGAGAGGACCTTTGATTGTGAAAGCATCAACCTTCTGCTCTTGTATTGTATTAATCACTCATAATTTGTTTTCAATAAAGGGGCTCACTTATGATCAATGGGATTCTTTCGCACACCTACGCTTGCAGGAATTGGCACTAATCACAATTTGAAACTAATTTGGACGCTATTCAAGCTTGGATTTTATTATAATAAAATTGCATGAAGTATATAAAAAGGGAGATTACTTATGATACATCCAGTTCCTCCACACACCAACCCTTGATAAATTCACACTCAGCTTAATTTGACATTGATTTGTATGGTTTTTACTTCTAGATTTTATCCCCAAAATTTTGCATGGAAGTAGACAAAATCTAAACGCAGATGCATTTTTGCTGAATGTAGATGCACATTTTTCAAAGGAATGACAACTCAGTTCAAATACTGTTTGACAGTAACAACTCAGTTCTCCTACAGAGGAAGGACAATTTGACGTTCTTGTGTAAAACGGTGAGAATGAATAGAGAAGGGAATTGCTAGGTACCTCCCACCTGTGAGTCCTGAGTCCTGAGTCCTGACTAGTCGACGCCCTTCACGGTAAAAATGGAATACCGAGGGAGAGTGTCTTAACAATGTTGTTATGTTTTATCTTTCCTCTCTCTTTGCATGAGTCAAGTCTAGATCGGTTCTTGACACTTCCTCACTCTCATTCTCACTAATAAATAATATTTTTTATTATTAATTTTTGACTTGACAATCTAAAATTTTTTTTGTTACTTTATTTTGTTTGATTATTATTACTTGGAATGACACTTAAATTTCCTAAATTATAATTATCTATTGACTAAAAAATTTAATCAATTATTATTTCAGATAAATTATAATTAATAATGAAAAAAAAAAGAGAAAAATATCCCTTAAAAAGAAATTAAAATAAATACCTAAAAAATGAAAATAATGATAAAACGCTTATTTTGATCCCTACACGATAGAATTTGGCCAAAAACCAACGTGCCGTGCGATGAGTTAAATTTATTTCGACGTTTTCCATTAAACTAGAGGATTCACGAAAATTTCAGAGAACGTCAGTTCTCTGACATGTGAATAATAATTTGTATATTCCTGACACATGTAGGACCATTTTCAAATTAATAATAATTACTGTATTCCTGACATTTGCAAGACAATTTTTCATAGAAATAATTAAGAGATTCCTCACCTTTGAATTTTTCATACACATAATGAGTACATTCCTGACACTTTGTAATTTTTGTTTGAAATAGTTAGTGGATTCTTGACATTTGCAATTTTCCAATGAAATAATAAGTAGATTCCTGACTTTTGTAATTATTCATAGAAATAATTAGTGAATTTCTGATCTTGGTTCACATGCAATGTTCTTAACCTTTTTTTGTAGTAGCCTATCTTGATCACATACTCTATAAATACTACTTCTTTGGACGAGATTTTTCCAAAAAACATTTATTCTCTTCTCAGCTTCTCTAATCTACATTTCTGGTTTTCTCAATTCTCTTATCCCTTCGGACACTATTCGGTATTATGGACGAACGTATTAAGTTATGGGGCATAGATTTACGCTTGTCAAGTGATTCGACTAAGGTAAATTTTTGTTTAATATAATACTAACTAATTGTTGACTAAAGACGCACTAATTTTGCTAATTAATGTGAAACAGGATGACCAATGCGAAGTGATTACAGCAGCATAAAAAGATATTCAAGTTCAAACTAATTATACGGAGCAGTTTACAACTAATATGGTATAATTAAATTTTTTATTTCTTAGTCATTTAAATCTGAATAAATACTAATTACTTTTTTAATTCTTAGGTATTTAAATGTCGCGAAGAATTAATTCAATGGGCACGAGCAGTTGGGCGTGCAGTTGGATTTGTTTTGACGATTGCAAGTTCGAATTAAGGTGAATTTGGTCAGAAGCCTTACTTGCTTATGCAATGTGAGCGAAGTGGACATTACCAGTCGATAAAGATTTCGTCGATGAAGACTGGTACTAGAAAATGCAATTGTCCATTTCGTTTGAAAGGCATTAAATTAAAAGTCGGGAATGATTGGGTATCAATGGTCGTCTGCGGGATCCATAATCACCCTGCTGCGTATTACATGGAAGGTCATTCGTACGCTAGCAGATTATCAAAGGATGAAACATGCATTATGATTGATTTGTCCAAAATTTTAGTGAAGCCACATGACATACTATCCACATTGAAGGCGAGAGATCCACTCAATGTGTCAACCATAAAAACCATTTACAATGCTCGTAAAAAACATTGAGTGGTAGAAACTACATGGAGGTCTCATATGCAACAATTAATGTTTAATCTCAATAAGCATGATTACATTTCGTGGCATAGAAGTCATGGTGAGTCAAACGAGCTTCAAGATTTATTTTTTGCTCATCCTTGTTCACTTGATTTGTTATGTGCTTTTCCTTACATACTTCTTATGGACACGACGTACAAGACTAATAGGTTCAATATGCCACTTTTTGAAATAGTCGGTGTTACATCAACACAGTTGATCTTTTTTGTTGCATTTGTATTCATTCAGTTCGAGAAAGAGGACAATTTTTCATGGGCATTACGTTGTTTGCGTTCTACTATGGACAGGTGTTCATTATAGCGAGTGGTGCTGACTGACAGAGATTTAGCATTAATGAAGGTTGTGGATCGCGTTTTCCCCAAGTCGACCGCTTTGCTGTGCAAATGGCATATTGGGAGGAATGTATTAACAAATTGTAAGAAGCTATTTGAAAAGCATGTATGGGAGAGTTTCTACTTCAAGTGGTTTTATATAGTGGACTCTGATGCCACTGAAGAGTATTCCAAGAAGTTGCTGACTATTGAGCAATCATTTTCGCAGATATCCTAAAGCACTCAATTACATCAAAACGATATGACTGAATAAATATAAGGAGAAATTTGTGAAAGCGTGGACCAACAGATCAATCCATTGCGGTGACAGGACGACGAATCGAGCTTAAAAGTCAACATGCAAGGTTGAAAAGGCATTTATGTAATTCAATGGCCAATTTTGAGTCCGTATGGTCACATGTTTATAATCTATTGGAGGCACAATCCACATCCATTAAAGCATCGTTGGAACGAAGTGTCAATCTTGTGCGGCATGATCTCGGGCACTCATTGTACGACGAACTGAGATGTTTTGCTTCTTGTTCTGCAATATATCACATTTTAGAAGAAACAAAACGTTCTCCTATTGTTGGGGATGATCTTGAAATTTGTGGTTGTCAAATCCGATTAAGTTACGGTTTGCCATGTGCACATGAAATCTATACATATATCTCGGAGGGTCGTCCAATTCCACTATCTTCTATTGATTTGTTCTGGAGGAAGCTGGACTTCATGCCTACTACTACAGTAGAGGATGATGATTTAAACTGCAATGTTGAGTTAGAATTGCTGGCCGACCAATTTAGAAAAAAACCTTGGTTAGGCAAACTTCGGTGGTTATAAAAATTACGTGAAATTATTAATCTTTCAACCACTTTACTTGCAGAGCCAGAGGTGAAGAAGCAAGGTCGTGGACGACCTACTTCAACGAAAAAAGATATTACATCAACTCGAAGAGATCCATCAGGATTTGAATATGCTGAGGCTAATGATTTGTTTTTTGTACCAGGCAGGCATAGTTTTGCATTATCTTATGTTCCCCCAGCGCCACAACCTTGAAGATTTTCTACTGATATGCAGCTGGAGTTTGGTCAACATAAGAGCAGTGACCAGTTTCCTACTATTGTACATCCTAACTTTGGCCAGTATAGTTACATGGACCAGTTGCATACGGATTTGCATCCAGAGTTTGGCTCATGTAGTTACGTTGACCAATTTCCTGTTGAATTGTACCCAAATTTTGGCTTACATAGTTATGTTGACCAATTTTCTACTGATTTCTATTTAGAGTATGGCTCACATAGTTACGTCCACCAGTTTCCACCTCATTTGCTTCCGTATATTACATCTGTGACCGATGTCATTACTGATGGAAATTGCGGGTTTCGTAGCGTCGCTATGGCTTTACGTATGGATGAAGGTCAAAATGCATGGACTATTGTAAGGTATGGTATGCTAACTGAGCTAAACAACAATGTTGATGAGTATGCATCCTTATATGGAAGTTACAAAAGTCTTTCGCACATAAGAGAAGCGCTGACATTTTTTGAGACAGATAAGCCTGCACCATTGTTTCATTGGATGAATTTGCCGGACATGGGTCACTTGATTGCGTCGTGGTATAATGTGGTTTTCATTTTAATTAGTGAATCACAGAGCATGACATTTCTTCCTCTACGGTCTGCACCACCACCACTATAGAACAACATGTAATTTGCATTGGACATGTCAATCAGAATCACTTTATGGAGGTATCCTTGGTTCTCAATCCTCCAATGCCCCCTATCATGATCAAATAGGGTGCATACAAACGCCAATGTGCAGCACAATGAGCTTTAATTTATGAACAAAACTTAGAAGACTACAGGCGGATATGGAATCCATCTACTGTATCCCAACCTACTATACATTTGGATTCTGATTAGTATTGTTTGAAGACTATTTTGTTGTTGATTTTACTTAATATTGTTCGAAGCCAATCTAGACCATCCATTGCTTTTTTTTTTTTTTTTTTTTTTCACTTAGTAATTTTGACTGTGTTTGATTTAGTAATTTTTCATTTTTCGTTATAATTTATTGTTATTTTAACATTATCTATTTAATAATTTTTTAAATCTTTCTTAATCAAAAGATAACCACAAATTGTAAGATATAATCCTAAAAAAAGTAATAATAATAAAAAGAAAAAAATACGATTTAGAGAAAAAAAAGAAAAGTAATAATAATAAAACAAAAAAAAAAGAAAAAAATATGATTTAAACAAAAAAAAATAAAAAATATAAGTAATAATAATAAAACAAAAAAAGAGAGAAAAAATACGATTTAGACAAAAAAATTCAAAAAATATAAGTAATAATAATAAAACTAAAAAAAATAAAAAAATGCGATTTAGACAAAAAAATATCAAAAATTATAAGTAACAATAATAAAACAAAAAAAAAATAGAAAAAACAGATTTAAACAAAAAAAACCAAAAAATATAAAGCACACAAAAAAAATCTAAAAAAGTTTGTCAATCACATCATAAAGTAAACAGAATAAAAAAAAATAAACAAAATAAAATTAAAAAATATAAAATTAAAAAAATTTATCGTCTCCTTCAAATCCATTAACCGGACCATGATAATAAAAAAATAAAGTAAAAAAAAGTTTAATAAAAAAATTAAAAAAATATTTGACAAGCCGCCCTTACCTTGGCTCACTTGTCCCTTTCAAATCTCTCATAATTATTTGTATGAAAAGGGAGAAAAAATATACTTCAAAAGTCAAATAAAAAGCATCAACTTACAAGTTTTAAAAAAAACCGTGCATCTGCATATAGTAAAAATGCATATGTGTTTAGATGCACTCATGGAAGTAAAGCCATTGGACTTTGGGATCTTAAAATTACGGTCTAAGATAATCTGCACCATGGGAACCGGCCCCTTCTCCCAAATGTTCAAACCTCAACATCTTTTTCCCTCCTTTGATTGTCATGCACCAAGGTGTGCTAGCTCCACATATGGACTCATTGGACCCATGTAGAACATTCAATAGAGCTACTTATAAAGCACATACATATAAATTTTGGAAAAAAAATTCAAACTGCTTATTTTAACATGTGAAGACAATTTGCAATAATTCTATAGAAAAGAACTAAAATGCATAAATACCAGCCAATATTTTCTTTCCATTTATTGTATTTTTTTTTTCCCTTTTTCAGTTTTCTCCAATTGTTTCTAGCCTATCATCTGTCTCACTCTCATCACTGCTCATGTACTGTGTCCATGATGACTCATAAATGTTGACAAGTGTATGTAACTGATTTTAGTATAACCCCAGTTGAGACAGCATATATGCCTCTCATAAGGACCACTATACCCAACCATGATATCATGAGACCCTTTGTTAATTGATTTAGTATTTCTTTTTGTGAAATAATCTCAGATGGTGGTTTTTTTTTTTTTTTTTTTTTTTTGAAGTTTTGTTTCATTTGCATCAGTATTTCTTTTGACTTTCTAACTGAGTCAAGGTTTGGCCGAATCTCCTAGTCAACTCGGCCCAATATCCAACTTTGTGGGGACCTCAAAAACTGCAGTGTGGGACCTACCAAATCAGAGAAGATTTGCTGCAATGTTTAGACCAGCAAAAGTTAATTGAATCCTGAACCTGCTCACTAACCATGCCACTGGCAAAGATGCCTCCTGAAGCATCAATAAAGATGGAGCCACAAGCATTAGTAGAGGGGATGCAACTGAAAGGGGAAAAAATTCACTTGCCAAACAATAAATGTCTCTTGCCCGGCAGCAGTGCGAGACCCAAACAAAGTCAGACAAACCCAGGATTTTCATGTTGGATTTGGAGCAGGCTCAAAATTTTTATCTGGATTTTGAAAGCGTACACAGATCCAACGGGGGCGCCCACGCTCCCAAACCTTGTATGTAGCTCAGCGGGGTTTAGTATACCTCACTAAAAAGTCATTGCTGCCATCAATCCCACATAACACAGTTGTGTTTGATTGTGTGTGCTGTGGAGTGTATAACAACATGGCTAGTTGTGATTTGGCTCCATCATGTTATAATGTTGTTTGAGCATTTTTGGTGGGCCACATAGTATTCCTTCATTAGATGGCAGTGGGTCCCACTGCGATTTTCGTCATTCTACCCAACCAGAATAAGACATGCATTTTTTAAACCGCTGTTAAAATCTCTAATTATGTCAAAACTGACCTACATTTCAAGTAATAGAAGTGGTAACACTCTGTCAACAAACCTTATGAGAAATTTTCTATTTGGAGCATTGAAACAAAGGCAGGACTATTTGGGAATCGCCCAAAGCAACTCCTGCTCCTATAGCCCCTGCTAGGGATCGATCCTGGCAGGGTGGTTTTCAATTACCTCTTCAAGTAACTGGCCAACTTAGAAAAAAAAGGCAGGGACTATTTATTATATGAATTTTTTTATGGCATTGGTCAGAACCTACAAACCTATTAAAAGTCAATTTCGCCGTTAGGTATATTAAGTTAAGCTCCAATTTATTGCCGTGAATCTCATGGTGTACATTATAACAACATACTCATAGTTGAATGGTGCTGGTATATATAATATCACATGCATGCCCAGGGTTCAATTCCTGGATTTTCAGATTAAAAGTAAGACTACTAATAATTAGTCCAACTTACAAAAAGAAAAGAAAAAGAAAAAAAAATTGCTTGCCCATTCAAGAAAATCCTGGCTCTACCTTCGGTTACTTAAACATTTAAATCAACTGCTATTCAATGGAAGGTGAGGATCATGGAGTAAATCGATGATGGATGAAGAAAATCTACACTGATGAGAATGAAAAATTGGAGCCAAGCTAGAAGAATGAAATAAGGAAAGTTTGATTTCTTTTTTTTTTTAATTCTTATTTATAGTTTGAAAGCCAGGCTTGGAGAGATAATGGAGGGCCGCCAGGTCAATTTTGAGCATGGGTTTGAGTGATAAGACAGGAAATGGAAAAGATGGTATAGAAAAAGTTAAACGAAAGGATTGGATCTCCTGTTTGGACCAACGAGGAATGCAACATGGAGGAGAGTATTTTTTTTTATTCATCAGGAGATGGGATGTGACATCTCTCCCCCGTATGGCACTTCTGATTGGTCCAAACAGGTTTCCCTGCTTGGTCCAAACGTGGGATCCGTTTTCTAAAAGAAAACTGTTATCTTATGAGCGGATTGCATGAGCTCCATGAGAGCCATCTTTTATCAGTGCAACTCCTCACACTCCGTGCCGTCCTATGATGTGGCATGATCATGATGCCCTTTTTTATACTCATCGAGTCATTACCACTGTTGGATTGAATTTAAAAAAATAAACTGCGGTTAAAACGCTATAAAATTTAAAGCTATTAAATCAAAGGCTAGGATAGAAGGCAAGTCTCAACTCAATAGCAAAGAGGGATCTCACCTTAATACCCACATAAGGATTGATCCTTGCCCGGACAGGACTCATAGTAGGCTTTCCACCAATGCTCCATACTAGTAGAAATATAAGGCCTTGGATAATCTAATAAGGCTAAGTTTTTTTGACTGACCCATATTTATAAGGTCATTCCATATGCCCTCCTCCTAGTGGTAGGCATGCATCTAAGTGGACTCAACAAGATGAAATGCATGTATATGGTATGCGAACGGCTCTTCGGTGAGCATTTTAACAAAATGTAAATAGAAAAAAAGAGAATGGCTACGTGATGTGGAGTTCAATAATGGATAATCGAGAAGACGTGGGGTTGGAGGGCGGCCAAATTGAATGGCCATATTGAGATGAGTTGGAGCAAGTAGAACAGCGAGCAGAGACCAACCAATGCAATTTGACCAAGTCATCTCGACTTAACTAATTACACTGTGACCGACCAACTCAACCCAAACCTAACTTGTTAATTAATGTTTCTTGTTACCCTTTTAACTACGATAATTGTAAATTAAGGTTATGAGTTACCCTTTTAACTAAAATAATATTTTCCCCTTTTGGCTTTGGAGGACTCAAAACTCACGCACTGGTCGTAACCATCAGAGCTGCAACTAAGGTGAGTTTTGAATACATTTTCAACCTAATTAACAAATAAGAGGGGTTTGAATTGAGCCCATATTTGTGACCCATAATACTCAACTCAACTAATATAAAAACCGGCCCGATCTATTACTATTTGAGATGATAGAATTTTTTTTTGCATCAGTACCTTTTTCTAGTGCATCATGCATGTTACTTCACCAAAATTCTAAGAACTCATGTCTGGGGGGATTTTATATTCTCCAAAAGTTGTTCCCTGCCTATTTCTTTACTGGAATTCATAGAATGCATGTCTGGAGAATTTTGAAATCCCCCCATGATTAATGGAGAGTGATTGGGTTGGCTAATAGGTTCTTCTCAACACTAGTACGAAGGAATTGAGAAATTCGAATGGTTTCATTTTTTAAAAATAACCAGGCTTAGCGCATCTCCAAGAGATACCTTAAATTTGGATATGCCTTTTTAAAAATGAAGGCTGATGTGATATATGTAATTTGGCTACTCCAAGAGAGATGTCAAATGTAAATGCAAGTGGGCCCATGATCATTATTTTATGAGCTTTTTATATATACCCCCCTAAAGTTTGTAGGATTGGCTCCTGAGGTTTTAGTATTTGCAAATAGGTCAATGCATTTTCATTTTAATACCTTTTGTGTTCCCAAAAATCAACAGTCTTCCAACCACCATAGGTTTTTAGAGCGATCTTTTATCTTTATCTGCGTAATTTCAAAAGCTTGGACTCAATTTTCTTTATAAAACATATAACATTAACAATTGCACTTAGTGAGAGAAAATAGCCTCACATAATTTCTTTTTATCAATTCAGGGCTCATTTCATTAAATCCTAATAGATCATGACATACTTATATTTGGTTATGATTTATTCAATCCATACATGACCCACCGTTGAATTGATGAAAGTTTCAAAATACATGATTATGCTTCATGTGTATAAATATTAGGGGAACATGCAAATGTAAAAAAAAAATTAATTAATTTTTTGAATATGTGAGGGGAGTTGTGTTTGCCTCAATGTAAAAGAAATGTTGGGGGAAAGGGGCAAATGTAATATATATATATATATATATATATATTATTTTTAGAATTTGTGGGGGGAGGAGAGAATTTTAAACTTTTCTCAGATATGAATGGGGGATTTAGTCCCTAGGCCCTTGTACCTGAGTCCACCCCTGGTCATGTGCACGAGAGTTATTGAAAGAAACCATTAGAACTTAAGATAAAATAATGGATGTAAGGACAAATATGTCATTTATATAAAAACCCAATACAAATCTCATAGTGGCTGGTCATTCTTGTTAAGAATATTGATTTTAGAGACATGAAAGGTATTAAAAAGAAAAGCAGAGCCTATTTACAAATACTAAAACCTCATGGGCCTATTTACAAATTCTACAAACCTTAGGAGGATATATACAAAAAGCTCTTATTTTATTCAAAAGAAAGATTTGCACCCCAAAAATTCAAATATAAATAGGCCATCACCATTATTTTATTCAAAAGAAGAATTTGAAGTATGCTTATGGTATGCCAAATTTAGCATATCATCATTTACTTCAAATGTCATTTATGATATAAAGTATCTATTGGAGACAATTTCAAACCATATGGTGAGGGAATGATGGACATGAATATTGCCATATATATATATATATATATATATATATAAAACACGAGGAATTCTCAAAAACTCCCCATTTAGAAAAAGGGAGTTTTTGCCCCATTTTACGTGTCCAATGAGACTTTGCACCTTACATAGGTAATATATTGGAAAAAAAAAGAGATTTTGGAAATTTTAAATTTCTTATCCGCATTTAACTTGATGATGACATGTGTCATAGCTATATGGGCTTAGAAAAAGGTTTTTTTTTTTTTTTTTTTATAGCGCCCGGAGAGTTTTGTAGCGCTCCTATATATATATATATATATATATATGAGAGATGCTCCTGTGAGAGATATCTCTCACCTTAAATGAGAGATTGTAAGGAAGCCCTTACATCCATATCTAATGCCAAAACCTTAAATGTGAGAGCCACTACCCATATCTCTCATATAAGGTGAGAGATATCTCTTATAGATATAATTTGCATGATCTTATGCATTAATTGCATTATCATAGGCATGTGTTCAGATTTATATAGTAAGAAGATTTGGAACTTTGGATACCTTGGGCAGAGTATGTGGAACTCCAATTTGGGGTCTACCTATTGATAATTCACATCGTTTGGAATTGTTTTCATCATCTATAAGATGATTAATAGTATGATTAGCATATGATCTTATCCATTTTTAACATTATTAAAATCGTGTGCTAGTCTTTGAGTAGGATGGACTTTTTTTTTTTTTATGATTGAAGTGATATTTGAGAATATGTGTTAGGAGGAAATGCTGAAAGTTACTAGAATGGAATGAGTAAGCTAGTCTAATAATCAATGCACAGCGGATGTAAACAACCAAATAAAATAGATCTAGCAAATATATCTATCAACGAATCACCACAATAAGGCAAAAATAAACTTAACGTGGAAACCCTTTCTGAGAGAAAAACCACGATCAGAAAAGTTAATAATTATTGAACAGTTATAAGATATACTTACCGTCCTTTATCTCAGTCAGTACGTTGATTTAAGGACTGTAGTTGTTCTTGCACAACTCCTTGCTACCACGATCACTCGCCGCACACCGCTCCCTGTGCTTGATCCCCCTTCAATACCTTGAAACCAAGATGCACAATCTTCCACAAAGAAATAAAAGTTTCAAACATTTTAGAGAAGTCTTTCAGAACAATCTCTCAATTACTATAGAGAATAATTCCCTTCCTAAGATCTTTCCTTGTCATAATTATGAGAGAGGTGGTGAATACCTTTGGGTTGAGAAAAAACACTTAATTTATAACTCCAAATCCGTGCACAAGATTTTCAATAATAATCCACTTAGAATATCAAGTATCCTCAAACTCTTACAAAGAGTTCGGATCAGACTGGACTTGGTCTGCCTCGCTCACTGTAGCGAGCCTTGTCTCGGGTAAACCCTCTGTCTCCGAATTAAGACCCTGACAAATGCCATTATTGTGAAGAGTAATAATAATAGGTGGGGCACAAGAGTTAGACACAAACCATTTAAGGGTTTTGGACTCATTCTCAGCTTTAGCAGGCTTACACTGACAGTGTGGTGGGGTTCATTGACATGCCCAAAAGAAAAGAAAAAATTTTTTTTTGGAGTGCTGGCTATATGTTTATAGGTAGGGCCCAAAACTTTTTTATAGCAACCAAACCAAATTTAGGTGGTCTGCGTGCCACTCCCCATTCCATCTACACCCGATTTTTTATTTTTATTTTTTGAAATATTACTATATATGCATTAAATTTAAAGCTACGATCCACATTGATGATTTCATTTCTTTTGAAGAGAAAATTTAACTTAATTAGGTCCCACTTGGATATTTGCAAAATGAAAGATTTAAATACTATTATAATAGAATAAGATAATATAATAATCATCATTATATTATTTCGCACTATGAGTTTTTGAAGAATACAACAAATTTTATATTGAGTCATTTGGAAGTCATTACATAGCGTGATAATACGTTAGGAAAAAAAAAATTTAAAATAAAAAAATACATTTTGAATTCTTGAGTAGAGGAGAGTTTGTTATTACATTATAATCACTTATAACATTAATGGGGCCTGCCTCTAATATACAAACCACTCAAACCCACCTTTTTCATCTTGTTGATTCATTAAAAAGATTTCTCTCTGATTACTCTTATAAAACACCAAAAGACTGATTTAGCATCTAATTGAAATAAGTAAAAATTCAAATCACATGCTTTACATATCATCTTTTTGATGGACGGTGGAATGACTCCAATTGACATAAAATTTTCTTTCACAATATAAAAAGGGTTCACCACCACCTTCAAACCCAAAGAGAAGGGCGGACCCAGGAAATTCAACTTGGGGGGCTCCATGTAAAAGAGATATTGCGGAAGGTGAAAATGTCAAAGAAAATTACATTAATTTTTAGAAAATGCAGGGTGTTTTTTTAAAAGCTTCAATTATGAGTGGGGGCTTCCGGGCCTAGACCCATGTACCGGGGTCCGCCCTGGCCCAAAGGAAACAAACTATAGCTCATATCTACAATCACCATGGTCACCATCACCCCTATAGCCACACCATCGCAAATGTCATTATTATCGAACTACCATCATCATTGTTACCATTATGAACGCCAACACCTAGTGGCGGAGTCTGGTTTTTCTCTTAGAGTGGAATTTTTTTCTTAACGAGGAATTTGAGAAACAACTTAAAAAGAATAATTTTTTTATGATGGAAAAATATATATATATATATATATATTAATTTTTAAAATTTGTTGGGGGATGAGAGAATTTTAAACTTTTCTCAGATATGAATAGGGGATTTAATCCCTAGGTCTTGGGTCCACCCCTGGTCATATGCATAAGAGTTATTGAGAGAAACCATTAGGACTTAAGATAAAATAATGGATGTAAAGACAACCCAATACAAATCTCATGGTGGCTGGCTATTCTTGTTAATAATATTGATTTTAGAGACATGAAAGGTATTAAAAAGAAAAGCATGACTATTCACAAATATTAAAACCTCATGGGCCTACTTACTAATTCTACAAACCTTAGGGGGATATATACAAAAAGCTCTTATTTTATTCAAAAGAAACATTTGCACCCAAAAATTCAAATACAAATAGGCCATTACCATTATTTTATTCAAAAAGACAAAGAAAAAAAAAAAAGAATTTGAAGTATGCTTTATGGCATGCCAAATTTAGCATACCACTATTACTTCAAATGTCATTTAGGATATAAAGTATAAATGGAGACAATCTCATGTTTCAATTAGAATTGTTGGTGGCTGACATGATCATTTGAAGTTTCGGTTGGAGTTGCTCTTATTTGTGATCAAAGAAGAATTAAAATAAAGTAGTGCATTCATTATTCATTTCCCAACATACCCATACATCAAATGGCATCACAAAAATCTCATGAAATCACTTTCTTGAGATCCTCATTTCCACCACCACCGCCACCAAATGCTATCTCCTTCATCTTCTCAACAAACTCCCTCGTGAACCTTTCATGGGTCTCTTCATCACTCAAAAACTCCCTCACCTTCCTGTGATTCTCTCTAATTGTCTTTCCGGGCTCTTCCGCCGCCTTCTTCATCACCATCTCAATCGCCTCACAGAGGTCCTCTCGCCGGAAAAACCCATTATCATCATCCCTATCCACCTCCACTCCGGCCTTCAGGTCGCCGGCCACCAGCCTCGCATTCATGAACTGATCGCCCTTCTGCGGCACCAGCACCAGCTGGCAGTCGTTCACCACCGCCTCCGTGATGGAGCTCAGCCCCGCATGGCAGACGTAGCACCCCACGCTAACGTGCGCCAGGATGTGGAGCTGCTGCACCCACCCCACATGGACGATCCCCCTGTCCTTCACCCTCTCCTGGAACCCCTCCGGCAGGTGTCCGGCGATGTCGCCGGAGTTTTCCCCGGAGGGGAAATTCAGCGCCACCAGAAACGGCGCACCGGTCATTTCCAACGCCAAGACCAGCTCTTTTATCTGGTCGTCGCCGAGGAATGTCTCGCTGCCGAACGAGCAGTAAACGACGGATTTTTCCGGGAACTTGTCGAGCCAGTCAGCCCATCGCCGGTCGAGATCACCGACGGGTCGGCCGGCGACTACCGGACCGGCGAGAAGAACCGGTTTCCGGAACTGGGTCTTGACGAAATTCACGTAAGCCGCCTCCATTTCCATGCAAGTTTTCATAACGATGCCGGTGCACCCTTCCATGCATGCACCGACACGTTCGAAGATGCTTGGGCCGTCGAATCTCTTGAAGATGTAGGTGAGGTCTCTTGCCTCATGGGTGCTGAGCCGGGCGGTGGAGGTGGAAGCCGGGAAGCCGGGCGGCGGGAGCTTGAGGTCGTCCACGGTGGGGGGATTGTGTGAGGGCGGAGAGAGGCGGGCTGGGACGGTGCCGTAGGCGGTGGAGAGGGCGGAGAAGACAGAGAAGAAGAGGGTTTTGATTTGGAGAGGGGCGGCGACGGAGGGGATCCAATTGAGGCCGAAGTCGAAGAGGATGAGGTGGGGGCGGAGGGAGGAGAGGAGGGCGGCGATCTGGGGTTTCATGGAGTCGACTGCTTTTTTGATGAGCTCGGCCATGTGGGGGGTCATCTGGTCCGTTGTTTCGATCCCTGGTGGGAGGCCATCAACGGCTGGGATTGTGAGGGGGATGATGTTGATGAGGTGTGGGGAGTGGAGGGATGATCTGATCCGTTGGATGGTTGATGGGGGACAGAGGAAGGAGATTTTGATGCCATGGAGGGAGAGCTTGTTGGAGAGTTGGACGAAAGGACTGATGTGGCCGAATGCAAACCATGGCAGCATGGCCACGTGAAGCTCCTGTCCATTCATCCTATTGAGATTTCCTCTTCCTCTGCCTCTCTCCCTCTCTCTCTCCCTCTCTCTCCCTTTTGGTAGGTGTATCGTTTGTGTATCACTTCCCATTTTATGAGGAATTTTATAGGAAGAGGCTGTGTACAAGATCCCCAAGTGCTGACCACAAACTTTCCCTTGAATAAGTAAAAATTCAAATCACATGCTTTACACATCATCATTTCGACGGTGGAATTGACTCCAATTGACATAATATTTTCTTTCTTAATATAAGAAGGGTTCACCACCACCTCTCAACCCAAAGAGAAGCGCGGACCCAAGAAATTCAATTTGGGGGACTCTACGTAAAAGAGATATTGTGGAAGGTGCAAATATAAAAGAAATTTACATTAATCTTTAGAAAATGTAGGTATTTTTTAAAAAAACTTCAATTATGAGTAGGGGCTTCCGGGCCTAGACCCATGCCCGGCCCAAAGGAACAAACCATACCTAATATCTACTATCACCACGGTCACCATCACCCCAATAGCCACACCATCGCAAATGTCATTACCATTAGCAGTATAGCACTACCATCATCAATGTTGCCATTATGAATGCCAACACCTAGTGGCGGAGTCAGGGTGTTCTCTTAGGGTAGAATTTTTTTCTTAGCGAGGAATTTGAAAAACAACCTAAAAAGAATAATTTTATGATGATGAAAAAATGATGTAAAAAACTTAACAAATTAATCAATTAGCATAATATATATATATAAACAAAAATCATATATTCAATCCAATTTAACTCAGAAACTAGTATAAATTAATATCCTCAAGAATGATAAAAATGATGAACTTATATTGCTCTACATCTAACAACATTTAATAATAGGCCCAAAAGAAAAATTTACTTGTGAGCACATTATTTGAAGTAACTATATTGTGAAAAGCCCATGATAAAATGATTTGAGTGTCCCATGACCATCTGCCTTCTGCTAGGGGTGTAACGGTTCAATTAACTAATCAATTTGGAAAAACCGTTAACCGAACCGTAACCGCGGTTTTCAGTCTTTTAAAACTGTAAACGTACCCACAAAAACCATAGAAAACTGTAACCGCGGTTAACCGTATTAAACGGTTCGATTACGATTAATAACCGTGGAATGCCTTCCTCACATAAAGAGATAAATGTGAATGATTGAAGGTAAAATAATACATAAGGAGCAATTGAATAAGGTAAGAAATATTTCATTCAGCTCCTTATTTTTTTCTTTTATTTGTAAACGGATTCGTGCGGTTAACTGAACAGTATCATACGGTTTGTTTCGGTTAATAACCATAAATTATTCTGAAAAACCGTAACTAAACCGAATTATGCAGTTTTTAAATTTCATTAACCGTAATCATAATTGAACCGTGAAATATGATTATTAAGTGCAGCTCGATTTGATTAGATGGTTTTTTTATTTTTCTTTTTTTACACCCATACTTCTGGCGGTCGTGGAATGTGGGTTGCATCTACCTCCAAGCTTATAATCAGTTTCCCACATGCCGATTGGTGGTTGTGGATTTCACCCACCTCTCTCCACGGACTGACAATATATGAAATGCAATTTATGGCACTGCCACAGTCCAACATCTTGGCAAGCAACTTGTCTCTACATCCAGATCCTGTTTGGATTAATCGGGTGCCAAATGGGGGAAAGGATGTCAAATCAGGTGACATCCCATCACCTCCATTGAAAAAAAAAAAAAAAAAGAAAAAAACCTCTACACCATGTGAACTCCCGATTAGTCCAAAGAGAAGATCCGTTTCCCTTGTCTCTGTATGGAACTCTCAACAGCCAACACCTTTACTTAGTTCCTTTCTGCATTGTGATTTTTATCCTCTACTCTCTTTTTTCTCCTTCTTTCCCTTTGTTTTTTTGAGTTATTATGGATTCTGAAGCTTCCAGCATGTGTTTGCAGCATTATACAGTAGAAAGTCGAATATGTCATGAAACCCACAGTCCATCTGCTGATTTCGAACTAATTAGGGTACCTTGTCTTCATCAAATATACTTTTGTTTCAGAAAAATAAAAAATCATGGTTGGTTATTTTATTTTCATGTTAGTACATTCTCTAGGGGGCCTATTATGTTTTACTTGTTTGAGGTTCAAACAGATGAAATGGGGTACATCTCACTTCTCAGTTCTCACCCGAGTACTTTTAGATTACTAGTGACTATTTTCTCTTTTCTACTCCAACAAGCAGTGATGTAGCTAGTATTAAATTTTCTTAACCAACCATTCCTACTAAAATCTTAATCTATTAATAGAGGCGGTACAAATAATTTTCAATGCTCCCTCTTAGGTGGAATCCACACCGCAATACTCCCCTCTAGGTAGGAACCGGTCGGCGTGCTTTTGACGACACACATTTTTTTTCGGCGCCGCTCCTCATAGAATTGGAACTCACGACCGGCTTATGATTAGCTAGGGAAATTTAATATGGTATCAAAGCCAACCGATCGCGAGTTTGAATTCCAGGAGGAATAACTTGGCGCGAAGAAAAAAAAAATGCATGTCACCAAAAGTGCACCGACTCACCCAAGGGGGAGTATTGAAAAATATTTATGCCGTCTTTATTAAAACTTATAGGTATTAGCAGGAATGGTTAGCTAAGGCAATTTGATTGCCATTTGTTGGAGTGTAGGAGAAAACTCCAAGAAAGATGAGGGTTGAAGTTGAATCGGTTAGCAGCCAGGCAGTTTCAACAGCTCTCCCTCTCATCCATTTCCATGTAAACCCTAATGCTATCAAAACCTGCACGATTCAAGCAAAAAAGAAGAAAAAAAACTACACGATCATGCCTTCTAATTTAGCGCTTTAATTTTACTGTTTTTTTTTTTTTTACCTCAGCCAAGGGGGCTGGGACCCAAGAGATAGCCTGTATACACACGGAAAGGTAGCCCACTCGAGTGGAAGGAGATCCGCACAAGTGGGAAAGAAGCCCGCACAAGCGGGAAAATGTGTACCTTGGGTTTGAACCCCGGACAACTAGGTAAGAACTGATGCTCTTTACCATTCGGGTAAGGAGTCGTTCTTATTTTACTGTTAATAGCAGTTGAGAACGACTACTTACCTTACTAGTAAGTGGCAGCAGTTCTCACCTGGTTGCCCATGGTTCAAACACTGGGTACGCAGTAAGTGACGACAGTTCTCACCTAACCCTGGGTATACCATTTTTTTTCACTTGTGTGGGCTTTCTTTCCGTTTGTGTGGATTTCTTTCCAATTTGTGTGGGCCTTTTTCCTGTGTGTGTGAGCTCTCTCTTGGATCCTAGCCCCCTTGATTGGGTTACCAATTTTATTTTTTTTTGGTTAACAGCTGTTAACATGCACCTATGGGTGGTACTTTTGAAATGAATATTTACGAGGGGCTTCTTCTTTGGGTCACCCTATAACCTCTGCAATGGGATGATCCCAACCTTCCAATTTGGGTCTCCTCTTTTGCATAATACTATAGTTAATCTTCCAGTTTACATTAGGTTGCAAGTATCATCAGGTGTGGAAGAGAAGATGAGAACATATCGTGGCCTCTGAATTTCTAAGATTTTCTGATGGGAATCACCTTGATGCATGTTGATCAAGCTGCAATTAAATTAATACAAAGTGGAGATGATGTAATAGAACTATTACAGTTCGAGTCAGAAGAGGAAGTACAATACCACATTAAAAAAAAAAGAAGACTAACTGCTATTAGGGCCCATATCAATACCACAAGGGTGGAGTAGAGCTGTGGGAGAGAGCAGCAGCACTGTGATTCCTTACAATGCATATCTTTATAGAGGGTGAGGACTATACTATGAAAAGATGTTTCTTTATAAAATTATTGTGTGACCTTTCTTTATTGAAATTTTAACTCTTCATTCTCTTCTAATTGTATATTGATGAGGGAAAGGGAACCAACCCTAAAAAGGAGCCATACTATCATAAAAGGACTTCTTTATGATCTTTATTGAACATAGGCATCTCATAGTCATAATTGATGAGGTTATTGTGAACTTAACATTTATTATATAGCCAGCATGATATCGATTTCAAGTCTCACATAGACTTCATGAATGTAATTGTATCATGTAGCCACATTAATGGTTGAGATATCGATTGATAACTACCTTTAAATGAGTTGATCACCATAACTATACCACCTTTTTACCCCACTTAATCAAATGTGGGGTTCTTCAGATGCCAGAGAGACCTTATTGTCCTGTACCATACATATGACATCATGCATAAATATGTGTATGTGTCTTGAAACAGAGGTGTAGAATTGATGAGGGAAAAGTTATTCAAGATTTATGTCCTTTTCACTTGTGATAATGGAAAGTAAGATTAATATCACCTAGGAATGAGACAGTCATAGGCTAGCAGCAGTGCCCCAGCATTTAGTTAAACACTAACCTGTTTTTTTTTTTGTGCATATACACTGACCCATGTGACCAGGAAAGCAGAGAATGGGTGGTACATGGTCTAGTCGCAAGTTGTAGTAACTCGAGTAAAATTGAAATGGAAAGGGATTTTGGAAAATATATCCCTGAAACTAGAAACAATGCTGAAAAACAAAGCTGAAGATTCATAAATTGCCATAAAATAATCTTCCCTTTAAGAGGGAAATTTCTCGACAGATGGCCCTTGCATGAAAAAGGGGCCGTAATTCGGGCAGCACAACGGGTCCGTCAGCTCATTTTCGTTTTTTTTAGAATCATGAGAGGAGCGACGTTGACGTTGTCCTTTCTCGTTTCTGCGTTGCTTCCCATCCCTTCCTCATCAAGTCCTCCATTACCTTATCGCATCGCCCCGTCTCTTCCAGATGATTGAGATTCCACTTAAGTTTCTGTAAAACGAAGAGTGCAAATCAAAACAAGTCTTCAGTTAGCAGGGTTGGTGCAGAGAAACGCAGAAACACAGGAAGGTAAGGCTGTCTGAATCGGTTTTTGACCATCACAGGGTGTTGTGTACGTATGAGAGAAGATGGTTGGAAAGTTGAGGATCCAGACATCTGAACTCGTCTTCACCGGAGAAGATCTGAGAAGGGCAGCACTTGCTGCCGGTGATTACAGAGGCGATCCAGGAAGATCCCAGGGGCCGGTTCATGTGCACGAACAGAGAGTTGGTAGGCTATCGGTTTGCATGTCACACCGCCACCGGAGAAGGAGGGTGGGCCTCTACCATTCACGAGAGCAGGGGCGAACCTATGTATGGTGTCCTGAGTCCGCCACTGCACGAGAATACCACCACCAATTGTTTCCACCTCCAGTTGTTTCTACCTTCAAGCACAAACGCTTACATGGAGAAGGAAGCAACGTTGTCCTATTCTGTACACTATCTGATTTGGACTTTAACTGTTGTGTTGATGTCGGACCATCCAATGGATTTAAAGAACGTCCTCCTGACTGCACAGTTGCATGCATATCTATTCATGTCTTGTCCAAGAGCTGATCTACTTCCTCCTGACGCTTCTGAATGGAAAAGACGGTAATAGAGGACTTGGATGAGGAAAAGATGGGGAGCGACCGTCAACATTCTAAAAAAAACGAAACTGAGCTAACAGACCACCTCGTTTGTGCTGCCCGAATTGACAATCTTAGAAAGTCCAATTTATTTCTAACAAATCTGTCTTAGAAACAGATAAAAAAGAATCTGCCTTAGCATGAAATATGAATTTTAGCAAAACTGGAACAATTACTTAACTTACCAACTATAAGAATCATGAAAATGTATCCACAACACAGTAACAATATCAGGTCTAAAAGTTTGGGCATGGCCAGTGCTTTATTATCAAGCTAACAGAACTATGCAACAGCTTTACACAACATTTACATAACATTATCATGCTACAAAGCCAAACATTCAAGTCTCCAAGACATGTTGAAGAAACACTAGCAATCTGTTGCTTATTTTACACAACATACAAATATAACAATATTCTTAAGGCCAAACAACCAACAATCTCCAATACTTGTCGAAGACACCAGCAATCTACTTATCATGGCTCTACAATGATCTTACCAGTTGCATGACCCTCCATGATCTTAGCCCATGCATCCTCTGCCTTGCTCAAAGGGAATCTGGAATCCACCACTGTCTTAAGCTTCCCTTCATTCATCAAATTAACCAGAAACTCCAGCTTCTCACCCTTGGGACTCAAGATCAAGGGCACCAGCTGCTTCTTTGAGAAGGTCAGCTTCTTTAAAGCAAAGGTCAACAAAGCACTAGGGCCAGGGGTGATATCTATCACTTTACCATTTTCGCTTAGATTAGGCTCAAAGGTTGACCAAGGAATACCTGTAGTGCAGTGGATCACTGCATCATATTTCCGACCAGATGGGCTCTTCAAGGTCGATCCCTCTGGGGTCTTGTAGTCAAGAACCTCATCCGCACCCAAGCTCTGTACAAACTTTATGTTCCGAGCCCCACAAGTGGCTGTTACGTGCGTGTTTCCAAGTTTGGCCAGCTGTACTGCGTAATGTCCCACTCCACCTGAGGCTGCAGTGATCAGAATGTTTGCTGCCTTGCCACTTTCATCCAGTTTGATTCCCGCAGCATCCCTGAGTGCTTGGAGGGCAGTTTGGGCCGCAATGGGTAAACCAGCCCCTCCTGCTGCTGATACCTCAGGAGGTCTTTTAACTGTCAATTTTACCTGAGCTACGGCATACTCGGCAAGCCCGCCTCCGGTCTGTCACCAAACATGCAAATGATGAGTCCTAAGTCCTAACAACTAAGAACAAAAGGAACACAAATATACTCTCCCTGGGCTTGGTGCAGTGGTAACACAACCCCCATGATGGAAGGTGGAGGGTATGGGTTTCAAACCTATTGTAGGCTGTGCTTGTATTATCTATAGATTGTACCAGCAGTCACTAGGACAGCATACCAAAAAATGAAGCAACAGACACAGGCATAACCTTTCATAAATGCATGCTGATACAAGTGAAGAAATAATGCTTGCAATATGAAATAATCATCCTAGTTAACCTCACCAATTTAAACATCTTTTTTACCCTTTTTGAAACATTGAATGCTTGGCCATATTTTAGTTTGGATCAGCCTCCTGTAAAGGTTGGACCCTTTATCTTTCTGAAAGCTACATTGTTCACCATTATGAATGATTCTGTAAAAGACCCACTGATAACCGTAGTCATTCAAATCACCCCATGTATTTGTATAGAAATTAGAAGCAGCTTTTAGAGCATATATAAATGTAAGTTCAAAAATCAAATTGTTTGATTGCTCAATGATTCGGTTTTTTGGACAAAGAAGAGATACAAAGGAAATGACTAACATAAATAAATGCAAGTTCAAAAATTAAATAACAAAATGAAAGTTCATGTATTGGGGTTTATCATACCTCTTAAGAATATTGAATGGTTTGGATCAGGAACACAAGATCCACAAGAGCACAGATAATCAGAAAGTGGTTTAGTAGTAGTTGTGTTCTTTACATGTTTCTTGATGTTTGTGAGAATCTAAGATATGAAACTTTGCACCTTGGGGTTTACCATTCATGAGAACATTGAACAACTCAGATAGTGAATTGGGGCCCCACAAAAATGCACAAAATCAAATATATATATATATATAGGATTGTTTTTCACATATTCACCAAATTCTATGAAGATTTAAGATATGAAACTAAACGTCTTGGGGTTTATTAGTTCAACAAGAATGTTGAATGGTTTGGAATGCAAATTTGGGGCCCACGAGACTAAAAAAACTTCAGGGTGAGAGAACCTTGGAGAAGTGAGATAAACCCAGCTCTAATGTCTCACTTAAACATGTAGCTGAATGAAAGATGGAAAGGTTGAGCCTCTAACCAACTAGAGGTTCACATCTCTTTCTCCTTGTTCGCTACTCAATATCAGATGATAAAATCACTATGAATCATCATGATGGAGTGAACTTTCACATAATCAAAATTTACCAGTGTCCTTTAGTCACAAATAATTGTCTTTTACTTCCTCCTACACTCTTAATTTAATAAAACAGTTCATTATCTAGAACTGAATGTTTGGCCACACCTTAACAGGATGGTGATCATCTCATTTGTTTGGGCATGGATATTATAACACTCTGGTTTACAGAATTCAAAAGTATCAGCAGTTTAATAATATGATTTGCACACTTCCTCCAAGCTGCTCATTAATCATTTCCAAATAAGGAATAGAACCGTGAACGGATCTTTTCAAGACCAATCGCGGGTTTCACATAAACCAGCTGGGACCGAATACAGTAAAGGCATTAAAAATAAGATCCCACTGTGTGGACGACTTGGCCCAAAAAAAATAAAAATTCAGCAAGATAAAGACATTGCACATGGATCTAAGGGAACTAATGAAGCAATGTCTTTCTTTTTCATGAGTAGCATATTGAAAAAGGTATTAGAGCACTCACCATTGTACTAAGCATAGATACGACTTTGTCACCTATTTTGAAAGCTTCAACTCCTGGACCAACCCCAACTACTTCTCCTGCTACATCGGTAGCTGTTCCATCAACAACTATGGTCAGCATAATTGCATAAATTCATGTGGGGTGTAGAATAGTATGTATGCGTCAGATACACAGACGCAAATAGATACAGACACACACACACAGAGAGAGAGGGGTATTGAAGACCAAGTAAATTCTCATTATCTCTAGAAAGAAGCATATATCTAAGAAACATGACTCAACATCTCAATGCCTTCACGAGTCAAACCAAGTCAAACCAGGACAACTAAGTCTTGTTTCACCATACAGATGCACAAGGAAGACATGCCAGGTTTCAGCAAAATGTAGGACTGACGTCTTTTCATGACCCAGTCACTTAGTATGTGAGCAAGAAGAGTTGACTAAAGCAAGTATCTACTCAACCAGACATATTTCAACAATGATCACGGATAATTCAAAATGGGCAATGTATCGTGTCTTATTGTAACCGATACTTCACCTTTTATGTGTAAAATCCATCTCCTTGCCATGCTATAGCATGTCCTTGTTGTATCCATGCCACATCAAAGATTTTCAAACTACCACAACAGCTTACTATGCTAATAGCATACAAGATTTCAGGGTAAGTGATAGAAATAAGATCACTATCTGGTCTCTAGATTATTTAGGATAAAGTTATTTATTTCAATCAAGTCTTTGCAATTCAACATAGTAGCACATGACATCAGACAACAAGTTCCGTGGGCATTTTGCCACCTAACTTCTCCACGTTGATAACATTCTCTTCTCTGGAGATAACACTACTAGTATTCATTACTTGCGAGACTTCCTCGAATGCACATTTTACATGAAGGATCTTGGCGCACTTGAGTACCTCCTTAGCCTCGAAGTTGAATAACATTAGGATGAATGTCTCTCTCAATTTATACACACATGGGTCTTATTACATTAGCTCAACTGAGCTCCAAAATGAGGAAACATCATGATGGAACTAAATGTCAAATACAGTATGAATTCATTATAGGCAGGCCCATCTACCTCATGGCAACCATTGGAGCAAAATTTTATTAGAAATGGCACCGAATCGAGTCCAACACTGGTGCCCTCACAAAACAGGGAGAAAAACACCACTCTTTTAAGTTAGCACCAAGTCAGCTGAGTCTCGGAAGCACCAACCGAACTAAAGCAACTTCCTACAATGAACCAACAAGGATTCTGTGAAGGGGTAAAATAGAAGTGGGATCATTTGTGCTATTTGTCCACTTTCATTCTTCTTTGTGACTCTATAGCCTAAATCTATTTTTTTCTAGAGCTAATCTAGTGGATTTGTTTTCTAGAGCTAATCCAATGGATTTGAGAGAGAGAGAGAGAGAGAGAGAGAGAGAGAGAGAGAGAGAGAGAGAGAGAGAGAGAGAGAGGAATAAAACACTAAAAGGCAATGGAAAGAGGCTTTGGGGTTCATTGAGAATGAGGCAAGTTCCTTAACTTTTTTTTTTTTTTTTCAGAAAGTAACAAATCATGTATATGATCAATACATTTGGGATTTATGGACATGTTGAATACATATTGGGTTCATGGATATGGATCTTGCTTCACAAATCTATCATGTATTTTAGTAGTTTGTTTTAATATTATATCCATTTTTATTCCTAAGTTTTATTTTCATGAAAATTACAATTGTATTTAAGTATAGCAATAATATTGAAAAGACTTTAACCCCGAGGGGTAGCTTAGTTGGCCTATGACCACAGTTTTCACTCGGAGGTTGAGGGTTCGAAATTGCACTACCACACCAGGGCCAAAGGGGATTTACCCAGCTCCCTCTGGGCCCGTAGGGATTATTCTGGCCCAAAGGGTTGGGACACCCTCCGTTATAATATATATATATATATATATATATATTGAAAAGACCTTAGATCAATGGATTTAACACTTGATTATTAAAGAGTTAATAATGTGAAATATTGATCATAGAGTCATGAGTTAAGAGTTATGTCTCTTAAAGTTCTTTGGAACATTTAAATTTTTTACATTTTCTGATATTAGACACATATATTCACATGTAAATAAGCCGAGTGGTAGGTTGAACACTAAGAAAGCCAAACCAAATTGAGCTTGAAAGACCAAAATCAAGAGAGAAGAGTTTGGAACATGGTACTTGTGAGTTGATGTGGCTGAAAGTTCTCTTAAAGGTGATGGCTTTCTTTATTGGTAAACTATGATTCTATATTTTGATAATACAACTCAACATACTCCATCAAAATCCTGTTTATTTTGAGAGGACCAAGCACATTAAAGTTGGTCTCACTTTGTTTGGAAGGTAGTTGTTGCAAAAGAAATTCAACATGGACATTACCTAAAGAAGATCAATTGGGAGATTTTCTCACAAAGGCCATGACAAAGAAACAATTATCCTTTTGTTCTATCCAAGCTAGACATAGTAAATATCTATGCACCGGCTTGAGGGGGAGTGTTGGAAATCATTTTAAGGGTTTTTGAAAATTTTCTGTTACAGAGACCAATCGGTAAATACTAAAAATTATTGGAGTTTTTATTTTGGTAAATATGCAAAAAATCTTATTTTTGTAGCATACATACAATATGATGCTAATCACCCAACCCTACGATGGAAGATCAGCAAGAGATTCTTTCTTCTCTCATCTTTTCTCTATTATTCCAACTTTACTTTCATTTTCATATGTTTTTTAATCTTCCCACATCTTTACAGAAATACTCTTGTAATTCAATTTTTGAAAGTTGACCTCCCCATCCCAACTTTAATTGGAGGCAATTCATTAACAACTTGAGATCCTTCAGGTTTCCAACTCTCTAACCAGTGAATAAAGTTTGAGTTGATAGCCCTGCATCTTGGGCTTTGGAATGAAATTCGCTTTCCTCGCAACACCATAATAGAGGGGGACTTTCTTTAGTTCATTGGGCATTGGCTACCCCACCCCACCCCCCCCACCCCCCCAACAAAGACCCACCAACACACCCACATCCATTTCTTTTTTTTTGTTAACACACTCATATAATGCATGTCTCATGTACTTTACAACATTTTCCTATTGAATACAAGTTATTGTGCAAGGGAAAAAAAAAAAGTGTCTCTCTAACCCATCCGCTAAAGCTGGATATAACAAATTCAAACCACACCTATGATAGTTGAGATTTTAAAGAAGGGACCCTATTATTCTGTAATAAAAATAATGGAAAGAACTTGAAATAATTTAAGTGACATGACAACACTAAAACTAAACAAACCTGAACTGTTTGCAGTGAAGATTCAATATAATTTATATCAAAATGATGGAGGAGGCGATATAATATACTAGAGCATTAAGGATGTACATGGGAGGAGATCACTATCAGATCTCTAAAAAGTCACTTGAAACACAATGTGGAAAAAAAAAATTCAGGCCTGATCCTTGCAATCTTCTGGAAATACCTGGCACAAAAGGAAACTTGTATGGTAAAAACGGTCGTAGTGCGCCTTTCTGAACTTTCCAATCAACTGGATTTAGACCTGTGGCTTCCACCTTTACTAGAACCTCATCCTTCTTTGGACTAGGAATGGGAACCTCCACATGCTGCAATGGCAAGTTTCAATTCATAAGAACTCATAACTCTTATGTACCTAGTAGGAAATGAGTACAATTGTCTGAAATTTATTTCTTTTCACTTGGATATTTTATCAATTTTAAAAATTTTAAATCTAAATATTACTTTTGAGAGAGAGAGAGAGAGAGAGAGAGAGAGAGAGAGAGAGAGAGAGAGAGAGAGAGAGAGAGAGAGAGAGAGACTACCTAATAAAGGATGTTAAGAGGGTTGGATATGTAATCACAAAGATGAATTTATTTTATACTAGGATTGAATTAGATTTGTGTTAAAATGTCATAAGGATTGGATTAGGTTAGATTGAGTTATATTTATATTGTGACGATGAATCAATTAGACAAAGTTATAAATGTGATTTTTTAATGATTTATTGTACCCAATAAATATTTTAATTCAAAGGATGAGTCCATTTTGGATTAAGAATAAATTAGATTTGTGTTAAATGTGATTAGGACTATATTATGTTTGATTGGGTTTGTATTATAATGTGATGAGGATTCAATTAGATAAGACTTATAATATGATTGGTTAATTCTTTATTGACCTTTACAGATAGCCAAATTATTTTCAATAAAACTCAACCAAAGAAAATTGGTCAAGATGTGGTCTTTGGGGCTTTACTAATGGAGTTGAGTGGAGTAAATGTTATTTTGAGGAAATAATAAAATATAAGTGGGTTATGATGGTATTTTATTTTTAGTTGTTTGTGATGGAATCTTTTTTACTTTTTTTTTATTGAAAAGTGGAGTTTTTTTTGTCTTTTAGTGGAGAAATGAGGTTACTTTTTGACTTTTTTTTTTTTTTTTTTGAAAAATATGGTGGGAAATTTGAATTAAAATGTTTTGGTGGGGATTTTTTTTATAGAAATTGGGGCTTTACCTAACTTGATTCAGGTAGAGTTGCCAAATAAGCCCTAAGTTTCTTAACTACCATTATCAATGCATCATTAATTAGAAGAAAAGGAAAAAAAAAAAAGAAAGCTGCCTCTTTTCCAAGGAAAATTTCAAAGCTAAAAATCAAACTTTTAGGTACCATTTGGGAAGGGGGTAAAATGGGGGGAAGGAAAAAAAAAAGAGGGGCAAGTGAAGGGAAAGTGGGAGTTGAGGGTGTTTGGGAAGGGGGGAGGGAAAATGGGGGAGGGACTTTTGGGGGGAAAATGAGTGTGAGGCCTACTCCAAAATTTTTCCTTAAAAAATGGGGAAAATGAGGGAGAAAGAGGGGAAAATGTATGAAATTATTAAATTACCCTTTAGTTCAATGGAAACTTTTGCAAAATCAAGAATAAAATGGTATTTCTCCCTCTACCTCACAAACAAACAAAAACCCTACTTTTTTTCACTTTTATTTCCCCTACTTTTCTACTATCCAAATAAAAGGAAGTAAAATTAATTTTCCTTCTTTCTCCTGCTAGTCCCATATCTGTTTCCCCTGGCTCTAGACCTACGATTCTCCGCGTTTCAATCAGATCGATCAAGGTCATCTCGGAGAAAATGCGTGGACCCCACGTGACACAATATAACTCTCTCTCTCTCTCTCTCTCTGCAATCTCGGCACCAAACAAACAAACAAACTGAACAAAAATCCTCAAGAGAGGAATCCACAAACCCCCGAGAATCTATGCAAAGTAAAACCGAGTAACACCAAATCCATGAAAACTCAAACCACTCAGTAACAAACAATGAAAAGAACAATAAACAAATATATATATATATATATATCTAGAGAAACAGAAAAGAGAGGAATCGATTAGAAAGAAGTTTACTTTGAGGTCAGCAGGTCCACCACCATAGCTATTGTATTGAAGCGCCTGCATGAGTTTCCCGTCCATGGATTTCAAGGAAAATGATTTTTGATGGGAAAATGAAAATGGTTTGCGAGGATTTTGGTTTCCGAGAAACGGAGCAAGCAAAGCAAAAGCAAAGCGACTGTTTGTCTTGAGCAGCTCTCCTCTTCAGATGGTTATGTGACAGCGAAGCAAAACTGCCGACCTACGGGCTACAGATTGACGAAAATGCCCTTGTCTTGTTTGGAAAGAATCCGTTTCGGAGATTTTGTACGAGTCAAGCTACGTTCACAAATTTTTTATTCATAATTATGGACAAATCCCTATGTATTCCTTCAATATCACTATAATATTAAAGGAATACATAGGAGTTTGTCCACAATTCTGAAAAAAAGTTTGTCCATTTAGACTTTTTGATTTTGTATTCTAGATCTCTCGGCTGTCATATCGCCAAAGTCTGGCCTTATATTTCAATCTTTTTTGTTTTTTTTTAATTTATTATACTGTTATAAAAATAATTAAATTTAGATTTTAGAGTATTTTAGCTGAAAAAAAAAAAAAAAAACACTTTATGCGACAACTATACCAAATTTTTTTTTCATTTTAACCAAACCCACACCAAACCAGCCTTCCCGTCCAAAACCTTTCTTTTTTTTACCAATTTTTTTGAGGATTGATGCCGGTCCTTATTTTCGGTGTTAAGGGTCGAAGTCGACCCTGGCATTTGTAGTCTGTAGTAGCAATTTTGTTATCAGACTCTCTCAAGCAAACTTTGTACAAGTACACCATCCAACTTCAAAACCCCTGAACAGAATAAGTATTATAATCTATTTTTTTTCAAAATATGTTTGTGAAATGATCTTTTCCAAACAATTTATTTGTGAAATGAGATCGAGTCTATTTCAATCAGATCAGACTTGCCAAAGATGGATTAAGACGCAATAATTTATTATCTTTTTGCTGTTTTAAGCCATCACGAAACCTTATGTATGATTTACATTACATTGGCATCTCCATTTCAGATCATTAAATTCTTGGAATCACTATTTTTTAGTGATTTTAAAAATGAGAATGTGAGAGACGTGGTGCATATTTTATTATGCAAAAAACAATAAAAATTCCTTGAGCTGACACTATTTAATTGGATGATGGAGATTCCAAGAATCCATTGATATGAAAGATTTTTCAATATAGGTATTTCATTTGTGGTGTATATAAACAAGGACAGGAAGATTACTTGGCCTGTTTTTTATGATTTTTGTTTTTATTTGACAAAGATGCCAGTCCAAAGCTTTACTTTGCTGAGAAGGTTGTTTATGTGCTTGTGTACTGCCACTGTGTGCACATCTGAGTCACCCACCTCATGAATTATCAAACTAGACCATGTGAGCCACACATATTTTACAGGAATGGGGATGACTAGAGTCCGCATCATCAGGAGCTTTGACTTAGAGAAATCCCGAGTTGAAGAAGAGGAGCGGTGTCATGGGGGCACCTATTGAAAATATGAACTATATAAAGTGTACTCTAAATTTTATCCTAATAAAAATTAGTCTCATAGCAAGGCTGGCCTTTTGATTAAAAAATACGAGTAGCACAATCTTATGCGTATTCATTAATCACTTTCTTTAATCAAACAATCAATCTAGCTCAAGGAAAATTTTATTCCATGCATTGTGAGGGATTTTGAATAGATGAGTCCCCTGCTGTGGATTTCCAATACTTTTAACTTAAGAGGATTCCAACTCACTACGTGATTGAGGGATGTAGCGGGTCGGTTCTCTCACAGAAACCTGGATACTATGGATTAGCTCCAAATCCGGCATGAACTAAATTATAGATTTTTACCAAAAAAGACAAAACAAAAGGACATAATATGTTTTCGTTGTCTTTGGGTAGGATACATTGTTTTAGATCTATTTTTATTATTTTCACCTCTTTTATTTGGTTGTGTGGTGGATAAAGAAAATATCCATCATTGGTGTCGTTTTTGGTTTTTATGTGTATTGATACCATCTCAAATGAATGTCTTCCTCTTAATTTATAACCTATTGGCCTTAATTTATAACTTATTGGACAATCCAAGAACATCCTCTTGCCCTAAGTTATAAGAGGCGCCAGTTATTACCTACCTATTTTGGATTCAAACCTGAACAGCATTTTTTCTCACCCGAGGATCTAATATATATCTCATCAAATGTCTACTTCCCTCATTAGAGAGCCTCCCACCTCACCCGAGGTTTACTTTCCTCTCCAAAGGGCTAGGGGGCCCAACCCCTCTAAGTCGGGATTAAAATAAAAAAAACTATTGGCCAATCCACTGGTAACCCATTGATAAGGCATCTCCCTATCAATTGATACTCCAAGCCCATGTGCCTCAAACTATGCCGGTCAAACTGCCGGCCTACAGGCTACAGACAGATTGATTGATGAAAATGCCCTTGTCTTGTATGGAATGGTCCGAGTCCGACTCACCCATTCATGAATTATCAACCATGCTAGCCCATACATATTTACATGCCCGCTGCATGGGTCATGGGTGAGTCTCGATCTGTTCATTTCCTTCGAGTGTCAAAAAGCAATCTACAGTCTTTCGATCTAGCACAGAGGTTGAATATCGACAACTCACACATACGGCAGCTAGCATTCAAAGACTTGTGGATTTTTACCTCAATTTCTCTTGCTCAAATCTAACTTTTCATGCAAGAACAAAGCACCTAGAGGTAGATTATCACTATGTTTGTGAAGAAGTAGTGCAAAACGAACTTGATGTCCACCACATCATCAATGTTGATTAACTAGCAGATATATTTACCAAGGGCCTTATATTACTTCGTATCGGCCCTTGAATTTGTTGGGGGTGTAATAGCGATACATCAGCTATGGGTCATCATTCCTGATTTAGCAAGTCATTGGAGCTGGATCATCTGTAGAAACTCTATAAATTGTAATATTCTCTCAGATAGCAAATTCAATTCTCTCAATCAGGGAATCAATTGTGTAATCCTTTCATTCAAGGGCATCAATCATGTAAAACATATGTCTCTGTATTCTATTTAAAGTGAAATGATTCAAAGCAAAGCCAAGGATTAGAATTTCAAAAATATGAAGCAAAGCCAAGGATCAGGATTTCAAAAATCATATTTTAGTTAAAAATATTTTATATCAATCCACCTGGGTTTTCTTACCAGAGTAGATGACTTGATGTTGGCTGTTTGAACCATGGAACAGGGGTCAAAGGGAGTGAAATCATGTGATTCAAGTCATAATCAATCTAATGTGACTAAAGCAAATACAAAATTATTCCCACCGATGGATTAATAGTCCGGATCCCCTATCGCAGCTATTACACGGAACTATATTACATGGAACTAAGTAACATATGCTAGGATCTCCATCATAGGGCCCCATAGAACTAATCTGGATCATAGTTCAAGTTGAATCCCATCTCCTCCATTGATTTAAAAGTTTACTTTATTAGAGAGGCTTCCATCGTTCGATTGAGCGGATGACACAAACGTAATTTACATCGACACCAATTACGTTTTCAATCATATGCTCAATCTTACGCTGAGTCTCACTGCTAGTTGAGGATTTGTCACTGGAAGGGATGAGACAAGTTCACTACTCCTTCATCAAACAAGTTTTTTTTTTATTTTAATTCTCGTACTCATTAGTTGATTTTTTTCATTTTCTCATTAACCCTTAGATCTGCTCTTCAGAAGTCTGTAATTTTAAGATCATTGATCTAAGGGCTAATGAAAAGAGAGAAAAATCAACTAGGGAGTTCAAGAATTGAAAAAAAAAAAAAAAAACACACTTGCGTAGAAATACTGTAATGCACCAAATCAAGTCATGCTGTTGCGAAATTAAGTATCGATGTTGTGAGAAAGGGCTTGAATTAGTCTCGAAATACTTCAGTATCCTTGTTAAATCAAGTCTCGATGTTGCGAAATCAAGTATTGATTTCACGGGAAAGGGGTTGAACTAGCCTCGAAATATTTTAATGTGTCAAATCAAGTCTCGGTGTCATGGGTAATGGGTTGTAGGAGCAATTTGGTTCGAAAAAAAAATCAGAGTATGCTGCATAAGATGCTTTTGAATATTACATATGTATTTAATGATGCTTTTGGAGATATATGGATATTTGAGGATGCTTTTGATAAAATCCCCTTTTCCATATGTTGCCGGTAGATTTTCCTCAAAAAACAGGTTTCATTTTTCCTAATTTAAAGAGAGATGACAAACACATCTATTTGTGCAAGGACTCGTTCTCAAACACATCTATTTAACAAGGACTAAGATGAAATACAAACAAATACATTGGCTTCAATAATTCTGATAATCTGATTTTTGGAATCACTATTTTACTGATTTTCCCAATGAGAGTGTGAGAATAGTGCATATTTTATTATGCAACAAGTAATAAAAATCCCTTTAAGATGTGATAAAAGCTCATGTAAACATTGGGATAACAATTTTTATTGGATGATGGCGATGTTAACCTAACTTGATTAATATATAAAGGGGGATGTTAACCTAACTTGATTAATATATAAAGGGGGACATTCATGTGCATTCATCCCTCACCATAAGGTGATGGCACTTTTCCTTTTTTGTACATGAATCCCCCTTTTGTACTTCATCCTATATATTTGAAATCCCTCTTTTGTACTTGAAAATGTCCATTTATAGAAACATCCCTCACCATAAGGTGAGGGATAGATGCACTTGAATATTTTATATATATAAAATGTTTAAATATACTATTATTAGGTCAAATATGAGTGACCGCAATTAAATATCATAAGAATAAATTGTACCTGACTTACAAGAATGATGTTCACATGCGGATCTCCTTTGGGCTTGCTAGGTCCATGATTGTCCCTAAATATGGGCTCTTGTTTCTTTCTTGATTAAGCTGATCTTTTGACAGGAAAAAGAAAAAAAAACAAGTAATGATTTTCATCATCTTTCTTTTTACATTACTACTGTTGATCTCTATCTTCAATCTCTTTCTTTATGCTTCAACATAGGTTTGAGTTCCTCTTTCCAAGCTTACTTACATGCTCTCTCCACCTCTTTCAATGGTGAGAGGTTCTCCATGCAGACTTGCCGTCAATAGTGAGGGAGGCAAGATTTTCTTTCAGAGGGGACAAACAATAGTCAACTGACAGCGGCAAAGTTAAAAATATTTTAGAGCTAGGAGATTGATAATATTTTCATATCTATTGATTTCTTCTACTTACCATTTAAATATATATATATATATATATATTTATTTATTTATTTCAGAGCTGTTTTAATAATATCCAAAGAATAAATCTTAAATTTGAAAATACCATTTAAATTTAAAAATAATTTATTAAAACTTTGAGAATAATAAAAATACAAAAATAGTAGAGCTCACCATAATGAATCCAAAACGCCCAAAATAATCATTTACTCCTTATTTTAGGATAGAGAGTTGTATTTCACTCTAATCAAAGTTGGGCCCATGCCGGATTAATCACTTATAAATTAATCCTCCAATAATTAATTTATGAATTGATTCATTAATTGTGATTGTTTTATGGGCTTATCTAAAAAAAAGTCAAGATGCCCAAATCTAGTTGTAGAGAAGCTTCTCTTAAATTGCCATGAAGATAAACGTCTGAGAGATAAAGAGGGAATGGATTGATTGCAAGATGCAATCTCTCCTTAAAATTTAAAATTTGAAAAATCATTTACTTATCTCTTTGGAAACAACTAAAAGACAAAGGTTTCATTAAATCTTTTTAAACTCTCTCTCTTGTGTGCATGAAAAGTAGGGGCGCACATGGGCAGTTTGGATAGGTTTAGAGGTAAAACCATCAACAAAACTGAACCCATCGATTTTCTATTTTTCCAAACCGAACCAACCGCCCATGTGCTCAAACCGAACCAAACCGAAAGGAACCGGTTTGGTTCAGTTACGATATTTTTAATTTTTTTTTCACAAAAAAATGGCAATTCAATTGGTGAGAGACGATGGACTTCAATAAACGGAGTGAGGATTCGAGTTTTCTTCAAATAATTTTTCATATTCCATAGAAAACCACATCCAAATAATTTTTCATATTATATATATTAAAGCAGAGGGAGAGGTAAGCTATGAGGGGTGCCACTTCAACACCCAATTATTCTCCTTTGATAAAAATACAAAAGAATAAAAAGGGAGGGAGCTTTGCCTTTCAAGTGGGGCCTTCTCAATCTTTTCGAATCTCCTAAAATCTCTACATTCCCTCTCATCTTCCCTAAAAAATCTCTCATTTAGATTAGCACCATATTATATCAAATCTCAAGTGTTGCTCTCTCTCTCTCTCTCTCTCTCAAATTTATAAATGCCCCTGATGTTTGAAGATAAAACACTTGCTTTTTTATATTTATAAAAAACTACATTTATCAATCACGGGCCTATTTATGTACAGAAATCACCATGTACTCTTACTTTTTTGAAATGAATCCATGATGGAGATTGGGAAAGGAGAGAGAAATATTAGATATCCTCTTCTGATAATTTTATAAAAAGAAAACAAATTGGAAGAAACTAAAATGTAGAAAAATAAAATAGTGTTTTTTCTCTTCTTCTCTCTTCCCTTCACTTTCTTTATTAGTGAAACTTCATACCATGTTCCGTGGATGGACCCAACATCCACCAATCCAAATAAAAAATAATTGCAATCAATCCACACCTTCTAAATTATGGACCACACCATGGATGAGTAGCTACTCCTCATTCACTGGTACTTTTGATTTTTACTAATCAGGTTTGATCCTCCAACTGCATCCCTAGGATGAAGAGAAATGAGCAGGTGTATCCCCACTGGAACTCTGTAGTGGACTCATTTATCTCAATCCAAAAGATCATATTTAACATTGGATACTATTTCATGAATACTATTTCTCTGTGCTGAAGAAAAATAAAGATTGGTGGGAACAAGCACGAGGCGTTGTTGCTTGAACTAATAGTATAAGGGTTATAGCTTTTGGTCAGATCCGGATTTACTTGACCGTTTGATTGACTGTGAACTGATTTGAATAGATTTTTTTTTAGAAAATACAAAATTTCATTCTCATAAGGAAATAAAAATCTGCATAAATTAGAATCCTCTTGTTGCACAAACAAGTCCAAATGGGTTGCCTTTATTTTATTGGGCTTTGAAATTATCAATGGATAACAAAAACTTGAATGCATTTCTTATTACTAATTATAAATATATTAACAAAAGTTGCTTTTCTATATCTTCTTTAGTAATTATCGCTGTTATTATTATTTTTATGTTGATGTTGAATTGATTTTTTTTAGCATTATCTTTATTGTTGATGTTGACCACTTATATTTGTGATTGAAGATGTATTGACTGTTTTTTATAAAAAGGTCTAAGCAAATGAAAGATTGCATTAAATCAAAATAGTAGTTTGCTTTTAAGACTTGTCAAATTAAACTTTAAGTTGTATTCAAAGAAATTTTTTTTTTAACTAATCTTAGATGAGATGTCAGCTTAATGATGATGATTATGTGATTAAAACCACATCAAGTCCGTTTCAAAAAAGAAAAAAAAAATCACATATGCCACATCTGTATTGCTCTAACAGTATGGATTGTGAATTATGTAGATATAACATCTTTTAAGTAATGTCTTTGTCCTTATAAATTAAAATAAAAAATGATTAGACCTATGTGAACTCATCTTTTGCTTGGTTAATCTGCTCATATCATAAGCCCAATCAAGTTGTTAGTGTAGAAGTCAGCATCATAAAACCTAACTTCAAAACAATAGAAAAATACATTTTACCAAAAGATAAATCCTTTTTTTCTCAAAAAATAATTTATGAACCACTAGGCTCCTTCAATCGGGATTCTCTACAATGAGGCTTGGAGGTAGAAAATTAAAAGAAGACAACATGTCATAGTAACTGTCAATATTATCAAAGGCAGTGAAATGGACAGCTACTAATAACCTATCTGATTGATCCAAATGACAAATGGAGCAGAGTTTTCTCAGATGACTTATCTGTAACCCCTATGGAGTTCACATACATGCCCCATGGGCCCCTTCTCTATATGTTCATGTGGATTGGTGGTATGACCCCAGTCTGAAATGGGCCTACATTGGCTAGAATTGGATTGCAATTCCTGGTCTGATGGTTAAAGCACATAGTGATGAATACATGTTTTACAATATAAGCTGGTGCTGGGCCTAATTGTAGGTCCATAGTCTGTATGCTTCTTGAAATTAGGCCTGATAACTAAATGAGCTTAGTTTGGACATGTCTCATCTGAGTCCTACAAGGCCAGGTTTTTTATTAAGTTCTTCACACAAATGGGACCGTGAGAGTCTACATTAGATGGAATAGGTTGGCCCATAGATAGTTCCACTAAATGAAAGTGATTAGCGGGCCGTGTTTGTGTTCTATTTTTCTTTTTTAATAGTGAAAAAAAAAGAGTAGGCCCGTCTGGCCCGGCCCGGCAAGGCCCGCTCCAGCCGGCCCATGGCGGGCCGTGCCAGTGGACCGTGCCGTGCCGGGGTTTCTCCCTGGCTCGGCCCGGCCCGTGGCATAGTCGGGCCGAGTATAGAGGTACGCCCCGTTTGACATCCCTACACACATGGACTGATACGGCCATACAAGGCCAATGCAGGCTATTATTTTATCCTTAGCTGGAAACCAAATCACAACTATGGGGACTAAATATCCTAATACCTCTTTTCACCTCAAAATCATGACAAGACTAGTTATGAGAGAACAGAATGCATTGGTGATACCATATCAGTTTTTTTCATCTGAAGGCAGTATTTTTGAGACATAAAAGGTATTAAAAAGCAGAATTTAGGGCCTTATTTACAAATATTAAAACCTCATAATCCTAGTTATAAATCTAAAAAACCATAACACTCTTTCTATGGAATTAAGAAATTGTCACGTCAATAAATTCCATAAAAAGGGAAACCTTGAAAAAGGATTTTCGTAGAATTTAGAAATTCAAATTTGGTGTAAAAAAATTTCCTCTTCGAATTAGTACTAATGTTGTTTGGTGCGGTTATAGATTACTTATAGAAAATCAAACTTTCTTATTTTGTGAAATAATTTTTTAAAGAATAATAACATAACAAATATATTCAACATTAAATAATAATTTATTTAAAAAAAATAAAAAAAATAAAAGAGTTATACTGTTTTAGATTGAAACGGACAAGAGTGAGGAAAAAAAAAAAGAAGTTTTATAAGGATACTTTTCATAATGTTATAAAAAATTCATTTTTATCATTATATTAAGAAAAACGCGGAATAGGCATAAAAGTATTTTCATAAAATTATGAAATTTTGACTTTTACAATAATAAAGTGAAAAAATTCCCACGCGAAACCAAATCCACCAAAAATATCTCACTGTGACTGTCGGAAGTCCGAACCGGACAAAGCGGACAGAACCCATCATCCTCCCACCACCAACCGGGTCCCACCACCTCCTTCCACATTGGACCGTCCTCGATTCCCCAAATCCACACCGTTCATTTAATCCCCAAAACCAAATCTCCACTGTCCATTCCTCTCCTCCATCTCGACATCAACCCCAATCATTTCATTTCAACCTCCTTTCCTCTCCCTCTCATTTTCACAAGAAAAAGAAGAAGGAGAGACTCAGTCAGTACTCTGCAACACCCAGCCATGGCTCTATCGGTGGAGAAAACCCCAACTGGCCGCGAATACAAGGTGAAGGACATGTCCCAGGCCGACTTCGGCCGCCTCGAGCTCGATCTCGCGGAGGTCGAGATGCCCGGCCTCATGGCCTGCCGCGCCGAGTTCGGCCCCTCCCAGCCCTTCAAGGGCGCCCGCATCTCCGGCTCCCTCCACATGACCATCCAAACCGCCGTCCTCATCGAAACCCTCACCGCCCTAGGCGCCGAGGTCCGCTGGTGCTCCTGCAATATCTTCTCCACTCAGGACCACGCCGCCGCCGCCATCGCCCGCGACTCCGCCGCCGTCTTCGCCTGGAAGGGAGAGACACTCCAGGAGTACTGGTGGTGCACCGAGCGCTGCCTCGACTGGGGCCCCGGCGGCGGTCCCGATCTCATCGTCGATGACGGAGGCGACGCCACGCTCCTCATCCATGAAGGAGTCAAGGCCGAGGAGGAGTTCGAGAAGACCGGAAAGGTGCCGGATCCGGCGTCCACCGACAATGCCGAGTTCCAGCTCGTGCTTGCGCTGATCAGGGACGGGTTGAAGGCGGATCCGAAGCGGTTTCATCGGATGAAGGAGAGATTGGTTGGAGTTTCGGAGGAGACGACGACCGGCGTCAAGAGGCTGTATCAGATGGAGGCGACTGGGACGCTGCTTTTTCCCGCCATCAATGTCAATGACTCTGTCACCAAGAGCAAGGTAGTACAGATCTTCATTCAGATCTACGGTTTTTTTTTTTTTTTTTTTATATGCAAGGGTTTTTATTTCGGATTTGGAACTTTAGATCTAGTTTTTTTTTTTTTTTTTTCATTCAGATCTAGGGTTTTAGTGCAATTGATAGAGCTAACTTGCTGGTTTGGAACTTCTGGATCCAGGTTTTTGTTATTCAGATCTAGGGTTTTAGTGCAATTGATAGAGATAACTCGTTTGTTAGTAGTGCTTCTAACTTGAATCTTGTAGTTCTGGTTTTTGGCCATGATTTTTGGTTCAGATGGAGTTTAGTTGTTTGTTGATTATCTTCTTTCGTAGTATATTTGATTTGAATCTTTAGATCTAGGGTTTTGGGTCAGATGAAGGGTTTAATGAGGTTTTTGGTTCAGAGGAAGGGGTTTTATTGCATTTCGGATAGAGTTTCCTGGTTCACTATGGTATTATTTGTGATATGCGTCTCATACATCTAGGTTTCTGTTGGTACTGTTCTGATTTGAGTCTTACTGATCTAGGGTTTTAGAGAGGGTTTTGGTTCAAGATCTAGGGTTTCTAGTTTTTCCCCACTTTCGTGCGCAGGAATAGTATTGCCTGTTCTCGTTTTCACTCTAATCTTTCTCTATCTCGTTTTAGTCTCTTCTTTTCTTTTCTGCTATTTTTTACTAGATTAACAGTCACCTTTTTAATATTTTCTTTACTAGATTCTTCTAGATCTAGCGTTTTAGTTAGGTTTTTGATTCAGCTCTATGGTTTACAGTTTTATCGTTATTTTTGAGTAATGGTATGTTTTTGTTGTCTTTCTCAGTTTTTATTCTCTAGATTTTTTTGTGCTGATCTAGATTTTTTTAATGGTTTTAATGATGCATTAGTTCGGATCTAGGCTGTTCTCAGGCTATTTTTTTTTCCACGATAATCTATCAGTTGATTTTTACTGACCTTAACATAGTTGGGAGAAGGGTTCGATGATGATGAGTTAATTTTTCTCCTTTTGATCTCATAGTCGTAGATCTAGACTCTAGAGTCAGGTACTAAATCCAGTTTTAGGGTTTTCGACAAGTTTCTCATTCATTTCGGGTCTCCGATTACCCGAAGGTTATGATATGTTAAAAACCGGGTTTTGGTCCTTATTTAAGTCCCGCTAAGTAAATGGGTTTGGGTTGGGGGTCCTTTTTTTGGACCCGTGACCTAAACAGGTCCTGTTCCGGTTCCACCTTGGTTTGGACTTGGAACGCGACCCATTACCTTAATTTTTTGAGAATTTCTTCTAAAAATTAGATTTTTTTTTTCCCAATATCATTCTCTACCTAGCCCCGGACCCAGACTTGCCGCATGTATGGTTCTGGTTCTGGGTCCGGAACCAAGAAACTGGTCCCGAGACTGATCTGGGCTTTGGTCCGGTTCCACCTTCTCCTTAACGGTTCCTAGTTCGGGTTCACATGGACCTGGACCAGAACCGACCCGCTTACATCCCTAATTTCTTGTTATCTTTTTGTTAATTTGTTGGGGTAATGTAGGTCTAATGTTGGCCTTTGTTCTTTGTTATGATGAAATCCGGAGATTAGTGTTGAACATTTTATTCTTCTGTATGGAATTTGGATCATGGAGAAAGGGAGCGGTTTATGGTTTTGCATTCTGTTGACGTGATTAGTGATTTAGTGTTATCTTTTGGCTTGGTCTGTGGCCGCCTTTTGCAATGAAGTTTCTCAGATCTTCTCTTAAAGAGAGTTCTGTTTAAATGTGGATTCTTTTCCACGGCACTGTGGAATTTCTGTGTTACATGATCATGCCCTTTGTGCTCTTAATACCCTAATTTTGTACCACTTAAGTACAGTTATTATATTTCTTCTTCTATTTGGTATGATGGCATGTCTCTAGTTGTATGATCTCTGATGTTTCTATTCTCTGTCTCTTTGCTTATATATGTAAACAGTTTGATAACCTGTATGGATGCCGCCACTCCCTCCCTGATGGTCTGATGAGGGCCACTGATGTTATGATCGCGGGCAAGGTTGCAGTTGTTTGTGGATATGGAGATGTTGGAAAGGGCTGCGCATCTGCCCTCAAGCAGGCTGGTGCTCGTGTGATTGTGACAGAGATTGACCCCATCTGTGCCCTCCAGGCACTGATGGAAGGCATCCCAGTACTCACCCTTGAGGATGTTGTTGCCGAAGCTGACATTTTTGTGACAACAACTGGGAACAAGGACATTATCATGGTAGATCACATGTTGAAGATGAAGAACAACGCCATTGTCTGCAACATCGGTCATTTTGACAATGAGATTGACATGCATGGACTGGAGACATTCCCGGGTGTTAAGCGCATTACCATCAAGCCGCAGACCGACCGCTGGGTCTTCCCAGGTACCAACAGTGGGATCATTGTTCTTGCAGAGGGTCGTCTTATGAACCTTGGGTGCGCAACTGGGCACCCCAGTTTTGTCATGTCCTGCTCCTTCACCAATCAGGTAAAAGAATAAGCTGGATATTCACGTCGTTTTCTTATTATTCGAGGCTCATTACATCTACCCTTATGATTGAGGCAAAATATGGTTTGGTTGCAATCTCTTCCTGCAAGGTTTAAAATACATTGAAATAGATGCACATACTGGCACCTGCATGGCAAATGGCCTGTTTCTTGTGGAGCTTGTGGAAAAAAATCTGGTGGCTGGCTTGAGGAAATTTAGAATGTTGGGCCATTATAGTGGGCTTAACCTTAATCTTATTTAAGCCCTGCCTTAAAAACTTCCCATCACAAATAGGCCTGGAAAACTTCAAATATTAGGGAGTCAAATTATTGAAAACCTTTGCTGCATGGCCTGTGATTGCCAAATGGTGGGTCATGGCCTCTTTTGCAGTCACTTGGCTAAATAGGAAATGTAATTAGCTAACTGGAGGCAAATTAACCGCACATGTATCTTTGGATGGCTTAAAATAGATGAGATCATAGCTCATTTTAATTGAGCTTGATCAATAAAAGGATATGAATTAATTCAAAATATGTCAAAAACACTTCTAAATAAAATGTGGAGTCCCATTTGATTGAGGGCTTGCCTATGCTATTTAATATTTATAATGTTTTTTAACATTACATAAATGATAACTCTTACCATTAAAAAAACAATAATGCTTTACCTGTTTATCAGACTATTCAGTATCATATATACTGGATAACATAATAAAATAAAATAAATCTCTCAAAAGGAAAATAATACTAGCATTAAGTTTTTACCTGTTTTTAATTTGGTCCAGTATACTAATATGCGAAGTGCTTAAATAGGTAATTTGACATGAAATGTTGGCTGTTTACACAACACAGACAAAATTGCAAATTTTAGAACCTTGTGGTTTAACTATTAGTGTTTCTATGCATTTGAGATGTAAACCATATGTGGAAGAATTCACAATGCATTGTGTTCTTATTTGCATTGACTAAGAAAAGTAAATCTGTTTGAGATATTCAGGTGATTGCTCAGCTGGAGTTGTGGAATGAGAGGGCAACAGGCAAGTATGAGAAGAAGGTATATGTGCTGCCAAAACATTTGGATGAGAAGGTTGCAGCACTCCACCTTGGCAAGCTTGGGGCTAATTTAACCAAGCTCAAACCAGCACAAGCAGAGTACATCGGCGTTCCAGTGGAAGGTCCTTACAAGCCCGCTCACTATAGGTACTGAAGGAAAGACGAAAGAAACGGGGATAACGGTAGGTCGATGCTTTTTGGGTTTTCCACTCTGGTGTTGTGGTAGTTTTGTCTTGATTATGCTTTGGCATGGTAAGCTTTAGTAATAAGAGGTTAAAAACAAATGAGGATTGTGCTTGATTTTGGCCACTCTGGTGTTGTGGTAGTTTTGTCTTGATTATGCTTTGGCATGGTAAGCTTTAGTAATAAGAGCGTAGAAACGAATGAGGATTGTGCTTGATTTTGGTAAGGGCTGACGGAGGTACTCAAATGTTTGTCCTCATCAGGAGTATCTCCTCTTCCATCACAATCCATTTTTTGTTTATGTGAGGAGATGATAACATGAAACTTCTTTGATATGAATTTGTTTTATCGTTCATGGCTTGTTACATTTCAATTATGTGAAATAGCATTTCTTTATAACCATAACTCAGTTGGCCAAGGACTCTGCGGAGGTCTTGTGTTCGATACTTATCTCCGTTGGCACCTTCAATAGTTTTACCTGATGCATGTGGGTAGGAGGGTTTGCATGTGTCTATAGGGATTATAGTTCTTGGCTGTCCAGAATTGAGTGTCTTTCAGGCTCAAGTCCAAAGGCTCTTGGGCTGGGCTCCCAAAAAAAAAAAATAGTAGCTCTTTATTATTATTATTATTATTTTTGAAGCAATGTGAGTATTTCTCTCTGATTTTAATAGCTTCTTTTATGAAATTGCTTAATGTTATCACTGTAAACACCTAATTATAATTTCCAAGTTAACACATGATATATGCAATTTCATAAAAGAAATCAATCATACAAATAATTCTAAACCTTTTTCATCCATTAAATTCACGTGATCAAGACAGACAAGCTAAAGCTTCTCAACCTTGAGTGTGTGGGCATGGAGGTGGGTGGATGGGTATGTTGTTCAGCAGAGTTTTTGGTAAATATGGGCGTGTGAAATTTGCAGCTGGTGAAAATATGGATACGGTGCAAGTGAATTTTTCTGCTGACGGGGAGGCTCATTTTCGCGTGCAGGTGAAAATACCTTATCAGTCAAAGTGAAAATCTGTTGTGAATGCTGCATCAGTCCAATAGCAGGAGATAATGCGTGGTGGGCCCTCCTGCAGCGAATGTGGAGTCCCATTTTAGCGTGTGAAAATTTGTTGCGAAACTTTGCAGGCGAAATTTATTCATACCCTCCAACGGTTCTCATCAATCTTGAAAAACTTTTATAGCTCTTCGGTGTGAGAGACTGAAAGAGGGGCCAAAATTTTCACATGCTATTTCCGCAGAAATGTGGATGCGCAATAATGTGTCCGCTGTTGTTCGACGTCCGAGGAAAACAGTTATTATGACCCCCCACGAAGTGAAACGCTACACTAAACTATAGAAAAGCAGCAGCATGCAGGATAGTCCTTCCTTTCCAAAAGAATCCTAAGTTTATATCAAGATTAGAACCACATTTCAAAATGGGCTTTAAATTATTTTTAGAATAGATTTCAGTTAAGGACATCTGGCTAAATCGGGTGCCAGTCAGCTGAAATCCCCTCCCCTTTTTTTTTTTTTTTTTTTTTTTTACAATAATAAAAATCCAGAAATGACCTTAGGCTTTAAGTTGGAAAAAAAAAAAAAAAAAATGAAGAAAAGGCCAGTCACTTACCCTTTTCAACGTCTCCTTCCCCCTTTCCTCTTCCTTTTTCCATGTTTTGAATTCTATAAGGACTATGAACAGTTGCAACAAAACAGTAAAAGACATGCAATGTTCCTCATTCTCGTTCTTTTCAGTTCCATACCATGTTCTCATAGTTTGTACCAATTATCAGCTTGAAAAATTATCAGCTTGAAAATTTAAGACCTTGGTACTGCTGTCGTCGTCATCATTGAAGGTTTATTATATCTATCTATGTCTTTTATGACTCCAGGAGTCTCTGGGGACCTAGAACTAGGATTGCAATTTCATGGATGGATACTTTGAAGCTCTGTCAAATCGATGAGTGGCCCAAATCAAGCATTTTCTTTTCTGGAGCCAATGTTTTAAATCCAACTGTTCATGATGATTGCATAGATGGGGTCTTGGATCAAGAAGGCCTTGCTTGTTCAAAGTGTAAGAGAATCACTTCATAGTTGTTGCAAAAGAGTCAAGCAGAAATCAAAGCATGACTCATCACATTCACAACTAGGAAATATGCAATCAATTCATTCACTTGCATAGAACAACATGAGATCTCTGAAATAACTCAACAAAATTTCTATTTTCAACTTACATGCATCTCATCTGGTAAGGAGATGCATTCCATGCATCTTCTGTTTTTTCACCACATGGAAGGAAGATAAAAGAGGGAAAGAGTCATTGAAAAGGGAAAAGTGACTGCCCTTTTTTTTTTTTTCTTCCGCAACTTAAAGCCTAAGGTAGGGGCATTCCTAGGTTTAAGAAAAAAAGGGGGAAATTGGCCGGTGGACACCCAATTTGGCCGGATGTCCTAAATTGAAATTTCTTTGGAAAACTTGAAAGGTGGCTGTGATTTTATCCTGTATTGAAATATGCCATAAACTAAAACTTAGGCCCCATTTTGTAATTTCCCCTTTTTTAAAAACCTTTTGCTGGGGTTCAATCCTTATATACCCATCCTAATCTACTCGGGGCCATTCCACAAGGGATGGAACGCATTCTGTTGGTGACTCATCTTTTCATGTGTTGGCTGGACGGTGGACCAGCTTTGGATATATCATCAAAATCAAATGGTCAATATGGTCTTCTTCGCCATGTGTCAGCTTTGGATATATCAGCTTCATAGCTGGGTCACCTAAGCCAAGTTTAGGGTAGCCCAAATGTCCTTCTTCGCTATGTGTCAGCCCAAGTTACCTTTAATGGGCCCCAAGTTCAACAATATTAAACCATTTGGTTTCTTTTCTGAATAACAATAATACCATTACTTCACTCCAAATAGCATTCCATAGCACTATAGCAGCTATATTCACTCATAAAATCATGGTCTCACAAGGGCTAGACCTAGAAGAAAGATCTCCATCTTCCTGAGCCCCATCTCTGTATCTTATCTTTCTCTCGTCAAAAGAAAAATGAAAACTTTGTGTATTCCTCTCACAACAAGTAGGGGAATGAATTAATGGTGTTGATCATATATAAAGACATACAATTGTGTTTACATTGTAGAGTTTTCTACTTCAGGAAACTCTATAATGAATTGAAAATCAAATTGAGAGAATAAGGGGGTATTAATTCACACTAGTCAAAGATTGAGAGGATTTTGAGTAATTGATTTCTTCATCAAGTCAACCACTCCTTGGATTTGGTCATGTAATTGATATTCTCCATCGAGTTTCAAGTCGGTCATTTTCTTGATTTTTGCTCAAATCTGAACCGTCCGATTTTATGACCGGACCATTTTCTTCTATACTCTGTTTCCTTCTTTAACTATTACATACAAGGAAGTCTGTAATTGCTTTATATATAGGTTTGATTGCTTCATCAAGGTTAAGTAATGCAGTTTTGTGGAGATATGAAGCTGGTGGTACTGTTACTGTGAGGAGTTTTAGATGGCCCATGAAGATTTTGTTAATCTTTTGTTTTGGGTCGTTCATAAAGTAACTTAACTTAGTTAGCAAAGTTTTTACCATAGCATTTATAACATGGACTAGTTAACTGTGTCAAGTTGGATGTAAATGGTCTCTCAATCTTCAATGTAAAAAGTCACTTTAATGTAAAACGGCATTAATTAGTAGATTGCATGGTAAAAATGCCCGTCGATTTATTTAAGTTGTCCAAAGAAATGAGAGATTCTTTGATTGAAGAACAAATTTGATATTTGTTTAAGTTGCAGGAACCCTGCTTGGATGAGTCCCAATGGTGCTCTTACTTATAGAAGAGATGTCATCAAGAGGGGTCAATCATTTGCATATGTAAATGATGAAAATGGTGTGTGAATGAGCTTATTTACGCGGCTGATCAGTTGTGAAAATGATTCACACCCACACACCAAAGAGGCGCTGATACACTTATTGGGAAATTCAAGTGATTGCATGAGAATGGGCCTCATCAACCTTAATTTCTATGGGCCACATATTTACGATTAAACCCATATTCAATTTCTTTATTGAACCAACAAATCCAGGATCTTGAATTTGATTATCTTAAATCTTCATAGATTATGAGTGCTTTTTGAAAAAAAGCCAATGATTATGGCACTAGATAGCAGCTATTCACTTTCAAATCATAGTTTTATTCATTCAACTTAGACAGCCATATAAAAGGCCAGGTACATGGATAGGAGAAGACCTTTTCCTGGTAAAAGGATAGTAGAGATTCCCTCTCATGGCTCAGAACCTTCCCTACAGCGAAATATTGCCTGACAACCGCGCGTGTATTTTCGAGAAGGTTCAGGCAGCACCTTGGAGACCTCACCAGAAGTGGTGATATGGAGCTTTGCTTCGGGAGTCCCTGCTGCTTCAACAGTGCAGCACTCTTTGTTGAGCAGCACAAGGCTCACAAGGGTTAGACCCAGAAGCAACTTCTGAATCTTCCCAAGCCCCATATCTTTATCTTTCTTTTCTCTATCTCCTTTTACAATTGTTCAATGCTAGGAATCTCTTTATATAGGTTTGATTGGTGTATCAAGGTTAAGCAATGCAGTTTTGATTGTAAGGTTAAACAAGGAGAGGCATTTTTGGTAGAGATGATGAGCTGGTCTTACTATTATGTGGGGACTTTTGGATGGCCTGAAGAGATTTTGTTACTCTTTCTGCTGGGACGGTTAATAACTAGTGGTGGAGAAGGGGCAAGCAATGATCGACCCATCTCTACGCCCTTCTTACTAGGCCTAAATGGTGCCTTGTAAAATTTGTTACAAACTTACATACATCATATATTTCATTCCAAACTCCCATTTTGGGCCAGCTTTGAATAGATCATCAAATGGTCAATACGGTCCACATCAGTTGAGAGTTGAGACAAAATAACGGAAGAAGAGCTTTTGGATGTTAATAATAAAAAACAATAGTACAAGATGTTTGTGAGAGCTGCTAGTGAATGACAAAATAATGTATATCAAAAGGTCTTCACTTTGGAGAGAGAGAGAGAGATTAGAACCTCCCCTACAGCGAAAGAATTTCTGATAGCCATGGCTGTACTTTCCAGGTTCAGGCAGCACCTGCTTAACCTCACTAGAGATAAGTTTTGAATATTTAGATATTAAATAAATTATTATTATTATTATTATTATTGATTGTATTTTAGTTTAATAGGTGGTTAGTTTAAGTGGGGGCCACGTTAGACTTAGATTAAGTGAGTTGGGCTTGTTGGATAGTTGGCTTGACCTGTAGTTAACCCAGTCTCAATTTAATGGGCATATAGCTCTTCTCTTACAAAAACTATAGTTCATTTTTAATCCAAATTCTTCTATATTTAGAACCCAAACTCTTTTCTCTTTTATAATTTAAATTATTCTAACTCTTATTCTTATTCTATATATACACCACCGCCATACTCTTTTCTTCTCCCACAACTCTCTCTCTCTGTCCAACTTTCTTTGACTCTTGCTATTTTGCAACCTAGAATCCAACCGCCGGATCTACGGTAAGAGACGACCATCTTATTTCCTCGCAAAACACTCTTCTTGAGGATATTGTTTTAGCTTTGACAATAGAAATTTTAGTTCGTCTCCTCCAACCACAAACCAAAGGCAAGTACTTGTAAATTGGAATGCTTGTTTTTTTCTTTGATTCATGTGTTGTGCATATAGATTCCTTTCATTTGCCCTTTTGTAGATGATGATGTTAGAATAGGGTTTCTCTTATTTGTTTGGGGTTTTTGGATGTTTGGATGTTGGTGATTGGTTCTCCCCTCGTGTGGGAAGGTGATTTGGAGGTGAGGATGATGTGGTGGTTGCATTAGTGATTTTGGTTCTCCCCTTGTGTGGGAAGGTGATTTTGGAGTTGAGGATGATGTGGTGGTTGCATTAGTGAATGCATGGGAGAATTCGCCATTGAATAGACCAAATTGGAGTTTTTGTCTAAGGTCCTATCGATCGGGTGCTCAGTCCGATCGATCGGATGTGGAGCAGAGTCCAGAAATCTAGCCAGGCCAGATCGATGGGTGCTCTGTCTGATCGATTGGACCTGTGTCAGGCTCTTGGGAAAAGTGGAATTTTGGGTCTGTTTAATAACCAACTCCTCCCCAATGTCTTTACTGATTCTAGGGGATTGGTGTGGGGCATTTTGGAGTCCTAGTTTGAGATTAGACTGTTGTTTCAACCTATGTAAATATATTATTTGGACACGCAATATCTTACACTTAGGATTTAGTACTTTGTATGACCCTCAATGGGCCTATGCGTTTGGAGCCTATGCTGCTTCAGCAGTGCAGCACTCTTTGTTGAGCACTAAAAAGCCTATGCTGCTTCAGCAGTGCAGCACTCTTTGTTGAGCACTAAAAGGCTCACAAAGGCTAGACACAGAAGCTATTTCTCATTCTTCCAGAACCCCATCTCTTTATCTTTCTCTCCCTTGTGTCCTATTACTATTCCACACAAGGAATCCTATAGTTACTTATATGGGTTTGATTGGTTCATTAAAGTGAATCAATGCAGTTGTGGCAGTAAGGTTAAATAAGGCGATGGGCATTTTTGGTGGAGATGATAAAAATGGTGTTACTGGTACTGGGAGGAATTTTGCATGGCCCCATGGAGATTTTGTTACTCTTTTTGTTTGTGGGGGTTAATAACATAATTGGTTTCTCATAAAAATTCACTTCAAAACAGGCATTAAGGAAAAACGTTCCCTCTTATTTCAGAAGAAAGAGTAATTCTTCAACGTGGTGCTCTTATACTCAACGAAGAGTCCGGAAATCCGAGTTGAAGGAGTGAAACTTTATACTTAGGCCTACCTATTTGAAGATTCTATTCGTTCAGAAATTCAACTTACTTATCACTCTACTTTTTAGGTATCTCATGTGATTAATCCATCCCTCTCACTCTTGCAACCTCCAAGAAGTAATACAATCTAAATTTGACACTCGTTCAACTATTACTCATTCATTGAATTAAAATATAAAAAAGTTACACCTTTTAAAACCATTAGAGTTAAGGGTCATAAATCAATTACCCAGTGGATTGATATTTTGTATACGTTTAGGTCTCATTAATAAAGATCTTTTGAACCCCCACCTTCTATAATTGGTATATAGCTCCAGTGAACCCCATAATAAGTGCTCACAAGAGGGTGGGATTGAGACTCACTTGTAAGGGCAAAGCTACCATACAGCAGCGTTGCATCTTAGTATGATGCAGCGCCTAGCATATGCAAGTGGGTGGGGCCCACTTTTAAAAAATCCAATCCGTCCGTCGTCTTTTACACATATCCTATTCTTTGCATATATATAACTTCAAAGTGTATTTCGTAGGGCCTACCGTTAGATTGATCTTTTGATTTTAAATATGTGCCCAAGTTCTATTTCCATAAAAGGAAAGAGAGAGAAAGCAAATAAAGTTGAATCATGTGTTCCGGATTTAGTTAATCTAATGGTGTGCATATTGTTGATTTGAATAATATTTTATATGTATATCCTACAGTGGGTGTTAGAACCAATGAATGTATTGGATTTTTTAAAGGTGGGCACACCCACTTGCATGTGCCAGGTGCTGCATCATACTATGATGTAGTGCTGCTGTATGGTAGCTTTGCCCCACTGGCAAACATTTCTCATACGAGTTCCTCCTTTTTAGCACATGGGAACCCCTGTGATAATCCCCCAATGATTTTGCACGAGTCCAAATTTAACTTCATCTAATTATTACTCATTGTTGGACTGAAATCCTAAAAAAGCAATGCTTTCTTAAACCATGTTTGTTCACATGTAGGTCCTATCCATAACTTTCAATCCCCTACCTATATAAGGGCTACTTGTTCTCTATACAGAATTCTCCCCTTTTCCATATGTTTTCCTTTAATAATAAAAGATTTTTTTGCATATACCCCCCTAAGGTTTTCATGATTTGTAAATAGGCCCCTTTGGTTTCAGTAGTTGTAAATAGGCCCCTACTTCTTAATTTCAATACCTTTAATGTCCCCAAAATAAGTATTTATATTGAAAATGGGTACGCACCATGAGATTCGCATTAAACTTTTATAAAAATGACACACTTGCCCTAACATCCATTAAACAAAAATGAGTATATTATTACCGACAAAAATATATAATTATTTACCCCAAGTCCCAACAGTCTCTCTCAATAACTCTTTAATGCACATGAAGCGTAATCATATATTTTAAAACTTTCATCAATTTAACAGTGGGTCGTGGATGGATTGAATCAATTATAACAAATTATAAGCACAGACGTTGATTATCATTATGATCTATTTGGGTTTAATGAAATAGATCATGTATTGTTAAAAAAAATGATTTAATTATGGTTATTTTCTCCCACTAAATGTAATTATTAATATTACAAGCTTTAAAAAAAAATAAGTTCAAGCTTTTGAATTTATGCACATGGGGATAAAGAGACAGGCAAAAGTGTCATTTCACTCTAAAGACTTTTGGTGGTTGGAAGGGTAGGACATAGGCCTGTCAATTTAGCCCATTGAAATGAGTACCCAACTTGGCCTAGCCCGTTCGAAGCCCGAAAACACAAAGCTTTTAAAAAAATTTGAGCCCAGCAGGCTAGGCTTGGACAATTATTTGAAAGCCCAACAAAAATGGGATTGGGAATGGACAAAGCATGTCCAACCCGTACAAGCCCGGCCCGGCTCACCCACAAGATTATTTTACTAATTTTTATATATTTTAATAGGAACTCTAAAAACAACTCCCTCCAAAATGTCTCTTCCCTCCACCATTTCTCATGATTTCAATCCCTTCTCACTCCACACCCAAAACCCACAACATAAATTGAAAGTAGACTCAATTTGATACCTGGACTGGATCCACTATTGAGTTTAGGTTTGAAATTTTGGATAATCCCTCGCATACTTGTCCAATATTCGAGACGGGATTGGACAACCCATGCCCAGGCCCGTCCCGTCCTATTGACAGGCCTAATAGGACACAAAAGGTATTAAAATGTAAAGGCAGGGGCCTATTTATAAATACTAAAACCATAGCAGCCTATTTACAAATCATAAAAACCTCAGTGAGGTATATGCAAAAGGCTCATAATAAAAACATTTAACTTTTGAAGCTTTTCTTGCCTTTCTTTAAGTTGTAAAACAAGCAAGTTTCTTAAAGTTTAGAAAATGAAAGATTTTATTCTCTTTTATATATATATATATATATATATATTTCTTTTTTTTTTCATCCATTGTAAGGAAATTAAATCATATAAATTTGATATTACCACTTGTAGATCTCTATCCTTGACTCATTCACTGTCCACTTCTCTAATACCCTATTTGATATAAGCCCATTCCATTTGTATTTTTGGGAATTCAGTAGAAATAAGGCAAAGCCCTTTAGAAACATGCAAAACATCTTGATAGAAAATATAGTTATCAGGAAAATATTGATAATATTGACAGGGATGGTACCAGGGCAGTGTTAGAATTAGGAAATCTTTCTTGAGGGGGCCAAAAAGAAATTACGAGAAGGCGTTATATATATATATATATATATATAAAGATTCTCAATTTTTTTTTTTTTTTTGGGGGCAATGCATGTATACCCCTTGCCCCCAGTTTTGCCTCTGAAATCATAACAGTTTCAAATTCTCTGCAAATAATATTAGGAAAATATCATTGAAAACAAAATCCCTCTTTAAATAATTTAAAAAAACAAGAAAGATAAAAAAAAAAAAAAAAAAAAAAAAAAAAAAAAAAAAAAAAAAAAAAACTGATACTTCTCTCAAATCATCATCCTAAGCTTTGAATCCATTTCTAGTGAAAACATCGTTATAATAACAATATAAGCTTCTAATGAACATTTCAAATCTGTCAAGATACAATATATATTCAAGAAAATACCATTTTATTATATAGCAAACAGAAAATCATAAGATGAGCTACATTTGCAACAACAATAAAAAGAGTTCTAGCTTGGCCCAAGGCCCTCTTTCGCATTATTGTTCTTTCACCAAAATAAAACAAATAAAGCAATAGTCATGCCCATACATATATTGTGGGCTACAAATCCAAACAGGTAACAATAAGAGCAATGCCTTTTATTTCTTCTTCTTCTTAGAAATCCCTTTTATTTCTTTTTTTTCTTCTTCTTCTTCCTCCTCTTTATTGCATCGCATTTTCACGACAGCCGTGATGTAAGGAACAGCCGCGCTTGTACTCATTAGCAGGCTCCGCAACGGTGCGGACCACCGTGTGTGGCTCTTTAGGAGACGCTGCATCGACGGTGCAAGCCTCATGGCTCAGCAAAACAAAGCCCACCAGGGCCAGCCCCACCACCCACAGCTGCATCTTGGTCAGTGCCATTGTACCCTTTTTATTGTTTTGGTTTTTTTGTTTTTTGTTTTTTTTTTCTGTTCTCTGTGGCTATTCAACAGCCATGGCCATGCAATTTATAAGGGTGTTTGGGTTGGGTTGATGTTGAACAAGGGGATCAACATAAGGCAATGGTTGTCCAGGAGCTAGTCTTTCGGTTTGTTATAGAATGAACTTGTGGTTGTATAGAAAACAGAAGGGAGGCCAAGCTAGTCTTTCGGTTTGTTAGAGAATGAACTTGCGGTTGTATAGAAAACAGATGGAGGCCTTTGAGGACTTTTTCTTTACATTACTTGTGTTGTAATATTATAACAAACTCAAAACTGGGATGGGGCTCATCCGGGGATTTGCTTGGGTCTGCAACATGGGTTGGGTCGAACCGAGGCTTGGATTTCCAAGCCAGCCGGCTAAGTTTTTAGGCCTAAAAAATGGATCCACATCACTTGCCTGATTGATTGTCCAGCAAGGCTCAGCCATGAAAAAAAAATAAGGTACCTCTAACTATACATATTGTGCAAACATGCCCAAATACTTGGAATAAGGCTTCAAAGGATGATATATAGTTAAAAATGGATCGGACTGAAAAATAAGCTTGGGGTGATCTGATATGTTTCCTATCTCAATCTAATTCAAGTTCCTCCCACCAGCCATAATCATGGTTTAAAAACTCATTCCCAATAGCCTTGACCCAGCCATAATCATGACTACTTGACTCAGACAGTTGCCGATCTGAGAAACTTGGGCAAGTGTGGCTGATAACTAGGTTTGACTCATCTGGCTCGCCCAAATCAGTTTTGGGTTGATAGGCCACTTATTTGGGTGGGTCAGATGAGTCTGAGTTATCGGCAATACTCACCACAAAGTTGCTCAGTTTGCAAACTTACTGAGTCAAAGTAAAAGTTCCTGAGCTTTTAACTATGAGCTGTAAGAAAATGGAAAAAAAACTTTTAAAAGAAAAAAGGGGCTGGAATTGGGCCCTGATTGGGCTCTCTGGGAGCCTAAGACTCATCTCTTATCATTATTTTACAAACAAGTGACTAATCAGATAGTCCCAGTTATCTAAACCTTAAATAGAATGTAACATACCCTAGACCCATTGCTCACACAAAACCAGACTTATCCTTGTTATCTGATTGGTGGTCGCTCTAATCGGATGGTCAACAGCTGTAACCATCGAGGAAAAGTGCAGTCTATGTGATAGATTTTCCGTAAGGACTTGTTTGTGGAATGAGAGGATTTTCAGCTTTGCGGATTTCAGTCTACGGAGAGAAACATCATGAATTTTTGGCCCCCCTATAAAAAATAGAAATCCTCTTTGTAGAAGATAATCAGATCATTTTCTTTTCTATTTTTGCAAGTAAAATGGGTTGCACCAAACCAAACAATGAAATAATAGGCTATATAGAGAATCACAACAATTTTTCTCTCTATTGTGAAATCCTATCCACACACAAACACACCTAAAGTAAAATCCAACAGGTAAACATTACCAATCCAAGGATCATAAGATAGATGTATGGAGCTCTAAGAAATGATAAAATTAGGAATAAATACAATAGAAAGACTTACATTAGCTCCATAAGAAGAGAAAATTAGTAAATGCTGTTTGAGATTAAAGGCTTTATAAAAATGATGAGAGCACATCCAACAGTCAATATTCAAAATTAGTTGGATGTAAGTAAGTTGTTCATAATCATTAAAAAAAGAAAAAAAGAGCTACGAACCATTGGCAAGTATCATTTTTGTGAACCCTCAGTGGGACGTACCTTGATGCATGTCAATCATAGAATTTACAGTGATATTCAAAGCCCGAGCGTGGATTAGAGGCATGTATAACTGACAGGATTAGATGTACATGATCATCCATTTAAGGGCTTCAAATTCATAGTTATATTGACACTTACAAAAGATCCTTCCCTAAACCCGTGTAGCACAAACATTTAGTTGGGCCCCATAGAAGAGTTTGCAAGTTTGACATGGAAGCAAAATTGAAAAACAGTTACTGTCACAATGTGAGATTTTGGCAATAGAGAGCAACCATTGAGCAAGGAGGGTTAGAATTTGGTTATAGCAAATGAGATTATTGTTGGGCGAGAAAAATGAAGATAAGCCAGCAAATTATTATGCAATTATCAAATGCCCCTTTAACTAAATAGGCATTTTTATTAAACGATAACTAAACCTACTATGCCATATGAAGCTAAATGTTGAGTAATGAAGAAGCCTGTAACCATGGACATGATGAGAAGGATGCATGGAGTTGATAGAGAGAATCCGGTCCCAAGCCTGGATTAAAGGAAGAGGCGTGTGTTAGGTTGAATTCCGGTGTAAAACATTGTCATTGTCACATCAAAACCATGAATTTAGAAACAATGCGATCGGAGGATATGACCCATGATAGATAGAAATGGAGAAATAGAATTCATGTAGCAACATAGTTTATTAGACAAGGATTGTTGACGAGACGACACAGAAGATTCGAAACAATGCTGCAAAATGTAATGAAGGATTACTTGTTCAAGAAATTGGTAAGAAAAAAAAGGAGACCAAGAAAGAAATCAAATGAGGCATACCCATAAACATCTTTCAAGATGTTGATGACCAACACCACCAAAGATCCCAGTATCCATTTGCCTCTTCAGATGCCAGCATTTTCAATTGGGTTCACATGATTCGGGTGGGACCCCAAAATGTAAAAGATTGTGTACCATTGGGTTCTTACATAATCTAAGCTAGCCATATGTCTTGTGTATTTCCATTGACTCTGTATACAGTACGGTATATTCTACTTGGGAATTTCTGCTCTTTGCTCATATATTAGAACTAAACGGTCAAATCCGATGGTCATAATTGCCTGATCCACATAATACATTGGCTACTTCATCCAAATGGGGCCTACAATTAACTCATTGATTTACATATCTGGCACATACATTGTGGAAGTTGCCATAAATTCTGCCTCTCTCTATGATGCAAAAATGCATATGAAGTTGCCATGAATGCTGCACAAATGCACATGGTAATCCAGCCTACACCTACATTAACCCTAACTTTTTGAAAAATGAAAAAAAAAAAGAAAAAGAAAAAAGAAAAAGAAATGTGACTCTAAAGGGAATGATCCCAATATCATCTAATCAAATATTTTTAACTGTCAATTTCAGGGATATGATGTAGATTTACTGTGATAAAATTCAACAGTCACTAACGACCAGATTAATGTCTAATTGGGATCAGAGCCAATACCAAGGGGTGCATCTATGCCAAGAGGATATGATTGATCATACCCAGACTCCAAATATCAAAACTTAGAAGAGGAGTTGCAGAGTAAAGTTACTATTTGGGAGAATTTGAGAGTAAATGTGGTGGTCTCTTAGGAACAAAAGCACAGCTAAATTGAAATTTCTCATGAAAACATCCCCTACACCACATTTCAGGAGAGATTGTAAGCTTTCAATCCATGATTGCCAATACTTTTACAATTAAAATTGGGGAATGGAATACATAGAAATATAATATGGATAGATTACCTATTTTGAAGTAATAGATATCATGGACAGGACACCTAATAGTGGGTGTCCCTTGCACACCCAGTAATAACAGTGCACCCTCTCACATAGGGATGAGCACTGACAGGAGCATGGCAGTTGTAGTAAGAGGCCCCAGGTTTGGAACATGGCACCTCATCCCTCTTCAAGGCCTCATAGCTTATGTACTTCTTTTGGGCTGCCAGGATCCTCCTATTGATCTCAGAGTCCATCTCCATCTCTTGATCCTCCCACAAGCAATCTCTTCCCATTTTCCCTTCACAGGCTCTCTTCACTGTCATCTCCATGGGGTTGGTCTTCCATGAGGGTTGTAGTACATGGGCATAGGTGCAAAACAAGAGATGGGTCTCAAAGAATAGTAAAAATGCCAAGGAGATCTTCTTCAAGGAGAGGGACATGGTTGAGGGGTTCTTTTCTCAGCTGTTTGTTGATGGTTTCCTCTCTCCTCCTCCCCTCTTTCTTTCCTGTCTTTGGTAAAGCGATCAGAGAAGTGTGAGGCTTTAAATGTGGTGGGTCAGGTTGCACTAACCTGTGGTGCCTTGTGGTTAATAAGCACAGCCACCCACACCCACCCACCATGGGCATTTTATTGCATGCTTTTATCACCTTTTCAAGCAAACCTCTGAATGCTTTTCTGCTGGGTTATGTGCTGTAGGCTGTAGCCACTACATATCAGTGGAAATGTGGCCACAATGACTTTAGATTGGAATTTGTATGTAGGGCTTGTGTAGCCCACTTTCCAGAGACTAGGGAGTGCTGATGTGATGACCTTCACATAACCTGGCAATCTATTTTGGGCCACCTAATCCATCAGTTGCAACTTGCAATAGTCTGGCCTGATATATATATATATATATATATATATATTTTTTTTTTTTTTGAGTTTTCCCCCGATATACAGAATTCAAAAACAGAATTTTTCCCATGCACTTGTCAACATATCAGTCAGAACCATTTGAGTCATGCCTTCTTGTGATTGGAGCTTGATTGATGGTTGAGATTGACCAGAAAAAAAAAAAATGCTTTTAGGATAAGTTCTAGATTATTCCGAATAGTATGCACGTGAATCCTGCTTGGAGCCTGATAAATGCTTGTGATAGATATTTGGGTATTCTAGAATAGGATTTTGATGGTTTAAAGTTTCAACCAACCACTGTTATATTTTTGTAGGGAAAAATCTAAAAACCTTCCGTGCGTTTTGGCCTCACTGTAGAGAAGGACCACAATGTGTTGGGCAATGCTCATAGACTAGATGTGATGGTCAGATTCCCGCAGTAGGGGGTTGACTTATTTCAAACCTAAAACTATAGTTATTTATGGATTTCAATTTGGAATCTTGGAGAGGATAGAAATTCAAGTCATTTTTCTTTTTCCAAATTAACACAATTTGCGACGGCATTATATTGAATTAATGGCAAGGACCTGGTTGAAAGATGCCTCAAAAGATTAATGTCCATTCAAATTTTATCAATTCATTCAGTCATTCATTCATTATTCTTCTTTTAGTTTGGCCAACAGTTTATATTATTAACCTCAATGGTAGCTCAGTTGGCCTAGGATAACGGTTTGCATCCGGAGATTGTAGATTCGAAATTACACTACCCCACTGAGGCTACATGTGAGTTTACCCGACTTCCCTCTGGGCCTGGAGGGTTTAGTCCAGCCGAAAGGGTTGGGAACCCTCCGATAGCCCAAAAAAAAAAAAAAACAGTTTGTATTATTACCTATAATTTATAGGAGATTGGATTACAAGGGCACGAATGGGTTTCTTCCATATCAGCCCATTTTTATTTATTCAGACCTTTAAAAAAAATAAAAATACCACTGTTATTTGAGCCTCTTCAACCCCCTAGCCTTCTCAACAAACCTCTATTGAAGGACTTCCTTCCCACTCACATTCACATGCCTCCAATTAACAAAAACACTATCCCAATTCGAATCTGAACCCCAATTGGATTCAATCACAGAAACAATAAGTACCTTTCTTCTTTTTAGGTATCCCAATGGCATTTGACCCAATAGGACTAATCCCCGTTGATTACAAAAATAAATGCACGCTTAAAAACCATTAAATGTTAGGCTTCAAAATAGGGTTTTAAGTAATAACCATAAAAACATAAAAAAACAGATTCAGTTTTAAGATTATCAGCCTAGTCCACCCCAGTGAATGTTCCCCGTACATACAACCTACCTCCATAAATTGTTGTGCCAGGTTAATAAATAGGGTTTTCTAGTGGTCCTCATCATCTTGAGAATGATTAACAATGATCCCTGCTTAACTAGAAAGCAAGTGAGGATCTCCTGATTTGAAGGGGCGGAGGCGGAGCCCACTATAGAAAATGGGAACCCTTCAAAAAATCCGCATATGGGATGACCCTGTATTTTACTCCAATAAGAATAGGCCCAACTCTAAGATGGACTATACGACAAATAACTCGATTACACAATCTCATTAATCTTATTTATTAATAAAATTGTTTTAATGAAGTTATTTGTCATATAGTCAATCCTACACGGTGGGGCCAACTCCTCCTGGAGTAAAATGTAAAGACATTCGTTTTTTTTCCTATAAGTGGGCCCCACCGGAAGAACCCATTTAAAACTTCCAACCTGTCTTCTGAAAGATCACAGGCAAGCAGCATATGCAGCAAGTCTGCAGTTCTCAAATCTCTTACCAAGGCTGTGTCTAAACAAAAATATCAACATCCAGTTGTAGAATCTACACAACTTTTGTTCTAAAAAAAAAAAAAAAATCATTTTGGGCTGTCGTAACATCTTTGGGATGTTTCGTTCATCAGAATACCATAAAAAAGACACCCTCCCTCAGGGCATCTACCACATCATTATCATGTGCACAGAGCTATCCGCCACCAATGATGGCTTACAACTTTTACACTTCTGTATCCCACAAAAAAACTACTGTTTCAATCACCAAAGAGAGTGGTGTGAACACCCAACCATGATTATTCAGAGAGCCCAAAAGGCCTTTATAGGAAAAGTGAGGCCTCCTAGACTGGCATGCATCAAATTGGTCAATTAGATTCTTCAGCACTCGAGAGTATTGATTGCATTGAGAGCAGAATATGGGTCAGTTGATAAGTCATATCTGCGATGGTCTTTACCAACCACCACCCCTTGTTTGTACAAATATGCTTGCACATTATCCCCAAGCTGCAGCTAAGCTGGTAAAAGAAGTGGGTGGGTGAGCTAGAGCGTGTGGGGATCCCGAGTTTGAAAAAAAAAATTCTTCTTTCACATTAACCTTATCAACAACATCATTATTATCTCAAATCTTTCATATCATTTTGCACTTCATAGGACTTGCTTTCCCAAAAAATAACAAATTTATTGCTTACAATCAAGAATGCAGTTCCCCCATCAGAGGTGATACAGATAAAGCGGAGTTCTCGTGACATAAAGAGGAGTTCTCGTGACATAAAATAATTTGACGTAAACCATGCCTGTCTGAATTAATCTCATGCTTGACCCATCTCCACACTGCTAAGCCGGGTAAATCCCCATGGGCCTATGGGGATTAGTTCAGCCCAAAGGGCTCGAAACCCTCCGTTATAAAAAAAAAAAAAAAAAAAAAAACATGGAACAAAAAAATATCCACAATGCTAAGCCAACATTAAAGACCTAGCAACTACTTATAGAAAAGTCCACACGCACAATTATTTGAGTAACATTCAACCTTGGTTTCACAACAGAATTTATGAACCGACTCAGCATGTCCCCAACACAAGCAAATGTATAGAATTTTCTTCATTATAATTGTGAGGCGTCCGCAGCTCATAATTCTACAATCTTATACTTGATTCAAATTTCAAGAGATAAATGGCAGCTCAAGAGTATCACTTTCAAATCAATTCCATCTTTTTTTCTTTTTTTGGTGGGCTCAATTTGGAAGAGATACTTTTGAGCTGCAGAAATTGGCAATTCAAAAATCAAGTCAATAATGTAGTTTCAACCACGTAGAAGAATAGGCTAGAACATAAGAAATTGGATGATCTAGTATTTGTGTGTTATAACTTGCAGGGACAAGATGGGAATGTTTATAAGTAAGCGTAATATCTCTAGCATATACATAAAGAAATAATCTTGATATAGTGATAATACTCATTTAATATTATGCATGGTAGAGGAGGACTGAAAAATAATGACACCAACCCCATTACTTTGGAGAATGTTGATTTCCCAAATGAGTGGGTTGCGAGGACCACCTCTTTTGATGACGGAGGATATCCATAGTTGGAAAAAGGATAAAGCAACAAGCTGCAGATGGAGAGGATATTCCTAAATTTGATGGGAAAGTAGATGAAGGTCCTTCAAGAGAGAATTGGGAGCTAATGAAGATGATTATGATGATGCTAGTTAATTGAGCTCAGTTTTGGTCTTTTATCTATTTTGATTTCTTATGGGAACGTGTTTAACGAGTCATTACGAAAAAGGTTTCTTAACCATGATTGTGGCTTAATGCTTTGGAACAATTTGTCGTATGGCTAGGTGGTTATGTAATTTGAACTTCTTTATTTAAGATAGTAGATGCTAGCTTACTTACCCTACTTAAGTATGGTGAATTGGTTACTATGTTTTTACATGTGTTCTCCTTTAAATATTATTTTTGGCTCTTACCACTTTTTTTCCTTGACGAAACTCCAAAATGAAACACTTAAATGCTAAACCGACCAAAAAACTTTAGTTTGAAGTCAAACAAGAGCAGGGTTCCAAACAAAAGACAACTATGCCTAGGGAACCCCATTTCCTTTCCTAACTACACAACCAATAACATATTATCAATCTCAAATTATCAACCTCAAAGAACGTACTCACAATAATTCCAGATATACCAACTCTAGGTTCAATGGAATAAGTCTCTTTTGTTGTGATGACGATTCAAACTCTAGAATTGACCAACCAGCGTTCCATGTACTTGGTCTGAGTAGGGTTTAAAAAGCAGATTCGGACTCAGACTCGGCCTGAGCTGAGTCAAGTCAGATTCCAGGTCAACTCAGCCGAGTTGACTAACTTTTTTTTCCCTTCTTTCTTTGGGTTAGCTCTGCCTTGAATTGGGGAGACACTTGCGAACAAAAAGGAATCGGAGGAAGGGTTTCATCTCCATTTCCAAACCCTTGTCCAAGGCAATATTCATCTTCCATGATCCACATCGCATCTCCAAACCCTCTCTCCATCTCTCCATGATCCATCTTATATCTCCCTCTCTCCATTTCCCATGATCCATCTCATCTTCAAACCCTCTATCCATCATTATCTCCAAACCCTCTCTCATCTCCATTGGCTCTTAATAGCATGGAAAAGAGTAGAAATGGTGAGAAATAGGGTTTTTAACCCTTATGGTGCAACTCAGCCAAGTCACATATGAACCGAATCGGATCGAGGATCTGAATCAACTTGGACTTGACCGATTTTCTTTTGAATGCCCATCCGAGGATCTGAATCAACTTGGACTTGACCGATTTTCTTTTGAATGCCCGCGCCAACTCACATATGAACCGAATCGGATCGAGGATCCGAATCAACTTAGACTTGACCGATTTTCTTTTGAATGCCCGCGCCAACTAATATTGATAGTCATCAATTTTGTTTGATTGGCCTTTTTAATTATTTCAATATTCCATTCTAGAAAAAATTTCCTTTCCTTTTTTTTAAGTATAAAGTAAATAAGCTCCCCCTGTTTTTACCTTTCAATTTGATAAGAGGGTAAGTTTTCAACTTAACTTTCCCTAAAAAGTCTTGTAAGATATGATTCTAGTGAGATGAATAGTACTTGGAGCTCTCTTTTGGACAATAATTAATTTGTTTTTACCTGCCTCAGTGTTGGCCCGTTGGTACAAGTGTGGGTTTGCTCCCCACATTGTGGGTTCGACAACTCCCAAATGCACCAGGTGCATGTGTCGTGGGGTCGTGCATGCACCCAGGGGATTAGTCTTGCTGGATCAAATACGACATGGATATCCTCATCAGCTAAAAAATAATGATGATGATTTTATTTTATAATTTTTTTCTCTGTAAGGTCCGTGTCAGTCACAACAGCAGCTCTGGGCTTTGAGTTTTTATTTCGTTCTTCACTGATTTCTTCTTTTGTTGCTTTCCCCCGTAACTTGTGCAGGCATTGTTTTCTTCTTTCGCTGATTGCTTATCCCAAAAAATAAAGAGTAGATGAGTGCAAAATTTATCAATTGATGCAGTTTAAAAACATTTCCACATCCTAAGGCAACATCTACATTCTACAGCCTACAGAGGGACCGCACTTTCACAATGGGATCAGTCTCGATTTTTGGGCACAATCACAATACTTTTTTTTTTAGGGGGGGAATGGTCATGTTCATCAAACATAATGCTGAAACTATGGAACTGTAAATGAAAAAAAATAAAATGAACATTGTTACACAAATAAGTGAAGAAAAATCCATTACAACCCAAGGTTCCACATGAATATGCCATGTATACTGGAGCAACAGGTCCCAAAGTATATTTAATTCAATCAAAAGAAAGAAGAAAGAAGAAAGAAGAAAGAAAAAAAAAAACATCTTCTTTTTTGCCAACATGGGAGCTGAAGGTATAACAAAATTAAAATGTAAATTAGATAATTTATCGACTTCTACAGTCACCTACACAAAGTAACTATACCCACATACCTCTGTCTGGTTTATGCAGCTATGCTTCCCTTGTCTGGTGTATCAGAAAGATATGCAAAGACAGCAGCCCAATGTATGAAGAAGCCCTCTTGATATGAAGAAATCCAGGTAACACTGGTGTTGCTTGATTGCATTTATTCATATACAATGATGAAAAGCTTCATACAGGTGTCACAGAACTTATTAACATAACTGCATATATGAAAGCTTGTCAGATGTAAGAGAGCTTACATATGCTTACACCAAAGCCAAATGAAGGAATATTCTGAGACTTCATCTTTCCATAACAAATGAGCAAGTTCAGAGTGTGAGCTGCTCCATGTCCTTCCTAGTTTTCCATGAACTCTCATTGGCAGCCTTTTTCTCTTCTTGATCATCATAAGAGTTAGCCCGAAAACTAGAACTTGCCTCTTCAGTATCTGAAGAGCCTGGTCTTTCAGTTAGAAATTGTTCCCAAAATACATCATTGACCCGGCCCTGGGGAGCAGCATGCACTTGATTATTGGTTGGAATCTCTTGTGAAGGTGACATTTTTGCGTCACTGCCATCGGTAAAATGCCGGTGCTTCAAAGAAGCTACAAGATCTGATTCTTTACGGTTGGAGTTAAACCTCAACTCAGCAACTGAAGAACCAATGTCTTGTCCTGATGAGTGGGGAATCCTATCTAGATAGTGACTGTTGTTGACTTGCAATGGAGAAGATGCAAGTGTCAGATTTAGTTGGCATGATATATGAGCATCGCTATCATCTATAGAAGCTGGACAACGATTTAGGCCACTAGCCTCCAGGTTTTCATTTCTCAGCTGCATCGACAATGAAATATTTTTCCCTGGGGTAAAAGATGCCCCAGTATCTGAGAGCAATTCCATTGAAAAGGATTTTCTTTGTCATGCTTGCTACCTTTTCGCAGTTTAGCATGGCGCTTTTGGTGCAAAAAAGAGGGGGAAATGAACTACTTTTCTTCAGGTCTGCTGAAAACCATCTCCTGTGGGAGGATGGAGGGGAGGGGTCCAAACCACGGAAATTGGAATGAGGAATTCAACCATTACACAAACGTGCCCCAGGAGTTTAGGGGTTTTTCATTTTTATAGAGTATGTGGGCAATCACAATATTATTATGACCACATCAAACCAAACAGAGTCCAACCTTTATCCCTTGTGAATTACAAAGGAAACTCCACTAAATTCATAAATAAACAAACAGAAAACAATAAAAGAAAGGAATGAGTCAAAAACTAAACTCCAATATCAATGGTAAAAATGAAAATTTTGGTATTCCAAAACATATACTTGACCGGAAGGGCTAAAAGATTCAATGCAATGTTTTTAAAAGTAAGAGGCACATCAAGGAGCTAAGGTCTCCTGGGGCCAAGGCGCTAAGGCGCAAGGCGAGGCGCAGGCTTCAATGAAGTGAGGCGCACATTGTGGATAAAAATAGATATTTTGGTATAGACAGATAATTCAAAATTCAATAAGCAATGTGTAATCCAAATTCCAGCCCAGCAAACATCATTTGATTAAAGAAAGGAACAAAAAGTATGACTGTAAAAAAATGCAACTGAAAAAGACTGAAACAAGGCCCCAAAATCAGATCATTCAACCTGGTGTTATGCGACCTTCAGTTTTAAGTAGATCAGATGCATTGTATCATGTTATGTGGACCACTCATGAGCTCATTCATGATCTAAATACAAAATATTCATTCTAAACCATCAATCTAAAAATATCAAAATGTATATATCTCCAAAATCCAAATAATCAACTCATATCCCCATCATGGCCCATGACCATATCCACATCAACATCATCATCACCAAATGAAGACGATCCACATCAAAACCAAAATAAGGCCCCACCCCCACTGATGGATGAGAAAAATTGGTGATGGTTTGCCAATTGATAACTGTTTGAAAAGAAAAAAAAAAAAAAAAAAGGCCCCAGACCAAACAAACAAAAATATCAATGGCTGCCCCCACCCCTACTGATGAGAAATTGGAGATAGCCTAATGATGTGTTTAAAAAGAAAAAGAAAAAAGCCCCTAGACCTAAGGCACGCGCTTAGGCTGCACCTCACTAAATGCGCCTCGCTTCGAGGTATTTGAAGTCCAACTAGTGCGCCTCACGCACCTTTCACAACCCTGATTCAATGTATCAAGCTCTTGATCCATGATGAAAGCCATACCATCAGAGTGATTCCATAATATAAGCTCTTGATCACATTCCTTCCCGAAAACTGAAAGATGTTAAATATTTCAGCATAACAGATTTTTAAGCATTCCATTGTGACTTGCCCTGATATTACCTTTGCAGTTCATGTTGCAAGTCAATTTGCTGCTGCTCCACCATCAACTCACTAGGCTACAGCTATATGAACCCTTCGTCACCTTAGAGGAACTTCAACTAGGACTCTTTCTCTCTTCTAAAAGCTCTCTCACTCTGCATGCTTATTCTGATTCTGACTGGATTGGAGATGATGCTAGTTGGCACTCCACTACAGGCTTCTGCACATTGTTGTCATTTTCATTTCGGCCATGCTGCCAAAATGAAACACCATAATAAACTTTTCGTTTCAAATTTCGGATGGTTTCGACTGAAACTCCAGAACTTCAACCAAAATAGCCATAATCCAGATTTTCGTCCCTTTTTTGTTTTTCTGAAAAATATCTAAAACTAACCTGCCCCTTCTCAGTTTTTTTTTTTTTTTTTTTCTTTTTGAACGGTAAAATTTGGGGTTACTGTGAAGACGAGGATTAGATTGCTGCTAAATATATGAATGATATACCGCAGCTCTCTCCCTTCAAGCCTTCTTGGGACATGGCCACTGAGATTAGGAGAAGCAAGGCATCAGTGTTTTCAATTTTATTAGTGAGGGGAAAACACTGGACAAACCACCCTCTCAAGGAATATGAGCCACTCAAGGAGTGTGGGTTTAGGGTTTAGCACATCAACAGAGGCATAAGTATCAACAGATGCTCTCTCCATAATCCCTCCCTTCACCCCTTAACCTGCCCCTTCTCAGTTCTCAATCAGAAGAAAGAGAAAGGGGAAAAGAGGAGGAGAATGAAGGGTAAAACACTACATGACCGAACCTCTCGCTCGCCACTGCCATCCTCACACTGCTTGCAGCCTCTCTCTCTCTCTCTCTCTCTCTCTCTCTCACACACACACACACACACACACATCTTCCATCAAGACTCAGTGCTAAGACAAAAAGGGCTAGGTGCCCTTTTGCCAAATCTCCCCTTTCCTTTTTATTCCCCAAAAGTCCTTTTTGCCTATTAAGTTTTGCCTCTACATACTTTTTTTTCTTAAGACCAAAGGAATCAATCCTCAATTGGAATGCTGATGATGTGAGACTTCGTGTAAGGTGCCTGTGTGGGAGCAACAGGACCAAAGCCAAATTTCAATCTAATACTAAAATTTTAGATTTACTTTTTTTTTTTTTTTTTACATATACATATATTTATTTTCTAAATTTTTCCAAAACGCAAATCCAAAAGTTTTACCGAAATCCTGAATCAGCCAATACTTTTCACTTCAGAGGCCAGACCAAAACGGAGACTGGACCAAAATTAACGACCATGCTTCTGCATCTTTCTTGGCTCTTCTTTTGTCAATTGGAAGAGTAAAAGCAATCTACTGTCTCTAGCTCCTCTAATGAGATAGAGTGCCATGCCCTTGTCTTTACAACCTCGAAACTGATTAGGCTCAGATGTACTTGCTGATATGGTTGGATGAAATCAATAAAGGCACCCCTATCTATCGTGATGACAAGAGTACTTTTCACACTATCATTTTGTTCGATAGCCACTTCATCAAGGAACAATTGCTTTCTCTTTTGCTTCCTCCTGGACCTCTACAAATATGCAGTTTCTACATCATATCTCTTTCCAATACAAGATTTCGTAAACTCCTTCACAACCTCTCAATGCTTCACCTTGCACATCATGAGCTTGAGATAAGGGGGAGTGTTAGAACAAAGAGGGGGCACAGTTTACTGTACACTTTTGATGTACCATATTAAACTTCATCAAGTCTAATCTCTAGATTATATTGTAACTATCTTAGCCTCTTAGAATATTAGATAAGTATTTAAATGGGATCGGATAACAATATAATCAACTTTCCAAAAATGGGATTGGACAACAATCCAACACATTGTTCTGAAAATTGGAATCGTATAGCAAATCAATTAAGAAGATGAATTGAATCGTAACATGAATCGTACAGTAAATCATAGGATTTTTTTTTCTTTTCTTATAAATATAAAAAATTAAAAATTAAAGATATAACAGTACTTATTCATAATTCATCCATTTTCCATCTATAGCAGCATAATACAATGACAAATAAGATTATGATACAATCATATGAAGAACATCATTGACATATGTTAATATATCATAAATGATATGTGTAAATAGTTAAAGGCAAATCTTCCTTTGAGAATACGTGCATGAGATTGGCCCCATTTTTATATCTAGGTCCATCATGAGTGGGTCTCTATAGTGCCCAAGGTGTGCCCCAGCAAATAGTTAACCATGGTTAATGTGTAAGATATCAATTTTACTGGGAAAGACAAACAAGTTGCAATAGTTTTTTTTTTTTTTTTTTCTTATCTTTAAATCAATCTATAAAAATAAAAATAAAACCGAAATAATCAATCTTACACTTTAGGATAAAAATAAAAATAAAACCGAAATAATCAATCTTACACTTTAGGATATCTCCTAAAATTGAGAAAATGTTCATGAAGAAAAAAAAATAAAAATGGATACAGGACAAAACCCCATACGTAAGTCAAACACTTTGGTTGAATGCTTGTTCCTAATTAATCATTAAAACCTCCCCAAAACTGAAAAAAAAAGAAAGAAAGAAAAAAAAAAACTCAAGTGGTGTTTTAACCACTAAATACCCTTTTAAAAAAAAGAACTGCTAAAAAAAGAACGAAAGAAAAAGGTAAGAGATTGTTAATATTAACCTCTTGCTTGTGGCTACTCTTGCTAAGTCGAGTCGCTTGAATCATAAGATTTGAACAAAGGAGTATTGAATCCTAATATTCACCTACAAATGGAATTGGTTACAAAGACATGAATCATTTTCCTTAAGATTCGGAATACGAAAACTATGATTCTAACAACAATGATCCCGAGGAAAAGCCGACTTTCCTAACTTTATATCTTGCAATCCATATAAAGACTTATGGCCAGTCGTAGCGCAACACATTCAATTTCAATATTTTCCAAATATAGTTTCAGATTGGTACAGGGACCGTGCAGATCCCTCCCATGTGATCCATAGCCTTAGTGGCTCCTTATTGATCAAATACAGGTCCCATGTGTCTAGATTAACTTTACTTAATTTCTAATTGGGAAGTAATTGGGAAATTGGTTAGTTGTATCAGTAGAATGTTCTACTTGAATAAGGTTAGAAAGTTTCAAATTAGAAAGTTTTGACGAGGCTATGATTAGAAGCAAAATCCTATAAGTAGGTAAGAAGCACAGACACGGGACACGGACACGGACACGGACACGGACACGCCGACACGGCATTTCTAAAAAAAAGTAGGACACGGACACGTTTGGGACACGTTAATATTTAATAATAATATATCTAATCATATACTAAAAGATAAAAAAGACAAAAAAAAAAACAAACAAACAAACAAAAAAGACGAAGCAGCACAGCAGAGAGAAAAAAAGAGCAGCAGCAAAAAAAAAACACAGCGTACCTGATGAGCTAAAATGATGAGCTGAAGCAGTACCATGAGCGAAAAAAGGAAGCAGCGCAGCAGATCATCTTCTTCTTTTCTTTTCTTCTTAAAAAAGGAAGCATTGCAGCAGATCATCTTCTTCTTTTCTTCTTCTTCTTCTTCTTCTTCTTCCTTCTTCTTTCTTCTTCCTAATCTGACAACCAGATCGTTTTTTTTTTTTTTTTTTCTCTTTCATTAGGGCTGGCTGGACGGACGGATGTTATTAGGGGCTAGCACTGGACGGATGGCTTTTTAGTGATTCTTTGCATTTAAGTTATGACTTTTTACAAACAGCCCCCTTTTCTTTTCTTTTTTACTCTAATTTTAATTTTTTTCCAATTAAACGAGGCCAGCATGTCCCCAGTGTGTCCGAAATATAAAATATAAAAAATAAATAGGACACTCTTTTTGGCGTGTCGAACACTGGCATGTCGGCCCCGGAGAGGTGTCCTTGCTTCCCAAACTAGGACAGCCCATGTATTCTCATTCTAGTTTTACTCAATAAATTTTAATACTGTTTTGGCATGCAAAATGCAAATCTCTGTTCATATGATGGATCATTGTGCTTCTAATGCAATCTATGACTACTGTACTAGTTTGAGGCTTTCCTATCTACTCCTCTTTCTCAGCTCGAGGCATTCCTCTTCGCATCTTCAACTGTTGAAGCCTCACTGAAACTAGAGTGACAGGTAACAGCATAGAGAAGGCAGTTGTATGGAGTATTAGGAAGGATGTTTTGGGTTTCTGAAGACTGCTTACACTTGCCGCATCTGGTTCATGCAATTTGGTTCAATTCTCTCAGATTCAACACTTTTTTTGTGGCGGTCAAGATCTTGTTGCAGTCAGGTATATAGACAAGGTATATGATAAGAATTACCAACATTCACTGAAATAAGAAAACAGTCTTAAGAACGCTCAACTTTTACTGCAATCTGGGAGTGAATCAGTGCTTGTTTGAAATTGTTTTTACCTCAATTGCTATCACAGCCTTGGGCTTTGATCGCAAGTTACGTAGAAATTGTTCTCCCTTTCAGACTAGTTAGACATGTTACTTATTATAGGTTAAGAGGCAAAAATAAAGAAATGCAATTTCAAATTTCCCATTAATGTGCCTTTAAATCCATGCCACCTGAAACACAAAAATGATAGGATGAGGAATCCTCTATCTCAATCAAAATATTCAAACCAGCGAAAACCAGCAGAAACTACAGATTGTCCTGTGTGGTTTGAAACTGATTAGGAACTTTAAAATCGACTTGTTGACTGTTTCCGAGGGGATCGCTCATCCAATCTCCTACATTAGGATTTCATTGATGATTTGATATTGTACAGACTTGCCTTCTATGATGCCCGGATACAGGAGGGACATGCCATGAATGTGGTGGGGACATGGATTTACACACAAAAAGTAAAATACCGGATATGACACGACACGATGCATTGTCTATTTTGAAGTATCCGGTCATCATAGCCTGCCTTGACACGATGCGTTGTCAATTTTGAAGTATCCAGTCATCATAGCCTGCCTTTTGTTTTCCTATTTGGTATATTATCATTCATTTCACCATTCATCTTTGGATTTGAGGAGTTAATGCTTTTGCTTGAAATTAAAGGTTGACAACGCATCCACCTCTAATTTTACATACAGCTATAATGAGAATACAGCTATAATGAGAGACCTCTAATTTCACACACAAAATGTGAAGTATCTGATATGAAACGACACCGATACGTTGCCTATTTTGAAGCATCAGTCATCATAGCCTGCATTCTGTTTTCCTGCTTTGTATATTATCATTCATTTTTGGATGTTCAGAGTTACAGCTACAATTAGAGACCTCTAATTTCACGCAAAAGCATTAACTCCTCAAATCTAAAAATGAAGGGTGAAATGAATGATAATATACAAAAACAAGAAAACAAAAGGCATGCTATGATTGGATACTTGAAAATAGACAACGCATCATATCTTCAGTTTTTTTGTGTAAATCCGCATCCCCACCGCATTCATGGCATGCCAATAAGTCGATTTTAGGATATTTTACAGATACTTAGCCTAAAGTTTCATTTCTGCAGTTTTTTGCAACCTTGATCGATTAAGAAACCTCATGAAAAAACATACAAAAAATTAAGAATTGTCAGTCTCTACTATCCCTCTCAGCTATCAAACAGGAAGTCATCATCCTCTTTACAAGGGATGACACATAGGTGAGAAGATCAGGCCATCATCTGAAAATTGCATGCACAAGTTCAAGCATGCATGCAGGTATCCCTTCCTGAAGTGACTAACCTTTCTCTAATTTTACTGACTCTTAGATCCATCCATAAACAAAAATCTGATAGGAACAAATTACCAACTAAATATCCAAATCTCATCCTCCAAAATCAAATTAAAAAACGAAATCGATCATCATCACAAGCACAAACCAAAACAAGCATCAGATTCACAGCTACACATCAATTCAAACTCACAAACCGATCACCGAAACTAATCCTCCATCAACAACATGATCGAAATTGAGAAACCGATTGATGAAACTAGAACATGAAAAATCAACAGACATGATCAAATCGTAAGAAGAAAGAGAGAGAAGCTTACGTAGGTATTGAGCTGTCGAATGAAGCTGGAGAAGTTGTTGTGCTTGAAGTAGGTAGGAAGAAGAACCCGAGCAAACTCCGGCGGATTCCAGACTATGAAACTCGTCTTGAGCGAGCTCCACGACACGATCTCGTCCGTCGCCGGATCCTCCACCATCTCGTACGTCTTCAGCAGAAACGGCGCCGGGCCGCCGCCGCCGCCGCCTCCGCCGCCGCCGCTGGTGGCGCTGCTATGCCCTCCCTCCATCTCCTCTAGGGTTTCTATCTCTATCTCTCTCTCTTGAAGAAGAAGAAGAGGAGCAGGAGCAGGAGCAGGAGCAGGAGAGACTTGTGTGTATAAGAGAGAGAGAGTCGTCTGAGGGAGAGGTTAAGAAGAAATGGAAAAGGGTCTGATGGAGCGGAAAGGTAAGACGAGAGAAAGACACGGAGAGAAAGAGGAGAGAGAAACGGATGGATCGTTGGGATATAGGCGTGGTCGAGGGATTTGGGGGCCTACGGCGGGAAGTATGTGGCAGTGTGATGTCCCACTGCTGTGATTGATGAGGGAGTGGATTGGCCGTTGATCAAAGAACTGCTTATGATTTTCTATCCTTGACCGTCGGATCAGAGATTTTGGATAATTTACTGAGAAGTTTAAAATAAAATATATCAGTGATTAAGTTTTGATCTACTACCCTTTTAATGGTGAAAATTTTTCAAAATGTTTTGATGCGAGTTTGATTTTCAAGGTCTAAACCTAGAGAAACCCTATGTTAAAGAAATAGAACTCTAAAGTGGGCCTAGCTATTGAAATCTGAGCTATAAGTTGTATTGACAAATGTTATTTTTAATGTACTGTCATTGGATTGACTGTTTGATGAAAATGTGATGAAATGATTAATTCAATGACGGAAAAAGCTTATATCAATGTAAAATCTGAGAATATGCAATATAAGTGAAGGGGGTTTATTTTGAACATTTGGGATTTTAATAGGTAGGCCTTACCATGGATCTCAATATGTGGACCCCACATTTTGGCTACCCCAATGCAATTGAGGATTTCTCTAGGTTAATTAAAGCCTATGTAGTGCCCGGGCCCACTATGAGCATGCCAAGGGTCAAGTGTTTCCTCTTTTGCTAATTCAACATCCATCACGATGGCCCATCGTTTGATGGCTTTAGATCAAACGGCTAGGAGATGGTGCAATTGGCTGTGCTCCTTGGAGTGCTAAGTCTTATCTGTGGTCCCACTGGCCTCTGCCGTATCTATAAAGAACAGTTGGTAAGCGCTCGACGGACACAATTGCTTTGCGTAGTTAGAAAACTTTGACTTTGACTCTTTGAATTTTCTTGCCTGCGGACGAAGGGTGTTCGTGTATCGCCGGAGCACAGAATTGGATGATCACCAGGTCCGGGTCGAACCTATTTGGTGCAACCTGTAAATAAGTAAGATGGCTTGCACTACTTAAATATACTAAAAATAAAAGGCTTGGTAGGAAGGCACACATGCCAAGGCTGCCTCATATTCTTACTTGCAGCGCTGATGGTAATTAACTTTTTTATTTTCTTTTATCTTTGACTAAATCGTCGGAGAACGAAGAGAATATCCAAACATGCAGAGAGAGAAAACTCTTGTACACGAAGAGATAAAACGAACACACAAAGGAAATTATTTACACATGTGAGGAAAGAGAACTCACACATGTAAGGAGTAGGAAGAGGCGGAGGATCTATCTCTCATTATATGAGTGAGAGACGGCCCTTGAGTCTTGATAGTAACGGACTTGGGAGGGGGGTGTCAATGTATATCATAAATGATGATGATGATGAAAATTTTTTTGTAGTATAGTGTGGCACCCTCATTAGCTTATCTATGAAAAATCCAAACTATCTTTTTGTCTTAACACACTATTGAGTCTGAAAAACATCAGGTCCAAAAATCCTTTGTAAAGAAAATTATCCAAACATGAGTTTTCCTTAATTCCGAGAAAACATAGAGAGGATTCTTCTCAGGGAATGCTTACCAAACATGCCCAAAAAGTATTAGCTGTAATGTGGAATATCGCTTAAAATATTAAGCTGACCACAACTAGATTGAGTCTATCTTGAATACACAATCAACTTCTTTGACTATCCCTTGAGTGGTTCATCATGTGTGACTTTCCTTTTTTCAATCTAACGGTTGATCCACCGAAATTAACATTCAAAATTAATATAGAGTCAATATAATGGGTCTTACAACAGATAGATGGTTTGGATTTTTTTTTTAGAGATAGACCCCACTTTGTGTTTACCAATGGAGTCGCACTGTGCTGCAATGAGGAACTTCATATTCACTGCATATAAAATATTGCTCGAATTGGACTGGAGATCCAATGAGAGACAGGCCTCAAAGTCACCAGTGACGACTAGCTTTCTCGGGTGTGCCTGATTGATGTTTGTGGTTGGTGAGAGTTAGTAGCATTGTAGGTTGGTAGAGTACTGGATAACTACAGCTAACAGCACCATTTATGGAAACATGGGCCCATTTCTGGAATCTATTTGATTTCTACAAGTTTCTCGCAGCATCCATAGTGGCATGGAAGCTCACCTGCTAAAGTTTGGAACCAAACAAAATAAATGATCCCTTCCTAGTAAGTTAGGGTGAATTTGTGTTAGGGGAGGATTCTATTCTCTGTGGATTTTCTCCTATGTCGAATTATTTTTACCATACAAATGCATTCTAAGTAAATTTTAATCAAATTTCAATCTAATAATGATTGTGCCCCGTTGGTGATGATGATATATTACCTACTCTTGTATATGCCTTAAATAATATTTGTTTTATATGGATCACTGGAATTTTAATAAATAAGCCCCACTAAAGAGCGACACAAGTTTCTGTGAGTTTGTTGCTCAAAGGATTTGGATTCTTTTGTATAAGGCATGACCATAGGGCACAAAAGGAAATGCCATTGTTTTGTGGGATTCTCAATCTCTGCCATCCACGGATTGAAAATCCCCAACAGCACTATCGTGGATTCTCATAAGAGAACATAACCGGTTCAACCACATGTTGAGAATGTTGTGAGCTATTAATAGTGTGAAAAGTAGATTTCTTTTCCCACCAGACGTCCGTATGTAGATATTCTCATTTAATAAATGAGTATGGTGAAAACTAGATGAGTCAAGATTTTTGGATGGTCCGTCGTCGAAGACTTAAAATATCAATTCGATATTGGTTTTGTGAGATACAGCCCAGATTTGATCCAGGCAAATTGGTTTCGTGAGATATGGCCCAGATTGGATTAGACTACTCCAAAACCCAAATTTTTAGTAAAAAAGAGATACTAGCTATTTATGTTAGATGTGTATGCCTAAAATGGACCATTTTATCACTCCTTTAGCTAAAAACAATTGTTCACAGCAGCTGATTTAGCTCTTTGTGTCAGAAAGGGCTACAAAGAACCTTTTTTTAGGAGAGAAATATTTCCAGTTTGACAATTTGTTGGGTACCAAAATTTTGGTTTTCATTGGAAGAAAGATTTATAAAGAGCAAGTTCCTAACCATTTATTATGTTATTTTTTACTTGGGTGGGTGGAAGGACCTCTCCAAAATGTCAAAGCATAACCATGACTAATTAAGGGCTGGTTTGTCTAACATTAGGACTCTATTCTCTAAAAAAAAAAAAAATATATATATATATTCTCAGTCATAGAAGTATGATCATGACGCCTACGAAGGAAAAAGCTTCTCCAGGCTCTCTGAGAAAAAGTAGATCATATCTTCTCTTTTGCATTAACAATGGTATATAAAATTGCAAGAAGTTTCATGCATGTAAAAATAATAATATTTTTCTTGGCACTATAAAATCCTCAGCGTTGAACAAACATAGCTAATAGACTAACAGATCTTTTTTGAACATCAAAAGTTCATGCATGTAAAATTAAAAGTGTTCTTCATGGCATCGCAAAATCCTCAGTGTTATGCAAAGGTAACCTATAGACTCCCATGATCCTTTTCAGACATCAGCCTCATATTCAAATGGCCTTGTGAAGACATGCTAGCCAAAATATTAGAGAATCTAATAGATTGGATTTGAAAATCAGAGATGAATCTACATGTCTGGATCAAAGAACCTGCGTTCAGACCCGTTTTATCATCAAAAGTTTGTTTCAACTATGTTTGGATAAGGTATACATGAGTTTTATTTCTCTATTTCAATCTATTCCGAGGCAAATCCTTGGTAGGCAGTTCTTCTTCGTATCTATCCATAATACTGTCATTCATATCCTCTTCGGTCTATTCCTTTTTCTTCATGGGCCATCAACCTGCATAGAAAAGCTTTTTCTTCCGACCCATATTCAATCCAAATATACTTTGATCAAGGGCTGTTATCCTTGTGCCTCTTTTTAGATCCCTATTTAGCTATAGTGATGGTTCTACCTCAATTTGTTTGGATCCGGATCTTTGATATTCTCTTGAGGTTAGATCCAAATGCAGAACATAGGACCCATGAGTATCCGGACCCATAGATAAATCTGATAAAAAAATGTATCCAGACATGAATATGCGGTGGTTTTCTCTTATGGACTTGACCCATTTATATCCCCAGATGACATATTCTTAGTTGGGTTCATAGACCCAGATATGAAAGTGCTGCGGTATTTTCAAAACAGGGCCCAATAGGTCGGGGTGAAATGAGTCAGGTCAAGATCGGGTCCAGATTGAACCAACAAAATGGGTCAGATTTCAACATTAATTTAGTATGTATTCACAATAGTTTGTATTATAAGTTATAACCATGTGCTGACCCAGATCCAACCCATTGAATCCCACAGCTTGCACCAAATGCAATTAAATATAATCACATTCTTATTCTTAACTGGGTCAGGTTGGATCCAACATCATACAACTCTTTTACGGCCCAATGCGAACGTGTGTCCAGGCCCATTATATTTAGTGGCCCAGACATTTGTCTAAATTCCAAACCAGCTAATTAGAGCAGCAGCATCATCATCATCATTGTCATTATTTTATCATCATCTTTATCAAGATATTATTGGAGAATATCGTGAAAATGAAAAAAAAAAACACATTTTAAATAAAAAAAAATACATAATAGGAAGAATTATCACGAAAAATATCGTGATATTATTGCAATAAATTAAAATATGGCAACATTCTCACAATGGAGTATAACCAGAGCATAGTTATTTTTATCATATGTTTGAGCATGTGTTTGGCATTTCAGATTGATCAATTTGCTTGACAAGATCCCCAGAGTATATTGATTGCGATAGGAAGGTGGACTGCACCACCAAAATGATGGCCCACATTGATAAAGATGGGCGTTTGTATTGATTAATTTTGGACTTAATGGGGTTAGGAAGATAATGTTCACATGGACTTATCTGAACTATAAAAAATTATGTGCGTGGAAGCTGCATCCAACGTCCATAAACAAAGAAGAAACCTGTAATTATAAGTTCAATCATCGTAATTATAACTTCCTATTTCTTAAGTCCTAAGAAACCTGATGTAACGATCAAAATACCCTTGGTCCTATAACGAGTCCTTCGCCGACCCATTTGACGAATCTGGTTAATCCGGAATACAAGACATCAACCAACAAAAAGGTTCTCATAACAATCCACTTATCTGCTAAGAGAAGTATGATTGGCAATGACAATGGCTCCCCAAATACCTGTGGGACCTAAGTTTTGAAAAAGAAAAAGGGTTATGGGTGTAAGATTTGGACCTAACATTTTTAATTTGGGTGTGGGCGTGGACAATGGTCTTGAACCTAGACTTTATTGGTTCAGGCCCTTTATTCAGGTCCAGATTGGAGTTTAAGACATTTAACTTGGATTAGGGTAGGCATGAGTGGTCCTGTAACCTTGACCCAAGTCAGATTTGGATCCAGATAATGACTAATGAACTCAATTTGCAAAAAGTGATCATCAAAAAGACCAAGTATATAGATCAGGACTCGTTGGTCCTGATCTTTATTAATCTCTTAGGCAAAGCAAATTCCATTGAGTCTAGTTGGTTACCAAGGAATATTCTGCAAGATGCAAAAAAATTTATCAGGTACCAAAACTTTTGTTAAGTTAGTGAAAGAAAGAGTTGGCAGACTTCAAATTGAACCATTTATTTCAAGTTATATGACTTTTCTTTGTTAGGTGGAGGACAAAAGGGTTGGTGACCAAGGATGCCATTTAAAGCGCATGTTTGCCAAACACCTGAGAATTCTTCTACCATGGCATGAAAACTGCTCTACATTTTACTGGCACAATTTTTGTCCAATATGTGGCCGACACTTTTTTTACATGACAGAAAGAAAAATTTTGAACTAACTTTTCTCAATTCCAAAAAATATTTTTTACCGAGGAGATTTGAAACTGCTTTTCCATGCTCACAAAAAAAATAAAAAGATTTCTATAGAAGCTGAAAACCAGCATCATGCAAACAAGCTCCAATAGTCTCAGCAAAGATATAGGTGATGTTAAAGATGTCTGACTACCAAAATATTACAGATCCATCCAAAATGAATAATATATGGAATTTATGATTGGTTTTTTTAAGAAATTGGGACCCAAATCCAGATCCAAGATCTGTAAGTATTAGGAACCGGATTTGGATTCATAGTTGTCTGATCAGGTGCAGTGATCTAGGATTATTATTTCAACTTAGACATCTTCCCCTCTTTCTAGATCCCTATCCGGCTATGAACTCGGTTCATACCACAGGTTCAATTGTGGATATGAATCTTTGCTTTTATCTCAAATATTCCGGATCCAATACATGAGACCTGTGAGAATCTGGATTTGGATACAGATCCATCTGTAGAAGAAGTCACCCAGATCGATTGTAGATGATGGTTTCTACTCCAAGGCTTGACCCATTTACATCCCAAGAATCCCATGACATATTCTTAGTTCCCTTTCTTTATTATTATACATGAGTACACAGAAATTCATGGTCAAATAAGCTCCACTTATAGATGAGGAGAAATACGAGAAACCTTAGTGATACGGCTTTCTCATCTCACACAGCTTCACAGGGATCGATAATCGATATCGTGGGTGAATAGGTTATCATACAAATACTATGCCACTGAACCCATCTAGTGGGAAAAAAAGGAATAAGAAAACAAAGCACACACACAAACTGGCTACTTACAGTTACAGATACAAACAGTAATTAAAGGGTTCATTGGCCGGCAGGGTGTCTTTCACATCTGTTGGCTTCATTACATGGGCGCTTGTAAATTGCACTGGCTTTACCCGAGCAGCCGTTGTAATTCTTTCCATTCCCATTGTTACAAACGGCACCGTTTTGAGCTATAGTACCTGGAGTAATAAGCTTCGTTTGTTGTTGAAGGAGCCGTGCATGAACATCTGAGTCCATGACCAGCTCCAACTACTCCTGGCATTCTGCAATGGACCCATTGCATCTGGGATTATTACTATTAATCCTCCTTTCTGCACTAACATTATTTCTACAGAGGCCACAGAGGAGAACTAGTGAAAGGAATGCTAGAGATAAGAAGGAATGGGACTTCCTCATCTGCTGTTCCATCTCAATCCCTTATTGAGCTGTATACTCTGCAAGCTCTTGTGGCTGTTAAGTAGTGAAGGTAGTGCATCAAAGATCACTGATTTTTCTTTTTCAAGATATGGTGGATCGCTTTCGGCTTGGGTTGGGCTGGGCTTGAGTATGAGTTGTTGGGCTTGTGGGCTAAAAATAGGCATCAAGGTTTAGAAAATGGTCAAATGTTCAGTGGCTCAGATCTTTCAGCAAGGTGAGGACCTTTCGGTTAATGGTTCAGATAATTAAATCATGGGGCAAAATCAATGAGGATGATGTCTCTAATCTGGTTTTTCTTTTTTCTCAATTACCAACTATGCTATGATTAGGGACGTAAATGGGTCATCGATTCTCCGATTAGCTGGAGGTTCCAACCCGTTAAAAACCGGGTTTGGATCCTTATTTAGGTCTTGATAAGTAAATGGGTCTGGGTCTAGATCCTTTTTTTGGACCTATGACCTAAGCGGGTTTGGGGCCGGTTCTATCTTGGATCGGACTCGGGACACGACATATTATCTCAAGTTTCGAGAATCTCTCTTAAGAACTAGATTTTTTTTTTTTTTCATATCATTCTCTATCTATACCCAGATCAGGATATGGACCCATCCGCCCATATACTATTCTGGTTTCGGTTCTTATTTTGTTTTCTCATTAACGATTTTGGTTCCCGAATCAAAAAATGGATTCCAAAATTATTACATATCTATGTCTGGATCGGCCATGAACCCGAACCCAAATTTACCCATTTACTTCCCTAGCCATTATGACAGGACTATTCAAGGAAGGACGCAGATATTATTGGCACCAGAGTTTCAGTTGCGTTTATTTATTTATGCATTTGAAGCACATGGGCTTCCCCTAAAAGTGAGACATGTAGGGCCAATGCACTCATACACCTCGTCCCTTGCTCACAGGCATCATAAAAGTGAAATACTGTAGGACAAGGTAGTGACAACGTGAAAAGAAACAAGCCCATTTGAATCAACTTCCTCCATGCAGTATTCCATTTTCATGTAAATTTATTGGCTCATTCGACTCAATTACTTTTTACATGTACCCATTCCATTGGAATCAGTAATCCTATTTGACAATAACATTCAGTGTATTTCGCTTTTATCGCAACGAAGACGCCTATTTGACAAATGAATTCCTATATATTCCAATTGTACGCAAACAAACATACCATCAGAACCGATTCCAATTCTTATGTTGCTTGATCGAGTCCTCATTTCTAACGTTGCTTTATCATTTTTACTTTACCACTAAATAATCTTCTACTCCACCAGCTAATCAGCTTTTTTTTTTTTTTTTTTTAAACTCTTGTCACAGCTTATTTGCATTTCATTCCCTGTCTAAGCCTGGGATAAAGGGTTAACGTATGGACAAATTGTTATGTGTGGAGCCTGATTTCACTTGAGTCGGACTTTTAACTCAAGTCCACCGTCACGAACCATATAAGGATATTTGCGTAATACTACCCTGTGCTATTATGTAACCTTTGCATAGCCGCTAAAGAGGTTGTGTATTGTATTCTCCTCTTTTGCCTTTGAGTATAGTGGAATCGGTGTGAGCCATGGACGTACTTCAAGATTGAGAGAACCACATAAATATCATGTGTGTCTTCTTTGTGTGATTTTATTGTATCTTTTATCCTTTATTTCCGAACACAAACCAGCAAGAGACACACACAAACTGAGACTCAGACAAGCTGGGCGATCTGAGAAAAGTCTAGTTTTGTCTTGCTGAGTTTTCAAACAACATTGCAATTGGCCAGATTCAACATTGGGCCCAGCTCTTTAGTAAGCAAGACAGATTTGGCCTTGAGGCCAACAATAGACCGGTCCCATTCCTTTTTATCATGGGACCAAACACATTCTACCGCCCACTGCCCTAAAAATCTCAACCCAAATCCAGCCAACATGCAGGACGACCCACTTATAAACAAGATGCCCAGCTGCTAAGCCCAATCTCAATTCTCAACCATCTCTAAACACCCATTTTTCAGGCAAAAACTCAATCTAACCTAGCCATTTAGTCGTATGTAATGGGAAAACACCCGTTTCTTGCTAGGGAACTTAGCAGATGTCTGGATTCTATTATTCATCACATTAGGCCGTGGCGGCTCCAGTATTTTTCGTTTGAGTGAGGCGGAGAATGTTCAATTGACAAAGTCAAAATCATCGCCCACTACCAATCATCAATGCCAACGATGAATAATCTCCACTAATTACATGGTTAAAAGATAAGATTTTTTTTTTTTTTTTTTTTTTTGAAAAATTAAGTATAAAGAACTCAATTCCTATAAGAGCTTTTTTTTTTTAACTACAACAGCCTATTCCTCAAGAAATTACTTTGTATTTTAATTATATAATAACAAAATAGAGGTATACCCTGTAAATGAGCATTACGAATATTCTTAGCAATTTGTCATTACTAAGGCCTCGCCACAATTTCTCATTACATTCCAAAGGTCTTAGTTTGCTATGCGGTATTATTAGTGTAAGAATTTTATAAATGCATATCTAAATAACAAGCCCTAACACGAAAATAAGAGATTTTAAATGTATCATTCATTAAATATTGAAGATGTCGGACGCCGCAATGTGATCCCTCACCCCAGGTTCATATAAGGTAGGTATGCCACTAACATTAGGATTTTATACGTTACATCATCGTAATTATAACTTCCTATTTCTTAAGCCCGAAGAAACTTGATATAATGATCAAAATATCCTTGGTTTTATAACTAGTCCTCCGCCGACCCATTTGACCAATCTGGTTAACCCGAAATACGAGACATCAACCAACAAAAAGGTTCTCATAACAATCCACTAATCTGCTAAGAGAATTATGATTGGCAATGACAATGGCTAGCCAAATACCCGTGGGACCTGAGTTTCGGGGAAAAGGGTTATGGGTGTAAGATTTGGACCTAATTTTCTTAATTTGGGAGTGGGCGTGGACCATGGTCTTGACCCTAGACTTTATTGGTTCAGGCCCTTTATTCAGGTCCGGATTGGAGTTTTAGAGATTTAACTTGGAATTGGGCATGGCATGAGTGGTCATGTAACCTAGACCCAAGTCAGATTTGGATCCTTCTTTAGTAGTTAGGGTCTCTTTCCAACAGATAATGACTAATGAACTCAATTTGCAAAAAAGAGATCATCAAAAAGACCAAGTAGATCAGGACTTGTTGGTCCTAATTTTTATTAATCTCTTAGGCAAAGCAATTTCCATTGAGTCTAGTTGGTGACCAAGGAATATTCTGCTAAACACCTGAGAATTCTACTAGCACGCGAAAACTGCTCTACATTTTACAGGCACAACGTTTGTCCAACTTGTGGCTGACACTTTTGGTAGGTGATGAAAGGAAAATTTTGAACTAATTTTCCTCAACTGTAGAAAGCATTATTCACATTAAGAGATTTAAAACTGCCTTTCCATTCTCACACAAAAAAAGATTTCTATAGAAACTGAAAACCAGCATCACACAAACAAAGCTCCAATAGTCTCAGCTAAGAAATAAGTGATGTTAAAGATGCATGGCTACAAAAATATTACAGATCCATCCAACATAAATAATATATGGAAATTATGATTGTTTTTTTAAGAAAGTGGGACCCAAATCCAGATCCAAGATCTGTAAGTATTAGGAACCGGATTTGTATTCATAGTTGTCTGATCATGAATCTGATCAGGTGCAGTGATCTAGGAATATTATTTCAACTTACACATCTTCCCTCTTTCTAGATCCCCATCCGGCTATGATTTCAGTTCATGCCTCAGGTTCAGTTGTGGATCTGATTCTTTGCTTTCCTCTCAAATCCAGATCCAACAACACATGGGACCTGTAACAATCTGGATTTGGATACAGATCCATCTGTAGAAGAAGTCATACAGACCCATTTACATCCCAACAATCCCATGGGGCGATGACATATGCTTAGGCCTCTTTCTTTATTATTATACATGAGTACACTGAAATTCATGGTCATATAAACTTCACCTACCGCTGTTTCATCTCACACAGCTGTCAAGCAATCGATCAGTGTGTGCGGGTAGGTTATCACAGGAATACATTCCACTCCACTGACCCATCTAGCCCAAACAAAAAACCCACACACACACGACACACACAGAGGCACTCTGGCTACTTACAGATACAAACAGTAATCAAAGGGTTCATTGGCCGGGTCTGTCACATCCATTGTAGATAGGACATGGGCGCTTGGTAGTTCCACTGGCTTTAGCCGAGCAGTCATAAGGATGTCCATTCCCATTAGAACAAACGGCCTGGTCTCGATCTAGAACAGGTCGAATAATATGCTTCATTTATTGTGCAAGGAGCCGTGCATGAACATCTGAGTCCATGACCAGCTCCAACTCCTCCTGGCATTCTGCAATGGACCCATTGCATCTGGGATGTTGCTATTAATCCTCCTTTCTGCACTTACATTATTTCTACAGAGGCCACAGAGGAGAACTACTGCTATGAATGCAAAAGGTAAGAAAGAATGGGCTTTCCTCATCTGGTGTTCCATCCCAAATTCCTTCTTGAATTGTATACTCTCCATACATGCTCTTGTGGCTGTTAAATAATGAAGGCAGTGCATCAAATATCACTGATTTCTCTTCTTCAAGATATCGCGGTTTTCTCATGAGAAAATATTGCGGGTCGCTTTCGGCTAGGGTTGGGTTGGGCTTGAGTATGAGTTTTTGAGCTTGTGGGCTAGAGGCAGGTCTGAAAGTACGGCTAGGATATTCAGGCCCACGCTTAAAACTTTGGCCACTCTTCAGTTTGATCATCAGCAATTCAGCATGCAAATTGTGGTAGTGCGTTGAGGCATGAAATTATAGTGTACTAAAAATAGGCATCAAGGTTTAGAAAATGGTCAAATGTTCAATGGATCAGATCTTTCAGCATTGTCTTTAGAATTGTACATTAAGGTGAGGCCCATTGGGTTAATAGTTTAGATAAATAAATCATGTGGCAAAATCAATGAGGATGATGTCTATACTCTACAGTGATAAGAGATGGGGTGATTTTTCCTTTTTGTCAAATAGCAACTATGCTAGATGTTGATACGACTATTCAAGGAAAAGGACTCATGTATTATTGGCACTAGAGTTGTCTTTACTATTTTATACCTTTCCAAAGCACATGGTGGGATTCCTGCAAAAGTGGGATGTAGGGCCAATGCACTGACAGACCTCCAACCTGCTTGAGTAAGTTTGTAAACTCTACTAAAATTAATTTTAAAGAAAGAATAAAATATAAGTGAATTATGATGGTATTTTATTTTTAGTTGTTTGTTATGAAATTTTTTTAAAGTTTTGTATCGGAAAGTGGAGTTTTTTAGTATTTTAATGGATAAAGATGTTTTTTTAATTTTTTTTTTTTTAAAGATGAAAAGAGTTTGAATTAATAAAATGCTTTTGATGTAACATTTTACCAGAAAAATAAAAGCTTTACTTGACTTGTACTATACTAGTAAAGTGCCAAACTTGCCCTAAAGTGGAGGTTTTCCCCATACCTTATCTCTAGATATTGGCTTTTCCCTCCCCCTTGGGCAAGATTTTAATATTTTCCTACAGCTACAATTATAATATTATAATATTTTGGAACTAAAATACTCATAGTGTGGGGGTGGGCAGCATGAGAAAAGTCTAGTCTTGCCTGAGGGTTTCAAACAACATTGCAGTTGCCAGATTCAGCACGCCAGGCAGGCATGAGACAACCTTACCTAGGCCCAGCTCTTTAGTAAGCAAGACAAATTTGCCCTTCAGGCCAACAATAGACCGGTCCCGCTCCTTCCAATCACGGGACCAAAGCGCCCACTGTCCTAAAAATATCAACCCAAATCCAGCCAACTTGCAGGACAAGCCACTTACAAACCATTTTGGATAAATACAAGATGCCCAGCTGCTAACAAGCCCAATCTCAATCCTCAACCATGCGTTTCTAAACCAGCATATTTCAGCCAAAAACTCAATCTAACCTAGCCATTCAGTCGTATGTAATGGGAAAACAACCATTTCTTGCTATTGAACTTGGCAGATGTCTGGACTCTATTATTCATCATCACATTAATGAAACATTAGCTGAGGAAGACAGACGACAAGAGCCTTGCTGCAAATAACACAAGGTTGAGTTTCTTCATTTATTTAGCATATATATTTTGCACAAGTAGAATTCATTTTAAGACGACCCTTGAATGACGATGATATGGAGGGGAATTCTCTTATTCTTAGATTTAGTTGGTGGAACTTAAATCCATATATCTGAGGTGCAGTCGCCGCCTGGATATCTCATCTCATGGGCCAGTGAAGGGCCTTCAGGTTCAGATCCAAAGTCAACGAAGAAGTTTGGGTTTATTGTCAAGCCTCCTTTCTCGGTGTCGACGTCAATTTGCAACATGTGGGAACCTTTCTCCATGAGTTGAGGATAAAATTGACGATCCCATGCACTGAACAGTGAGTTGGTGACATACAGCCGCTTCCCGTCCAGGCTCAACTGGATCATCTGTGGACCACCTCTCAGTCCATGTCCCTGTAATAACACAATAAGGGGTGCTTCAATATTATTTATAGGAGTAATTTAAATGGAGAGAGATGTCACATTGTGGAACAATTTCTTAAGAACTCAAGGAAATTTGTTTATTTTGCTGATAACATTTGAAGACCAGTGGAAAACAAATGACCGCTCATTGTGAGAATACCAACCACCACCACACCACAATGGTTAAAGCTATATATTTGATAGAGACAAAAGGTGACACTCTATTTTTAAAAATTTTCTTCTCACACCAATAATCATCCAATTAAAAATTTTCTTCTCACACCAATAATCATCCAATTGAACAGCTGCAAATGTCCATGAATAATTATTTTAGTGCCGCAAGTGGCAATTTTATTTGAGGTTAGTTATTATGCTTGAGACCATATATCACCCCCACAGGGCACCTTCATTCCCCAGCTACTGTCTATAACGGTATCTTTTATGCTTATGACAGTGTAGTACTGCAGTCACTGCAAAACCTTTCAGATAAAAGTAACAGTAGAGACTTGTATAAGATTCGAACCTGAATCTGTGGAACATCAGATTGCCAATCCCCATCTTCTGTTTCAGCAACAACATCACTGCCCTTTTGAACAAGTCCTCCAACCCACACCTGGCCTGTCAGTATGGGCTTCTTCGGGTCTTCAATATTATATTGTCTGACATCCCCATGCAACCAATTCACAAAGTAGAGGTACCGATCATCAAGAGAGATCAGAAAATCAGTTATAAGTCCTGGCATTTCTGGGAGAATCCAGTTCCGCACTTTCAGCGGTTGCACTGATATAACAACCTGAAAAGACAATCTCAGAGTCAGAGGGAATCAGGCTTAACATATGGACTATGATCAAAATATACACCTAATGAGTTGTAAGGATCCCACACCTCATGGCTCCACGATTCGTCTGGAGTCTTGAAAAATCTCACCATGTTGCTGGATAAAGCACAACCAACAAATCCTATGGCTTTAGAAGGATCATGGAGAAATCTAGTCTGCAGAAAAGAAAAAAAAAAAAAAAGATGGAGAGATTAACACAGGTCCATACTTCAACATTTAGAATGCAGTGAGATTTTCTAATTGGTAAAGCCATTATAGTCACAACAGAATGTTTTAATGTTTCAAACTTTAACCTCTAACGGTATAAGCCCCGTAGCACCTAGGTCCAGTGTCTGTTTTAGTTCGCCATCAGGCCAGCTATACACATATAACTGTCTCCCATAAAGACCATCTGCAACATGCTGGGGGTTGAAGCCTTTTGTGAAAGCTGAAGGAGCTCCCCATGATGAACTAATCATGGTCTTGTGGCGGGGTTGGTACCAGAAGTCATATCCAAAGAGAGGACTGTGTCCTGGTTTCTCCCACCTACATAGGAGGAGCAATACGGTCCAAACATGTGAGCATTGAATATTTTGGCCAAACTACTCGTAAAAGCTCAATGTATCACATTGTACATGAATAACTTATGTTCTGATAAAGAAGTTCGCGAGGATAGGGTATCCAAACAGAATATAACAACTAATACTACCTTCCTTTCACTTTAAACTCTGAATCGAGAAGAAGGAACCCGTTCCCTGCTGCATTTCCATCTTTGTCTCCTAAACAAGACACCATAATATCACCAGATGCAAGGCAGTGAGAAGTATGTGGATATGCTAATCCAGTCTTTTGCACGATATCAGCAGGCTCAACAACTTTATGCAAAGAAGGAGCCCTTGGATTCTTTTGTGTGTCAATTACATAAATGCGACCTGAGCTGAAAAGAGAAGGCAATAACATGTCAATTATGATCTTCCAAACGAAAAGATGTAGGTAGTTGTAAATTTTAGGAATCTATGATCCCCAACATTAGGAACTTCGAATGCAAGTAAGGACGAGTATGACCAATAAAAAAAAGGAAAGTATGCAGAAAGCAGTGATAAAACTCAATACGTCTGAAAACCCAGGACAATACATGAAGAAAAAAAGATAAAAGTTATTTCTCTGAAAGATAAAATGGCGCATGGTGTTTTTGTTATACCCAACAAGTAGGATAAAATGGCTAGTGACGGTGCATGCCGACCATACAACCGTGAAAAGCAACAAATAACAACAACAACAACATTGTGTTTTGGTTGAGCCCACTTGCCCCACCATTTATTCTTTTCTGACACTAGAAATGCACACCACCATTTTATTTTTTTTTCAGAAAAAACCATGAATATGATTCTAGGTTTAAGGTAGGAACCCCCTTGAATGCACTATGGAGTTGGAAGTTACGACCCAACATCAAGCCCACAACTCAATCAAAACCAAGACGTGCACAACCTATTCTAATATTGTGTTGTTTAAGTTTAATGGGATTAGGAAATTTTTGTTTAGTATAGGATTAGAATGGTTTTCCCTTTAGAAATCAAGGCATAGACCTACTAGGGTTTCTATTGATTTTATCTTTACAAAAAGATGTAATAATCAACTTATAGATGGGTTGCTTTAGGAATAGGACTCATTAGTTTTTTATCTATGGGGCAATTGCCCCCTGCAAAGATTGAAAGCCAGGGCATTAAATCAGTCCACTCTTCGGGGTTTACTTTTGTATTCATCTTCTATATCATATATTATTTTCATCTAATATGAAACTCGTGATTTATCCGTTGCTGTTGGTTTAAGGAAGTGAAATGAAATTAACATCATATCAGGAGGATCAAGGTTTACAAATCAGAACTTGTCAGACCTGAAACCAGGCCAGAAAAGGCTGTTAGAAAGCTTTGCATAGCAGAGTTTTTGCACTATCAGGAGCCATCAAGATACATTAAATCGACACCCATGGACAACATTGAGTTCCATGGGTACTATTTCACATGTTATGTCTAGGGATACCAATGGGTTGGTTTCAGTACAGTTCAATGGCAGATCTGGAACCAGAACCAGACCTAATTTAATTTATAACAGTGGATCTGACCCAACTCCACTGGACCAAACTCAAACGTTGAAAGATCTTATCACTTATGTGCTTTTGGTATATGGAATATGTATTTTCAACTCAACCCACAATAAGCTCATGATAAGCAAATTAGATAGTCACTTACATCAATGATGGCAGAATCAGGAAACGCCTATTTGCCGACGGATCCCCATGGCAAGAGCTGCAAGCATTCCAACCGGAATGATGTAGTTCATCACCAATATAAGGCACAGGTGTTCTATGAATTACTTTTGAATAGGTAGGTGAGCTTGGATCAACATCAATTGTAGCCAAATAATCAGCCTTATCTATTCCTGTTCCTGTTAGAAAATTAACATGAGCACTGTTGTACATCAAAAGCATAGCAACCAAGCCATGACTCCATTTCTCCACAGCCAAAACTCTTTACGCATGTGTGTGCTGTGCATTTTGTGTGTGTGATTCATTTTACTTTCATAGTTATATGAATTACTATTCAATTAAGTAGGTGAACTTAGATCAACATCAATTGTATTTGTAGCCAAGTAATCGGGCATTTCTTTATTCATGTTCGATCAACATGGGCACTGATGTATAGGAACAAAGATAAGACCTCATTTCTTAACATCCAAGATACTTTACATATATGTACATTCCCGTACATGCTATTCATTTCAGTTTCATGTTTCTTGGCTTCTCACACAAAACAGTTGACACTTCCAATTCTACAAAACCTACAAATTTTTTTTTCCCCTTTCTTAGAACACTTAAAAAAAAACCTACTTGTCATTACAAAATTTGTCCAATAAAACTTTTTAAAATAATCAACATAATAAGAAATTTATAAGCATTTCAAAAATGATAGATATGATACAATGACTTCATTAAAAATACCAAGTATCCACTTACAATCTCAGTATTCCTATTTGTAAAAATACCAAGTATTCACTTACAATCTCAGTATCCTTTTTGAAACAAGTTAATCATTTCAACTAAGTCATTTCATGTGAAACATTTAACCCATTCTGTTAATTTCTTTTTGATGAAATTGTGTAATGATTCTAATCTTTCTTTCATAATAACCTACTGAACTCAAAAGATAATCTTTCTTCCATAATAACCTACTGAACTCAAAAGATCTCGTATGAATAAGGGTTTTTACAATACGAAATAGAAGTATAAGATGATGGGAAGACTCAACATGTAGCTTTGTTAAAGTCTTTGGATGAGCTCTTTAAGCCGACAAGGATTGACAAGACGAGGCTATGATGACGATGACGATGTAAGAACAAAAAAATTGTTAGGACTTAAACAATAACTATGGTTTTGTTAAACTAAAAGATATATCTATAAGTATCCCGCCACTATTGTCAATATTAGGGGCCAAATCAGTTCATTTGGGACAGGTCTGTTTGATCTTGTAGGGTATGGACCTCATTCTTAATCAGGCCAAAAATGTCGACCCAAAGCTAAGATTCTCAGGAACGAGTTGGTCTAAAAGGTCAAAGTACAATAAATCGGGTTCAACTCCAAGTCGTGCTGGCAGGTTTTGAAGCATTTATGAACTCTACCAAATCTTGGAAATGTCATCTAAAATGCTTCCAAACCTACAGGCAAGCTTTTTCTTTCTTTTAGGACACGATTGTATCACTGTTTTTCTATGGAAAAGTAGCATTTTTTTTTCCATGAAGAAGTTTTTTCATTGTTTGGTGCAAATGCTTTTCCACGACAAAAAGCATTCAAGCAATGCAATTTTTCCACAATTCCACAAAAAAGTATTTCCCGCGCAGGGGGGGGGGGGGGGGGGGGGGATTTCCATAGAAAAGCGGAAATCAACAGACTTCCATTTCCACGGAAGCTACACAAACATGCCCTTGGTGTAAACATCAATATTTCAAACCCCGGTCTTCCCTATGACGAGGGAATTGCCTTACCACTTTTAAAACTATGAGTTGGCAACAATTTATGAAGTTACTATTACAACTCCATAGTAGATGGCATTTAGGGCACGTTTGTGTAGCGCCCGCGGAAATGAAAGTCCGTGTAATGCTCTGCCTTTCTTACCAAACCCTAGGTCCAAGTCCAGTCCAGCTCCACGCCCTAGGAGATGATTTTTCACGAAAATGCAAAAAATCGCTTTTGTGCTTGCCTTGGCGGAAAAGCGTTCGCACCAAACAATAGAAAAGGTTTTCTACGGAAAAAATGTCCTGCTTTTCCTTTCTATCTATGAGGAAAAGCGATTATACAATCAAATCCCTGAGTAATAGTGTCAGAAGATTTTCAAAGTCAATTGTATTGAGTCATGGTTAGCAATTAAATCCTCAAAGATTCCTCACCTGTTTTCCACGAAGTCATGGAAAATCCACATTTGGCAATTGTAAATCCTTAATGATTTGGGTCACAATGTAAATCCTCGGTTTTTAGGATTTTCAGGTTTGACCCCTTCCATAAATTTGAAAATCTTCATTTTTACAGATTTACGCATCAATACCATTTTTTCTCAGCTACATGCATCAATACGCACCAATGAGTGTGAAACCCTCAATATACAAATCCTCAGTGAGGATATCATGTTCAAGGGGTTGTGAGGATTCCTCAAGTCAAAGTCAGCAGATTCCTCACATGTTACCACACGTGCCCTTGCCCTTACAATCCGTTTGTTTGCACTCATTTCCATATGTACATAATGCAATTGCATGCATCTACCTTTTTTTGTGAAAATACCACATGGTATCAAATTTTTAGTAATATTAGTGGCACTTCTTATTTCCAAGTCTTTTTTTGTCATTTGCCGCCCAAAAGAGAAAAAGAGTCACTAGTCTCCTCCTCCAACTTCTTAATAGCATGCCAACATTAGTGGGCAAAACATAAGTAAATAATTTCTATGAATAGATCATCACAGATTGGACACTGCAATCATCTGATCCAAAGACATATTTAACCTGCAGGCAAGGTAAGGCCACCATGTGATGATCAAATTTTCCATATCGAGTAGCTACCAAAACCACAGCAGACTTTTTAAAGCAACTAGTTATATCAGATCAATCAACTCAATAAAAAAATCTGTCATGAACACTAGATCTCTGCACTGCACGCATGACCAGTTTTACATTGTGAAGCCAGTTCATCAAAAACTGGAGCCAGTAAAAAAAAAAAAAAAAAAAAGGATCAAGGTGACATGTCGGTGGCTTTGTCCAGACCCATTGGAATAGAAAACACAGGTGGGCACAAGGGCTGAAATTGAGAACCCATAAAGTAAAAGGTTAAAATGTCTCAGAATAAACAATATAACTACACCTATCTATTTCAATATAATTTCTATTTTTTGCCTCTGCACATGCCAAGGTAACCCAAGTTTCCCCAGGTGAGATCCTGGCAATCCAGACCGTTGATCTGATGGGCCCCACTGCAAAAGGGATGCCATGTCCTCTAACTTCTCATCCTTCAAAAGCACAGCCTACTAACAGATATAGAAATAAATTAAAAAAAAAAAAAAAAAAGGGTCCATACCAAACAAATCCGTAGGATTTCGAGGGAAAAATCGGCAACCCGATTCATCTAAGAACCACAACAACAGCTTGGAATCATCGCCCAAACTTACTCAATTTAGAGAAAGGTAAAAAGGGACGTTACCGGAATAGACGCATGTGACATAGAGCAGAGACTCTCGAGGACCAGCCATGGCTTCGAGCGGGGTCGCGTAGCCCGGACCCTTTGCTCCGTGACAGCAGCTCTTACCTGCCACTTCACCCACCATCTTCGACTCCTGTAATCAACACAACACAGAAGAAGGAATTATCACAAACACCTTCAAGGCGAGTTTTTTCCGAAGGCGACAGGAGAGGGAATAGAAACAAACACCTTCAGAGCAATCTGCTTCGCGCGATGGAGGGATCTTTACGTGCGCGAAGAAGCCTGACGCGCTCTGAAACTGTCAAGAGAAAGAGACAGGATTTGGGAGATGATGTAGAGATGTGTGGAGTGATTATGGCCGTCCACGTGGCATATTGGCAGTGCTTTTCAGAAAAGTGTCCAGGTGGGATGCATCTAATCTTAAAGGACGGATAGGATTAGACGAGTTGAAGTGCTTGTTCCCGTGACCGTCGCGGTTGCGATGGATCCCGTGATCCCGTCCGGGTGCACGCGCAGGAATGTGGATGGAAATCCATGATTCAAAATCAAAACCGATATTTCGGCTGCGCTTATCGTTCCATATCGCTCGTCGCGGTCGATTCAATTTTTATTTTTTTTTTTTTTATTTAAAATTATTTTAAAAATTTAGAATATTAGAAAAATACTATAAAACAATATCTTTTTCCATCAAAATATTGGTTCCTCTAAGGCAATGCATCTTGTATCGTTATTTGATCTGAAATTATTGAATATGTAAAGTCCTAATGTTTTATCCTTAATTCATACATATAGTTTAAAAATCCATTAAATAACCACAATTTAAATTTCAAATCTAATCAATTAAAAAAAATCACTCTTTGTAGTTGATTTGTAAATATTTTTACAAAAATATTTTAATGGTTTAAATTTTCAAATTCAAAAAATTTAACTACATTTAATGGTTTACATTTCCAAATTCAAAAATTTATTGTGATTTATGAGACCATTTAAGAGGCTACCTACATTTATGTAGTTTATTTTTTAAAAATGTAGGCCACAATAAATGTAGAAGACTCACTCCCTAGGAAACAAATGAAGAGAGAAAGTCCCCTGTGCCTTTCCATTTTCGCCCAAGACACAACAAGGAGTGTGGAGAGGTAAAGTAAAGAGGGAAAGAGGAAAAGAGAGATGAAGAAAAAGAAGAAAAGGAGGGGAGGAAGAACAGGAGAAAGGCGCAGGGCCAACCACGTTTAGCTTCTCAAAAGATCTAGGTATGAGTTTTTTTTTTTTAATGGCGATCTATATTAATGTTTTTTCTTTCTTTCTTTCTTTCTTTTAAAAAAAATTGCATGTTATTGTGTGTTTTCCCTTTTTTCTGCAAATGCATATTTCTCTATTCCTCTTCCTCTTTGTTTATATATATATATATATATATATATATATAAGTTAGTCGTATCGGTCGTTACGACCGATACTGTGTAAATATCGGCTGTTAGCCAATATTTTGCCGATATGGACCGTTACAATACCGATATCATAGCTTGATATTGTAAATGTCCGGTCGATACGAACCGGTATCGGTCGATATTTTAAACCATGGATTAGGTGCTTTTATTATAGGGTCTCTAATGATCCCTTGTGGGCCCATGAAGACACTAGGTTATATTTGGATTTGGAATTGGGCCAGTTGTAAAACCAAATGGGCCTAGGCCTGTGTCATCGAGTTAAACTTATGGAAGCGAGAATGTTCTCCTACAGTAGGTTGTATGCAATCCAACTCGTGAGGCCCACCTAGATCCAAGTTTATCGATGGGATAAAGGTGGATGAAAAAGAATTCCTTCAGGGTGGATGAAAAACGACTCCTTCGGGTTTTTTTTTTTTCCAAAAAACCAGTCTCTTAATTATAATTTTTTTTGAAATTCAATCCAATAGTGAGTGAAGGTTAAGTAATACTATATTTGGGCCTAATGTTAAATCATAGGATGGAAGGACTATCAAATGGACTATATTGATGAAAGGTGGGCCCCAGTTGTTCATATGAGAACATCTTCCTATTGGAAGGAGGTGATTTTTTTCCTTTGCACGTCTCCCACCAGCCATTTAAAGGAAAATTCTACTACAAAAGGATAACTTCATTCACGCTATCCAAATCTCTTTAAACATTAAAACTACAACTAAAGGATTGTTGCTTTTGTAGAGGGAGGTGTAGTTGGGGCTCTAAAAGCAATTAAAAAAAGAAAAGTTTATTGTGCATCCGGAGTTCTATCAATGATCAATGACAAGGGAATTGGCAGGTTGCTCGTCATAAAAAAAAAAAAAAAAAAAAAAAAAAAGGAAGGTTTACCCCTTTTTTATTCTCCACTCATCATTGAATAACTGTTTAATTACTTAAAAAAAAAAAAAAAAAACAGTTGTAACAAACTGGTATATAATTGCAGTATTAATATATAAAAAGGTTGCACATTGAAGGTTATTTGTTCATCAGATTACAATAACCTACATCAGGTAAACAAAGCAGTTAAGTGCACCACAATGTATATTATTTTGAGGGAGAAATCAAGGCAAGAAATTTGACATTTAGCCGCGGAATCTTATTATTTTGGATAGACTGGGAGCGGTGGGGACAACACTATGACTCTTCTGAAGTTGACAGTGCAAGTGATAATGTTTTTTGAAGACTGAAATCCTTAAAATAACTTGAAGATAATGAATGAAATGCATCAGATTATCCCCAATTTCGGCAAATATTGGAAAAAACCTTAGTCCGGAACCTTGAGTCTACTACTTACAAGAAACTCTGAGTTGTAAGAACGAACCTCCACGGTAGGGCCCGTTTATTAAAAATCCGAGCCACTCAACATGAATGGCTTCATAGAATATATATGAAATGTCTCAAAAAATCTTATTCCAACAAGCTTCATACCCGCTGTTGGATTGACCAACAAATGACTAATATAATTAATAAGGAGTAAGGTTGTATTAACCACATTCTTCATGATATAATCAATCTAATGGTGGATACAACATATATGGGAGTAAGATTTAGAGAAGCGGTTTACATATTAAAGGCATTCATTTTAAACGTTTCAGATTTCAAATAAACTGGCACACACCATGGAGTTTCTCTAGCATTACCCGGGAATTCTCTACGTTGCAGACTTAGAGGATCCAACCATATCCATCTCTAGCTGTCCATGTTGCGTACAGGATCAAGATAAGAAAAACTAACCATTTATTTGGTGTCATGTTGGAATAATTGGATCTCATATCATACAAGCAGAAGACTTTGAAAGGTTATTAAAACCTTCAAGTAAACCTGACAGAAAGATCAGACGTGGCTTTTTTTTCCTTTTTCTTTTCTTTTTTTTTTAATGAGGAACGTGAAAGTCCAGGCCCGATTTACTGTAAGGAAAGAAAAGCCATTGCTTTAGGGCCCCCTAAAAATAAGGCCCCAAGATATCACAATCTTATTAAAGCATCTTTTCAAATCCAAAAGAAATTCCCCTAAAATAAGGCCCCATAATAATAAGGGCGAATTGGACTTATCATATCATAAATGATCACAAGAGAATCTCTATGGCTTCCACATTTTTCTCCTAGTTTTTCTTTCCTTTCCTTCCTTTTTATCTAGTTATACGGCCCCTCCTCACATACTCCCTTTTTTTCTTCTCTCTCTCACATGTAATTTACTTCCATCCTTTTAGGGCGTTCAATTTTAAGAAGACTTTTAAAACTCTATGCATAAGACCCACTCATGCTACAATTTATTGATTAACTTTAGGTCATTTACTCAAGAGGGGGAGGGGGGAATTAGTGATGAAAAGTAACCAGTTAACCAAATTAATGAGGAATTAGTGATGAAAAATAACCAAGTTAACCAAATTAATGATCAATTAACTCCAAAAGCTTATGTTACACCTGTCAACTGATGGAGCCGTGATGATTAGCATATTAATTTCATCGATCTAACCATTTAGATCACCAAGTCTTTCAAAGTGACCTCTTTTGAAAAAGATCTAGTCCATTTAAAATTAATGGCTTGTATTTTATTAGCTTTCAACAAAATTCAATCAAATAGGATGTGGGCCCACCATCATATTGAGCACCACGAAAAAGTTGCAATTTCCACAATATCATGGTGGGCCTAACTAGTTAGTCCAATGAGTTTTTTTTTCAAACCGTCCAATGGGATTTAGAGATTACTATTAGTGATAGGTCCTCACCTTGAAACTCTTCCATCATGGCCTCTTCCCAAAACAACTTTATCCAAATTTTTTAGCAAAAATAAAAGGAAGAGATAATGTGCAATTTAAATGAAATTGAGATCTTAGAATTGAATCAACGTGCAAATTTCTTTGAATATTAAAAGGCATGACGTGTCAAACTTTCTTTTGATATTAAAAGAGTAGGAAAAAACGCCCCTTTTTAAATGGGGAGGTTTTGAGCATCTCTCATAATATAATAAAATATAATAGTAATTTTCACATCCCATTAAAACCAGTTTTCCACATTCTAAAAAAGAAGCATTAAAATAACTATCATCCTTCTTTTTCTCTCAACAATTTCAAATCCCAACAAATCATACTGAATATAAATAGAAACTATTGACTTCTTTTTAATTTGCAACCCATGTTTTATTTTATATTTAATCCCCAATCCATTCAATACTATCAGTATTAATATTTTAATTATGGTGTTCAACTTCTTTAATCTAGAAACTTTAAAAAAAAAAAAAGCATTAGTATTTTAACTATTTTTCTCTAATAAAGCTTAAAGCGAGAAAAATATATTTTAAATAAACTCTTTTGTAATAATATTAAAAGATAAAAAAAGACCTTATTTAGGATTATCGCTTTAGGCCTCAAATTGTCTTGAGCCGGCCCTACATACGAGAAACCTAGTCGGGCTTAGTATATGATCAATCAGAATGGATCGTTTGAACCCTTCTCACTCTTGTGTATCGTACACCCTATAGAGTTTGCACCAATTCAAATGGAGTAGACCGTTGAATTAAATATGAAGGTTCTTTTTTAATTTAAAATATTAAATTTTTGGGTCACAGATCAAGAGGTAAGGACCATTGGATTGTCTTGAGATTTAATATATGGGTGGTCATGCTTGATGTTTAGATCCCTCCCATGATCAAAGGGGCCCCCAAGTGGGCCTTAATAGTTATCTCGCATTGAGATTATCTATCACAAGAGCACTCCTCTCTCATATATCTTACAACCCCTTTGTTTGAATGAGAATTGAATTCCTATTTTGTTCAATTTGGGGCATTATTAAGAATACTTTCATAAAACCCCTGGGAATTGAATTCCTATGCAAACAAAAGGCCATAAATATAAATATCTAATACTTTATGATATGAACTAGGAGACTCTAAAATATGACAAGATATCTAATAATATCTAATATACTTTATGATATAACCTAAAAGACTCTAAATTAAACTCTATAATATGAGCTTAGAGATCTATAATATTTAATATGAGCTTAGATATCTAATAATATTTAATATGAGCTTAGAGACCTCAATCATTGTCATATGGATCTCAATATACATTGTCGCCAACTTAAATCCATTGTTAAGATCAAGGGCTCTATTATCACAACAAAGCCACCATTGCCTCATTAGGATCTCCGAGATCAACTTCATAAGTGGGCCACCATATCATAAACAAATTATCCTTAATGGACTTGGACGGAATTAGATATGGTGTGAGATATGTTGGGATTAAAGTCATCAAAATCTTGACATCATGTGAGTATTATATGGGATCCACAAAACATAGATTCCAAAGCATGCTTAGTGGTAAGTAGGTTTAAATCCATCTACTCGTGAACTTGTTGAGGTGGGTAGGCTTTGTGTTATTGGACTTGGCCCAATGGATTACTGGGTCTACGCCTAATAGAATCTAGATTTGTTTTCCTTTTTTTTTTTCTCTTCTCATCCTAACAACGGTGAAAGCCTAAAAAGCGGGTTAATAAATTCTTATGTCATTTTAATCACATTGCCTTAGTCTTTTTTATTAGCTCAGATATATTAATAAAGTTAAAAAATGAGTTACTTTTAAAAAAATTAATAATTATAATGGTCACAAATATCATTTTGAGAACATTGTCGTATTGGAATAATGATTGATCCAATGACTCCTTTTAAGTCCTAATTGTAAGTTGTAGGGATCATCCTTACACGACCATTACTCTTTAATAGTTTAATAATTGTATGTTAAAAAAAATGTGTGCTCAACTAAATGAAGTAGCAAAGGTTAATAATTATAGGTTATAAAAAAAACAAAAAACAAAAAACAAAAAAAAAAAAAAAAAAAAAAAAAAAAACATGTATGTTCAAGAATAATAATAAAAAAATTTATAAATGTCTGAGCCCGGGTTCGAACCGGGGACCTCTAGTGTGTGAGACTAGCGTGATAACCAACTACACCACCCAGACATTGATATTAATTTAGTGTCAAAATTGTATTACAGAGTCTTATGTATTTTTGACAAAGTAAGCTTCCATTGCATGGCTGGACTGTAGTCTGGCAGTAGTAACTTTTTTGTGGACAGACAAGAATATTGGTCTTTGGCATTTCATCCCCATTAGTTGGTCTTGTTGTACAAAAAAATCTCTGTTATGGTGGACTTGGTTTACGCAAAGCGCTTCCTTCCAAGCTCAAGATTCTCTTCTTCATTTAGCTTGGCGCTTTCTTATATCTCCAATTGAATTGTGGGTTACCTGTTTAATTCAAAGATACCTTGGTCATCAGCCATTCCGATTGTGTGTTTCTAAGCCCACTGACACTACTTTCTGGAAGTCTATCTTAAAGATTATACATACTCTTTGGGAACATGTTTCTTGGGTAGTTGGTGATTGTTCACATATTGATGTCTTTCATGATAAATGTGTCCCAAATAGCCATAAGTTGTCTTTTTTTCTTTTCTTGATCAATTTATACAGCCTCTTACAGTGGATACTTTTATTATCAATACTGACACGGGACCCAACTGGAATCAAGAAAGGATTAGAAGCGTCCTTGGTAATATTGTTTGGTTACCTCATACACTTCAAATCCTGATAGGAGGTCAGCATTTAATTTGTTGGGAAGATGAACCAGCAGGATCAGGTACCTTAAAAGGCCATTTACAAATCTTTGGAACTTCACCCAACGGGTCCTTACTATCCATGGAAAATTCTTTGGTCTTCCCCAATTCAATCTAAACTTAAACCATTTGCCTGCATACTTTACACAATAACCTTTTCACTTCTGCCTATTTATCTTCCCTAATGTCTGATATTAATCCTCAGTGTATTTGTTGTCGGTCGGCCATGGAGAGTATTGATCATTTGTTTACTGCTTGTCCTTTTTCAAAACACATCTGGACTAAAATCCCTCCAATTTTTTCTAAACCCACTTCCTTTACCAGATTTAATCACTGGTTTTGGTCAGCAAATTTTAAAGATGGAGTTGTGGGAGTTACAGTTACTTGGCAGATATGGAAGGCCCGTAATAATGATCTTTTCAATTACTACCCCCTTCATTCAAATATGGTCCTATCTATCTCATTAACAAACTTACTTCAATGGTGGGCGTCACACTGCTTCAGGCATGGGATGTTTAATAAGATTGTTTTACCTTCTTTACCTTGCTTTCCTCCACCAGTAGATTGTCTTAAACTTAACTTTGATGGGGCTTACACCTCTAATGAATGTTGATCCTTTGTCGGTAGTATATTCAGAAATCATGATGGTCTTCCCTTCTTAGCATAAGCTGGTCAAATTTCAGCTTCTCCAATTGAATCTGAACTACAAGCACTTCTTCATGGACTTACCTTAGCAGATAAACATTCCAGGTTGTGCTGTCATCATGGAAAGTATGCACAAGTAGGGAAATCTTTCTTGGGATCTCATGCATATCTGGAAACATATCAAGTTTTTAACCACTAAATATAAATCGTGGCATTATCATCTTTGCAGGCCCTCTACTAATCATGTGGCTTATCTGTTTTTTCCTTCTGTTACTTCGTTTTAATACACAGTTGTCTCTTCATATTATTGCAGCTTGTAGAGCTGATATACAAAGCTAACAATGTCAAGAAGTGTGACAAGTGTCACATCATCTGGCAGCAGTTAACATAATTCCAGCAGCACAAACTTCACAAACTTAAATTGCTCCAATTATTAATTTCTCTTCAGCACAGATGGTGGCAGCTGAGTCACCCCAAGAGCAGAATGAGGATGGAACAGATTCAACTCTCTGAATTATTGTTTATATGTATATAGCTTTAGGCTTTACTGTTTATTTGTCTCAGTTGTAGAATCTAAATATCATAGAAAATAGATAAGCAGCTCGCCATGGGCCCACTCTTTCCACAGCACTTGGATAAGATTAACAGAGAATCAGCCTCTAACTACATTTTATTCAAACTAAAACTGCATGGTCTCCCTTCAATTCTAACAGTATCCAACTAAATAAAGCTATGGTGCAATGGAATATTAGGCAAAACTGTTTGCAGCACTAAAGGGAAGTAAGCGTCCCAAGAATCTGATAGTAATGAAGCCACCCTCTAAAACCTTTTAATGATAATGATGATTAGACCAACTACGACTTAGGGAGTAAAATGTTGGTCAATTAAGAAGTAATACATATACAAACTAAGTGTAGTAGAGATGCAAATATTGAGACGAATATATGATAAAATTTAAAAAAGTAAAATGACATTTAAGGGTAACGTCAATAAGTGATGAGTTGAGACAAACTTTTAAAAACGTAGGCAACCAATGGGGGCGTCGGAGAAAACTTTTTCTATGCAAGGTTGGGCCGAAAAAGACAGGAACAGAAATAGCAATAATAGATTTGAATAAGTGCAGCATATCCAAGAATTTGGTTTGGGACAGATTAGAATGAGAAAAAAAAAAAAACAATTTATGTAGCCAACCCAAACATGCTTGGGGCAAACCTTTGATGATGACAACAATCATTTTCTTCCATAAATTCTCTCTTTTATATGAGTTGACCGGATAATCAAATAAAACACCACCCGTCCCTGTTTCTTCAGCTCTTGAAATAAAAACCTCATCTATCGACCATTTAAGTTCAAAACGTTATAATTCCATGAAGCAAAAGCACTCACGGCCTGTCCTATTTGAAGCCAAAGCCAGTCCTTTCCAACAGATATATATCCCAATAGTTCCAAACAGATTGTCTAGATGCTCAACTTTAGTGAGATTTTCTCCCACGAACGCCCGCCACCCCTTGATGCATGACAGGCCTCCATCCATTGAAGGTGGGGATGGATTTTCACTAAATCCCTTTCTTACGAACGTCTGCAGGAGAAAATCTCCCTATCAACTTTAATTTCTCTACCAAAACAAAAGCTAATAAATAACCTTTTCTCCTAGTAGTACCTTGAACTCTTCTCTGTGAAAATTAGAAACACTATTCTGTTCCATACGAAAATTAAAGACGAGAGAATAGGCAAGCATGTGTCAATGTGACACCAAGACCTTATATTTATACTGGAATGTTGGGGACAGTTATCAAAATTACAATCAAGGATCATTGTCCTTATGATGATAATCACAAAAAGCTACGTCTCTCGATCAATCTGATTACATGCCTCTCTCTAGATATACAAGATAAATACAGCAATGCAGTAGTCCAAGCAACACATTTCATGGGTCTTCTGTATTTTTACACTCCAGGAAATTTCAAGTCAATGACCGTACTTTAGCTCCATGCTTGCTCCATTAATTAGGTGAAGCAGCAATGGATATTACTTCACCAGTAATCTACACAAGAACAAGACCCTCCTTCAAAATGGTGAAACCGTTTTCGATCTCTAACCACAATCTTTCTCTTAAAAACCATTGAAACAAGCTTAAGTGCAGAATGACAGTCCTGACATATCCGAAGATTCTTCACAATCCGCAGCAGTGATCCAGGCTCTGTGCTGATAAACCCAAAAGCAACTGCCAATTTCTCACTGTGATATCCAACTAGACCTTCCTTCTCCTCTTCATTTACATCAAATATGACCACTCTAGTATCCTCTGCATAGCCAACTTTCCTTATTTCTTTAACAATCTCCTCCCACGCCATATATATTTCATCAGCTTTCTGATGTGATCTATCCCCTGCAACAAACTCATGAACTATGCCATTCACCTCAATGGAACTAGACCCTGGGACCCGCTTAATTCTTCTTCTTTTCATGGTTTTCCTGACTTCTTCAGCATCATCTCCTTTACTGGTTTCCGCATAAATGTTTGACAGGAGGACATAACGTCCATCATGGCCATGATCGGATTCAATAAGAGAATTTCCTATCCTTTGTGCCATTTCAGCATTGTTGTGGATTCTACACGCGCCAAGAAGTGCCCCCCATATTATGTCATCTGGTTTTATTGGCATGGAAGTAATGAATCCTTCTGCTTCCTCCAATAAACCAGCACGACCAAGAAGATCTACTATACATGCATAATGATCTAATTCTGCTTCAATTCCATGCACTTCGACCATGGAATTGAAGTAGTAAAGTCCCTTATCAACCAAACCCATGTGGCTACAAGCACACAAAATTGCCATGAAGCATATGCAATCTGGCCTGATCCCTTTGCTCTTCATGTTCTCAAAAACCTGGAGCGCTTCCTCACCAAGGCCATTGATTGCCAGCCCATGAATTGCCGCAGTATAAACAAAGACATCTTTCTCCGAACATGAACCAAAGGCCTGCATTGCTAGATCTATGCTTCCACATTTCGCGTACATGTCAATTAAAGCTGCAGAAAGTAAAGTATCCATCTTCACCTATTCTTTTGAATATAAGTATGAATCCAAATCCCATTACTCAAGGCTCCCAACTGAGAACAAGCCGAAAAAACACTCACCAGAACAGCAGCATTGGATTCCTGACCCAACAGTTGCATCTCCCGAAACACCTCCATCGCCTCCTTTGCCAATCCATTCTGAGCACACCCCGAAATCATGACAACCCACGAGGCGATGTTCCTCTCAGGCATCTCATCAAACAGCCTCCGAGCATCATCTAAACGCCCACATTGCACAAGCCCACTAATCACACTATTCCAAGAAACAACATTTCTTACCGGCATTCTATCAAACAGATGCAGAGCATCAAGAACCTCCCCATTCCGAACACACCCATCAATCATAGAGTTCCACGACACAACATCCAGCTCTCCACCTTCATCAAACACCTTCCTCGCATCGCCCAGCTCAGCACAAACCGAGTAGAATCTGATAATCGAATTTCGCACGAAGACATCAGCTCGCAAGGAATTCTTAACAACCATGGAATGTAGCTGGAGCCCGGGGCGTAAAGCGAGGGAATTGGAGCAGGATTGGAAGAGAAAGGTGAAGGTGAAGCTGTTGGGGGTGAGGCCTGATTGGAGCATTGTGTCGAACAGGTGGAAGGCGGTGGAATTGGACCCCGGTCGGCGGGCGAGGGAGCGCATAAAGGTGTTGAGGAGGAAGAGGGAGGGGGGAGATGGGGAGAGGGAAAGGAGGAGGAGGGCGTAGTGGGTGTCGGCGGCGGAGGAGGAGGAGGAGGAGGAGAAGAGTGGAGAGAGGGAGGAGGGTGGTGGTTGTGGGTGGGGGAGGCCTCTGATGAGGAGATGAGCATGGGCTTGTTTGAATTGGGAGATGGATTTGCAGAGATTGAAGATGGTTTTGTTTTGGGGAATTGGGTTTGGAGATTTGATGACCATTTACATGTATAACATTTGGAGCATGTAGTAGAAGTTCATGTACCCATTCATGAATGAAGTGGGGGTTGAATTCACAATTTAAATCAATGTTATGTAGTCCCCATTGTCTGATCACTTTGATTTTATCTCATCTAAGACATTGTGATTAATATGTGATTTAACCTCATGTTCTTAGCATTGCCCAAATCAAAAGGTGATTGGTGCGGTGGGAATGTTGTAACATTGATATACATTGTTATACCGTTTTTTTATCAATTTGAGCTTTTAAAGTAGGTGGTTGTCAACCGAAGACGTCTTTGAACGGTTAACATTTCCCCAAACTGCATTGCTCATACTTGATGTGATCTTACTTCAATACACGGTGTAGTCAACCTTATATTATAGAATTTTTTTTCTTTTTTTTTTTAGCGGAGGGTTCCCCATCATTTAGGCTGGATTAATCCCTCCGAGCCCAGAGGGAAGCCGAGTAAATACCCCTGTGGCCCTAAAGTGGTAACATTAGTGGACTCAACCTTCAATTCCTGAAGAAGGGGGAACCGGGAGTCGATACCAAGATCTCTAACTTAGAAAGGGTGGAGGAACCGTAGTCTTGAACACTCGGCCAACCCCTTGGGGTTCATATAATAAAATATGATTAAATGAAATTTGACTATATAAAGTTAGCCTAATCATTATGGTCAAATTAACTCGAGTTTAATCAATGCGCGTGGATCCACATTTAAAAGGTCTGTTTTGCTCACATCATACTTTAACCAATTCTATGGTAGTGGATTTTAGATATATCTTAATAGATAATCATTTCAATGGCTCCGTGTTGATGCTTAGTTAGTTAGGGACATAATGGTAGTGGATTTGAGTTTAATCGATGCGAGTGGATCCACATTTAAAAGGTCTGTTTTGCTCACATCATACTTTAACCAATTCTATGGTAGTGGATTTGAGATATATCTTAATAGATAATCATTTCAATGGCTCCGTGTTGATGCTTAGTTAGTTAGGGACATAATGGGCGAAATTATAAGTCTCTTCTCAATGAATCACAGTTTTAAATACAATAGGGCTCACCTTTTAGGGATCCAAACCTCCCATGACCCACAATTAGTGACAACAATTAGTTCATCCATCACGAATAAAGTTAACCATTAATTCAGGGAAATATTTCTTTCCATTTTTTATGATGGAGCAAAATTTTGGGCATCCATCAACCATGGATGAAGTTTGAATGGATTGTTTGGATGTGTAACAAGTGACCTGATCCATTGTGGAATTCCGAAGATTGTCATATTTGTGGAATTCAATCACTTTTTTACATGACGTTTCAAATCCAATGGTGATGATCGAACTGAAACTTGGACCCATAGAGATAAAAGTGGACAGTTCATGTAGGAAATATACCATGCAAGGTTGCACAGCTTCAATAAGTCTTTCCTTTCTTTCTTTCTTTCAACTCATGCTGGATGTCTCAATGATATGAATAATGAATCACCTCATATTTTCAGTCTCCTAAGCTGCATTTTTCTTTCTCCATATGACAATCCAAACATGAAAGATTTAACAGCTACAAAAAAAAATAAAATTTGATTGTTGTTCCAAAAGTTATTATTTCATTCTTCATGTACAAAAGAAGAAGAAAAAAAAAAGAAGAAAAGTCCCTCCATCTATACATTTAAAATGGTTATTTGATTGTTGTTCCAAAAGTTATTATTTCATTCTTCATGTACAAAAGAAGAAAAAAAAAAGAACAATCCTCTCCATCTATACATTTAAAATGGTTGGAAGGTTCTAAAACTCATTTGTGGAAAAGAAGTTGTGGATTCAGATTGAAACAATGAAAGGAAAAGAAATCATGAATTTCGGATGCTAGCTTTAACCACTGAGTGAGGAAGAATAGTTGCTCCCTTAAGTTCAACTCCATCATTTACATTCGCGCCTTCGCCAATTATTGTCAAACCATAGACTTGAGCAGAGTTGCCAATGGTTGAATTCCACCCAATTATACTGTTACAGACCTTAGCTCGTCGTCCTATATTAACACCCTTCATCAACGTACAATGTGAGAGATCCACATTCGACTCGATCACACAGTTGGGGCCGATGGCAACGTCTGGACCAATTGAGCAACCTTCTCCAATTCTAGCACTCTTGTCGATTAGAACATTTCCAATCAAGTTACCTGAACTTGCTAACTTAGATGAGCAATTGTGACGTAGAAAATCCAAGTATAATGACAAGCCACTAATGTAGTTCTTGGGTTGCCCAATATTCATCCAGAATCCTGAAATGACCATGGCATAGAGCTTCTTTGTCATCAACTATCTTGGGGAACACCTCTTTCTCCATGGATGTAGGTTTCAACTGAATTCTATCAAGAACAGAAGGATTAAACAGGTATATACCTGCGTTGATCTTGACACCCATAAACTTCTGTGGTTTCTCTATGAATTTCTCCACCTTTCCTGTCTTTTCATCCATGATCACCACACCATATTTTGATGGGTCTTCAACCTACCATAACATATAACAGATGTTCTCAGCATAACAAAATTATTTGGTATAGAATGCAGGCATGGAGGGAAAAAAGGGATGTCAGAGCCTTTGCTTTAAAAAATTCACTTTGTTTCCTACACATTTTACTTTTTAACTAGACTTACATTGTCCATGTGCATAAAAAGTAAAGAGAAATGGGGTTTAGAAATGAAATCACTCCAGTACCTCTGCAACCATAATTGATGCCTCTCCTCCATGATGTTTGTGGAATGCTATCATATCTTTCAATGGAAATTCACAAATAATATCACTATTAAGAACAAAGAATGGCTCCTTGGCCCCGCCAACTAGTCTTTCCCTTGCAAGCGCCAGTGGACCAGCTGTACCTAATGGCTCAGTCTCTTGGGAGCAGCTGATTTTGAGACCGACATTTTCCTCAATGTTCTTCAAGAAATTCAACATCACCTGAAAGAAAGCATTGCTTATGAACAAAATACAATTGGCGTTTTGCAAGTCTTATGGAGTAGAAGTTTTGGGGGCTAGTTTCTTACCTCTGCTTGGTAATTAATGGCTAGGATAACCTCGCTAATCCCAATTGCTTTTAGTGCTTCAATCTAGTACATAGCCCACAGTTGATTAATGTTGCAATCAATAGAGGCCCAAAGATTGAGACTTAAAGAGTTCAAATAAATTAGGACAATTAATTTAGAAAATCATCAAGTTGAGTTTTGATCCTCAGATTCCAACAATTGATCCAATTTAGTTTTCAGTACCTGGTGCAGAATGAAAGGCTTATTTGCAAAATCCACAAGTGGCTTGGGAACAGTAAGCGTCAAAGGCCGAAGCCGAGTCCCCAATCCACCTACAAGAATAATGGCCTTCATGTTGATGTCTCAATCCTTTCTTGTTTCCAAAGTTCCTGCAAGAGATTGACATGTAAATATGTCAATGGGTGAGGACTTTATTTATCTATATCAAAATTCAACATTCCCTGGGAAAAGCTCTTGGAGCAACTTCATAAAAAAAACTGGAAGGAAGATAAACTGCCATAATGTTAAATGCAAACCAGCTCAATTGGGTCAGATTGAGACACTATAGTTTAAAAAAAAATATATATTTAAATATATGTTTAAAGAAAACAGTTGATTTATACTGGTCAATTACCAATTTGTACTGGTGTCATCAGTTTGAAACGGTTGATCAGAGTCAAACAGTCTGAGACAACAGTTCTGTAATTCCCAGTTTGATGTCCAGCACTTCCCAATTTTTAGAGAACTGCTCAGAAGAGATTGTTATAGAAAATAAATAAACCTCAAACGGATATTTTCCTGAAAGGGATATAGTTCTTGGAACTATCACGTTATTCATATTTGCTTAGTTATTTACACGTCTTGTATCACATTTATGTTGATAACTTGATACAGAAACCGGTGTATCATAGTAAGTCTGGTTAGTTATTGGGTATCTGTATTTTATTAATATCCTTGTACTAGCTATTTCAAGATTTCCAGGTGATTCTTTCTTGCTAACTATAGCAGAAAGGTGTTATAGCAAATCCAAGATCACAATTACAGTACCATTTAGCATTCAAAAAGATTAATTATCCTGCCATATTCCTAGGAAGAAACCAATACCAAAAGGACAACTTTCAAGAGACCGAGGGTCTGAACTGAGCAAGATAGCACCCATGAGTGTATCATCTGAAGCTATCAAAGAATACACTGCTTGAAAGAAGTCAATTTATCAAACTAAGTTGTGTATCTGCACTGAGCAGGTGAACTTCCCAGTTTTTAACTAGTAACTCCCGGATCAACAAAGAAAATTTTCCATTAACATGCTCCAAGAAGATGATCCTTACAAGTTTCCATTGTTCTGTGAGAAGTATGTGTGTGTGCGTGTGCATGCGTGTGTGTGTTGAGAAATGAAAGCCTTTAGCTTCTGTATAAGAACAATTTAAATAAAAGACTTGTCATCATCATCAAAGTTGTGTCCCAGCTATGTTGGAGTCGGCTATAAGAATTCTATTACAAGAGTATTCATGTTAATTATATATTTTCTTCTTCAAGCATGTACCCCTATCATTTTACTTTCTTTTTCTTTCGATCTTTCCAGATATTTTAGAATGTCAGTATGTCACATTGCAAAATAGGGGAGCATTTTGTTTAAGCATTTGCAAGAGAAGAGAATTATAGCTGGTCAGGCGGCTGTCCTACTTTGTAAGGAGTCATGCTTAAGAAAGAGTTTTCACAAGAATCAAAGATCTTAATCAACACCTCTTCCATCCATCACCATGATCACTCTTCTTTCATGGAAAAACATTTCCTACTTCTATCTCTTACTTCTCTCCTCCCTCTTCCTTTCTGCATTGGAACAATATCTTCTCCCTAGAATGGAAAGTGGTCCCTGTGTGTGATGACTTGAGAAGTACTGAACCAGGGCCTATGTTTGAGTCACTCCATAATTTCTTATGTATTGCAGTCACTAAGATGAGTGAGGCTGTGTCACTGTACACAAAGAGGAGGATAACTACTAAGTTCTAACCATTGCAAACTGGATTATGAGATCCTTGCCAACTGTGAAAAGCATGCAAAATGACCAGACAATTGTGTGAATTTTATTGACCATACATGAAACCACTGCTCCACATGCCCCATAAATTTCATCTACCAAGGATACTTGTGTGGAAATTGGTGTTCTGCATGGGGGCCACTCCATTACATTGCCTAGCCAAGCCCCTAGAGATAGATAACAATGAATACAGATTACATAGTAGGAAAAAATAAAATAAATAAATAGAAAAATAGGAAGAAAAAAACATCATGGTACGAAAAGGCACAAGGCTTCCAATCAAAATCATCAAAATGCAGAACCGAAATTGTTTTCAAGCATGACTTTCTTTCAGACAAACCTTCTCTTGATCTTAAGAGAACTAATCTACACACAATTAACAATCTTAGGTTCTAAGATAGGAACTAATCAAGAGAGATAATTCACATAAGATCAAGAAAGAAAATCAAGAAATTCCATGAAAGATAGTTCACATAAGATCATTAGCACCCTTGTATAAAGCATCAAAGCTTTACAAATTCGAACACTTAGAAAAATAAGAGGTCAATAGAGAGCTGTATAATCCACTAGTGAGGAAAGACATGTTAGATTGTGAGTCTTTAGATTTCAAGTAAATCTCAAATAGATGGAATAAGGCTCCAAAGAATATTGAAATATTAACAGTTTACACCGTCGATCATTATAAGCCACACAACCCCCATAGGTTCAAATTTGATCAAGACCCACGAAATCAACAGTTTGCATCAATGTTCAACAGAGGAGTCCCAAGGATCCAACTTTATACAAAACCCCAAACTAGAAAGAAAGAAAAAAAGAAAAAGAAAAGAAGAGAGAGAGAGAGAGAGAGAGAGAGAGAGGACCCTGCTTGAGGTGGTCCATGAGGATTGGTTGTGAGGAATGTTCTGACAAGATGGATATCTGGGCATCTTAGGTAAATGGGGCCCCCCAAAATCAATCCTTTCAATCAAGAATAGTGGGCCCCATTGGCGAAAGTTGGAAACAATGTCAAATAAATTCTTCCCATATTTTTTGAATCATTGATCACAGCCAATGCATTGGAGGGCTCGGGATTTTCTGCGGGAGTCATCTTCTGGGCACAAGCAATCCATGGTGGGACCTACAAATTCAACCTATGGGAGTCATTTTCTGGGCACAAGCAATCCATGGTGGGACCCACAAATTCAACCTAAAGGACTACCAAACCCCCTTCATCTCCTTCTCAACCCTCTCCCACCACTCCAAATCCCCTCCCTCAATGACAATTTGAATAATCATAACGTTACCATTCAAATACTATGAACAGTAAATAATTAAAAAAGAATACCTTCTTCCCCTTCCTTAGATTTGGAGGCAGATGGAACCTGGAATTGGTAGGAAAATGGCGGGGAAAGGAAGAGAGAGGTGGAAGAAGATTTGCATTTGCAGAGACAGAGAGACGGTTAATGTCGTTGCCACATACTTCGCGCCCTTTTGTAGGGGGCTTGTTTTGTTTCGAGCGTCCAACTCCAAAGGGTGCAAACTCGGGGCTAAACTCAGACTGGCTGACCCACTAGGCCAAGAGTAAAATTTGGGTTGGACTTGTTTAGGTTTGGATCTGGATTGGGTTCAGGCTTGGATTTTAAAACCAAGATGAAAATCAGGTTGGGTCTGCATTGAGTCATGCTAATCATGGCAGCGGTGGGGGATGGAAAGATATCAATGAAATCTATATGTACGATTAGGAAGGATATTATATTTAATAGATCATACTAATAGAAGGCTTTTTTTCATATTAATTCAACGGTGAGTAATAGTTAGATGAGTGTCAAATTTGAACATGGAGCGGTTCATGAAAAGTAATGTGGGGGGAGGGTTTTTTTTTTTTTTATCATAGGTGAGACCAAGTAGCCTAAAAATAAGCTAGTATAAAAATATACAGTAAAAACTTTTAAACTTTATACTCTTTTGAAAAGTGATCACAAGTGAACCCCACTCAACCTGAATTGCGCTTCGGTAAAGAGTTTTATACTTCAAGTCAGGTATGATTAGATTTCGTTTGGGTCTAGTTCAGATTTAGGTTAGATACAGTTTTGATTGGGTTTGAGTTGAGCTAATACCAGACCTGACCCTTAACCATGTATTCACTTTGAGCCGAATCTTAATCCAATTGGACATACAAAGCCAGATCGATTACATATAAAACAAGTGATTACAAGACACAACAAAGGAAGAGAAATCAAGTGCATCCTCACATGTAATCAGTATCTGATCGTGCACTTGATTCCTATTGGATTAAAGTCTGGGCCCAAAGCCAATACCCGTTTTTTCGCGGTTTGGGCTGGATAAGCAAGCCCCACTGATGATTTACAGGTGAACACTGAATGTTCTCGGATGTCAGCATCATAGGATCCAGACTCTCATTTCAAACATACATATAGTAAGGCATTTGGGTATGTAAATGGGCTGGGTCCATGGTAGATCCGTACCCAATTTAATTTCCTTGACTGAAATCAAAGGCTGGAGCCCACTTTAGTGGAACCGGACCCAAACATTAAGATGTAATTTCTATGCCTGGAACCTGAAACCTTAGGTTGCAAAACTAACCAATTACCATCTCAGTTAGAGGCTCCAATCAATCTACTATATAATAGTCTCTTTTTTTTCTCTCTCTCTTTCTTTCTTTCTTTTAAGTTTAATCCAACAATGACCAGGTCAAATGCGTGCCAAATTGGTGCAAGTGTCAATTCCCTGGAAAGGTCAAGGGAGAGTGGACTGATGGTAGGAGGTATCAAAAGGGGGCTAAAATCTTACATCTCAGAGAAGCAATGAGATGTGCCTCTGGTTTGAAAGATTTTGAAATGTGCAAGTGCAAATCTTACCATTTTTAGGCAACAAATATAATGTTTGAATTTTGTGGTACATAACAGAGAAATGAGTCCTGAGATAAAATACCATCTTACCATTATTCCATGAATAGTTTAGACTAGTTCACAAATCAAACAGTTAGTACAGAGGAAAATCACCACAAAATTTTGCTGTGGCAAATGCCACTCTACTACTATACTCTGGTATAACCTCATTCCTTGTAAGTCACTCTACTACTATACTCTGGTATAACCTCATTCCTTGTAAGTTCTGCATCCCCGCCGAAGCCATTCCTGTAAATGGGAGTTTGCCAGGCATGTTAAATATATTATCAAAACGCAAAAAAGATAGAAGGAAGCAGATTAGTACACTGGGAAAGCCTAACTGAAGATCAAAATTTTCACATGGCAGGAAAGCTAACCTGATAATTTGCAGAATTGATACCAGTACATACCGCTAAATGTTGAAAGGAGACACAGAAAACCAAAACAGATTAGGCAGATACCAGTTTTGTAGGGATGGAGAGACATATTCTATCTTGTTTTTCCACCCATATTACCATACATTAGATTTCAGTTGCCTAGGTTCTCAGCATCAGCTGTGCACCAGGTCAAAATGCATATGGATGCTGATCTTGGAAGGAAAGCATCCTGTCCAGCATTGTTCTGTGGGGGTCATCCAAACAGCCCTTAAAACAATTGTGTACAATTATGACTCGAGACACTGAAAAAGTTTTAACTATAACATTACTGTGGAATTTCAAGCGTTTTCAAACTAGATATAAAAAAGAATGCCAATTGCTTGAGACAATGTTGTTAGAACTAACATGAAAACAAGAATAAATTCAGCTGTCAAAAATACTGAATTAGACATCCAAGCAGTTTCATCTTCAAAACAGGAGAAACCATAGGAAGTTATTCTCTCTACTATGACCAGGGCAGGCAAAAAGCTTAGCCCGCTCTTTCACCATCTCAAACCATGGCTCCATCATCAAATCTACGTCTACTCCCTCAATGTAAACTTCCATACTTCTCGGACATTTGATGACCCATCAGCAACTTCAGCAATCAAGCAAGGTTCCATCATACCTGCAGAAAAATGGGGGTTGACAACCAATGCCAATAGGGTATACAGAAGAAAACTTTGAGAATAAATGCTAAATAAATAGACATGCCTCTGTAATATTAATGATTCAATGTGCTCATTTCATGTATTAACACGTATAGAGAATCTATGAACAGAAGTTCACATGAAGCCGTGGACATATTAAGAAGAAAGTAGTATCTCTGTTATATTCATGATTTCTTCCGAATGCATATATGTGAATGTGCATCAGTTTTACATCATATTATTATAATTTTTAGTTTGTATAATTCTGCACTCTGCAGATGCATTAGCAAACAAGAAAACAAATGCATGCATCCCCATTATAAATGAAAGAGTGTACCAATTACCTATCCATAAACCACCGTAGTGCACATGTAAACCTAATGGGCCGCCATTTGTATGCATGCAATAAACCCATGGGGTGCATGATAAGTACAAATACGATCACTAGGATACAAGAATAGCATGACCATCATAATTATCGAAGCCTAATCCATCTATTTCGTTTTGGCTCTGTAACTTGTGAGTTTTGAGTGCCACTGCTTCCATGTTTAGGGACCTTCAATGAACATATTAAGGAAAGCAATGCTTGACCATGCAAATGATGTATGGGTGGATTTATTCATGTGTGCATGTCAGGGATTCTTTCATAGGCACGAACTTTTCTAAGCAATTGCAGACCTGCATGGTCTTAACTGTTGAAGCCATAGCTACATGGATTACAGATTCCCAAGTTAATGAAATAAGTTCATAGTGAAGCTCAACTGACCATCTTCTGCTACTATATGTCGAAATTGTCTCGTCCCCCCTCCCACTCCAAAGTAATGCTTCTTTGCGGCCAAATAAACAACTCCAAGTGGGCGGCTCAGGCACTGTGAAAAGGATGTGCACATTCTTAGGGCGGCTCAAACATAAATGTATTGTGTGAATAGAACGTAAAGCCTCAGGAGCAAATGCTGATAAAGCAATACTGACCTTCTTTATAAGTTCATATAGATTATTTAAAGAGGAGAGTGAATAAACAGTTTCAGCCATTAAAATGATATCATAGCCATCACGGCAATCACGGTTTGAGCTTGACTCTGGACCCTGTTGGCACTCACTGTCGCTGTTATGGGAGAGCAGCTTATGAATTTCACTCCAATCACCGGCAAAAAAATCGAATTTCAGATGATGTTTTCTTTTCTATCTCATTTGTATGTGAAGAGTGCTGCAAAAGTGGATCTTTTGCCAGGTTGGCTTTTACATTTGGTATTGTAAGACATTGTAAGACTTCAGCATTGAAATCCTGGAAATGAATCACAGCAGCGCCCTGATTGAACAAAAAATGGAAGATAGACACAGTCAATGACACAAGAACTTCCACATTCAACAAATAAGCGCCTATAATTTGAACAAAATAAGGAAGATATGCAGTTGTCATATACAAAAAGATATCTCACCTCAAGGCATGCAAAGATCCCAGGAAGCCCATGGCCACATCCAAGCTGACAGCCATAAACAGGAAACTGAATCAATAGCAGAACTAAAAGAAGGGCGCCAGTCCGCCAGACTGCCAGAGAACCAATTCTGGTTCATCTTCTATTTAAAATAAGAGCCAGGGCACTTAGCAAAATATCACAAAACTAATAAAGAGGGAAAATAGAAGCATTTATAGTGGATTTTGGCATTATTTATAAAATTACAACTTTCTTTTTAAAAAAATAGACACTACACAATTCCCAAAGGGATGTGTTTTAATTTGTTTTCCTTTTTTAGTTTCTTCCATTGAATGGGCTTGATAAACAGGAAGTACATCAGAGGTAGGGTCACAATCCATGCAACAACATGTTGATAAATATATAATAAATTGTACATGAGTAACACTATTATCAGTCCATCCAAAAAGGCTTTAAGCGATGAATCAGAAACTATACAAGAAACAAGGGATTCTATGCAATCGAGAGGAAATCATTGCATGCTGAAGGTGCCTGTAAAAGGCCAGAGGCACCTATGGGAAAAGTAAGAACTGGGAACCTTAATTGGGTTATTACTTTCCTTTCGAGGCTTTGGACCACAATGCAACAACCACCCTAGACCTTGATTGAAGCTTCTCAAACCCCTGGCTACTTCAGATATACAGCTGGTGAGGTTGGCTTGAAGACCCGGTAGAGTCAACTTTAACAGTTGAATAGTTCAATTGGTATTCCAAGTGTCACTGACCAAACTACTAGTAATAACAATGATGATGATGATTACAAAAATCCATCACTAAAATGTATGAATATAAAAAAAAAACGTGCGAAAAAAATAAAACTTAAAAAAATGCCCATTTCTATAAAAATTTTCCCTTTCTCTTTGAAAAAATTCCAGAACGAACCTCTCTTTGTTTCAGTATGAATATAAAAAAAAAAATTTGTATGAATATAAAAAATAAGGTGCGAAAAAAATAAAACTTAAAAAAATGCCCGTCTCTATACAAATTTTCCCTTTCTTTTTGAAAAAAACTCCAAAACGAACCTCTCTTTGTTTCAGTAAAATCAATCAAACTAAGCATGCAAAGCATTTCAATTCAAGACGTAACAATTTGGAGAAGATTCAAATTGGAATGAAAGTACAAAGTACATGTCATAGATGCCATTATGATATTCGAACCGGAAACTTAGTTCACAGTTCTCAATAAAAGGAAAACCACAGACATTCAATCATTCATTCATTGCAGGAGTTGCATTTCACAATCATTTCAATTTTATCTGATGTCTCAAAAGAGACAGTAGTTGCATTTCACAATCACTCAATGCAGAATATTACGTTTTTTTATAACCGCTTTTTATTAATCTCCCTGGATAGATTTTCTGTAAGACAGTAAGAGGATAAAAGAGAATAAAAAAAATGTAAATCGAGTTCAGAAGTTGCTTTCACTACTACTCGTACGGTACTACAACTATTATGAGTTTTGAAGTTGCTTTTATAACTACTACATGAGAAACTGCTCAATGTAGAGAAATGGTGTATGGCAAGTATGGGATCAAATGATTTTGATGAACTTTCACCCAATCACTGTTTTCAGTGGATTATCCGATCACCCACAGCAACATCTTAGTTTCGCCACAACTTTCTAAGAGATGATTATAAATTTGGTGAAGGATTTGAGCTCATCAATTAACACGTGGTGGTCAAGAGAGGCTGCCAATTCACAATTGTGGCTCAAACATCATCAAAGCGTTGTCCCGACTATGTCGGGGTTGGTTAAATGAATCTTGTTTCTCCATCCGATCTAACATAAGCCAAATCCTCAGATAGATAGTACTTCTTCAAATCTATTTTTACTACTTCCATCCACGTCCTCTTTGGCCTACCTTTTTCCCTTTGTGAGCCATCAACATGTATAGAATAAATTTTCCTCGCCAGCACCGTCATTGGCTTACATAGGAAATTGTGGCTCAAACATCTCAACGGGAAATTGCAAAGTCAGGGACTACAGAGGCATCTACTTCAGTTAACTAGGAAGCTTTTACCACCAGATGGAAGGATTACTCATTTTTCCAGAACTTATAGTGATTCATTTCATAGAAAGTAACATTACGATGTTTATCATTTCATTTTATGATTGCCTCACAATGTATACCATTATGATACAATGTTTGACCATTCAGTCATTTGAAAAACGCAGTACAGTATGTCAAACAATTTCACCCAATAAAAGAGCAATTAGAAGTTTAGAACAGTCCCCCATCTCCTTGGATGCATGTACCAATGTTTATTGAAAAAATGGCTTCACTGGTCACGGGAGAAAGAAAGAAAGAACGGAAAAAAAAAAAAAACTCTCTATTGTTCAAGATGCTCCAAAAGTAATATCCAGTAACTATGACTTATGCCAAAATATTTTCATTACACCTATTGCATTTTATGAGCAATTGGTTTGACAAGAAACTATATCCAGCACAGATTTTAGCACATCGGTATGTCACATGGAATTCAAAAATACAATCAGCAAAGAAAGAGCAGCGCACCTCGAGTACTCGCTTTCCTTTGAGGGACAATTTCCCCTCTTGAATTTCATTATAAAGGGTCTTAACCAGATCAAGTGAACCTTCCCATAACTTCAGCCCCCCTAATCCAACAAACAAACAAAAAAAAATCCCTTTTTGTCATATTCATTTACAACTATACATTCATAGCTCCATTCCAATCTAAAGAAAAAAACAAAAAAAGCAACAAAACTGTGTCAATCATCTCTATTGAACTACAATCACAATTACCACAAACCTTCATATTTCCCAGGGACCAAATCTGAGTTGGATGCACCAAAAACATCTTTAGTGCTCACTCGACCCTTAAAAAAGAAAAAACTTCATAACCATCAAGAAACCCAATTCAATACTTGGAGTGCCGCAAACTTATTCATCTTAATTCAGTCTAGTGAGTACCTTGTGCAAAGTAAGATCTCCAATCAAATAGATAGACTCCATCGTATATTTCACAGAGGATGATGAAACCTGCTTGTTGTTAGACTTCATCAATTGCTACTATTGGGAATAAACGGAAAGAAAGGAGAGAAGAGAAATGATGAGATACCTCAGGATTGGAGAGGAGCACTTCAACGCAAGGAGGTGGAGGAGAAGGAGGGTTTTTGGAGAATCCATTAAACCCTAATCCTAACTGGTCCTGATGCGATAGAGAGAAGAAACGAAATGGTTCCTGGTCTGGTTTCTTATCCTGGATGTTTAAGAATGATAGCATTCTCTTTTCAGAATCAGAACAAGGGAGAAAACCAAAAAAAAAAAAAGTAAGAAGAAGAAGAAGAAAGGTTTGTAGAGAAAGAGATAGAGGAGCTGGATGGATTACGTTAAGGTTCTCCGCCATGGCTGCTCTGCTTCACGGTCGCTGTACTTTTTTAACTCTCTCAGAAAATGGAAGGTCGAGGGTGTGAAGTGTACAATGTGAATCAGCAAGAATCCTTTTTTGTCATGTGTGTTTTTATTTAAAAGAAAAAAAGGAAAACGAAAAAGTGTGGTTTTTTTTAATGGTTGGAAAAAAAAAATTATTGAGGAATTTACGAGAAAAATCCCAGAATTTGACCGATCCTTACGAAGGGTTTTCGCAAATTGTACAGTACAAACTTGATCTTTCCGCTACCTTTTTAAAAAAAACTCGTACTTTTTCTAAGCGACGCTAGTATCGCTCCTCACGTCTACTTCTTTCTCGTCTCCTTCCTATTTCTTCATATCCTCACTCTATTTCTCGCCTAGCCCACCGCTCACAACACTTGTATCGTCTTCAAGTGTAGTGAGATGATATTATCACCTCTCACCTTTCTATCAAAACTGTCCCATAATCTCTTGGTCGCTTGATCTAACTTCACCCCTCAAGCCACCCTCGCAATTCATGGATCCCACCCTACATAATTCAAAAACTAACCATTTATTGTTGTTATTTGTTTTCTTTTTTTTTCTCATGCAACAAAGAATAAAAATAAGATGATGTTATTGATAGATATAATCATATAAGAGGATGAAATAGGAATACCTATTGACATTGGATTTGATGCTTGCAATTGGAGCAGGTCGTAGTTGGATTATATTTGGATATTTCATAGTGGATCATTATGGGCCTGTTTGTTTAATAGCATTCCTGACAGGAATTCAGGTTGCAGGGGGTTTTTGAATTCCTGTCGGTAAATTCTTTGTTTGATTGAGTTTCAAGTGTAGGTATGTGATACCCTGGTATTCCGGAAGCAGCTATCGATGGGGTTTTGGAATGCTGGGATGAGGAGTAGCATTTGAGAATTCCAATTGTTCTCATTCGTTCCGATGATAAGAGGATTCTCCAACGGTCATCTGCAGATTCAAATCTAAACCTTATTTCTATTGATTTTTTCTCTAGTGAGCATCTCCCCTTTCTCTTTCATCCTCTGTTCTTTTTTTTTTTTTTTTTCTCAACTTTGATTTTTTGCAAGGCAGGATGATGGATCTCATATTAAAAAAGAGATAATTTCTCAGTTATGTGATTTACTATTCCAATGGTTTCTTGCATGCTTGGGCTTTATAATGAACTTGAGCAGAAAACCCCTTTCCTCTCATGTTAGGGTTTGGTGAGGAACCTAGCAAAAATGGGTCTTCTTCTTCTCTCATCTTTGACGGAAGTACTGGAGATGGTTGGTAGCCGGCAGATATTTTCGAACCCTATCAAAATATGGATGGCACTCTGCACCCAAAACCTTCAATATCCATTACTTCATAAGAAAAACCCACATTTCCTCTGCAACTCCTTTCCACCCATCTTCTGTCTCTCTCCAACCTAATATGTTGTGCCCTCCTCATATTTGGTTTCAAGTTGGGTTTTTTTTTAGTTGTCTTCAAGATTATGGTATGGGACCATGGGGTTTGTTTTTGTTTGAAGAAGGGTTTTGAAAATGAAGATCCAGAGTTTTGTGATCTACTTAAATAGTGCATGAATTGTGGATGTAGAGAGAAATTAGATGAAAGCCGAAAGGAAGATGGGTCTTCCTCCACGTAATCCCCAAACTTTGATGTAAAATGAATTAGCATCTTATCTAGCCATCTGATCACATCTCGGGCATAACATTGCTCAGCTCTATGAACGGCAAGCCTGGCCATAACTGAAGCTACAACTTTTTGATCAAAACCACCAGCAATTTTGGGTGACCTAGACCCAACCCATCTTCTTGCTACAATGGTCACCCTTAAACGGACTCCAGAGCTCCCATACAGGTATCAAGTTATGAACTGTATGAAGAATACAGAGCCGACAATTTTATAATTGTTTGTAATGGTAGATTTTGTTGAATGATATATATGGATTTTTCAGTGTTGTTTTAGCTATATACTGTTACCATTAAAAAAAAAAATCTGTTATCTTTACCTTATTATGTAACTGGATATTTTCCATATTGGTATTATGGAATTTTCCTATTCAGGGCCAAAGTAGAATGGCATCCAGAAAGAAATTAACAACTATGGTTGCAAGCTCTTGAAGTATATTATGGTAATTCAGTAGAAGACATGTATTCACATATAGTTCATCCTACTGGAGAGCTTGTGTTATATGCCCATTTAGTACCACCAATCACCAATGGAAATCACAAAACCATTGACCCTATAAAGGGACAGAAAAGTCTATGACATTTATAATACTCAAGAGAACTTCAAACTTCTTCTACATAACCTGTGAACCATAAAGTTCATTTTTTTCAAGAAAGGAAAAATAACCTTTGATCCCTGTCAAAGGAATAAAAGGCTTGCCAGTTCACTATTGCTGCTCCATGGTATTAATAGATTTTTTATCCTCTTTAGGTGCTGATATTTTTTAACCAAAGTTTGCTACTTTTTTTTATACGTGGAGATTATACACCATGGCAGGTATTATTTGTTCCCGACTTATATTATGAATTTATACCTTTGTTCTATTGATTTCAAGATGCATAGAAGTGTTATTTTTTACACATAGAATCTTAATTATTAATTTCATTTCTTAATGTAATGCATCATTACATGATATTTATATAAAGAACATTTTGATTAATCAACGACAGAATTGGACACCGTTGTTATAGTATCCATCGTAGTCACTATGGTGGCTGTATGTTGTGAGTTAGCTACATTATGGTTGAGCTTAGAAGATGAAAGACCAAGAAAAAAGCCGCCGCATTTCATCATTGTCAGGTGACATATGGATCAAAGAACTCTTGTCTAGCACGGGTCCCCAATGCCATGAGAACCTTCGAATGAATCATGAATGCTTTCATATTTTGCGTGACACATTCAGGCATCCTAATCTCCTTCAATCAAGACGCCTTTTATCAATTGATGAGCAAATATCAATGTTTTTACATACATTAGCTCATAGTGTTACTAATCGAGTGACTGCAAATCGATTTAACCATTCAGGAGAAACTGTTAGTCATTATTTTCATGAAGTGCTAAATGCAATTTGCAAGGTCTATCCGAACTATATTTTCATTCCAGAAAACGCTCCCATTCCGCAACAAATTATGGCGAATAACAGATTCTATCCATATTTTAAGATTAACTCCTTTTTTCAGTTTTCCAGTACCAATAATTATTCTTTACATTAACATGTTCTCACTTTGCTCAAAATCTTCATTGGCTCGTTAGGATTGCATAGGAGCCATTGATGGAACTCATAAACCTGCTCATGTCTCACTTTCAATGCAAGCCATGTATCGAAATAGGAAATGGTTTCTTTCTCAAAATTGCCTCATGGCATGTGGATTTGACATGAAATTCCATTATGTGCCTGCGGGGTGGGAAGGTTATGCGACAGATGCTACTGTCCTTTGGTCTGCATTGAATAGGGGGGGTAGGTTGAAGGTCCCCAATGGTAATCTAAATAAATTTGTTCACTTACACCCTCTTGAAAATCTAGCATATAATTAATCACGACTATTTGATTTGTAAATGTAGGTAAATTTTATTTAGTCGATGCTGGTTATAGCAATCAACCAGGGTTCTTGACACCATATAGAGGCGTCCGTTATCATCTTTAAAGAGTTTAACATCAGTTGCCCTCCAATGAATATAGAAGAGCTTTTTAATTTGCGTCACTCCTCATTACGTACCACGATAGAAAGGGTATTTGCAGTGTTAAAAAATCGATTTCCCATCTTGAGGATGCCACGTGGGTATTCATTGACTACCCAAAGAGATATTGTAATTGCGTGTTGTGTCCTACACAACCATATTGCTTTGTATGGTGCTAAAGATGAATTGCTTCAAAAAATAAGAATGCCCCCTCAAATGCTCCGGAGATTGATCCTCAATTGAGAGCTGCAAGAGATGGGGTGACAGTTCCAAGGTGGACTAGAGATACATGGACTGCATTTCGAGACACCATAGCTGAGCAAATGTGGGCAGATTATGAGTTACAACTAGAGGAGGGAATAACATGAAAACAAGCATGCAATTTTGGGCATTTACAAATCATGATGTTTTGCTTAATTATGCTATCTTTTTCAATAGTAATTCTTGACATATGTTTTTTTTTTTATTGAACATGAATTGGTTTTGTGGAGAAAACTGGTTTTCTTTTGTACTTTCCATTTTTTGGCATATGGCGTTAATATATTACATCTTACTACAGTTTCCTAATGTTGTGATTTTATACATGACATTTATATATTAAGTAGTTGTGGTATAAGATTTATGCACTCAAATTTAAATAGGACAAGCAAGGAGAGAAAATTACCATTGGGATCCAAAAGAGGAAAGGGTCCTAATGGACATGCTTCTGCTGATGAAGCAAAGAGGAAGAAAGAGTGAAAAGAACTTCACAAAAGCTTGCTGGGATGAGGTTCTTGCTAAGATCAAGGAAGAGACAGGACGAGAGCCAGACATAGTTAATGCAAAAAATAAGTTGAAGAATTGGAGGGCTCGATACAAAGAAGTGAAGCAACTTTTAAACATGTCTGGATTTGGCTGGGATGATACCCGAAAGATGGTTACGGCCCCAAATGATGTGTGGAATGCTTTGGTACAGGTATGTTAAAATAGTGCATTGATTAACTCTTTTATAATAAAATGACTTATTGTCTAACAATGTTAGCTATTTATAGGCAAAAAGCAAATTGAGCAAGTATAAGATCCTCCAAGTCTCATTCTTTGATGAAATTCATGAACTTGTTGCTGATGATGTTGCTGAAGGTAATATTGCCATGACTGGTGGCGAACGTAGCACCATAGATGTTGAGGCTATGATGACGGATGAAGAATTTATTAATGCTACCTATGGGACACCTTATACAGGGTTAAATGATATAGATGATGGTAGCTTGCCTAAAACAGATGTATAAACACCTGAGCCAAGCAGGCCTACAGCAACCCACAATAGCAATAAGAATACAGGCAAAAAACGAAGGTCACAGGTAGGTGAAGAGATAAATCAGACGTTGGCCAATGTTGCGGTTGCGGTTAATAATCTTGCAGAGAGGATAAACACACCAGAGCCTGTTTACATGTTAATAAACAAAGTGAAAAATGGTGTGATTTCATGTCCGTTTATACCTCCACAAGCTTATGTTGCCGTGACTGAATATCTTGCTCAGGATGAGCGAAAGGCCAACTTATTTCTCACCTATAATGATGAAATGAAACAACAATGGTTTGAGATGCATTTCACTAATCTTGGTTCATCTAGTGGTGGTCGTTAAATTTCTAAATGGGAAGTCTAATTGGTGGTAAACCTTTGCTTTTGTGGGATATTGTAATATCATAACCCTTGAACTTCTGAACTTTTAGTTTAGACCTATGGATTGATGAACTATAATGATGGAACAAAATCTATTTGAATGCAGTAGTTTGGATGGATGAGTTTTGAGGTGCTCATCTAAATAGTGGTTTGATATAGTGGATGCTTTTTCCCCCCAATTATAGGATATGGTTGTGAATGAAGATTGCATTGAATGGATAGATAAATAATAGATAGATATATGGTTCTGGGTGAAGAATGGATGAATGAAAAACACATTATATGGATGGATGAATATCTGCTTGTGTAGACATATGGTTGTGGATGTCATTCTAACAATATCATCTGTATGCCATTTATTATTATTTGAACATTTTATGTAGATAACTTGATGAATGAATCTCTTTTATTTAGGCATTGATAAAGCATGTTTCTGTATGATAGTTTGAAATGGAACCCTTTTAAAGGCTTGTCATGGACTTGGATTCCTCAGTTGTAAATTAGTTCTGAGGGGCACCGGGGTGATATATGAAGTGTTTTATTTAGAAGTGACAGGTTTTGTGTATCCAAGATATTTCCCGGGGTCCAAAATACAGAGGAGACTCTGCCAAAATTTTCCTAGGAAGTTACCAAGTCATAAATTGTGGAAGTGGATTTAGAAGTGAATTTTTCTACTCCAATAATCAGTTTCAGTACCATGCATTGATTAGATGTTCATTTCTTGGAAATAACATAGATAAAAAAGGGGTAGAATAATAAGTTTCAATGCCTGTTTTTACTACTTTCTTGAATGGTTTTTATGAATACATTATTTCGAATTCCAATCTTCAAAATTTAAAAGAAAGATAAATCCTTCGGCCAACACGGATGGACTTTTTAAGAGTTCATTATTTTTAGGCTTTTTCAGTATCAAGCACATCACCAAAAGGCTCCAGCAAAACACATATACAGATTATGGAAGTGAATTTAGATGTCAAAAGTCTTAAAAAATTGTCATGTTGTATTATCCGTTCAAGGCTTACATAGGGGTTAGGTGTTCACACAGACATGCAGCTATATACCATTAAAAACAATTCTGGTTTTTTAACACATTAACAAAACAAAACAAAAAGACAATTGATGAATTCCTTTTATGGAAGTGAATTAATGTTCCAAAAAAGACTTCTAATTTCCTCACATGACTTTTTTTTTTCTTTTCATAAATCCTTGTAAATTAGCAAACAGAGAAATAAAGGAATTCAGGGTATATTGAATTCTCAGGCTTGAATTCCAAAACGAATCAAACAGAGAATTAGAATTCAGGATGAGTTTAGCAGCATTTTGAATTCCAGCATTCCAAATTCTCCAAATTCCACCAGACATGAATTCTCCAAATTCCTAGAACCAAACGGGCCCTATATTAGCATTGAAACCATTGTTCCATGTTATGTCTGCCATTTTTTTCTTTTGCGTCTCTTTTACTTTTCAACACAAATCCCAAGAATATAAAAGGAATAAAGAAAGAAATTGTATGTTGGTCCATAGTAATCTTTTAATATATATGAAGCCTGTGATACTCTTTCCCCAAGATGATTGTGAGAAAATGGTGTGGGGGAGATGGAGAAATATGTTAGAGAAGTGGAAGAAATAAGAGGGAGAAGAAACAAAAGGAGCTCCATATTTTAAGAAAATCGCGCAGAGCGATGCTAGCGTGCAGCGTTGCTCCCCTCAGCATTTAAAAAAAAAAATGTCAAATGTCCTAACGGACACCGTTTGTGTTACACAATCTGCGGGGACCCTTCATGAAGAATAGCCAAATTCCATAAATTTTTCCGTAAAATCCTCTTTTTCTTTTTCTTTTTGTAAAATAGTTGGAAATATATTGTTGAGACTATGCTGCATCATGAAACATTATATTAAATTATTTCATTTATAATATATTGTGCGTGACTTATTTGTTAAGATGATGACAATTTGTAATCTTTGGCTACGAAATTGAATATAAATCTACTAGAATATAATACTTATTTAATTAATTATAAATATTCATACATTCATGTCCTGAGAGATTATAATTAAGTGATTTTTACAAAAATAAGCATCAAATATATCTATACTTTCGAAAGCATCTTCAAACGTATGCAGTGCTCAAAAGCATCTTATACCGTAGACTTCACTTTTTTTCGAACCAAATTGCCCTTCACTTTATCTCTTGAAATATTGAGAATTGACCGCATTCGCGCATTGATGTATTTCAAAACTTGTTATTTTTTAAAACTCTCGAACTCACTAATTAATTCTAGATACCGTGAGGAGTTAGTTTTTAATTCTAAATTTATATTCTAAAGGGAGAAATGTGTAGGAAAACATCATCAACTTTGTAGTTAATCCTCCATGAATTGTAATAATGATAAAATTACTAATAGGAAATGGAGATGAGCATAGTTTTTGTACTTTTCTAAAAACAAAATAGTTAATTTTGTTAGTAGAATCTCGACATGTTGTACTAAGAAAAGGGTTACAATTAGTACATTCACTGTTGAACAAACTTACAATATAATTGTTTAACTCATACATTCATATAAATTATTGCTTCAGCTTCATAATTGTTAGTCAAACTCAATGCACTTACATGTATCTTATTTGTGAGAACTTTAACTACTGAACTTGTGAGTATCATTTTGACATCGCTAGTTGATTTTTAACATCGTGACTTAATTACGTTAATGTTCAAATTATACTCAAATGTGGGGAAAGTGGGAGAGAACATTTTACACTTTGGAGCAAATTATCTACAGATTTTACTAAAAGTAGGATTGAACAGAGTGACGGACCCGGACTTCACATATTATTGACCTCGACAAGACAATCATATCCCTTGGAAAGTTTTAGGTTAGGCTATGTTGTATTCCTATAGATTTGAGCTGATTTATATTAAGAGAGCTTCTACCTACACACTACTTTCACTCTACATACCCCACTTTTTTAAATAAAAATATTCCTAAACTACCCCTCCCTCTCTCCCTCTCCTTGTAGGCCGTCTGCCAGCCGCCCGCGACCAACTGTGTGAGGCCCCACCCTTTGTAGACCCTCACTTTTGAATTTGAATACTAATTTATAGCCTATAATATTTAATTATACTAATTAGTAAGGGTTAGCAGGGGTAGATAGGTATTTTCCTAATTAGGCCTTTGTTTTAATTTATAGGGTCTATAGGGTGTCTTTTATAATTTTGAGTTGGTTAGCTGGTTAGAGGCCCTGGCTAGTAATTAGAATTTACTATAAGGGAGTCTCCACTTGAGAAACTTCTAGAATCCCACCTAAAGACCAAACTACCAATTACTCTAACCCTAATTCCCGTGTTAATTAAAAGGGTATTCTTGTACCTAGCCCAAAACCCAACCTATATATACTACACACCTCCCATCCCATACTCTAGCTATAGTTCCCTCTCTCATTCCCCCCCCCCCAATTCTTCTATCTCTCTCTCTCTGAAACCCTATATCTAAAACCCTAACAAGAAGAAGAATAAGGCTATCTACTACAAATCTCAGCTATAATCTCTTATAAGGAGCTCTCTCATCTTTTATATTCCTTCTAATCAAGGTATTTATCTCCATCTATTTGAATTCCCTTAGATTTCTTCATTTCTCTCTCTATATCTCATTCCTTATAGCAATTCTCTTGTGGATGTGGGTGTAGAAGTTAGAGATATCTATAGATATGAGTTTTGGGGGCTTGTTTGTGTATTGGAAGACCTTAGTTGCTGAATTTCTATTTTTATAGCTTGGATCTCTCTTCTCTTTCTCTACCTTATTGCAATTGGACTGAGGCAAGTGCAATATACCTATTTAACATAGAATGCATATTTTCCTTTTCTTAATTCTGTAATTTCAATTCAATTGTTGTAGTTATGTTAGATCTACCATTTAAGCTTAGTTTCATAGATTTATAGTCATTGATGGATGAGTTCTCTCATTTGGAAGATCAATGGTCCGTTTTGATGATGGATGGTTATAGATTGAAGTGTTTTACTGTCCTTTATGTTTCAGTGATGGACAGTAGGGATTGGAGATGGTTTGGATGTATTTTGATGGGAAATTGGGTAGAAGAGAAGAAATTCCAGAATTCTGGAAATTGTAACAGGCGTGTGTACTCGGTTTGCAGGGAGGTCGACCAACAACACTGTATTTTGGGAAAAACCAATTCCCAGTTATTTCCTGCAGAACTTTCAGTTCTGAGTACTCGGTCGACCAGACCCTGTTCTCGGTTGACTGAAGATACAAGATCTGCAGGGGATTAACTGAGAGCTGGGGATTTCTAATAGACTCAGAAATCAATGTGCGCGGTCGACCCGCCCCTGTGCCAGGTCGACCGGGGACACTAAAAATCATCGGGTCCTGAAATATGACCTGTACCCAGTCTGACCCAGGTAAACCTGTGTACCGGGTTGACCGGCTGGCCACCCGGTCGACCGGATACACTACAAATCTCAGAGTGCAAGTTAGGTTTTAGTTCCTAATTTGCAGTAAAGCAGGTCGACCCAACCCTGGACAGGTCGACCTGCCACACTGTAGGTAGACATTTCTAAGTTTAATTTATTTTTGAAGTTGTGATCGTTTGTTGGGCCCATTGATCATTCAAATGGATTTCTATTGATGTGCCAAGTCCGAGTCAATTGTGTGGCTCAACCTTGACTCGTGGGGACCACCAAGTAAGGTCTCGGTTGTTTATTCTACGATGAGTTGATCTTTAAACGTTGTTTATGATGCCCGTAACTTTTAAAGCACAAAATACATTATCCATTGGCATCAAATACTCCATTTAGAGATCAAATTACCTAAGATGAATCTGGACCTGAATGCAGTCCATTACCTAGATTGGATTATTGTTATTTCCCATTGATTATAGTACTTGGAGTTCTTTCTCCACTTATCACATTACTGCCACTCTTATGTCCTTACTGTAGTTTGTAATCGTTAATTAAATGGAAAAATGGATGACCTGAACCTAGGACTACTTAGAGGTGACTTGATGATGTGATTGGGTGAACACTGACCCGTGTCTGTGGCTAGGCGGGCCCCTTTATAGCCTATGTATGGATATGTGATATCCTAGACTGGTGAGGTGGATTATATTGGACTTATAACTCATTGTGGATGAGAATGAACTGTTTATCGTTTGAAATAGACTTATTACCTCGTTTGGACTGTCTTAGATCAGGCCATGCATTTGGTGGGCCTTAGTATGAATCCAACGAGTGGGCTTGGATCTGGATTATGATCCATGGATTGAATTGATACTTGGACCTTTTAGAGACTTTGTTAGGACCTTGTTCACACAAGGCAAAGTCTGGACAGACACAAACCTTCATTGTTTCCTTGAGTCGGCATAGACATTCACTCAGTTGTTTTGAGCTCAGCCTTTGGATTGATCATCACTGGTAGGAGCTATATATGAGTGTCGAGTGAGCTATCATGATGAGTTATGTTTTAGACGGACGGTGTGATACCGGGTCCAGTCTCCCCGAGTGATGAGTGTGGTGAGACTGATGAGTGTGATTTGCGGGGCTCGTCATTCCCCAGCACTTGTGAGATTCCCCACCACGACTGTGTTCAGTATGGGAGGCCAGGGCATAATATCTCGCAGTATCCAACTAGTGTGAATGTGCCATATTGTATTAGATTAGATATTATGTTAATCCTGATTCTAAATGCTTATCTTGTTCAACTGCATGGAGTATGTATCTTGAGATTCTCTTTAACTATATCATTGTCTTTACTCTTTTGATATATATATATATATATCTTATGTTACTTGTATACTGTGACTTGCTAGATCTTTAGTTCTGATCCATTCTTGGTGCTTAGGTTTCGACCTCGACTATGAGGACGGCGCATTCGAGCTAGATGAGGCACCTGTAGCAGGAGGCTACGGATGGGGACTAGCGGACCAAGAGGTCGAGCTGGAGGTTGGAGAGCCGGCACCTGGGGTGTGAGAGTTTTGATGTTATTTTGGGATTTTGAGTGTTTCTTGATAAACCTTTGATATTTACAACTTTAATACTTTAGGCTGGATTTCAGCCCTACTATATTTAACTTAGACATATGATACCTTATCATTACTTCCGTTATATTCACATGCTTCCGCATTATTAACCGTTGATCTTATATCGTTTAAAAAGTTTTAAATTGGACCTCACTGCGGATCTACGATCTTGGAAGTTCTCAGATTTTTTGGGAAGTAGCGCGTTAACTTCGGATATCTTGTCGATTTTCTCGGTATCCAGAATTGGGGTGTTACAAACTGCTCTCCCTTTCCCTGCTTGTCGTCGTCCGTGCTACCTTCTCCCTCTCCTTCTCCTTCTCCTTGCTCATTGCCGGCCGCCGCCTGTGCGATGGGCTTTCTATCACTTAATCCAAGCCCGACCCCATTAATAATCGGGCCCTAATTACATATCCAAGCTTGCCCCACGAGCACCCCTATCTTTCAAAGAAAATTAATTTAGAAATTAGTGCTTATTGTGAACTTGCAAGGCTCCTCAACTTGTCCCACTTAATATACTGAATTAACTGGATGAAAAAAAAAAAAAAAAAAAACACAAACTCTTCCATTTGACATGGAACCTAGTCACCTAGGTCAAATTCACTCAATCAAGAGTTGATTATTTTCCCTCCAATCAACACCAGCACATGAATAAAAAAAAATCCTCACTAACAAAAATCTTTGACCCATCCTACCACCAACATTTTCCTTGTGACCAAAGGCAATTTCATTATATTCATTATAAAGCTAAGGTCCACTTGACATTTCACAATCAAACCCACTCATATCGCCCCCACCAGCAACAAGAACGAGTGAGTGCTCTCTGAATCGACGATCCAGAAAATTTCAAGTTGTCACCACTCACCCAAATTCCCAAATCCCCTCCTTTCTTTCCTTTCTCTCTCTGTTGAAACTTGAAAGATACATAAAGATATATATATATTTTCTGTTACCCTCGTTGGCTCTTCCTTTTTCTCTCTTCTTCACACACCCCACCACACACCACTTGTTCACTCCTGAGCCGTCCGATCTCTGCACAGATGAATTACAGGCGTCGCTCTTCTCTTGGATGATTCATTCTCTCCCGCCCTTTTTTCTCTCCATCAATAGAAGAAGCAAAAGAACAAGAAGAAGATGATGGAAGAGCTCCAGCTCAAGGTCTCTCAGGCCGTACGAGTCCTCAACCACGACTCAGAGTCCTCCAACCGAGTCGCCGCGAATCAGTGGCTCGTTCAGTTCCAGCAGAGCGAAGCGGCCTGGGAAGTCGCCACCTCCTTGTTAACCTCTCCTCCCTCTTCTCACGTCGATCTCGAGGTCGAGTTCTTCGCCGCGCAGATCCTCAAGAGAAAGGTGCATTTATCTCTTTCTTTGTGAATTTATTGATCGATCTTGTTCTTCGAATTCTTTAGGTTTTGTGCGATTTGATGTGATGATGTTGATGTTGATGTTGATGATGTGGTGTGAGAATCAAACCTGCAAATCTCTTATCATCATCATCATCCCCAAATTGATGTAAGATTCAATTGATACGCAAATAGGGTCTTTTTACATAATACAAGAGATGTCAATTTCAATTTATTCATATCAGTCACAGCCATTTTCATAAAGCAATTGGTTGCAACACCGACAAAGTCTCATGCATGCCATCTCCATGCAACTCAAGACACCTGAGTTTCTTTTGGATGCATAAGCGTTTTGTGGGAGTTCTAAATCTGTTGGGTGGGGGGACTACAGTAATAGCTGACAAGTAGAATTTTCCTTCTGATCAACGCTTGACTAGAATTTCATGAGGAATTATAGTCTGGTGATACCAAGAGGCTTTTCGCCGTGACCAAAAAAATCTGACTAACATCTTCAGCTTAGTCTGGTCAGCTCAAAGATTCTTGGTTCTCTAAAATGATGACTAGGGTGGTTTAATGATATTGGAAAACATTGGGTTCATGAATTAAAAATATTATAAGAATGAATTCAACATGAGATAAGTGCGTTGTGCATAAGTATCTGGAGAAAATTTTAAGGACCACATTTCATGCTTACAAAAAAAAAAAAAAAAAAAAGGAAGAAGAAGAAGAAGAAGAAGACGACTACATTTCACAAATTCGATCTTTTGTGATCATTAACTCATATGTATCCTATGCAAAGAAATAGGCCCTATGTGTTCTATGGTCTTTTGATTCTTCCATGAATGTGCGTATGGTACCAGCCGCTCACCAAAAAATAAAAAAGCACTACAATGTGTTGAAGAGTGCTGTTCACTTTTGTTATTGCTTCTGTGTATTGGTCGGTGGACCTCGCCTTACACATGGCTCAAATTGCAGCAGCTTTTTATCCACTCTCGTGTCATGCGTTTGTTCTCTGTTATATTTGTTTTGGTCAACTGCAACTTGTCCATTGTGTTACAATTTCAATCTTGCTTGTCCAGATTCAAAGTGAAGGATATTACCTGCAGTTGGGAGCTAAAGATGCTTTGCTACATGCTCTTCTCCTTGCTGCAGAAAGGTTCAGCTTGGGTCCTCCGCAGGTGCTGTATTTGGAAACCTATGTATTGGTGTGTACTATTTAAACAAAATGGCGTTAGTATTCTCATTTATCCTCATGAGTCGTGTTAATTTCCTTGATGGATCTTATGTTGCTCTGGGTGGAATTATATGATCCTCTTCCCATGAGTTAAAGGTATATTTGGCCCATTGAGTTTGTAGATGTGGCCATGTGAGGCCCATGTCTTTGTGGTCCAATCTGTCTGTCCAATGGTCCCACCAATAAGACACTAAAGAATTACCAAAATAGTTCATATTCAATGGAAGCCAAATATTAGATGCCTACAAAGTATGACCTTATAGTTTTTGTTATTTTTAGGAAATCTTCCATTTGTCATGATAAAGCAGTCCGCGTTTCTGATATGTGCAAATTAGATGGGATGCACTGAGATCCTTTTTGTGGCCTGCTGTGGAGTTGCTTGACAGGAAACCAGAGGGATATGAGCCAGCCACAAGCTGTGCAAATCCTCTTTCCCAATTTTATTTCATTTATAATCCTGTTGGTTAATGACTATTAAATGTTCAATTTTAGACGTATGACTACAAGAAAAAGAAGAGGAATATTTGACTTGCTACTTGGAATATAGGAACCTTGACAAGCAAGTGCATGGAGTTAGTTGAGGTAATGAAACGAAGAAGGGTTAGTGTAGCCAGTCTACAAGAGACAAAGTAGAAGGGGAATAAAGCTTAGGAGCTTTGATGGTTATAAACTTTCTTTTATAAAGGAAAGAACAACATAAGAAATGGATTGGGTATAGTTGTAGATAAGGATTTGAAAGAGAAAACTGTAGGGCTAGGGCCCGTTTGGTAATTTTACTGTAAAATAAAGTTAAGGTAAAGCATCAAATCAAGAAAGAATAAAATATAAGTGGGTTATAATGGTATTTTAGTTTTAGTTGTTTGGTATGGAATCTTTTTGACTGTGTATAGAAAAGTGGAGGGTTTTTTTTTTTTTTTTTTTTTTTTGTCTTTTAGTGGAAGAAGGAGGTTGTTTTTTGACTTTTTTTTTTTTAAAGAAAGAGGAAATTTTGAAAAAGTGTACTTTTCATGTGACCCATTCTCTGATAAATGGAGGCTTTACTTGACTTTTGCTAATAGAATTATAACAATGAAACTAGTGTTAGAGGAAGACATAATTCATATCATTAGTGCATATGCTCCTCGAGCAGTATTATATGAAAGTGTCAAGAACCAATTTTGAGAGGAGATGCATGGTTTACTACGAGAAATTTCAACTAGTGAAAAGATTTTCCTAGGAGGGGACTTAAATGGGCATGTAGGGAAGGATAATATAAGATATGAGGGAGTGCATGGAGGACAAGGATTTGGAGAAAAGAATGAGTTAGGAGGACTTTGCACTAGCATTTGACCTTGTTCTAGCAAACACTTGCTTTAAAAAGAGAGAGAAGCATTTAATTACTTATAAAAGTGGCACTAACAGGATCCAGATAAACTTTTTTCTAGTTAGAAAATATGGCCGATTGGATTGTAAAGATTGTAAGGTTATTCCAGGAGAGAGTTTGACCACGCAACATACGCTAATAGTTTTAGACATTTACATTAGAAGTAGAAAACATGGGGTAGTATATAAAATGTGCCCTTAAACAAGGTGGAGGGATTCTTTGGTGTGACTCTATATAAGTGGTTGGATGGGTTATCAATTAGCTTAGAAATTGAAGTTTCTCAAAACAAAAATGAAAAGATGGAGAAAGGAAGTTTTTGGCAGCATAATGGAGAGAACGAATCTTTTGTTGGTTGATATTCAAAGCATTGATGGAAATGAGGAGGGCTATTAGAAGAGGAAGATCGGGACCGTAGGAAAAATCTTCAGGAGCAGTTGTGTAGGTTAATTTTCCAAGAGGAGCTTAAATGGAAGCAGCATTTGAGAAATAAATGGTTGAAAGCAGGGGATCGAAATACTAAATTGTTCCATGCCATTGCTAGTGCTCGGCGACGAGTGAGTCGGATAAATGTTTTAGCTGCTAGAGGAAGGGTGTGCGAGAAAAGAGAAGATATGTAGAGATAAATTGTGTATTTTTACAAAAACCTATATACTAGTGATAACCGCTCAAGGCCCCAAATGGATGGCGTTTCTTTTAGGCAGCTATTTTGTCGTCATGTTTCTTTTCTCGAAGGGCATTTTAAAAAAGAGGAGATTAGAGAAGCAGCTTTTGGTCTTGGCAATGACCGTGCTCTAGGTCTAGATGGATTTCCAATTGCTTTCTTTCAACACTTTTGGAAGCTTTTTGAAGATGACCTTCAAGTTTTTTTTCGATGAATTTCATGCAAATGGTGTGTTAACAGGTGAATTGGGTGCCTCCTTTATTTCATTGATTCCTAATAAGGATGGAGTTGTTTCTATTAAATATTATAGGCCAATTAACTTGATTGGAAGTATTTACAAAATTCTAGCTAAAGTTCTCGCTAGGCGGTTAAGGAAGGTGCTTCCTGAGATTTATTTCACAGTTCCAAGGTGCTTTTGTTGAAGGACGACAAATTCTTGACATTGTTCTAATAGCCCATGAGTGCATTGATTCAAGGAATCGGCAAAGACGTCCTGGGATAGTTTGCAAGCTAGATTTTGAAAAGGCGTATGACTTGGTGGATTGGGGGTTTCTTTAGGACATGTTGGAAAGAATAAAAAATGGTGTTAGTGGATCCACAGCTGCCTCTCCTCTCCTCATTTTTCTATAATGGTGAATGGGTCTCTAAAAGGCTATTTTAAAAGTTCTAGAGGTTTGCAACGAGGGGATCCCTTATCTCCTATGCTCTTTGTAATTTTTGCGGAAGCTTTTCATGTCTTAATGGAGAAAGCTAAACATCAGGGCCTAATCAAAGGATTTTCCGTTGATAATGTTGATCAAGTGTTAACTCATTTATAGTGTGCTGATGATACTATAACTTTTTGTGATACTTATATGACTTAGGTGATTAATGTGAAGTTTATTTTGAAATGGTTTGAAAAGTTATCTCGTCGGAAGATAAATTATGGTAAGGGTGAAATGATTGGTGTTCAGATGGAGGACATAAATGTTGCTTTATTGGCAAGGGCATTTGGATGTAAAGTTGGGAAGCTCCCATCGAAGTATTTGGGATTACCTTTATGTATTGGATTACCAAAGAAATGCCTTTGGGACACATTTGTGGAGCGAATAGAGTAGAAATTAAGTTCGTGGAAAGAAAGATATTTGTCTATCAGAGGACGTGTTGTCTTAATCAAATCAGTTTTGTCAAGCATTCTGATTTATTTTCTTTCTTGCTTTAAATGCCCTAAAAGTGTATATCGACGAATAGAGAAAATCCAGCGTGATTTTCTTTGGAATGAGTCTGTTGAAAATAGGAAGTATCATTTGGTTCTATGGGAGGAGGTTTGTAAACCCTTAGCTCATGGTGGATTGGGTATTCGTTCTACTGAAAGGGTTAATAAAGCCTTGTTGGGTAAGTGGTTATGGAGGGTGGGGGATCCAGGCCAGGGCTTTTGGCGGCTGGCTTTTATTTTGTAAATATAAGTTGGGTAATTGGTGTATTCCTAACCAATATTGCATGGTTTCAGGTTTATGGAGGTCTGTTGTTTCTGTTCAAGAGGATTTTGCTTCTTGGATTCGCTATAGGATTCATAACGGTCATCGTGTTAAATTTTGGCATGATGAGTGGTGCGGGTGGCTTGTATTGAAAAATCAATTTCCAAACTTGTTTTTGGTGGATCGGAGGAAAGATGCTTTAGTTGCTGAAAATTTTTGTGGTTACAGAAAATGTGTAGTTTGGGATTTTTCGTTTCGAAGAAACCTGAATGACATCGAAATTTATGATTTTTCTGCTTTGCTTGGCATTCTTAACAAGGTCTATGTGTCAGTTGGCAGAGATGATGAAAGGCTTTGGAAACCTGTTGTAAAAGGTTAGTTTTTAGTCAAGTCTTTTTATGGGAAGAAGGAAGCATTTTTTTGTAAATGGGTGCCCTATGTGTTTAAAGGACGAGGAAACAGCTCATTATTTGCTAATTCATTGCCGGTATGCTTATAAAGTTTGGATGGCTTTGTTAAATTTCTTTGACAGGAGTTGGGTGATACCTAAGAATGTGGAAGATCTTTTTTTTTTCAGTGGTGTGCCGTCTACGAAGTAAGTCTGCTCGCGGCAATATTCTGTGGAAATTAGTTGCTTATGCTCCGTTGTGGAAACTGTGGTTGGAGAGGAATAAAAGAGTGTTTACCAACAAGAGCAAATCTGTTGAGGAAGTTGTTAAGTCCATCGTTTGGACTGTGTCGGAATGGGTATGTAATAGTAAGGAATTTATTGGATCCTCTTTGGAAGATCTTAAACGAATATCATGGACTTCATGAGGGAGTTTCACCAGAGGGGAAAATTATCGACACATATTGGTGCGTCATTCATTACTTTAATTGCTAAGAAATCAGGGGCTGTTAACATCAAAGATTTTCGTCCTATTAGCCTAATCGGGTCCATCTATAAAATTCTGGCATAGGTTTTGGCAAGTAGGGTTCAAAAAGTCTTCATAACACTCATCTCTGACTCACAAGGAGCTTTTGTTCATTGTCGCCAAATCTTAGACGGTGTTCTCATTGCTAATGAATGCATTCACTCGAGATTTAATGAAAGGAAGCCTGGCATCATTTGTAAATTAGATCTAGAGAAAGCCTATGATAGGGAGGACTGGGAGTACTTGCTTTACTTGATGAGAAAAATGGGTTTTGGTGCAAGATGGCGAGGTTGGATCTCAGACTGTTTGAGCTCGGCCAACTTTTCAATTCTTATTACTGGGTCTCCCTTTGGGTTCTTCCTGGCCTCTAGAGGTCTCCGATAGGGTGACCCCCTCCCCCCTTTCTTATTTGTTGTAGTGGGTGAAGCTCTCAGTAGGATGCTGCACGCGACATGTAAGGCCAATCTTATCAAAGGTTTCCGGCCTACTTGTGGAGTAGAGGAAATCTCTCATACAGTTTGCTGTTGATACCTCTTCTGTGATGCTATTGAGACTCAAATCTGTAATATCAAGGCAAATTGCTAATATGCTTTGAAGCAGTCTCAGGATTGAGGGTAAATTTATTTAAAAGTGAGATGATTGGTGTTAGGGTGGATGAGGATTGCCTGTTAGCTGATCTCTTTGGCTGCAGAGCTGGATCACTCCCTTCCTCCTACTTGGGCCTACCCCTCTATCATGGTTCGGTTTCAAAAGCCATGTGGCATCCAGTGCTTCAGAGAATGGTGAGAAAACTCTCCCTTTGGAAGGCATCTATCCTTGGGTGGTAGAATTACTTTGATTAAAGCAGCTTTGGCCAATCTCCCGATCTACTGCACATCGCTATTCAAGTGCTCCATGGATGTCATACACCAAATGAAGAACTTGCAACAAAATTTTCTTTGGAATGGGAAATAGAAGAATAAATCTCATTTGGTAAAGTGGTTGCAAGTTTGCAAGCCAAAGAAGGAGGGTGGTGGCGCAGCCTAGATCCGCAATACGGATAATAGATCAATCTCTTGAAGGATTGATCGAATCTAATGATGGGTTCCAGCCACTGGGGCACCAACAAAACCATGGAACAATCCATAAAACCAATGAAACTCATAAATCAATTAATTTGGAATAAGCATTGCATTACAATGAAGCCTAACATCCTTACATAGAGGAATTGGCTTGATCCCTAAGCAACAATATTTCCTAATATCTGATTAATGCCTAAAAATAAAATAGGAAACTCACTAATATTAATCCTAATAAAATCAAACTACTTAAAAATACTTCTTAACTAAATGGATGTCCCGTTGGGCCTATGGACTGGACCCGATGGGTTGGCCGACCTATTGTCTAGCCTGCATCAGGTGGTCTGGGCATCAGACCATTGAAGGAGATGAACTTGGCACTTCTAGGCAAATGGCTATGGAGAATAGGAGATGATTCTCATAGTTTGTGGAAGCAGGCCATCTTTAGCAAATATGACATTTCTAGAGATGGGTGGCTAACCCGAGATCCCCTCCCGTGATTCTCCGCTTTATGGAGAGGGATCCCGACTGTTAATGAGGCTTTTTTAAGGCAAGTGAGATTCAAAGCTGGCAAAGGGGATAAAATCTATTATTGGAAGGATCTGTGGGTGGGGGATTGTCTTTTGGCGTCTACCTTTCCAGAATTGTTCAATTGTGCTCGTAATCAAGAAGCCAAAGTTTTTGACTATATAGAGAAGAGAGGAGATTGTGTCACCTGGAGGCCTACCTTCAGAAGGAACTTAAATGAGGTGGAGGAGTTTCAATTCTGTTCTCTATTGATTATGATTGGAGAAGTTTTCATCCCTACTGATGGTAAAGATAGAAGAATTTGGATGCCCACGATAGATGGCATGTTCTCGGTTGCATTGTTTTTTGCATCAATGACCAAGGGGTGGTGGTCACGTATATTAATTGGCATAGTCTTTGGATCAAAGCCCTTCCGAGGGTCGTGGCGTTTGGGTGGACGGCTTCATGGACAATCTTAGACGCCGGGGACTTATCATTGTTAATGCTTGCCCTATGTGCTTTAAGGATGAGGAATCAGTCGATCACTTGTTGATAAACTGTCCAATAGCTCAACACCTATGGAGGTCGACCCTTGGTTTCACATCTCTACTTCCATCCCCAACTCTTTTTCTTATTCGAATTCTGGAGGCTAGGTGTGGGGTACAGAAGGGGGAGGACATTGTGGAATTTCTCTTTCTTGGCGGTCATTTGGTCCATTTGGAAAGAAAGGAACTGGAGATGCTTTGAAGGAAGGTCTTCAGATGTGAGTATTCTAGTGGAGAGAGTTAAACATTCAGTGGCTGCTTGGGTATCCTTTACTCCTCTTTTCAAAGCCATATCCATCAATTCCATTTTTCATAATTTGAAGGAAGTGGTCTTTTCCCACCCTATCCAAAATAGAGTTCTACCTAGATGGTGTCCTCCCCCCCCGGTGCTCTGAAGCTAAATTTTGATGGTAGTGCCTGTGGTAACCCTGGCCCCGTAGGTTTAGGAGGTGTCATTCGAGATTCGAAAGGGATCATTCTTCTCTCTTACTCAGGTCTGGCTAATTTTAGTTCCAACAACAAAGTAGATTTATTGGGCCTTAGAACCAATATCCGTGAAGCATCAAAACTCAGTCCTCAATGGCTACTTATTGAAGGAGACTCATATTGCGTAATTTAGTGGGCAAGTCGATCTTCAAATCCTCCTTGGAACCTTATTCATATCATTGACGAGGTGGTCCACTTTCACGAGAGCTGAATGTATCTTTTCACCATATTAAAAGATCGGCCAACCAGGAAGTGGTTAAACTCACCAAAGAGGGAGTTCTGAAAACTGGCTTGATTGTTTTCATGTAATTGCTTGTGTTTAGTTCTTGGGAGGGTGCTCCGAGTTTTGGTTTTGGGTGGTGCCCGTCTTTTTGGGGTTCCTTTTTGTCTCCTTTTGCTCTCCCTTTTGTAGCGGGGTTTTTTGAGTCTGTATATTTCTCTTATACTATATAGTTCTTTGAGCAATGCAATACATCGTCACCATTTTCCAAAAAAAAAGAAAAAGGTCTTGGGCAGCTGTTATAAAAGGAGGTTGGCGTTCTAGAATTATGCGAAGATCAGTTTGGAATCCTCCCACTCCTGGTATTTTTAAGTTGAACTTTGATGGTACTTTCTTTCAAAGTGTTCAACGAGGAGGTATTGGTGGGGTCATTAGAGATTAGAACGGTCTAATTATTAGAAACTTTTATGGGCCAGTGGGTTCTTCAGAGGCAAACGAAGATGAGTTGTTTGCTCTTCTAATTGGGTGCCGTAAGCTGCGTAGAATTGGAGGTCTTAATCCTCTCATTGAAGGAGATTCTTTTTCTTCTATCCAATGGGGTTCTGGAAAATCTATTCATCCTTGGAGGCTAGCGGATTGGGTGGACGAGGTGCAAGATATTCAAGTCCATTGGGTGCTTCTTTCTATCATGTTTTAAGAGAACCTAATACTATGGCGGATGGTCTGGCCAGGTAAGGAGTTTTCCGCACTTATATTTCTTTCGATGTATAAGTTTTTTTAGGTGTTTTTCCTTGTTCGTTGTAGTTTTCGGTGGTTCTTGTTTATGTTATTCTACTTGGTGAAGTAAAATTTTATCTTTTATAGAAAAAAAAAAAAAGGTGGAGGGGATTTGAAAGGAGAAAGAGTGACAATATTTAAGGATAAAGCGATTGATGAGGGAGGATAGAATTTTGATAGAGAAACTATAGCGATGTGGAATCAAATGGCTAACTGTATTAGGAATGTTGCTAAGGAGGTACTTGGAGAGTCAAAAGGGAAGATGCACGATAATAAAGAAATCTAGTGGTGGAGTGTAGAGGTTCATGAAACTGTTAGGGAGAAGAAACATTACAAAGCTTGGCAGGCTACTAGTAATGTGGAAAACTATGAGTTGTACAAGAAAGCAAAGAAAGAAGCTAAGAAAGTAGTAAGTGATGCAAAGTGCAAAGCATTTGATGACCTATATAATAGGTTGGGAACATGAGAAGGAGAGAAGGATATTTTTAAGCTTGCAAAAATAAGAGAAATGAAAAGTGGGGACTTAGATAATGTCAAATGTTTTAAAAGCAATGACCAAATGGTTCTACTGAAAGACAACGGTATCAAAGAAAGTTGGAGGGAGGATACTTTTAAATGAAGACTATATAGGAGATAGAAGAACAAAAGAGGATAATTCATTAGCAAAGCATCATTTTTTTTTTCCATAGAATTAGGATGGTGGAAGTAAGGAAAGAATTAAAACAAATGAAGACAAGAAAAAGAAAGGCTATGGGTCTAGATGACATCCCGATTGCTTAGGAGAAGTTGGGGAGATTTGGTTAACTAGACTCTTCAATAAGATATTAATGACAAATAAATTCCCGGATGAATGGAGAAGTGTTGTAAACTTGTAGTACTTGTATATAAGAACAAGGGAGATATACAAAATTGTACCAACTATCGTGCGATTAAACTTATGAGTCATACTATGAAGCTATGAGATAGAGTAATGGAGTAAAGACTGAGATAGAAGACCAAGATTTCCGAAAATCAATTTGGTTTTATGTCAGGGATGTCAACGATAGAAGCTATTTTCTCACTTTGGCAATTAATGCATAAATATCGAGCGAAGAGGAAAAATCTGCATATGGTCTTTATCGATCTATGAAAAGCCTACGACAGAGTACCTAGAGATTTAATTTGGTGGGTTTTAAATAAAAGGAATGTTCTAAGAGGTTATATTGAGATTATTAAAGACATGTATGAAGGAGCAGTAACGATTGTGAGAACTACTTGTAGAGAGATATGGGAGTTCCCGGTGATCATAGGTTTGCATTAGGGGTCAGCCCTAAGCCATTTTCTCTTTGCACTAATTATGGATGAGTTAATTGCTCATATTCAAGAAGAGGTATCTTGGTGCATGTTATTTGCAGATGATATTGTATTGGTAGATGAATTAAGAGATGGTGTGAATGCAAAACTCGAGAGATGGTGGGAGGCTTTAGAATCCAAAGGTTTTAAAATAAGCCTTACAAAGACGGAATATATGGATTATACCTTCAATGGGCATATAGAAAGAGTTGAAACTATTATGAGAATTGAAGACCATGAAATGCCACAAAGTGATTCTTTGATTCTTTCCACTACCTTAGCTCTATAATTAGTAAGGATGGAGAGATTGATGAAGATGTCAAATATAGGATAATAGCGTGATGGTTGAAGTGGAGACTTGCTTCTGGAGTGTTTTGTGACCGACGAATACCGACACGATTGAAGGGAAAATTTTACAGGATAACTATTGGACCAACTATGACCTATAGAGCAGAATGTTGGCCAATCAAGAAGCAACATATGCACAAAATGGATGTAGTAGAGATGAGAATGTTGAAGTGGACGGTGGTACAACTAGAAGGATAAAATTAGAAATGAGCGCTTTCGAGAGCATTTACGGGTAGCAACAATTGGAGATAAAATTAGAGAAACCCGTTTGAAATTGTTTGGGCACATCCAACATAGGCCGGCAAAGGTGCCAATAAGGAAAAGTTTGACTATAAATGTTGATGGCTCACCAAGGGCGTAGGCCAAAGAGGGCGTGGATGGAGGTAGTAAGAAGGGTAACTTATTTGAGGATTTGACTCAAGATAGATGGGAATGGAGAACATAATTTGTCTAGCCGACCCTAACATAGTTAGACAAGGCTTTGATGATGATGCTAATGACTAGGACAGGATCTAGGCTGTTTTGCACCGAAGAAATGTATTGGTATGAATGTAAGGCAATTTGGCCAAGGGAGTTTGGGATTTATTCTTTGGGTGAATTAATAAGAATTTAATATTAATCAGTTTCTACTTTCTACACAAGATTTCGTTGGTTATTTCATGTGCGAGAATTGCCTTTTGTCTTGGTCTTTTTATGTGAGAGCTTCTATTGGAGGCGTATTCCTTTGCATTCATCTTCCTGTTATCCACATCTTACATCATTTTTTTCCCTTTTGCTGTCATCTATATCTTCTTCATGCACCTGCAAGTTCTGCTAAAAGGTCCTCTTGAGCCATCCCATGTGACAGTTAATCTCTCAATTTCAGGTAAGTGCACAATGGGCACTGTTAATCTGGGATGGGGATTTACAGTTCTATTGTACCTTTACACCATCAAACAGTCCAACTGAAGTAAAATTGTAGCTATGTTAACTGCTAGTTTCAACAGCAGGATTGCATGCAAAATAGGCTTGTTTTAATACTATAAAATATAAACTGAGAAGGACTGCAGTCAACAATCCAATAACTCAGCACCTCAGTGTGGACTTGTTTTAGCATGGGTTAAGGGTTGTGGTAATCAGGATTCACTTCTGTAACTGCTTATTGGTTTTGCGAAGTTTCTGAGGTATTGCTTAAATACTAGGAAAACTTAAGACTGCTCTGAATGAATTTTCTTTGAACGCATGTTGGATTTTACAAGTGAATATTGAAATTATAATTGAGTGGATGTAATCATTTCAATTTTTCATCAATTTCAAACCAATAGCCTCACATTCACATATAATAAATGAAGGCCCAATAATACCATTTAAACTCCCTTGACAAGTGTCAATGAGTTTCTCCTTTTCGGTTTTCCTTCCTTACAGAAGTGTTTTTGGTATGTTAACTGGGTCGTGTTTTCCTTGTAACAGCTCTTAACACAAATCTGTCTTGCATTATCAGCACTTGTACTTCGGGCAGTAGAACATAAGAAGCCCATTGACCAGCTATTTACCAGTCTTCACAAATTGCAACGGCAGGATAACGGTAATATTGCTGTCCTAGAGATGCTAACTGTTCTACCAGAGGAAGTTATCGAGGACCGAATCACCGATTGTAACGTCAGTTCTGCCCGGAGATGCCAATATGGCCAAGAGGTCTGATTGTTCTCGTCCTTCTATAAGTAACTGCTGTTCTTGTCCTTGCTTTCTTTTATATATATATATATATATATATATATATATATTAATATTGTTGTTCATGTTAATTCCATTTTTCTATCTGATGATATTATTGTACTTTTTACCTGCTTCATGCAAATATGTATTTTACATCCTGTCCAACTATTGGCAATTTTTAATTTGTCATGCAGCTTCTTTCACATACTCCCACTGTGCTAGAGTTCCTGCTGCACCAGTCTGAGCAAGGGATCGAGGATGGTATTAAACTTAATGAGAGGAATCGGAAGATTTTACGATGTTTGCTGAGTTGGGTAAGATGCTTTTTAAGGATTACAAGTTTCTGCCAAACTTCATTTTCAATAACGGCAAATTATGAGCTGGGTAATGTTAGAATTGATTTAATCAGTTTACTTGGTAAATTTTTTTGTATGGAGTCAACACTTGCTTCAATTTCATTGATGTTGTCATAATGGTAATATTTCGATATAACTATATTATGCATTTATAGAATCTGAAATATACACTTCACATGATGTATAAATAACCGTTAACATCGAATCCAATTTAATAGCAGAAACTATTTTTTCCCCTTTGGATAGTTACTGCTTAAAATCCATTTTAACAATATCGATAATTAACTTTTTTGTTGATTCTTCATGATTTCAATTGGCTGTAATGCTTCATTTTGTCCTTGAGGTGTATGTAGAAGTTCTATGTATCATATTACCCTTTTTACTTGCATTACTGGGACGTCCGCCTTATCATCCTGAGAGTTTAGCTGTGTCTCAGGTGCGTGCTGGTTGCTTCTCTGAGGTTTCACCCTCCTCATTGCCAACACATCCGCTTCTTAATTTTGTCTTCAACTCTTTGCTGGTATGTATTATTTTGGAAATTCTTAGGTTTTACTCTGTTCAGCCTGCAATCAAATTTTTTTTTTTTCCATATGAATGCCCATAGGTCCAATCCACATTTGATTTGGCCAACGAAGTTCTCATGGAGCTTGTCAGTCGGTATGAGGTATGGATTCAAGCTTATTATATTTTTAAACGTTAATTGATCTACAATAATTCTGATTTTTCTTTTACTTTAAAAAAAAAATAATTCTGTTTTTTTTACTTATTTTACTATTTGAATGATGACGACAACAAACAATCCCCCTCTACTCTCTTTTTTGTTTGTGGACATCACAAAAAAAAAAAAAAGATATTTGGGGTGATAAGAGTAGCACTCTTTTTTCTTTAAACAATTCCATATCTTTATTATTTCTTTTTTTACTTTTGTTTGGATGACATTCTCATGGAGTGTACCTAGGGTTGAGGCTTTGAGATAATGGAAGCTATGAGTCATATGACGCAAAATTGATTGCAATTGGTAAGATTATTGTCAAACAAGAAAGTAAACAAGAAATATCACCAACGTACTAAACTAATAGCCATGAATGAATAATGAAAAAAAAAGAGAGAGAATAAATTTCAGAAACTACTTTCGACAAAGAGCTTATGAAAAGAAGTAACACTTCTTGTTAACACCTGATGGAGTGAGTTAGGCTTGAACAGCCATTAAACTGTAACCAAAGTCCCATAGCAGAAAAAGATTGGTAAGTTTTGAATCATTCTAGCCATCTTTTCCACTATGCAGCTTTAATTGCAGATGACTGCCTTTCAAGCTTCTCTTGCTGCATCTAAACCCCTCATATATAGAGCTCCATACTTAGTTGCAATATATATGAGAACTTTTTTGTGGGGCCCATTTGTGGGCCTCATTTGGGGAGGGGACCAGGGGGGATGGAAAGATCTATGTGAGACCACCCCAAGTATCAAGTTTGACCCCAAACCCATGCCCCTAACCCCTTCATACGTGGCCCACAAGTTTAATGGCTTCATATTCGAAAAAATATTTAACTTTCGATCCAACGGTTCAGTCCATTCGGATGTGTGCCAATCCTTGAGATTAGTGACTATTAGGGGGTTCCTTATTGGTTGCTAGGTTTGGATGGGTTGCTAGTTGGGCTCCGCAAAAAAGTTTTCATATAATAGTTCTCACTTGAATATTTCCCATATATATATATATATATATATGGCTCCATAGTCCATACACATTGACTCATACAATTTAAACTCCTAAAAAGAATTATGTTCTTCTTAACTGAATCCAAAGCCATACAACCTAAAAACCTGAAGGCTGGGAAGTTAGCCTAACATATTAGAGATGTGTCATCATTTGCTATAAAAGATTTTGACTTGCAATACCTTCCCTAGCTAAATAATTAGCCGTCAAATTTGCACTCCATGTAACATGAAGAAATGAAGTGATAAGAATGTGGCTATATCCACTTTCATGAGATCAGGATGTTTCGCTTGCTTTTTTTGTGTAAAATTGGCATGTTTTTTTGCATCTTATCAGCTGCATATTGTGATTGGTCTGCAGGGTTTGCCCCAAGTTTTGTTGTTCAGAGTACAGTTTCTTAAAGAAGCACTTCTCCTACCTGCTCTTACTAACGGAGACGAGAAAGTGATTGGCGGTCTTGCCTGCTTGATGTCCGAAATTGGGCAAGCCGTATGTTCTTTACTTTCCTTGTTTCTTTTTTCTGTATAGACTATGAGATTTACACCTACTCTACCATATGCTTTTCTCATTTTTTGTTTGATCGGTAGCTTTTTAGTGATGAGTTATCACTATATATATATTGCGATGGCTTTAAAAGTTGAAGTAACCAAATTGTTTGTCATACTGATTTTCAAGAATGTGCTTTTGAACTTTGTGACTAATTTATGGATATATTTGTTTTTCTTGTATTAGGCACCAGCTTTGATTGCTGAAGCAAGTACAGAAGCTCTTGTTCTTGCAGACTCACTTTTGAGGTGGTGTTTAACCTCATACATTTACAATTTGTAACTGTTGTTTGATTCTAGTGTCTTAGCCCTGTCGATAAGCATTTCATGGAGCCTAGCATTTCCTTACCACTTTTCAGAGTTTTTTATTTGTTTATGATTGAATTTTTTGTGTATTTAATGCAACAAAATTTTGTCCCCTTTAACAAACTTTTCTCTGTATTTCGTGGGCTTCATTCCAAGTCATCTCTTTGTTACTGTGACAGTTGTGTGGCTTTTCCAAGTGAAGACTGGGAGATTGCAGACTCAACATTGCAATTTTGGTAATGATTTTTCTCGTTTCTGTTTACTAGATCTGTTATATGATTGATTTTGAAGCCTATTGTATGCTCTGAAGTTTATTATTATTATTATTATATTTGATAGGAAGGAAAACAACTTTTGTTTGGATCCATGCTTCAATGAAAACAAAGAGAGTACTTAAATATTCAAAATTTTATCTTTGCAAATACTTATCACCTAGAACAATGGACAGAACAATCCCTTAAGAATTTACTATTTCCCAGTCTAGTTCTGAATTGTTATAGAAAATCCAATGATTTAGGAATAGATTTAAGTATCGCATGCATGCTACTTCACATTGAATGAGCAATACTTACCCATTTCTATTTGCTACCTGATGCTTCCTATTCTATAGTCATAAATGAGAGTTTCTTCTGCTGATGTGCATCTATTGGCCCAAATAAAAGACCAAATATTTTAATGATGTTAGCAGATCAGTTTGTCATGAATCACCGTTGTATCCTTCTTCCCTTTTGAGCGCCATGAATTGGCAAAACCATTGAATCCTAGGTTTTTTGGTTTGCTAAGGTAGCTAGAGGACATCTTGTGTGGGTGATGGGAGGCCAACTTATTGGCCTACTAAGATTATGGAATCACTTCCAATATTGCTTTTAATTTGTTATGCTTTGGTCTTCTAGACCAGATTGTTTCTGTAGCTGATTGGAGGCATTCGCATGTACTTATGTTCAGATTTATACGCCCACTGCGAAATAAAGGTGGACCACAAATCATTTTAATCGGATGATGACAGGATTTTTCTAAAAGGATTTAACTCTATGGTGATGTTCACCCTGTTTTTGGCACATGTGAATTCTTGGGCTGATTCTTTTATCCAGTGGCTTGCCTTGATAAGAAGTTAGCCGTAGAAGTGGCTCCCATTGGATCCTCCATCTGTGCGTTCGCTTCAGTTTTCATCGAATGTCATTATTTGACATAGTTATTCATAAATTGCCTTCCAATAAAGCTCTGGCACTTTGCTTCTAGTCGAATTATAATTGTCCAATTCCATTTTCTAATTCATACATGTTTCTTTTCTATCAAAATAAAAATAAAAATCATACGTCTTTCTGATGTTTCTTCAGTGTTGGTTTTTGGGTCGTTTTTAAAGTTAAACTTCGAAGAATTTTATCCTCCTGGAGCTTGTCTGGGTGCGCATATTCTGAGCCATATGGTCTTGGTGCATCTTACCTACAATAGAAACTTGTAAATGCCTTCTGTTTGTTTTTGGAAAGATCTTTTAGATGTTCTCTCCCATCAGGTTTTGAAGATTATTTCCCCATTGTGTATCCTATTTGTTCGTGTTTGTTTTATTGGCACACACTAAAAGATTATGTGGTTGAGACTTAAGACATGCATCATAATAGTTAATAAGTAATCAGGTAATCTACATACGTTAAAGTATCTGTCTTTTCATACATCTAATAGAAAACTTACTGGGTTTTCCATTTTTTACTTGCTCCAGGTGTAGTCTAGCAAACTATCTTATAGGCTTAGTTTTGGATAAGGCGGATAATAGGAAATTTGTGGTTGACATATTTCTTCCTGTACTCTCAGCATTACTTGATGCTCTTTTGTTACGTGCTCAGGTACTATTCATAAACCCATTCTTTGTTATTTCTCAATAGTTTAAAGGTATTTTCCTCTATTTTTGGTATGTTAATCAATCACATCTTGTTTCTCATGTTGGAATGGTTCATATTACTTTTTTTTTCTGGGAAGGGTGTTTCGAATTACTTTTATGATGGTAATCTGCTTGAATCCCTTTCTTGGCCACTTCGTCATTCTTTTTTCACATGATCCAGAATTTCAACGTTAACGAATATCTGTTCAACAGTAGCTTGACATCGTCATACGCAATATCCCATTGATTTGGGATTTGCTGGGTGGTACTTTTTTCAAAGTAGGAACTTAACATTATTTGGTTTGGCAATTTCTTTTTTGCCGAGAGTCAGTCTATGTGCCCTCCTTTAATTGGGCTTCAGACCAGCACATGTTGAGGATGACATGTCAAAATCTGATTTGAAATTAGTTTGATGCTTAATTTTATTTTTTGATTGGTTTTGATGCTTGAATTATGAAAGGAATAGGAAAAACGAGCATGATGTATTTGGAGGACTAGTGGAAGATATGTCATGCACCCATTTAATTCCGGTTCCAAGCCCCGATAGAGGAGGATTGCGTCAGGTTGACAACCAGCGTGAAACTTCTGTCACATCTACGACATGAATTCTCAAACACTGTTCCACGACTGAGGATTTGGGATAGATTGGAATGGTGAAACAAAATTCATGTAGCTGACGCCAACATTGTTGTTGACGATGATGAAGACGATTTGTAGACATAATGAAATCTTTCACCACATTATTTTCCTCCACATTTAACCAAATTTTCGCTTCTATAAATTGTGTTTTGCGTCCTATTTTGTAAATTTCAACAGGCCAATACATCATTTGAAATTGACTTTATGAATATGTTGGACTAGATGTGATATTGGTACTTCTCTCTGGTATGGTCATGATATTGATACTTCTTTCTAGAGCTAAGCTTTAAGTTGATAGCATAGTTGGAATGGTTGACAAGGATGAGCTTCTTATGAATGAGGCCACAAAATGTTTGATTTGTAACAATGAAATAACAAACCTTTGACAAAACTTGGAACTTTTAGTTTTTGGAGATTGTAATAGTTCATGAAATTGTTTGGTGCTTGCTTTCATGTGCAAACTCAACATGTATTCTGTTCATACAAATAGTGATGTCTTAATAACAGCTCTTGGCTCCATCCTCATCACATGAGAGGCTCGTTCTATCCAGACATCACGGCATGTGGACGTTTGCACCTTTCAGAATGAAGTCTATGGATGCTTGCTCCCAACAAAATTGGGAATGTGATGCAAGATGGAGCTTAGGGTCAACGGCCATACTTCTACAAGTGATAAATCTAGGAATGGAACAAACATCGAAGGAGAAGGCTCTGGGTCAAGAAGAAACTAAGGAGAAATCAAAAGGCTGATCAGAATTCCATCAAGTGAAAGAGACGTCCAACACACGTATCAAAGAGTCTCGAGTTAGGACACAAGTCAGGGCAGGTTCCGAGTCCCTTTTACTTGACCCACTCCCCTCTACACTGTGATTCAACAACTACCTAACTCAACTGGTTCTCTTTAGCTACTTATCTTGAAACACTGGGTCAACAACTACCTAACTCAACTGGTTCCCTTAGCTACTTATCTTTAAACAATTAAAACTTGGAAATAAATTAACCAAGATAGAAATTAGATTCTTAGATATACCAGGACTCTTGAGTTGACTCTACTAAACTTAGAAATATTTTTACTTGCCTCCATGGGGAACTTGTGAAAGGCACTAAATCCTATCTAAGGTGGCTGGTGGTTCTGCCAACCTGTAGGACTCCCTAGGATACTCAACTTTGGATCTCCAAAGCACTGGGACCTGCATATTTCTCTATTGTTCTCATTCCTTTAACCTACATTCTTTCTTTTTGGGCGTCATATTACTGTGGTCAATATATGGATTTACTATTACAAAGATGTGGAAACTGTAAAAGTTATTTTTTTTTTGGATAACGGTTACATTTGATTCCACCAACCAAAGAAAAGACCAAAAGACAATTACCGAAAAACAAAAATAAAGCAACTAAAACAAACTATATAACAAAAATGATTGAAGATCGAGAAAGTGCTTCCTTAGCAAGACCATCCGCCATTGAGTTAGCCTCCCGTACGGTGTGACGAAAAGGAGCACCAATCTCTTTAGAAATATCTTGCACCTCCTCTACCCAATCCGCAATCCGCATGGATAGCTAGCCTTTCCAGAAGCCCACTGAAGTTGAAAAAGAATCTCCTTCTATAATAGGATAAGAGCCACCCATCTTTTCCAATTCCTGACACCCAATAAGAAGAGCATACACTTCAGCTTTATTAGCATCGAGAGCATCCACAAGCCCAGAATAGCTTCTAACAACATCTCCAATCCAATTTCTTATCACACCTCCAATACCTCCTTGATGCATATTCCTTACAAAACTGCCTTCAAAATTCGACTTGAAGGTTCCAAGAGGAGGACATATCCATTCAACTCTATGAATTGTTTAGTTGATTTTTTTGGTTTGTTGGGGGTTTCTTCTTGTAATCTTTTGTTCTCTTTTTTTTTTTTAGCAATAAATTTTACTGTATTAAAAAAAATAAAAATCCATTCAACTCTATGAACTGCTTTTCTACGCCAGTAACCGCATCCCAAGATCAATTAATATTTGCCGCGGAGATTCCTCCAAACTCCTTTTTGATACAAGCCCACTCTGAAACATACCAAACTATTGATTGAATGATCTCCTCAACAGAATTACTGATATTTCTGAACACTCTTTTATTTCTTGCCAACCAACTTTTCCAAACTGCAGCATATAAAACTAATTTCCATAGAATTTTATCCCTCCGATCCTTACTTCCCAAACGCCATTGAAGAAAAAGATCTTCGACTACTGAACTTGGCACACTATAATATATTTAATTGTTTGCTTTTGCAGTTTTTTTCTTTTCATTTTTTATTTTATTTTTTATGATAGGTGTTTCTGTAAATTTTATTGCATCTGTGTCTTCATTTGGGCGCAGAATTGACTACCATGATTAGTTCTGTATTGTGAAATATTCACTGGCAAAAAAAAAAAGGTTTATATTCTGCAATATCAAAGAGCTCTGAGCCTGGCAATTCTATAGTTCTTGTTTGCATTGTTTTCTGCAATTACAAGTGTAGTTTTTAAAAACATGTTAAGTTTTTCTGCAATTTCAAGTGTTGTTTTTAAGAACATTTTAAGTATCATACAGTGCTACCAGAGCAGCTCGTGATTATTGCCATGGGATTTGAGTTGCATCCCACTTTGCATCAAATTTTCTGTGGTTAGAGTCGGGTTCCATGTTATGTATTATTGTAGCCAAGTCATTTTGTGGAAGCTATTGCCAAAATTTTCAACTTTTGGTTGGATTTGACTTGCTTTAGTTTATTAATGTATGAGATTTCAATGGTATTTCTTTGAGTTATCTGTCCCGATTAAAATGCTGTCAATATGGATTATGTATGACATTTTCTTTGGCAGGTAGATGATGCTGCTTATAATGGCGACACTGGAACTCTTGACATGCCTGATGGCCTTACTCATTTTCGGATGAACTTGGAAGAGCTTTTAGTAGACATTTGTCAGCTGTTAGGATCTACTACATTTGTGCAAAAGGTGCTTTAATTTGCAAGTGAACCAACCATGTGACTTAGTTTTGCCACATTCTCTATTGGATTTTACATTTTTTCCATTTCATCTTTATCTGGACAGTAGTAAGTTTCCGTTGACCCAAACTTGCATATATGATCCTACCACCACTAGAGAAGAACTTTCTGCATGAGATTGAGAACACATAATATGAATGCCTAGGGATAAGCACCTAAATTAGTGTATTGGCACATGCTTATAGCTGTATTTATGCAAACTCTTTGACACTTCCTTTTTGGGATGAAAAAAAAAAAGGAAAACTTCATATAAAGGAGAAGGAAACACAGAACTGGATCTACAGGTATCTTTTTTTTTGATCGGTAATAGTAAATTTCATTTCAAAAAGAATGAAGTACAAATCAGCTTAAAAAGACAAAAACGCCATCCATAGTGGAACTGGTACAAGAGAAATGAACCAGCCACACACTACATTATAGAGGCGCTTAAATTACGAGATCTATGAACCCCTTGCTTAGCTAAACAGTCTGCCTTCCTGTTTGCAGATCTTCAGGTATCTCTCCAACATGCTAGAACAACACATAATATCAATAAGAACAACGTAACTCTAAAAATCTTTTATCACCAAAGTCTCCTTTGTGTAACCCTTTCCTTGACAAGCCATTAGCATGTTTTGTCACTTGGCAGGAGTAGGATATGGTACCCCTCCCCCTTCCCCCTTCTTCCCTCTGCCCACCCAAACACGCAATCCAAGAAAAAAAATTGGCTGGAGTGGTCTAAGGTGAGCTTTGGCAAAAGAAAACTGGATCTTGGAAAAGACCAGGTCTGACCATATCAAACCCAAACACGAGAAGGGCATTTGATATCCTTACTGTTGACCCCTTCCACAATTGTGTTACACTACAACCTTGAAACATCCTGATGCCGGTGGTTCCTACCTTATACATATCACTTATGATGCCCAGATGTGGCATGGGTAGGATAGGAACGCATAAAAATGAAGAAAATGAAGTATCAAATACAATATAATGTGGACACTTTGCTTGTTTTTAAGTATCTGGGATATGGATGTTGTTGGCCATCAAGAAGAAAAAGTATGAGGCGGGGTTTCATTCAAATGACTCCAATGATAACACAAAGAGGGCATGTTCAGAATTTGGTACATGGATAAAGGTCACATGTATGGAACATGTGGATTCGAAAGTGATTTGTTATAACTCCTTGACGGTTACTTAATAACAATTTCAATAATCATAAATATGATTAGTTTTGCAGCTTGCAGTAGCAAACATAGTACTTACTGAGCACAACTGTCAGTGTATATACTCCTTTTGTGTTCATTTGTACATTAAACTTGTTGGTCAAAGCATTGCGTAATTTCTTTCAATTTTCTTTCTTTTTGCATAGCTTTTTTGTAGTGGATGGGCTTCCACAGATGCACCAATTCCCTGGAGAGAGGTGGAAGTCAGAATGTTTGCACTGCATACGGTGAGAACATTTTGATATTAAAGGGTTATCTTACTGAAATTGCTGTTCTCCTTCATGGAATGTTACTCTTGGCCTGTCATTTTACTTGTATCCTGAGGTCTCTAAAGGCATTTTAGCTGAACATACATTTTCTTGGTTTTCTATTTGGTGGTACTCGTCAATTTCTCAGCCGGGGTTACAGTTTCACAAACAATTAGTAATTCTTTGTTTAAAATTTAAAAGAGATCCCAATGAAAATAGAAAGAGATGAGCACGCATAGGTAATGTGTGTTATTTTTTTTTTTCCTCTCTTTTCCTGTAGTTTTCTTCAGGATTGCTTGTTGGTATTTCTATAATTTGTAACAATTGCTTCTGTCACTGGGCAAGACCTAGGAAAAAATAAAAAGAAGTCCGGTAGAATCTCACAATTTCAAGAAAACTGCAGGGATAATTTGAAAAAAATATTTTTCTTAAAAGCTTATTACTCTTTTAGCAGGAACATCAACTTCATTTCCCACTTCTCCTATAGCAAGTCTTATTTCCTTTGGGCTTTTGGACTATGTATATTTGTGCGTTTTTACAGTATTCATCTTTTGTACTGTACTGCTGTATTCTCCTTAACTCCCCACCCCCTCCTCTCTCTCTCTCTCTCTCTCTCAAAAGCACACACAAAAGAAAAAAAGAAGAAGAAGAAAAAAGAAGATCTATTACTAATAGAAACAGATTTGTTACTAATAGTCTAATAATGGCTTCTAGAAGACGTCATTGATAAAGCTTTCCCTCTTCCAAGAAATAGCTGGTCCTTCAACACAATCTATCATGTCCTGGAAAGCCAGGACTGTTCTAATTTTTTCAGAGAAACAAAGATGTACGGATTCAAAGCCCTGACCTTCAACAGCCATGCTGGATGCCTGGAAGCAATCGTATGAGAGAACAACCACCATCCCTTGGCTTGCCATTCCTTTCACTGACTTGTCGAAGAAGACCTTGAATCGAGAATTTGACACTGAAGGGATACCATCCTGGTTGTCCTTCAACCTGAACAGAAGCCCGGAGTTCATCACCAAGAAGACTTTACTTTGTTTCCCCTTAACTCTCTGCCATTGAATTAAAGAAAGAACATTTGTTCTCCACCGTAGACCTCTTCTGCAAAGATCAAACAAGGATCACACTGTCGTAAATTAATTAGCAAAAACCACCCCAGAAATACTAATTAAAAACCCTATATCAATCTTAAAAGCAACCGTCACTAAGCTTCAAGATCCCCAATCCAAACCCAACAATCAAAGATCAAGATCAAGCCTCCTCACCACGCTAGACGACATCACGATGCATCTCTTTGTGAAATGAAATTTTGCCTTTTTCTGAAAAAGGAATGGCCAGTCCAACAAACTCAACTCAGTGAGTCATGAATATTGATTACTGACATTAAAAAAGAAAAAAAAAAATCTTTGCTAATCATGCCCTATGGAATTATTAGTTTGAAACATTTTCTCATTTATCTTGGGTATGTGCCTTTTGTTTATTGGCTTAGGTATGGACTATTGAGCCTTTTATCTGCATTATGTCATTTCTCTTTTTCTAAATGCTCTTAAGTATGTGATAAGCTAGGATTATTGGCACCCTTTCGTCCAAGAGAAGCCAAAGGCCCAAACACATGTACCCCCTCACCTCACCTATAACAATGGACAGTTTGGTAGATGGAGTTATTGTTTGTTTTAGAGATGATTCGACAACTATATGGGTATTTCACACGAGCAAACACCTTGGAAGGGCAGACAGATTTTGAACTTATTTATTTGTTTATTTCTTTCCGGGTTTATTAAAGTGAAAACATTTTGTATTGTTATGTGATGTCAGAGATCCATTCTTGTGGAAGTTTTATTTTATTCTATTATCAACATGTGGAAGATTTATATGCCAAATGTACTGTTTGCATACGTGTGAGAGAGTTATGAATTCAATTATCATCATGAAGGAACTATTCTCTCTATTCGGGTTAGCTATTAGGTTTGATGTTATAATTAAAAAGGCTAAATTTTCAGTTGCCATTTTATGAATAAGTTGGAGACTGAAAACTGAGTTCTAGTCAACCCGAATGTTGTATGCTTTCATCAAAAATAAAATATGAGAAGGTTTTGTATGTTCCAATTTCTTTGAGAATACTAATGTGGATTGGTGCAGAAACAATTTTGAATATTCAGTTTATTTTGAGAACATCAATGTGGGTTTGACCTTAAATGAATGAGGATGGTTTTGTAGATAAGTAAAAACAATATAAAGCTTTCTAACATACCAAAGCTATGTATGCATAAACCGGATCGTAGTAGTTGTCTTTTTTCTCAGTTACTTCCTTTCCAGCTGCTTAAAAATTGTGTCTCACTTCATGTTTCAGGTTGCAGAGCTAACTCTACAGGATGGTCATCCATTTGATTTCTCATTAATTATGCGGTTAGTGACAATCCTATCAAGTATAGTATCAGATGAGCTCAAGGGTTTCATGTGCTTGGTAAGTTGTTAGGTATTGTTTTATATTGTTATTGTTTTTGAGCTCAAGATGGTTTTATGTGCATGTCTGTTTTTTGGTTGCCACGTTGACTTTTGATATTTGGAAAGTTGCTTCTTTGTTCTTTCATGCAGTTTTATTATGTCGTAATGCTATGACAGCATTTGTAATCTTAATCATAATTAGAAAATTAGCTTGTAAGAACAGTACAACCTAAGATGAATTCAGTTCAGAGGAACAGTCTCAATGATGGCTTAGTGATAGTTACGTACGTCAATGGGCTGAAATTGGGCCAAACTTGGTAAAATGTTTGGCCATGAGACCTGGCCTGACAAGGATTGAAGGGCCCAAGTCCTAGTATATGTCCAACTCAAGATCCTGGGTTCAATCCAGCCCAATAAGCAATATAGTAGGCTTGTGCCTGCTCATTAGAGACCCGAGTCAGATTCGGGCCTGAGTCCAATTGAGGTTCTTGTTCAGTCAAAGAGGCTCTCTTATACCTTTCAAATAAAATATAAAAATGCTATATTCATTTTTGTAATATATATATTTATATGTGTTTTGTGTGTGTGTGTGTGTGTGTGTGTGTGTGTGTGTGTGTGTCAATGGATGGGGTTGGGTCATTGAGCACTAACATATCATTTATAGGCTCAATCTGTACCAGACCCATTTATTAATTGGTCTGCAAATCTCAATCAAACCCTTAACTAACAGGTCGGGTTTGGGATGTGTTGGTGGGTCACACTCAGGGTTTAAAATATCAGCCAATGTGTTACATATTAGGTGATAAGTACTGGGAATTGGTCCGGACTGTACTGACATCTTCTTGAGATATCCACAAGGACCACAACGGCCATATTGCCAAAATCTCAGGAAGAAATTTCAAAATATTGACCATGATGGTCACATGACCGAGAAACTCAAAAAAGAAAAGGAAAGGGGATTTTTTTTAATAAATTGGAACTCCATCAAGGAGTTCAGATCCTCTAAACTTCCAACCCACAAAAAATTTCTGAGGCTCATCATTAGGGTCAGCCTGTGAAAACTCAAAACCACTCAAAATTAATGCCCTCCTCTTGAATGTACCCATAACAATTTTTAGTCCAATTGGAATTGGGCCAGATTGATTACTTTTAACACGTGTGAAATGTGAATAATATATTAAGAAAAATTCAGGTGTTTTATAGTGATTGACTCACCGGTGGGTCTATATCCTATTGGGCTGAAATTTGGGTGAAGACCTTACAAAAGCAGGGCATTTATTGTTAGCAATTTAGATTTTCACAAGTGGGCCTGAGGGGCTTCATGAATTTCCCGTTAGAACGAGCCTAAGAGGATCCGGGCTCCAGGGTAATAGGACATGTGGCAGATATTGTGGATTGGTCCAACCATATAAAAAAGAAGTTTGAGATTTGTCCATCTGCAACAAAATTGGGTCAATTGGGTCTTGCCAATTGTCCATCTAAAGTCATTAAATGGAGATGGCACATAGGGTTGAACTGAAGCCTGAATATTGAGTCATGGAGAGCACGGCAAATAGTGCTAAACAGGAAAGAGGCTCCAAAAGGAGCTTAAGTAGATGAGATAAGGCTACAATGTTGCTAGAGCAAATGACCCCTTGATAGAGAACTGATGTCTTAAGTTTTGACGATCCCCCTCTTTCGATTTATAGAGTTGATGGTCCCTTGTTGGAGAAGTAACAACTCTAAGGGAGGGAAGGAGAGACCCTTTTTTTTTTTTTTTTGAAATGACAACTATTAATCTATGATGGCCAAATATGACACGGATACGATAGGGACACACCATTCACATGCAGGGACATGGATTTTACATAGAAAAAGTGGAACATCAGATATTATATACACTGTATGTTGCCCATTTTGAAGTATCCATGCATCATAGATATTAATATTTATACTGAGAAACAAATATTATACGAACTCACTAGCTTACATTAAAATACAAAGAAATATGAAAAGAGTTTAGTACGCCGTACCGGACTCCTTACACAAGATTTGAAAATTCTGCATACGTTTTAGTAGATAATGCCCATGATTTAACCAAAGAATGCTCGTTTTCCAATATTGTCCATAGAACCAGCTACATTTTGAAATGATTGCCTGTGCCTCTCTGGCCATTTAGATCAAAGGACTGCCGCCTCTGTGCAACTCGACAACACAACCTGTTTTAGGGTAAAATAACTGAATTACTAATGTTCAAACAAAGTTTTTGTCATATTTTGTAAGCGCACTAGACCAAAAATGGTTGGAAAATGTAGCTCCAAATTATTTTGGCAAATAAACCATGCAGCAGCAAATGCAAGAGGCTATGCATCTTGTAAACACACACCCATTAACGGGATGGACGTTTTGTTTCAGTGACGGGATTAATGGACAATACCTTCTCCAACATTGCTAGCCAGCCTCTTTGGAGGAGCTTTTATGTGCCAAAGATAAGGAAAGCAGCTCGAGGATAATCTAGCACCGATTAGCCTCTAATAAAAAGAGGATTTAAGAGAATATTCATTTGTTTTCATTGGATCGAGAAAACAGTAACCCACATCTCTTTCCCATGAGACAACTGTTTTGAAGCATATTAACAATTCTAGAACTAGCTCAATCTCATCATCATGGAGCGAGCGACGAAACACTGGAGTCCAAATATATATACCTCCTGAGGATTCGATATAATCCTCAAATAATGCTGAAGTATCAGAAGGGGAAAATAACGATGCATACTTTTCTGCCAAAGGTACAGTACCCCAGCTGCCTGTCCTACCAAAATCTAACATGAGATCCGTCTCAAACCGTGAGATGCATCATGCATGGGAAGAAAGCCTCCCCGAGTAGATGCAGAGTCTTCCAAAAGTCCATAGGGATATAATGGGGCTTTTTTAACCTTTCAATCATCTCTATCCACGTTATTTTAATTTATAAGAATTATAAGAATTTCTTGCCATGAAGTATTATTCTTCTCCGCAATCCGCTACAAGTATTTCCAAGAAGAGCAGAATTTACGTACTTAATAGTTGTCCAAGAGGACTTTAAAAGCATTATCCTACACCAGGAGGGAGGGAGATTCGAAATCTAAGTCACCTCTTACTTCCTAATTTAGAAAACTAAAATATAATATAAGCGAAGGGCAAAAGAAAAAAAAAGAAAAAAAAGAGAAATCCCTCTCTTGCGCAGGTGCTTGTTGATGGGGATTGGACAATATCGTATCTCACCAATATTTTGAAAGGATTTCTGAAACGATACCATGACCTCAGTTGGATAATATCTTAGCTTACTGATATTTTGGAAGAACACAAAATAATCACGTGTGGCCTTTTTTTTTATGGGTGTGTGTTTTTTTTTTTTTTTTTTGGGGGGGGGGGGGGGTGTCGTGTTTCGCATATGCGTTGTCTGTTCGTGAATGCATTCCTTTCTGAAAATGTGTGTTATGTGTGTGAGTGGGGATTGGATAATATTTTTTTCTCACCAATGCTTGGGAAGAATTGCTAAAATAATATATAATGGGGTGAGAATTGGGTAAATTTTTTTTTTCTCACCAATATTTTGGAAGAATTTCTGAAATAATAGCTTGTCTTTTCATTAAACTCATTATATTTTCCTACAATACAAAGGTATTTTATTTAATTTGGATGGTTAGTTCAATTCTTCATTTATTCTTTTTCATTTTTGAATTATTATTTCCATTCTAGGTGTACAGATCAGTTGCTGATGTTGTTGGTTCCTATTCAAAGTGGATATCTGCTTTTCAGAATAATATTAGACCGCTGCTGTAAGAATCTACCTCGCTTCTCTTCTAGTTGATATTGCGTCACAATCAGTTATCCTTAACATTCTTGATGCACTGCATGTAACGTTCATCAATATCCTTTAATACCCTGCATGTGCTCATGACATCCACAACCTTCTTGTTTCTTTTTCCTTTTTTACTAATGTCATTACTTTCAGACTGTTCTTTGCTTCAGGAATTGCAGAACCTACATGTGCCAATGCTTGCTCATCAGGCTTTCGCAAACTCTGTGAAGATGCTTCTGCATTGATTCAAGAACCTTCAAATTTGGATATTTTAATCTGGATTGGTGAGGTAGGCTTCCTTTCTTAAAATTGTGGCAATGGTCCAGTTAATTTATCTTCTTTCCTTTTCATATGGGGATGTAACCAATCCCTTGTGTAAGATATAGGCTTCAATCTCTAAATTATGTTTGCTGGTAGAATTTCTTGTTTTAGGTATGAAAGTTCCTTTCTCTCATTTTCTGTTGTGGACATGCCTTCTTGATAGGTTTACTTCTTGAAGTTCTCAACTGCTAAAACCCACCATCACTCTTGTATCATTTAGACCAGGTCAATTTTGGAAAAAAAATGATTGAAAGATACATTAACATTATCCATTTCCGATGTTTATAAAATATGAATGTCAAAAGGGTTTTCTTGCATGTATCTTTCAAACATGGGTTACCTTGTGTGGATGACTCATCAGTTAATGAAGGATTCATAATTAGACCTGTTAGTAAAACACTTGCAGTTTGGGAAAAGTGATGGGAGCCAGTACTTACTGCATGGAAGCCCCAGGTGTGTGTTTTCTGCAGATTATGAAATTATCCAAATACTTATTGAAGATGTCAAATCAATTCTAAAGGAAGATTGTTTGATCTCATCCTTATTCATGTGTTATATGAAGAGGACATTGTATCTGATGTTGCAACCACCAGGTTGCAGGTCCATCCTTTAGAAGATGTTTGGTTTGTATGTCTTAATCTGGTCTATTTGAGACTGCTAATGGAAAGTCAAAAAAAAAAAAAAAAAAAAAAAAAAAAAAAAAAAAGGGAAAAGGAGGAAAAAAAGGGAAATTGTTATTAGTTACTGGTGCATAATGGTCGCCATGGAGTCTCTCTAAGGGTCGTTTGTTTGCATATGTAAATGATTAACATGCATAACATTTATGCATCATCATGTATGTCTGCATACGGCAATGCTTCACATTCGTAAATCAGGTCTGAAAATGGGGTGTAAATAAGCCCATTTTCACAGCTATATTTTCACACCCATCCCCTTGTAAACCGTTTCACACCACCAAAAAGAAGAGGTGCCTGTACAGTTACCAAACCGTTCATCTTCTTTATATGGCTAAAAATAGCCAAGATGTCAAATTTCTTATCTTAATTATTCGTGGATTTTGAGAAATTTGTGAAAAAGTTCAAACCAGTAGATCTAATTTTCTAGATTTTTATGGGAAATTCATGATCCAAACCATTCATCTTCTTTATATGACTGAAAATGGCTGAGAGGTGAAATCTCTTATCTTAATTCTTCATGGAATTATGAGAGATCTATGAATAATGTCCACAACATCCAAATACACGTAACCGTTGGATGTACTCAGATTCACATTGAAAATGGTGATTTTGCAAACATTGGAATGTGTTTCACATGTATAGCATTTGCATATGCAACAAACTCACATGTGTACCATTTATGCAAGTTGAATGGTTCGGATATATTGGGAAGATGGACCCCACATGTATATATATTTGATTTGACCTTCACCACTCTATATGGTCAACCTTACATAATCATCATGGTTGTTCACGGCCATGGAGGGCATCATAGTTGGCCCGCAAAAATGATACATCATGGTGATACGAGGTCTATCTGGTCTGTTTCAGTGTGATTTTCAATTTGACCCGGAAATGATCTACAAGCATATGCAAAGAAATCCAGAATATTGGATACTTAATTTTTTTTCCCAATTAGGCCACAGTATAAAGGTTTCTAGGTCCTGTATTGATATTTTATCTTAAATTTTAGGTCCTGTATTGATATTTTATCTTAAATTTTAGAATCTATGGAAATTTAACGATTGAATCCGACCTGTTTCCAAATATAATGCCATTCTATGCTCTTTTTTTCTTTTTCTTTTTCTCCTTTTATTTTATAAATTTAATCTGAAATGATAGCCACAATCTGTGATGCATCCTTCCCACTTGGATGTTGTACTGTAATTGGTGAAGTGAAAGTGAACCTCAGAAAGTGAATCAAGCTGTGATTTGTATACAATATGTGATGAGCATGTTTGTACAGTCGGTATTGAATTCCTATGTATTCATGGTAAAGGGGATGCTATCAGAGGAGTATTAAATAGGTGAGCAGTGAAGGTTTTAAAAGCATAGATTTGAATGGGTCCATCACTTCATAGGTCTTGATCAGTTGATGGCCCCTCCTGGATCGTTACCTATCCTTCATGTTTAGTCCATTTGTTATGGACCTTATGGTAATCGACTCCCTATATATGTATGTTGTTTATCTTTTTCATGTCACACTATCATCATGTTTGCCATTTTATTGATGATATGGATCATAGTTTTCCAACTAGGTGGGTCAGTTAAGAACTCAATTTAATCGCATACTGGGTGACTGGGTTGGGTTGAACTCAACTTCAACAAGATTTGGTTAGAATCTGCTTGACCTGCTTGGTTAAGTCACACTTAGGCTTGACTCGTCCCAGTTTGGCTGAGTCCGCTGAGTAATCTTAAGGCAATGCATCATCACATATTGAAAGAACAACTGGAAACCATATTTAGGTCTTACTTTTGTAAATGATAATTTCCGTTACTTTTTTATTCAGAAAATATACTCGTCGAAGAAAAGAAATTGAAATTACAGTTCATGTGAAATTTTTGTAGATTTTCTGGGAGATGCACAATTTTTTATGAACTTTTTTGTTCTTTGTATTTATTTTTAATCTGCATATTGATATTAATGAAAAATATTGATAATTTAATGTCCCATCTGGTCGATGTATCCACTTTCTGGGCCAACTCATCCTGCCACCTATTGCCTGTCTGGTTGAGTTTGGAAAGCATTGTACAATTTATATGAATATCTGTTCTTATTTTAAAATCTTCATAAATCTTCTGATTTCTATAATGATAAATTTATGTGATTCAGGTACGATTCAATTAGAACCCTATAATGATTTGCGATACTATTCTGATATTCAGAATCTTGCTATAAATTTTATTATAAATATTTTCATTTTTATGTAACGTCACATCACTATAATGATCTCATGGGCAGCCCCGATCCAAAAACCTTATTAAGATTTAAGACATGATCCCTTGGGTCTTAACTTGGTTCTTGGGTTGGGTCCACTTGGGCCTCATTTCCCGCTTGGCCACCATTTGCAGCTTCATCTTGACAGTGTCCAATTGTATAAGGTTTGATATATTTTAACTTGTAATGATTTGTTTAACTTCATCTGGAAGAAAATCTTATTACCTTAAGTTGTCTGTATATTAGAACCCATTAATACGACCCTAGATTGATGGGCTAAGGCTAAGATGACGACGCCACTGTAAGAAAATTGGAGAAGGAATTCTATAGAAAATCTAACTATCAAAGGCGTTGTTAAAAACAGAAGAATTTAACTCTTTTGGTCTTGTTACATTTAGCATACTTGAAGGGCTACTTAATCAAACTAAAAGGCGTTGTTAAAAACAGAAGAATTTAACTCTTGTGGTCTTGTTACATTTAGCATACTTGAAGGGCTACTTAATCAAACTAAAAAGATAATAGCATGTTGTAAATTGTCAATGATATTAAATGTGAATACTATGTCATGACAGAATACCCTTACTGGTATCCACTATCTTGATTTTGGAAAATGGTATGTCATATCCCTCTTTCCTGTATGCATGTCAGTACTGGTAGATAATCACCTGCACAGAATATATGGCATCAGTGTCCTTATGTCATGCCCAACCAGAATAAACAAGGAGAATTTTCATTTTCCCTTTTGTTTTATTCTAGTACTTATTAGTCATCCTCTATAACGATAGAAATCTGATGCAGCAAATTTTCTTGTAGAAATATATGATGGTTGTGTATGTGCCTTATTTCATTTTTTTTTTTTTTTTTTTCACATTTTCCTTAGTCATCTAGAAGACGCGTGCTGCTCTTTTATTCAGCAGAGCTTCGATTTCTGCAATATAAAAATGTGTTCTTCCACACATATGCTCACAAAAAATTTGTAATAATATCATATTTTTGTCTTTAGGGCTTGGAGAAAAGGAACTTACCTCTGGAAGACGAGGAAGAGGTTGTGACTGCAATTACTATCATCCTAAATTCTATTCGTAGCAAAGAGCTAAAGAACAATTCGTTGGCAAGACTGCTTTCATCTAGTTACATTTCTATTGAAAAACTTGTAAGTTTTCCCAGATCCTTTTTTAGTCACTTTTCTTGACTTGTAACTTCTATCATAATTTTGGTTGTTCTCAGATCCTTTATGACCAATAGCTTTAAAAGCAAATCAAAATTTGAGATTTTTTTTTTCTGTAGGGGCTATATGTAAAGTTACTCATAGGTTTAAAAAGTTATTTGTAGGGCCATGGCCACCCCCTGTCCCCTTGGTTCTGCCCCTGATCTGCCTAGTTTGGCCAACCCACAGTATTGCCACAGTATTGGAAAACTGTGTGCCCAAATTATGTTCTGGGATTACAATTTTGATTCCATGAATTGCCTCAAAATTTTAACACCCTTATGATGTGGACCTACTGACACACCTGTATGTGAACCGTACCATGCTTTCGTAGAAGTGTGTCAAGATCACAACATTTGGTCTCAGAAACCCAAAAGCCTCCAAAACCTTGGATAAATCCAGCCTAGAGAGCTTTCTTGTGTTTTTCTTTCTTGATTGGTAACACTAAAGTTTTCTTAACAAAAGAAAATAGAAATGCACAGTACAAAGAGCACAAAAAACTGGGTATAAGTGAATTATGTCCTACTCAAACAAACTACATAATGGAACCGCTCAAGGTCAACCCTAGTGTGGATGGGACTTGGTAAGAGACATGATACAAAATCATGTTTTATGCAAATACATATCTGTACTCTTGTGTAAGGAGGATAAAACAAATCCGATGGTGGACACAGGTCATCAGATCTATGTGCAAAAAAGTTGTCCAAATCTCTCTGGATGCGAGCCATAGCACAGTTGGAAGGTGCTCATTGGTTGCCGGCCCAAGTAATGTGACCAATCAAAAAGAGAGAAAAAAAAAAAAAAAAAAAGCTCCTCTGCCTTTGAAGATTGAGCGTCCCCACCATTCGCCGGGAAACCACATTCCATTCAACTTAGTATACTACACATTAACCAAATTTAAGCACCATTACTCCAGAACTGGTCATCAAAATTCAAAAGAGAATATGTTATAAAAAAAAATTCAAAAGAGAATAAATCGATAGAAAAACACTTTCATTTAGAAAAATAAGTGCACTATGGCAAACCAGATCAAGAATAACCTTATCATCTCAATTAGTTTGCTAGGGTGACAAGAGCCTGTGGCACAGTTTGAAGGTGCTCATTGTTGTAACCATGAGGATGTGGGTTCGAGTCATGTTACCGTTCAGAAAGGGAAAAATAACTTGCTAAGGCAGTAGGCCACACAACTCCAACGGTCAAGTTTTCCTACGTTCACCTAAGACAATGTTTTTCCTTCGCCAGAAGTACTTGAGACACCTCTAGTGCCTGATAATCTGTTAACTGGCTATTCAAAGTATCTAGTCCATTTTTTTTTGGTTTTTCCACTCTTTTGTTGCGTGCATGTTTCCGCACGTGTGTTGTCTCTTGGATGTAAATATTCTCAGTACAACCAAATTCATAAAATGCCATGATTCTTGTTTTCTTTTGATTCGCTTGCCTTGTATGCATATGCTTCTGTGTAGATTTTATATACTTATGATTTTCTTCCAGATTGATGCTGATAGTGAGCAATCATTGAAGCAAAACCCTGCTGTATATACTCCAACTTTGAACTATGCTTCTAGAGGCCTTTACAGGTCAGTCTCTTGATGCTGCAAACTAGTTAGTTGTAAATTTCTTCAAAAGATCATCCAATTGATCCTTGAATGTTTTTTATTGGATTTGAAATGGAACTCTATTACCTGTACAGCTTAAAGAATATTGATGTTTAGATTCTAAGACTAAGACAAATATCTCATAGTGTTGAAGACTTTGAGGGCCAGAGTTGAGAGTTAATTGGATTACTTCAATACAGAAAAGAATGTACAAAACTAGGCCCCTCAAGGGGTATAAGCTGGCCTAATGAATACAAGAGTAAAGCTGTTACGACTGTGAAATTATGGTCTGCTACATTTAAAACTGCACATTCTTGTTAATCAGCTGCTACTTATTCAAGCTGGAGTGATGGGCCACTTCAATCTAGTTGCAGTTGAGCTTAAGTTATGTAGCTTGAACCTAATTTAAATCTTGTTCCTGCAAGTTATTCTGGGAACAATTTGTCTTTAACATTTTTCGATTATTTTATTCCTTGTCTATTGAGGGCTGAGACTGTTGGATGCTTTAAATATATAGATATTTCTGGTTCTTGAAAAGAATTTGAACTTCACACCTTAAGTTTTTGCTGTCAAAATCAGAATGCTATCTGAGATGGCATTGCTTCATCACAGATTGTTATAATGTCTGACCATGTGTTAAATGATTATAGTTATTTTGAAAATTATTTTTAGCGGTCTCAATTTAGTCTGATTGCAACAATAACTAGTTAACTATATTCAGGATGGGAACCGTGTTCACTCATCTTGCAAATCCCCTCTCAACTGATTCCATTGAGGATGATACAATTCTGGCTTTACTGGGAGTTTTTTGGCCACTTTTGGAGAAACTTTTTAGTTCTTCCCACATGGAGAATGGTAATTTATCTGCAGCAGCTTGTCGAGCTCTTTCTCAAGCAATTCAATCCTCAGGTAGGGGTGCTTCTGTTGTTGTTTCAACTTTCAAGATATGATTTTAAGAATACATATTCCCAAATAATTGTTGGATCCCTGTTGTTGTTAGGCCAGCACTTTCGGATGCTTTTGCCCAAAGTACTAGATTGCTTATCTACTCACTTTTTGTCATTTCAAAGTCATGACTGCTATGTCAGAACAGGTAGGTGTTCAGTTTATGACCCAGAGGAAGCATGAATGATTGATTCTTATACAAAATAGTCCATTTAATCTTTTTTTTTTCTGTAACAATAAAAGCGTGCATGAAATGTTGTCACAGTTTCTCTAATTTTTTCATTCTTTTGCGTCTTTGCTAATTTGATTTTTGTATTTATGATAAGCCCTTTTCCATAGTCACATCTGTGTCTGATAACTCCTTTTTTTTCTGGAAAAGAAAGGAAAGACTGTAAACTAAATAGGCAGAAACCAAATACGCAAAAGCCACCAGGTGGCTAGGCCCTTCCCATGTATCAAACTAAATGGTGCTAGGATTGGGCAGTTATGCTGGTGAAAAGTAGCACACTGCATACTAAATAGCTAGGATCAAATAATTCCCACTTCCATGGAAAGAGTCATGAACTAAAACAGAAAGAACCACCATCCAGAATCAAGCCAAAAAGAAATACCCAAAGTCCACTTTCAGGCAAGCACACAGTAAATACAATGATATGGGTATTCATTTATGAGTTGTATGGAGCTGACTGTGTTGGACAAAAGGGAGAGTTTGTGATTTTCTGGTTTTTGCGGGTTGCTGTCCTTTTCTGTAATTCATATAAATAATGGATTTTTGTGTAAATATTAAAAATTGACATAATAATAAAACCCTGCACAAATCACTGATTTGGTTTACTTTGCAGTGGTTGATTTCATTCGATCAATATGATATCAGGGCATTAGGTTTTTTTTTCTTATTCTCCCTCTTTCATCCTTTTTTTCTGCATAACAATTGTGTAACTAATGGTTTTCTATCCTTGCTTTTAATTAGTTTTCTATCTGATTATTCATTATTAATTTCCTATATGGAGTTTTATTTCCTTTATAGAGCCCCTATTCTTATGTTTTATTTGGCAATATATATATATAATCACTCAAAAAGAAAAAAAGAAAAAGAAGAAGAGACTACTCTGAGAGGAATCATTCAAAAAGAAATAAAGACTACTCTTAAAGGAGGATGTGGGCTCCATTGGCAGTCAAAATTGATATAATTCAGTAAAAACTAAATACTAAAATGTGCTGCTTTAATATATAATAATATCTATTTATGCGTTTATTGTGCTGATGGATTAGAACTATATGCAGTGGCACCTAATAATCAATTTATTTATAAATTATCTCCTTAGTCAATTTTGGAATAGATATGGATTTATATATTGTTATTCAAGGGTCCCTCATCCTTATTTATAACTACTTAAGATACTTTCTTTTTAATGGATTTTGATACAAAAACCTTTATATGGTACAGTGGAGTTAGTTTTGGGTGGGGTTTTGATAAGGAGCTAATGGGCCTGATTCATGGTTGATTTTTTGGATTTGAGTTTATTTGTAAGCCCATTAGGAGATTGAGGCAATAAGTATTTGCAGTGCATTTTACATACCCACAGGTTTCTGTTCCACCCTTACCTATCTATAAGTACCTTAGATACTTTTAATGAATTTAAATAGAAAAGTCTTATACGGTGAAATGGAATAATGGATAGAATATATCTCAAAGATATAAAAAAAATAAAAAATGAAAGGATTCCCCCACACTTTTTATATATTTATTGATGAAGGCTCATCTGAAAGTCAAAATTGACAAAAATGGTCAAAGTTTGACGCAAAACCTTTTGCTATAATGTATAACAATTGGGAAGGTTTTGTAAATATAAAAAATTTGATAAATAATAATAGAATCTTGTGCAAGGCACTGCTTTTAGTACACTTTGCAGTTTGCACAGGAAAGTTTCATTTGACCAACAGATTACACCCAATTATGTTGCTTCATATTTCTTTTACAATAGATATACATACATGTCTAGATAGATGTATAGATAATATACATATTTTCTACATCTTCCACACATTGTTACATATGTTTTTCCTGCTCATGCAGTGAACTGATTTGTTCTATTATTATTTTTTTCAATTTTCTTCTTTGCTAATGTCTGCATCTTTGTCAGCTGCTGTTGTCATAGAAGAATTTGGCCACAGAGAAGAATATGGGCCTTTATTCATAAGCACATTTGAGAGATTAGCTTCAGCAGCTTCAATAACAGCGCTCAATTCTTCTTACATATGTGATCAAGAACCAGATCTGGTGGAGGCATACACAAACTTCACATCTACTTTTGTTCGCTGCTGTCCAAAGGTTTTTGTTTTCTCCCTATAATTATAGTGGGCATGTTACAATCATAATTATCTTAAGATTTTCCTTTTATTTTTCTAATCTAATGGTGAATCTGATTACAGAAAGTAGTAGCTCTGTCTGGTTCTCTCCTTGAAGCGTCCTTCCAAAAGGCTGCTATTTGCTGCACTGCTATGCATCGTGGAGCAGCTTTGGCAGCAATGTCTTACATGTCTTGTAGGCACAATGCACCCTATCCTCTATTTTTTGTTGTTGACTGTAACTGGGTTGAAGTATTTAAGATATATATTTTTTTCTCATGCAAATCCCTCCAAGATAGCATTCCTCTATTTTTTGTTGTTGACTGTACCTGGGTTGAAGTATTTAAGATATATATATTTTTTCTCATACAAATCCCCCAAAGATAGCATTCACAATGAGTGTGAACATGTCCATAAGTCAGTTCTTTGACTTTTATTTGATTTTTTTAGAATCTTATTGAATTTTTATTAGGTTGTTACTTGTTAGATCATTCAAAAAGAAAAAAAATGAGGTTTTTCCCCATTGGAGAACCTTTAAATATGCTTCATATAGGGTATATTCAGTTTGGACTGTTGCAAATTTTCTAGTGGACACTTTTCTTATTGAAGGCCACATTTTGACCTGTTTCTCTAACTTGTTTGAACATTACAGGTTTTCTAGAGGTTGGTCTGACCTCGATGTTGGAATCTATGGGATGTATAGCTGAAGAATCCTTTAGTGCGGTAGCAATTCATGTTCTGTCTCGTAGTGGTGAGGGACTCGTGTCAAATGTGGTGTATGCTCTGCTTGGTGTTTCAGCGATGTCAAGGGTACAGTATTCCTTTCGATATTTGCCCTTGGAAATACTGAATGAGGTTCTGTTTGCTTTTTTTACTCAGATGATTGAAAGCATACTTGATAATTAAAACACCTTGCATGGAGAAATGAAATAAAAACAGAGACTGAAAAGCTCAAGAAAGTCTTGCATGGCTGCTTCTAGCAGTGACCACTGACGGACCGTTTATCTAGTGTCCTTTTACTAGGTCCTTGGAACTTGAAGAGCTAATTTACTTCATTGAGAGCAAATCTATTCATCAATATGACTGGCATGAACATTTACACAGAAGACTAGATTATTACATGTGGCTCTAGGAAAGGAGGGAGACCACTAAAGACCTTGAGGGCATGTTTTTGTGAGTTGTGACCACTTTTCCATGAGGAAAAGCTGACTTTATCGTGATTCCTAATTATCAGAGTTAAATGAAGACATGATTTTTTTTTTTTTTTTTATATAATGTGATAAAGGATTGTTGGGCTTCTTTTGGTCCATTGGATGGTTGTCAACTCCAATCTCTCCTCTGCATTTTTCTCCTTTTCAAATCTTTATGATATGACAGTTTAACGTGGGTCAGTGTACCTTCCAAATGTACCTTCCAAATGGTATCGGACCACTTTAGTGAACCTGTGCATTTTTCAGGCTTAGAGGGAAGACGGGAGTTATCTGGCCTAGAGATCCATAGTAGATCCTATTTAATGATCCACCCATTCAGAGGTTTCTTAACTGTCCAATTTAAAGGCCCTTTAAACTTAGTGTGTAGATTTCACACTCCAATTTCAAGGCCTTTATATATCTACCTTCAGTGCTTTCCATTTTTCTCTCATGATTTGTCTTTATTTCCAATCTGTAACACATGGGAAATGCAGATCTTTCATGTTTAACTAACATCAACCCCATTGCTATTCTGTATAATGTAGCCTGCCTATCATCAATCCTTACCTTCACACACAAACTTAACCCCCCTTTAATTGGCACCACCCCAATTTCACATTGATTCGAGTACTACACTGGTGATTGGATCACAGAAATTACTGCACATAAGGATAATTGTACATTTGTACTTTGAGGCTCCAAAGTCAAGGGTTAGGGATTGTACGATGGGAGGGATATTTAGCCACACCTAACCCACACCTACCCTTGTGACTAGCATGCATCTAGGTGATGTCCCCCTCACTGGTTGGTATTAGTCAGTCTTCTTGAAAGGAAAGCCATTTGCTTAATAACTGATTTTTTTACATCACTCTTGCATCATGTGGGACTAACTACTGGGATTTGACTAATTATTCAATGCCTTTTTTTATTCTTTACAGGTTCACAAATCTGCGACAATTTTGCAACAATTAGCAGCAATGTGCCGTCTAAGTGAAGGAACAGCCTGGAAAGCGGTTCTTTGTTGGGATTCATTACATGAATGGCTGCACACAACGGTCTCTCTCTCTCTCTCTATATATATATATGTATATATATTTATATAGGGCCTCAATTAAATTAGTTGAGTTTGTTTACTAGTTTCTCTACGATCATATTTATCTTTAATTTGATCTTGTAAAATGAAGTTGGTTAATTTCATTTTTCATTCACCTAAGCATCTCACCTTTGGCCAGAATGCTCTAAGCTCATCCTCGTGATAGCTATATGATATGACCAACATATTATAAGATTGTTTGGATGGGTTTGATCTTGGACACAAATATGGCCTATGAATATGTGAAAAGTTAACATTAACCCAGGCTGCAACCTTGAAAATCTGGAAGTTGCTGAAACCGGGATAAATGTGAAACATCTTTCTACAACTTCATTTATTCCCCTGAAAACATCCTGCATATCAGTACAAAAGAGAAGAAAAAAGGGTGCATTTCATGTTATCATGTGACTTTCTTTCATTTCTGAACTTTTTTTGAAAAATAAGCATGCTCTCTCTCTCCAATGGATTTCATCTCCCGATGACTTTACTGTCTGAACAATGGTTGTGCAGGTGCATACTCTGCCGGCAGAGTACCTGAAGCCAGGGGAAGCAGAAACCCTAGTTCCCACCTGGTTGAACGTCCTTGAAAGGGCAGCAGCCGATTACCTTGCAAGCAAGACGTCTGGTGGAAGAAACAGCCATGGGCATATGCAAGGGAAAGGAGGAAGAGCTCTGAAGCATATTGCTCGTGATTTTGCGGACACCCATCGTAACATCCCCAACTTGACATGATATCTGCAACATCCCCAATTTACGTGGAGGACCATGACATTGCCTGAAGGTCGTCACTACCATTCCACAATTCTTTCATCTTCTGAAGCTGCCTCTACCAGTTGCTCACACTCCTGTAACCCAACCTGTATATTGAAGGTGTGTTTGCAGCTTGGTTTGAGATTAACGGCGTTAATGCTGCCGTCGTTCATTTTAATGTAGTCAGATGCTGTATATAGTACTAGAAAAATTTTGGTATGCTTAAAAATATCTGAGGGTTTTTTTTTTTTTTTTTCGCCCATTCATTGATAATCAAATGGTATTGCCTCAATATCAAATTTCAAAGTTTGGTCAAGAGAGATGAAATTCATATTTTTGTAATTTCCAGATGATGCAATGATAGTGAAATTTTCTTATACGTATTCATATGGAGGAAAGTATTAAAGGGAAAAGATTTCTTTTACCACTGGTCAAGGATGTCTTGGAGATTTCTTCTTGTTAAAATTTGGAATTATGCATATATCCAAAAGCATTCAAATCTCAGAATCAGGAGAATTTGGAACTCCTGATACCCGTCATCTAAATTCTAACATCCCAGAACTCGGGGAGGCCATTTTGGTTATCCTACACTCTCTCTAAAACACCATTTTAGGATTATGACTTATAATATTTTTAGGATTATGCCACTCATTTAAACTTCACACAAAAAAGATGATGAAAAAAGTGTTATGAAATAAACGATGGTTAAAAGGCAACGAGTCATAGATGATTAACATGTGTCATCTATCCAATATTAAGTTTTTGTTGTATTTTAGTAAGGGCTCTAGCATTTCGTGTAATTGGATTCCTAGGAATTCTTAGACTACTTTTTGAAAAAAGTAGTTAAAATTAAATAAAAAAGCATAGGTGAATATCTAATAATGATCATGAAATAATCCTCCATTTAGTGGAAAATGGCTTTGTAGTAATTCAAATATGAAGAAAGTCAATACCTCATCTACATCTTTACCTTTCATCTTTCATTCCTCACCACTTCAATAATCCATTCTTGGAACCCATTTTACTATAAATTCCTGTGTAGTCAATTCCAAGCAATCAGTAGGCCCTATATGTAGTACAAATGCTCAAATTGGTGAACCCAAAATATACTAGAGTAAAATTCTGAAACATCTCATACAAGAAGAGGATTTATAATGAATGATTCAAATTTTAAATAGGCAAGCCCCAACGTGGATAAAATACATGATTTTATTTTATAATAGTTCACTCAATTATTATAATTATAATGGCCCAAAGACATTCATTTTGAATAGTTCACATTTTATGGACCTAGATTCAAAAAGGCTAAAAAAAAAAAAAAAAGGAAAAAAGTAATTGGTCTCGAAATGGAAAGGAGATGAACTTTTCTTTCATTTTTGCAATTGAACTTGTCTTTATATAGTTTTACTGAGTCTGCCCTGCACTATATACTTCCAACTGACCCATTTAAGTGCAAGACAAAAGGCAAGAAGACCCCACATTTAAAACTACTTCCCCTCCAAAACCTCCCACCCTAGTACTCTCTCCGAGTTAGACTCTTTCATCTCCCAAACATGTTGGACAGACAATTGAAAAACTGACCTTTATATATATGCTCACTCTCATTTGGAAAACTTAATGCAAAGTTTGTCAGTCTAGAGAGCTAGCAAGAAATTAAAGGCTTGCAACCACAACACAACAATCAATACAATCCAAGAGCAGAAGAGAATGGCTCACGATAAGAAGAAGGTAGTTCTAGTTGGGGTCAACAGCAGCATTGCAAGCTTGTACTCCTTGGAGTGGACTCTCGACCATCTGATTGCGCCCATAGAATCTCAATTTAAGATCGTGCTGGTCCATGTCAAGACTCCTGCGATGTCGGTTCTAAGGTTTGCAGGGCCAGGTAAGGCTTTTCTTGATGGGACATCTTTAATGACATATAAAAATTGAAGAATGTGATCGATCATCTGCTGCTTTTCTGTGTGTTTGTGCGATATGAAGATTCTGCGATAAAGAGAAAAATTGTTCTGATCTCCCCTACAGTTCAATGTATGCGGCACTTTTTCCTTGTGGAAAAGGAATGAATGAATTGAATTTCCTTTGAAATAGAGAATTTTGATTTCCTATGGGAAGTAGTAGAAATGTAAAATTCCTCTTTCCTGTTGAAATGAAAACCCATGGAGTGCATAATTCTTGAATTCTGCATGATGTTCTTGATTTAGATTTGACAAATCAAAGAAAATTGTAATTGAAACTTGTGACCAAGTCATCATTACCTTGACCAGTCATGCTTGGAAAAATAAATCAGCTAGTTGTTTTCTCATTGATTTATATAATTGCAACAGGGGCCGGTGATATGCATACAATGGTCGAAGCCAATCTAAGGAAATCTGCAGCCGCAATCATGGACAGGGCTAAGGACCTTTGCCAGAAGAGATCAGTAAATTCCTTTTGCTCTGATTCTTGTCAATGCATTTCAATTCCTACTCACTTGGCAAAATAGCCATAGAGATTGATCTTCAAATTCAGCTGGGGGGCAAGATTTGACCTGACCCGCTAACTTGACTCGACCCATATTTGACCCACAACTTATATGGGCTGTTATAGGTTAGAAAAATCCGACTGACGTTTAAACGGGTTAGAAATAGGATCGACCTGTTCAACCCGCCTAAACTATTTAAAAGGGATGGGTTAGGGCGGACCTATATATCTAAACTCATTCAAATAATTTGGAACTTAAAACCATTGTGTGACCCCATTAAGATTATCATGTAAAAGATTAGATGGCTAGTGTAGTTTTATGTCTATATATACTTCATCTTTGATGGGGCTCACAATTTGGATAACTTGGATTAGATTGTAGCATTCCACATGTACAGTGGATATTGATGTTGTTGTTGTTGTTGTTATTGTTATTGTGGTGGTGTAAGATATCAGACTATGTGGTGGAAGTAGGAGAGGGAGATGCAAGGAATGTGCTTTGTCAGGCTGTGGAGAATCACCGTGCAGACATTTTGGTCGTGGGCAGCCAAGGCTATGGTAAACTTAAAAGGTACGTAACATGGAGATATTTTTTTGGTTAAAAACATAGACAATTAGGGACTGCATCTTGTCAAAATTCGTAAGGTAATTTTTTTTTTCTTTTTTTGGGTCCCTCTCTCCTACTTAGATGTTAGATTAATGGCTGTTGTGAAAATTCATCATTTAGAGAGCATGGATCAATACTCTCTTATAAAATGCTTAAGCAACACTCTTAATCAATTCATTGCAAATACAAGTATATTGAGTGGTGTTGGCACCTTACTATCACATGCATCCCTAAAGATTGATCTCTGAGTCTTCAAATTTAACGTATCACTTGTGACTAGTTATCCAACTTGAAAAAATAAAATAAATTAAAACACTCATGAGTGTAATACATCAAGGAAGTTTATCCCAAAGCAGAGCTTTGCCATAGCTGTCTTATTAAATGCATTAAAATCCGGCTTGCTAAAATCAAATGAAGAAGAAAAAAAAAAAAAAGACTAGAGGAAGGAATTTTATCGTATGTTTGAGTGTGTGGTGTATGGGACCACATATGTGGGACCCAATGTATTAGCTTGTAGTTAAATACCAAATGCAGGTACATTGCATCCCTGTATGGGGCTACCTTGAATAAACAATAACATAACAATTATTAATATATTTATTATTATTATGTTCTCAATTGGCTGATGCTTGATTTTGGATGTTGCTCTTTCATGCAGGACTATTTTGGGGAGTGTGAGTGACTATTGTGCACACCATGCTCATTGTAGTGTATTGGTTATTAAGAAGCCAAAGCTTACCAAGAAGCATTAAGATCACTCAGCCTCTCCTCTCCAAGGACTAGTAAATGTTTGGCTTTTGCTCTCCATCACAGGGAGAAAGCTCAATAACTCCATGGGAATTTAGTGGTTTCTTTCTGTTGTTATTCTTTTCTTTTCCATGTAGAGCAATGTGGCAGTTCCTACGATTTTGTTTTACGTATACGCAAATGATTAAATGTGGCAACTTCAAGTGATCATGGTGATCATTAGTTTCATTATTTTTAGAGAACTCAAAACTGATTGAATTTGGATTATATATATATATATATATATATATTAATCCCAAGAGATTGGCGAGTGGTCACGACTACAGTTCTTCTATCTTCCGGAGCTAGAGGTCCTTGAGGTTTCCCCTCTTCGGGAAAAAGAAAAAATGTATGCATATTAAGGAACTATCTAATCTTGCATGAGTCGTCAACTGATTATAAAGATCTTATAAGAAACATATCTTCAGGAACAATTCAAGAGACCAAACAAAATGTAGCATGCACCTGAGTAAGAGAGAAGCCAAAGGACTTTGCTCCTCTCCATGGTCCTTGCAGTCAGCATAATCTTGGTATGGAAGCCAATATTGGCCTGCAGCGCGACCACGCAACCAGTTTCAGTCAGCACAACTTTTTTTTTTTTTAATTTAAAATCTCGACAACATGGAGAAAAACTCATTTAACTAAGATTTGATCAAATACAATGGAGAAAATGAAACCAATTTCATGCAAAGAAATCAGATTCATGCCCAACTGTAGGGAACGACCAAAATTGGGATAGCCCAGTGGCTGTAGTTGGGTATCCCATTCTCACCCAGCTACCAGTGTTTGATCCTTAGGTCCTCTTCCTTGCATGTACAGGTGCTCCTTTCTCTTGTGTGCACTACCGATCATTCAGGTAGGGTTGAGAAGGGACTCCCAATAGGGGTGGAACTAGACAAGAAAATCTTGGTTTAATGAAAAACTTCATTTTTCCATGCAAAAAAAAAAATAAATAAAAATAAAAATAAAATAAAATAAAATTGAAAACCCCCTAATGCTGTAGAAATCTTAGTTTTTTCTTTTATAGTGGCCCGTCCAAGATTTTTTTCTATACATAGTGGCCCCCGGAGGCAACTTTCCTGGTTTCACCCTGCATCGCAAGAACGTGAGCAAGTAGTGAAATGGGAGAGAAGGAGAGGTGAGGGAAACACTAAAAGGAGAGATACACACTCATAGCTGCACTTGGTGCTTTTGATGGACTGAAATGATCAGGGGAGAGGAAGAGGTGAAGAATATCTCTCTCTAGGCCCCACTATTAAACATTTAAACTGTAAAAGTAAATGCCCTCCCAAGACATGGTATGTTATCAATCTCATGCTAATAAGAGCTTGTCCCACTATGACATTGAAAGTATGATTAATCATGCATAAGACGAGTGATTTTTTGTTCTTGCTTTTGGATATTGATTGTATAGCTACCTTAATACTTGACGATTGCCCTCAAATGGTTGAAATTTAGATAATTCCAATAGAGTTGTTCGTATAAAAAGAATACTCTAAAAGTGATAATTTCGCTTTTAAATCCTGAATATCCGTACTATATCCCAGGGCTGTAGGATATAACACCGTGTGTGACATTACGCAACCATAGAATATAATACAATTTCTCCTTCCCATCCAAACTCAAAACGCACATATCTGTTCTGAATTAAGAACTCTGTATTTCTCTTCATCTTTTCTACCTGCTACGAGTTTCTGAATTAGAGCTCTTACAATATATAGCTTGACCTGAGTGAAAAGATTTTGACTGTGGGTCCTTTTCTTTCTTTGGTTGAAAGCAATAGGTATATTTTCTCCTTTTAGTAGAAAGAAAGAGGTCTGAATTTTATGCCATATTCTATGGCCTTGGACGTCGCACAATTTAAAGGGTAAAATCATCAATCTCAAAGCTTCATTTCATGGCTCTAAGAAATTCATCTAAACTTCTCCCTATTCAAGACAATTGTCAAGTAGAAGAGTGACATATGGTTAATATCCTTGTTTTTTAATTTCTAGTCCACGTTCCCGGCCCTGACCACATAAAAATACACACAAAAGTCTCCTCTCTTGCCATAAGCCATTCCCACCAACGTTCTCAATGACAATGACCCAACAAAGCTCTCTTTTTTAATGACTTCTCTGTGCACCTGCTCTTGTTCTTCCCATTCTCCTTTGTCTCCCATCTAAACTCATTTCAATCCAGCTCAAACACTACCCATTTCCAAGCACAGAACATGGAGTCCTCTTTCACCACCTCCCCAAACAAAGCATCTCACTTGGTTCTCCTCCTCCTTTGTCTCTCATTCATCTCTATCTGCAGTAAGCAATCTCTAAATACAAACTTGGGTTTTCAGCTTTTTTTACTATTCCTTTACTTTACTCCACCTATGACCTATCTAACACCTTCTATTCCTTTCACAGATGCAGAGATTTCAAGCAAGCTCGGAGTCAACTATGGCCAACTCGGCAACAACCTCCCCTCCCCTTCCCATTCCATCAAACTCATCGAATCGCTCAAACTCGGCCGAGTCAAACTCTACGACGCCAACCCAGAAATCCTCGAACCCCTCTCCAAAACCCACCTCCAAGTCTCCATCATGGTCCCAAACGAACTAATCCCCAACATCTCCTCCTCTCAATCCGCCTCCGACACATGGGTCTGCTCCAATCTCCTCCCCTTCTACAACAAAACCCGAATCCGAAACCTCCTTGTCGGCAACGAAATCCTCTCCGATTACTCCAACAAGCAGCTCTGGTACGATCTCGTACCGGCCATGCGCCGAATCAAGCAATCTCTCACCACCCACAACATCAAAAACGTCAAAGTCGGCACCACCCTCGCCATGGACGCGCTACAGACCACCGATCCGCCCTCGAACGCGACGTTTCGTCCCGATATATCGGACTCCGTGATGAAACCGCTACTGAAGTTCGTGTCGGAGACCCGGTCGTACTACTTCGTCAACGTCTACACCTACTTCGCTTGGGCCGCCAACCCGAATAAGACAAAACTCGACTACGCGCTCCTGCGGCGCACGGGGCTAACGTACACCGACCCGGGCAGTGGGCTAACTTACAACAACCTCCTTGACCAGCTGCTCGACTCGATCTACTCGGCTATGGGCTCTATCGGGTACTCGGATATCCGAATAACGATCGCGGAAACGGGCTGGCCCTCTAAAGGTGATTTTGACCAGATTGGAGCGAATATTTACAATGCTGCCATTTACAATCGTAACCTTGCGAGGAAGATGGCTACAAAGCCTCCACTGGGGACTCCGGCCCGACCCGGAAGGGTAATTCCGACATTTATCTTTGCATTGTACAATGAGAATGAGAAGGGTGGGCCCGGTACGGAACGGAATTGGGGCCTGTTATACCCGAACGGGTCGCGGGTTTATGAGGCGGATCTGACGGGCAAGAAGTCGGACAGTAGTTACGGGCCGCTGCCGAACCCGACGAATAATGTTCCGTATAGAGGGAGGATATGGTGCGTCGCGGGAGCAGGGAAAGTGAATGCGACCGCGCTGGGGTTGGCGTTGTCTTACGCGTGTGGGGAGGGGAATGGCACGTGCGAATCGATACAGCGCGGGAGGGAGTGTTATCTGCCGAATGACTTGGTGTCTCATGCGAGCTACGCTTTTAACTCGTACTGGCAGCAGTTTCGGCGGGTTGGTGGGACCTGCTTTTTCAATGGTCTCGCGGTGCAGACCACCAAGGACCCAAGTAAGTGGGAATGTTCATCTCTTTCTTGTATTTGTGGTTTTATAATTTGATTTGATTTTAGACCATCTGGACCGTTCAAGTGTGGACCATCCCATTTTATATATGATCTATTTCACGGTTGGTTGAGAGAAGTTGGACCTTGACCCATGACTAAGATGGTTCACAATCAATTGATTACTCGAATTTCTCTTATTTACGTGTTTTATTTACGTATTTTATAAGTGATCAATCTGATATGATTTAAGCTACTGAAGGGGGATTTTGTGAGGTCCCATAAAATAGTGGGCATTTAGTAAGGGCCCGAGTGGGGCCCGCACAAACTTCTTCGATGAGCTCTTTATTTTTTTTTTTTAATCCAAATATAACATACAAATGTATAAATGATGTGTATTTTGACAATGTTTTGAAAAATTGGACCAAGTGGGCCAAGTGGGGTCTATTCGAGGAGGAATTTTCTCCCAAGTGGGACAAATATCACTTGGGAGAAATTTCCTCCTCGATCTGATTACTTCTTTGGTATACAGATTTGACTACCGCTGCAAATTTGAGAGAGATCTGACCCTGGATCTTAATTAGACTTTGGACCATGTATGTTATTTTAGCTCTAAAATTCAATAGTACTTTCACACTTTACATATGTAAATATCTTAATGGATTAACAGAGATATAGATCCAAGTGAATCCTAAATCCCATTATAGAAGGAGAGTCTAAGAAATTGGTTCATGTTTTTTCTGCTCAGATCCTTTTGGTAATTGGTGATAGGGTTAATATTCTTCATGATATATTTATACTTTGTTGAACATGTGTCTCATTTATTCTTGCAGGCTATGGATCGTGCAAATTCCCCAGTCAATATAATTGAAGGTGTGACGTGTGATGTGGAAAGTAAAAACGATTTTGGTGGAGAAAGGGGTTTGGGAATTCTTCTGGAGTAATTTGGATCCTATGATGTGGCAGCCCGTGATAGGTCGACTCACAATTATCGTGGGTGAAAAGCCTTCGAAAATCCCGACTCATTCTTCTACTACTATTGACCGTGGAGCCCACTATCGTTTTGTTGGTGATATGATATTGGGCTATTTGATTTAGTACATTAAAGTAAGAAGGGAAAAGAAACGGAAATTCTCATGGAATATTATTATATCTTTCAATGATTTTATCCAATCTAATTTCAGTTTATACTATGATTTTGGGGTATTTGAACAATCATATTGTCAAATCATATTATTCTTTTAAAAAACTCACAATAGCCACCTTTTTAGCTTACCACTACCAGAAAGCTAGCCTTACAAAACTCACTTCTTGGCCTTAAGAGTTTTTCAAAGTCCAACTTTCTAAATGCTAGGTTGTACTTAACCTCAAGGGGTAACTCAATTGGCCTAGGACAACTTATCTGGCTTCCCTCTGGGCCCGAGAATCCGTTTGAGATAATTTTGGCATGTCCTTACATGTATGTTAGGGGTTATTTATGCAAACTTCTGGTCATTTTTTTAGGAGACACATGTATTAGTAAGGTTAATATCATTAGCAACACAACCACACACACAAACAAACACAAAACCAACTTAAATGCAATTGAAGTAGGGTGTAAAATTGGTTAATTGTACAAAAGTCTGTGCAAACTAAGACTTTCTTGCAAAACTGTATTTGATGGGCTTGAACTGTGTTAAAGTTTGAGCATGGGTCAGTATGTGTAATGCGGCCTGTCAATATCGATGACTTGTGTGGGCCAAAACCCATCTAAATTGGGCCACCCTGAAAAACAAAATCAGCAATGACTTCTAAATCATCTAAACCATCCAAAATAAGTGCCTGGAATGGGTGCAAACTGAGCTAGTCCCAAAATGACCCATCTGATTGATTACCAAACTCCAGAACCAAATTAGACATTTTTGGTTTTGGGTTGGGTAAATTTCAAAACTATTATAGGACATTGGGCACGGTCATGATCAAATGTACACTTTTTTCAAGCAAAAAAAAAAAAAAAAAAAAAAAATGTACACTTTTGAGTTGGCCGTTCTATTGAGGTCAGGTCTTGTCAGGTCATCTTTGATTGAGGTTGGGTCTAAATTTGCTTGCCTAGAATTCAGTTGAGTTTGGGCCAAAACCCATCCCACTCATGACTCAACCCATCCCAGTTGCACCGTAAGGGCCCGTTTCTTTCTTAAAATTTCTGAAATTCATGTTTGGTAGCTGTCTGGGATTTTGAAATGCTGGAATTCTGAAATGCTACTGAATCCCGTCTTCCCTGTTTCATTTATGCCTGAATTCCTGTCTTAAAAATCCTGAAATCCCAGATTCATAAGTAAAAGGATTTATGATTAGAATTTCATTCCTGTATGCATTGTTTATATAACAATTTAACTCATCAATGTATTTTTTCAACTCAATGGATAAATGTGTTTAATACTAATGATAAGATGTAGGACTCAATATTGGGCCGACTTTCACAATTCAAGAAGCCAAGAAGAAAGAACATGATGTACGCTAACTATAACCAGATCTGGTTTCATCACTGTCATCATTTTCCATTTTCATGTCCAAAGTCCCCACCTTTATCCCATGTGAATTAACAAGTGCCGAAAAGGGACCCACACCAACATCACTACATGTGCAGCATCCCCAAATCCCACATTCCCATTGATTCCTGTACCTAACGAACATTATAACATGCTGCATGTCTTTACTTTACCAAGGAACTTTCCATACAGCAACAGTTTCCTGAAGAAATCTCTCTCTCTCTCTCCCTCCTCTTCTCCCCCCACCGCACACCCATGTGGTCTGCCAAACTTTTCAGCTCCAATCATAAGTAACGTCTCAATTTCTCTCTGTCAGATCACACTTAACATGATAAATCTGCAGGAAGAAAGAATCCAACTCACTACAATCTACAATAGAAATCTATGCAAATAAAGGGATAGAAAAAGAAAAGGCCCATCAACCAACCAACTATATCACATGATTCAATCCACCAAAGCCCTGTCTGAACTTAGAAAGCAACACTAACAGTGAAATTATCAAATGAAAGGACATACGGAGAAACAAAAAGAAAAAGGAAAAAAAAAAAAAAAAAAAAAGTATCAAGGTGTGTAAACCAGCAAAGCATGATACAAATACAATTTTCTTCATTCATCTCTATCTCCCTCAAATCTCTCCTGGCCATCATAAAACCAAAATTCTTTAGAATAACAATAAAAGAATCCCGGCCCAACAAGGATTCAGTCCTGTTTAATGGTTCAAACACAAAATCATTACAAAACAAACTGATAGAATGAAGCTATATTTGTGTTCTTGGACTGTCAGCCGGAAGCCCATCAGATAATCTGTGGAAAATTGTTTGCTGCTTTAAAAATTCTTCACCCCTCATCGACAATCCATTGAATCGAATTTATCGAGTCCAGAAGGCTTTGCAGGCATACTGTTTTGTGTGTTAAAGCTTCCCGTGCGGCCATAGGGAGCGGGAGCAATCATGGAAGTATCAGTCATTGATTTGTCTTCATCAGCTTGCCATCTCTCTAGCACATCAGGAAGGCTTACGTGGAGATCGATACCATATGCATCTTCTTCGTCGGGACCTGCGGGCTTCCACTGTTCTACCAGTGGAGAAAGAATGTTAACTGTGTGGCCCATCTCTGGTCTTTGATAAGGCTCGCGCGCTGTGCAGTGGCCTGCCAGCTCTGCCACCTTCAAGATGCTGACATATGTTTCTTGATCTGGATTAAGAACAGGGTCCACTAGATTCCGAATGTTGTCCTTGTTGATAAGCATTCTGCGGAACCATGTGACCAGATGAGTTCGATCTTCGGGCTGGTTGTCATCTAGTACTCTTCTACCCGTGATTAGCTCCATCAGGATAACGCCGTAGGAGTAAACGTCAGCCTTGGTGGTCACTCTTCCAGTAGCTGTAAGGAAACAGATTCCAGTTTTAATATGTGAAATCCAATTTGGGAGATTGCATCTGAGTTATATGAATGTAGAGTACACTCAAAGACCGAAACAAAAGATGCGATGTCGTGAGGAACAATGCAAACTAGCCCAGTTCCAGCAGTGGAAATCACAATATCTTCTGATCATGATATTATTAACTATTGCTAGTTCCCCCTGGTTCAATAGACAGAAGATTCAGAGGACTATCTTGCAAATTAATTAAAAACAATAGAGAAGGACTTAGAATAAAATGGAGGGGTAGTGGGAACCAACTGATTGTAGTGATTACAAGAGAAATATAGAGTCAAGCAAAAAGAAAATAATGGGATAGCAATGAATTGGAAGCACCCATATCAAGTTAGAAAATAATTTGCTAGGGTAGTGTTGAAGAATGAACTGAACTTGAGTGCGTGGAAGTGGAGCAAACTACAAATATTATATTCTTTAGGAAATACTGGAAATTTAGTCTATTGCAGGAAGAATAACAATACCACTGAGAAGTAACTGAAATTTTCTCAAAACAAGAAGCTTTAGAGAGTTCCAAAACAGAACAATAAAAGGAAGGCAAGACATAAAGGAAAGAAACAAAGGGAGATATCTGCATAGAACTATTAACTAGGCTAAGGTTAGAAACAACAAAAGGAAAAGAACCAACCATGCCAAACTAGTACCTATGAATTAAGAACTAAGAACATTAAGATAGTTGATTATGATGGTTTGTTTTGTACAAAATGAATGAACTTCAATTGCTCTGAATAATGCTTCATAACTTCATGGTTGTATACCACACTCCAAGTACCAGATTGAAAACTATTCACGTTGAGGGATTGGATATCTAGGCTAACATTTCCAGTACTTTCTCCATGGTGATCATATCTGGTTCTCTAAAGACATTGCCTCTTATATATTGGATCCCAAATGAAAACTTTTTTAGAATTGTGACAGTCCTACTAAAGATTGAGCCTTTAAATATCATGTGAGAAGTATGAAATTAGCTTATAGGATATAACTATAATACACTTTTTTTAACCAACAGTGTGATAAACAGTTCTGTAGCAATGTAATAGAAATATTTTAGTGAAATTGAAACTAACATTCACTTTTTTTTTTTATCAAGCATTTAGATGTTCAACAAACAGAGTATGCTGAATCTTCTAAGATCATTTTGGTTATCACAAGTTGAGAACATAGATGCTACAAGAGGAAGTGCAAACAATAAAGATTAGAGCTGTACTTACCAGCATATTCAGGAGCAAGATATCCAAACGTTCCGGCCAATTTTGTCTCTACAGAATACTTCCCCCCATCTGGAGCATTCTTAACCAATCCAAAATCTGAGACTTTGGCTCTCATATGATCATCCAAAAGTATGTTTGACGGTTTCAAATCCCTATGAATAAAGCTCTTGTGAGCTAAGGTGTGAAGATACTCGATCCCTCTAGCAACATCCAAAGCAATTGCAATCCTCTGCTTCCAACTAAGTGCATTGAGTCCATTCTCCTTCCAGTCAAATAGATGCTCACCCAACGTCCCCTGCGACATATACTCATAAACCAGAAGCTTCTCATGTCCATCGGTGCAATACCCCATAAGACCAACCAAGTGCCGATGTTTGACCTTCGAGAGAACCGCAATCTCTGCCTGGTATTCATCCATCCCTTTCGAACTGACCACAGCAGCTTCCATCCTTTTCACAGCAACATGCATGCCATCCTCAAGGACCCCCTTATAAACAACACCAAATCCACCTCTACCCAAGACATTATCATCACTGAAATTGTTTGTTACCTGTCGAAGGACCTGAATTGAAAGAAGCATATTTCCTGCTTCAAAAGCTTGGAAGTCACCAGTCACACTGCTGGTTTGGCTCTGCAGGTCGATCGATGATTTGCCATTCTTCACGTTCTTACCAGTGGCTTTAAACTTCCCAATTTCAGGTCCATTTAGATCCTGAGCTTTCTTTCTCATGTAATAGCGGAACAACATCGAAAGACCCATGATGACGAAGACGGCCAAGACAACTATCACAACGATGTATTTAACAGGGAAAGAAGATGAGTATCCAAAGAGACTTCCAATGCCCCCATCCAAATCTTTTCCAAGAAATGGATTACCAGACAGAGTCACTTTCACACCTTCACGAAATTCAGGTATCTTCCCTGTGAGGTTATTGTTGGAGACGTCGACGGTCTGAAGCTGAGGCAAACTGGTCAAGCCCTCTGGAATTGGACCAGTAAGATTGTTGTTACTCAAGATCAATGTCCTGAGTGAGGTGAGATTTGTAATGGCAGGTGAGATCCTACCCACCAAATGCCGGCTACCCAGAGTGAGACCCGTGATTTTTCCCTGTGCATTGCAGGAAACAGAAGTCCAACCGGAGCAGGGATCGTTCTCAATCCAGGATTCAGCAAGGTTCTCTGGGGACCCGAATCCTCCCTCAATCGCAAGCATCACCGTCACCCGTGGATCGCAAGGCCCTGGTTTCTTACTACAGAAATTGTTCCTCTCTGTGGCCTTGTCATCAACCAAAACCTTCGGTCCAAAGCTGGGAAGAGGGCCCTGCAGCAGGTTATTCCCCAAAGACACATTGACCAAATTGGGGAGTGAGAAAATCGATGGGGGCAAAGCACCCCCGAGCCGATTGCCCCGAAGCTGCAGGTCAAATAGAGATTCACATTTCGACAGATCGGGAATTCCACCTGAAAACGCATTGTTATGCAGCCACACCTGATGAAGCTGGGTCATTCCCCCTAACACGTCGATGGGGCCAGTGAGCTTCGTGGTAGAGACCTGGTTATTGAGCCAGAGGAACTGAATTGCCGATTCCGCAAATGACCGGGGCAGCCCGCCCGTCAGTTTGTTGTAAGAAAGCCTCAGAGAACCCAAACTGGGCAATGTCCCAAAGAATTCAGGAATGGAGCCCATTATATTCGCATTGCTGGCAATGAACGATTGGAGATTGGTGGACTTGCCGAGATCGAGAGGGATCTGCCAAGGGGAAAATGAATTCTCGCTGATGGTGACGGTGGTAAGGCTGGGGAGGTTGGAGAAGAAGGTGGCTGGGATGGAGGTGAAGTTATTAGATTCAAGGAGGATCTCTTGTAGGTTGGCGAGGTTTGCGAGAGAGGGCAAAGGTCCAGATAGCTTATTGTTTTGGAGGGAGAGGGTCTTGAGAGAAGAGAGCTTGTTGAGGTCAGGAGGGAGGGATCCTGAGAGGGACTTGGCATTGAGACTAATGCCGACAACACGCCCTGATTCGCAGTCTATGTTGCGCCATGAGCAGGGGTCGGGGCCCGACCAGCCCGAAGGGGTTGGGGAGAGGAGCTTTGCGAGATTCTGCATAACAGCGGCGTCATCTGCGATGGAGAGGGAGATGAAAATGAGGAGGTGAAGGAGGAGGAGGAGGAGGTGAAGGAGAGGTTTTTTTGCTTTTTCCCTCATGAGGTTGAGATTGGGTTTGGAGAGATTGGATGAGAGAAACAGAAAGAAAGAAAGAAAGAGGGAGGGAGAGAGAGAGAGAGAGATAGAGAAGGAGAGGAGAAGAGAGGAATTGGGAGGAGGGAAGAGGAAGGTATTTTAGTTTTTCTTATTATAGGACAGAGGAGATTGGGCGGTTTGAGATAAAGCAGGTATATGTGTCTTCTTCCTTTTCAAAAATTCGTTTTTCCCGTTAGGCTGTCTGGCGGGTATTGCTTTTCCTGACAATGATACTGTGGCTGTGGCCCTTCTTATTTAATAGCCATTGTTGATGAAAAAAATTAGGTAGTCAAAGTGGGCCCCATGAGATGGATTCAACTACAATTTTTGACTTTAGAAGTAATTTTTGTAAATGTGGGTGGTTTGGTTAATTAAATACACTCTAAGTAATTCGGTGGGGGTCAATATAATTAGAAATGCATTACTTAAATTACAAAAAGATAAATGGAGGGTATATATATTTTTAGTAGATTTTAGGAATGGCAACCAGGTTGGGTTGGGTAAAATGAGGCTCTTTTTCTGTACCCCAGCTAAGGGGGCCAAGAGAGCCAGCTGGAATGGGAAAGGAGCCCGCACATGCGGAAAGAGTTGGCGTATTTAGGGTTTGAACCCTGAGTAGCTTGGTGAGAACTGCCCCTCCTTATCACTCAAGAGTAGTTCTTGAGTAAAATGAGTTCGTTGATAAAGGGTATCTACGAGTTGAAGTCCAACCCGTTACTTGAACCGGTCAAGTAACTTCAATCCACCCCAATGTGGGTCAACTAATCCGATTGGCATAACCTACATTCAGGCCAACCCGTTTAACTTGACTTAACCTATGAATCTTGTCCCCACTCCAATCTTATTTCGAATATTAAAGCTATATTTGAGTAAAGTAGAGTTCCCAGCCAATAAAAAGCCAACCACAAGCACAAGCTCAGCACATTCCAAATAAGATAATTTTTGTATATTTGGGTTAACCTTAATCCAACCCATCTTAGTAGGATAGGCAAGTTATGCTGGTTGAGTAGGTTGACCCTAATCCAATCCATTTAAATGCGGGTCAGGTTTTCCTGACCCATTATTGAACTATACATTATGGGTCAGGTTGTGCGGGTCAAACATGAGTTAGATTTGGGTTAGGTTAGTGGGTCCGATCATTGTTGTCTCTAGTGCTTTGTCCAATGCTTTCGACCTGGTGTACTTGAAGATATCAGTAAAATTGAAGGGTTTCTTTATTATCATGAAAAGTTAAGAGAATTGTCTATAGATGGCAGGAAATAATTTTCTTAAGAAACCTGGGCTCAAGTGGTCAAGGATACACCAATGAGGACAATTTAATTGATTTTAATATTTCTAGTTAAAGTCAGGTTGAGAAATTATTGTAAGCTGATGTTCACATGGGAACTTTCTTGAGAGTGACAAGTGCCCTAGGCTGCGAGGTTAGAATCCAAGAGAGTCCACACAAGTGGGAAGAGGAAGTCCACAATGTGGAAAAGAAACTTAGCACTTCTCAGGGCTTATCATGACCAGGTTATATCCAGGAAGGTGAGCCCTACGTTGCATATAGTTTTATGTTGGGGAAAGTGGCACAGCAAAGTTACGTATGTATGATCGATGGTCAACCACGATGCACATACACACAATCAAATCGGTTTGACAATATTGCATACACCCATGGGGAAGAGAAACATTGTCTAACATTCTCACTTATCAATCCTAGGAATTAGGGAAATAATACAGCATTATATCCCCCAAGAAAATCCCATACATCATCATGGCTAAAAAACCACTGACCTCATGATCCTCGGCCCTCGCTAACCTAGACGAACCGGCCCCACTAAACCGGAATACAAGACAAAACCCAACATTTTACAGAATCATATCTCTTGAACCAACTCTGAAGTGTCAAATGTTTCATTATGAAAATTATCATATGGTGTCACAAATATGATTAGAAGGTCGATTAATGGGGCTAAATGGACTGGGCTGAAGGGATCTAAATAAGGTATAAATAGTCAGTATTATTGTTTCAGGCCCATCTATGGCCCACAAGTACTAAAAGAGGTGTATCAACCCCAAGGACCATCTTGACCTGCTTACAGTGCTATTGTTAACCACTTATATAATTACAATTTGTAAATTGATTTCAATATTTCCCAGATTGTGCTATCATGACATTTCCAGAATGTTGTCAAGATTTTAAGATACCATGCATCCATGTACTCACTCTGTCTGGGTGCTCTCATTCTCATGCCAGCAATAAGAGAAATCCCACAGTCGATCAGGTCTATAAATCCATGTACTCACTCTGTCTGTTTGTGCTTGATTTTTTTTTTTTTTTTTTTTCTGCTAACGAAGGGTTTCCAATCCTTTGGGCTGGACTAATCCCTCCGGGCCCAGAGAGAAACTGGATAAAACCCCTATGACCCCTAGGTGATAGCACAAGTAGACTCAACCTTCGGTTCCTGAAGAGAGGGGAACCGGGGGTCGATACTAAGACCTTTAGCTCCGAAAGAGGGAGGTACCGTGATCCTAATCACTCGACCAACCCCTTGGGGTTACATGTTTGTGCTTAATTGAGCATGCTGAAAGGAAAATCAAGGACTGCGATTTCAACTGGGTTTTTCTGATTATGATTTAATCTGATTTTTTTTTTTTTTTTTTGAAACTCAGTTCTTTCCACCTTAAATTCTATTTACAAATAACGACCTATACTTTATGAGAATAAAAAATTGAGTACGTGCCTATTTTTACAAGTGACCAGTACTCTTTTCAACCTAAAATCTCAGCGAACCACATTGTCTGCAGATGCCAAATTTTGCCAAGTGAAACTCATTTTATCAGGCTCAATTCACCTTGAATTGTGGGCCTTAATTCTGAGCTTAATTGGCATTTCTTGTAATAGCCTAGTATTTAATCCTATTGAGGTTATATATATCAAATCAGTTTTCTTTCCTATTGGGCCAAATATATAATGGAATTATAATCAACTAATGGAAAATCATCTATTGACTGGCAGTCAAGGTGGTTGACCGAAAAATAGAAGAGAAGAGGGATAGATGGGAAAGTGTGGATGCTCTAGAGACTCTCTTTCACTAGATCTTTTGAGCTCATCAGAAATGGATAGCTGGGCATCCTCATTGAGCCCACTTATAGAGTATTTAAAAAGTGCTTGCCAAATTTCACTTCTCAGGGCACAAGTCCGTGGAGGATGTCACGCCCCTAAAAAAGAAACCGAAGTTATGCGTGAGATTAGGACCAATTTAAAAATTCTCAACATTAATCAAGTGCAATTTGGCCCCAATCATGTCCCATCTGGAGCAAAGACTTCTGCTAGGTGTAAACATTTCCTCAAATACATATAATAATTAGCGGAAGCTTTTATAAATACAAGTGGTATCTTAAAGATATATAATTTAAGAGCAAATATTAAATATTATAACTAGAGTTCAAGTTCGAGATGTGAACAAAAATATTATTTACAACAATAGGCCACACCAAAACTTGGGCCCAATAAAAATATAAAAGAACCAAAAGATGAAGCTAATCGGATAAGGCATAAGGCACTCATGTACGAGGTCGATACGGCTATACAATGTCGTCCGTACTATAATATAGGAAGTCATCAGGTTGATCCGCCTGAACTTCTTTCGTCGTCTCCTCCTCAGGATAGAAGGGCTTGGTACCTATGCACTAAGAGTAGCATCATCAGACACGAAGGTCGGCAAGCATATAGATATATAAATCACCAACGATATACAATACTAAAGAGATAAAAACGATAAACAAGATCAAAAGGGATGCATGACATTCTGATTGTAAGAAATGCATAGCATTTGAATCATAAAACAGACTAACAAAACATCTAAACAAATAGGCAATCCACATATGCTAATCAACATGGGATAGTTCAACATCGCCCTCCCGACTCAACATGAGAGCTGTGGTAGAGATTAGTAACAGGCATGGGATAAAACCCTAGTAAGCAAGCAAAATGATACCCTTCAAAACCAAACTTCAAACTTCTTTTCAAAATGAGTATCCAATGGTATACATCCATCTAAAATATAAAATATCCGAACTGTATACGGCCAAAAGTCCTCCCACAGGTGGTGCCTCAGCTATGCTGTACGTTAACAGCTGAGTGATGCTTGACACAAGAGTCTTAAACATACAATAGTGAAGGGCTAGACTTTCTTGTGTGAAACAGATTCATCAGTCAAAAGAGAAGCTACATTTCCATAATCAAATCAATGCCAAAGTCGTCGAACTTCTTCAAAACATCAAAAGTAGTTTTCAACAAACTTTACAATCAAAGTCGCCTAGCCTCAACACTTCAATCAAACTTCAAAACAAACAAAAAATCAAAAGGGATCCTAAGTCCATCATCTAAGTTCATCATGTGATCCCAAACCAATCAAAACAAACGAAACTAAATAACATGGACATTTCATGCAGAAGATACCAAACGGTACAATTCAGAATCATAAGCGATAGACAGTCCAATCATAAGTACAAATGTTAATCCCGAAGCATCGTACAACCTACTCAGTCAATGAAAGGGATTACGATACCTGGACGAACAATCTTCGTGCATAGATTTAAAGAAGGGTATCCCGTTGTCCCGTACCGTTCAAGATTGAGCTAGGTTATATCCTGATACAACCGGAATAACTATGAAGAATGTCGGCTCAAAACATCCTCACATATAGTCAAATGAGTACAAAAAGGGTAGCCAAAGTTTCACCTAAGTCCATCCAAAAAGGGGTGAGAAAGACCCTTAAAAAAAAAAAGGATTCACAGTTGGCCTGGTCAACCGGCAGTTGTAACCAAAATGCATGAACAGTGTTTTGATCAGGTTCCAAAGAACTTGACCCTGTGTGACTGGTCGACCGCGTCCACTGTAGTTACAGAACCCAGGTTCTGTAACTGTAGTGAAATGGGTCATTTCCATTCCTCTCTTCCCTGAACCTGATACACCTTCAAACATGAATATAACAGGCCTATTCTAATCCCATCAATCTAACTAATTTTGTCATTAACAATCAAATCCATTCATTAAGCTAACAAGCCTAATTCTCATGTTTTCAAGTCCCTAAAGCATCAAATGAGCAATAAACATCTAAACCATCATTTTTCCATACAAATCAAGGGAGACAAATATATCAAGTATAAATATATGTATCTACTTGCCTTGATGAAAAGCTTTGACTAAAGTCAAGAACAAATTGTTTCCAAAACCAAAACCTCTCTACAAAATGAATGCAAATGGAGGAGATGAGCTTCTCTAATCCATTTCTAAGCCAAAGGGAGAAGATTAGCTAGGTCTACAAGCTTTAGGAGCTTACCTTAAAGCGGGCAGTGGATGAAAAGCTTAGAAAAGTGAATGGGTGGTGTCCTGGAAGCTTGAGGAAGAAGATCGGAAGCTGGGCCAGCGACGTCGGAGCTCCGTTGACCGTCAACAGTGAGGAGGTAGTGGAGGGGGCTGGGTTTGTTGAGAGGGAATAGTGAAATGAGAGAATAGAGGGGATAAGAGATGGTTGAGGCCATATATTAGGTTAGGAAAAAGGTTATTTACAGTTTAGTCCTAAGCTCCACTAATGTTGATCTTTGGGCCTCTTCGACACGTCGAATCGAAACGCGATAGAAGACTAAAGTTCGAGAAATGCCGAGACCTACTAGATTCACCCGAACTCGCAAAAACTCATAATCGAAACTCCGAATCGAAACGCGATAGAAGACTAAAGTTCGAGAAATGCCGAGACCTACTAGATTCACCCGAACTCGCAAAAACTCATAATCTAAGAAAACCCCTGAAAACTTTCCGAAATTGCAAACCACCCCTCTACTGCACCCAAATGAACTCGGACTCGCGCGAGACTTCGCACGCGTGATCCACACGTCAAACCCGACTCGCTAAGACTCTAAACACACTTACCAACTAATCAAGTAATTACTTATAATTAATAGAAGATTAAGGGACGGGATGTTACAGAGGATCCATGGCCAATGATGGGCCCATATGCCAACAATACAGGCAGTTAGGGTGGCCCAGGTTGCACCCAAATCCAACTATCCAACTAGAGAAGAGTACAACAGGCATAGTTTAAATAAAAAAATAAAAAAATAAATTGGCTTCTGCCAAAAAATAGAAGCCCAATTGGATATGATAAGGCAAATCTAGGCTTTCAATTAAGCTGGTTAGAGGAGTGCAAATCTGGCCTTTCAATTAAGCTGGTTAGATATGATGCCCATCTCCTGTTAGGCTTTGAGGATTCTGGTGAATGCAGCCGAATGAGCCAGCCTAATGACATGATACTCAAGATGGTGGAGTCCCAGTCAATGAGTTGGAGTCTCATGTGTCTCGGACTCACAAGAAATCTCTGTATGGGGCCACATCTGAACTGAGCCTAGGTTATAAAACAAATTATTATAATGAAACGATCAATATTACTATGTTCATCCCAGCTTCTATATATTCTATTGAAGGGATTTTAGCCAAAACAAAAGCCAACACGAGAGAGAGAGAGAGAGAGGAGAGAGAGAGAGTACGCGTTTTGTTGATGGCCCACAGTCCACAGAGTCCAAATTCCAAAATCCTTATTAGAGAATCTCGACACCACCAGGTCCAGCACTACACTCTCCACTAATCTCCTTCACAAAAGCTCGAATATTCTTATCCGATGACCCTCCTTCTCCGGCAGCCTCCCTCGCCAAAACCCTCCATTTCTTAGCATTCTTCCTTACCTCCTCCCCTCCCATCACTTCTTCCAAGCATCTCTTCAACTCACCACCTTCCAACACCCCATCTTCATTCACTTTCACTCTCACACCTGTCTTCCATACATCCTCCACCAGCTTCGCATTCGTTGTCTGATCCGACCACTGCGGAAAACACACCATTGGAACCCCCATAGCCAAACTCTCCGACGTCGAATTCCACCCGCAATGCGTCACGAAACAACCCGTCGACGGGTGGGCCAAAACCTCCACTTGAGAGCACCAAGGCACTATCAACCCTTCTCCTCCCACCTTACTCTCACCCTTCCAAAACCCACTCTCAGTTTCCGTATCAGTATTATCAGTATCCATATCGGTTTTCGCATCGATGGTATCGGTCTTGGTATCTATTTTGGAGCCTTTATCGTCCTGCCGGATGACCCACAAGAAGGGCCGGCTGATCTCCACCAACCCTTTGTAGATCTCCTCCATCTGCCGTTTCGGTAACGTCGATAAGCTCCCAAACGATACGTAAACCACGGAACGTTTCGGCTTCGATCCGAGCCATTCCACGTAGTCTTTCCCCATGTTGACTAAATCTCCTCCGTACGTGGTGTCGGACTCGTCCGTTGTATCTAAGAAAGCTGAGGGAACCAACGGTCCGATTCCAATCAGTTTCAACGAATCAACGGCTGTGAGCGCATCTGGTTCCAATGCATCGAACGTGTTGACGAGAACTCGGGTTTCGGGTTGGGCCTTCCTGTCCAACGACCCGATGAGTTCACCCAAAAGAGGAAGAACGAATGGATACGGGTTTGAAGGGCGGAAAAAGGAGGGTAGGTCCTTCGGGGCGAGCAGTGGCAGACCCGGTAATTCTATGGTGGAAAAGGGGTCTTTGTTGAGGGTGTTGATGATGGAATCGTAGCCGTTGAAATAGTGGGAGTAGATGGCAAAGAGGGATGCAGGCTGGATCCAGAGGACGACGGATGGGATTCCCAAGTAACCTGCCACGTCAGCGGCCCACGGGAGGAGGAAGTTGCATATGATGCAGGTGACGTGGTGGTCATCGCGGGCGAGGGATTGGACCAAGTCGGAGAGGGTCCGTGACCCGACCTGCTTGAGCTGGGCCATGTAGTGGACCTGATCACCCTGGACGGTGAAGCCATCATCGAAGCCGTCGGAGAAGGTGGCGTACGATAGGCCGGGAAGCGAGGGGGGTTTCAGCATGCGCCGGTGGGCGGAGATGGCCGTGGCGAAGGTGACACAGGCGCCGGCGCGGACGAGGCGCTTGGCGAACTGGAGGGCCGGGTTTATGTGGCCTTGGGCTGGGAAGGTTACAAGGAGGAGGTGCACCATTGGTATGTCTGTGACTACAGCTTTTCTCCAAGGCAGAAGAGTTATGGAAATGTGAGGCTCTAGAGACCCTTTTTTTTTTTTTTGTTTTTTTTTGTTTTTTAAAGTTATATGAACTAGATAAGCTAATGTGATAGTGACGTTTGTGGTAACTGTTAAGTATGAAATTGAAAGGATTGTTCTTTTCTTCTTACTGGGTATAGAGACTTTTATTTTATAGTTACATGAATATCAACTAGAGAAGCTAATGAGGTAGTGACGTTTGTGGTAACTGTGAAGTATGAAATCCAAAGCAATGTTCTTATCTTCTTTAATAGTATGCTCTCTGCCTCACAGAAAGCCTCCTTTGAGGGAGCCACTTTATAGCAGCAGCAATAATAACAATAATAATAATAATTATTATTATTATTATTATTATTGTTCATGTTGTTGTTTACGGAACAATATGTAAATAATCTAGTTAGGATAGACAGTAACCATGCATGAATAGAAGGCCGTATATAGTTCAAGAGTCCATTGGATCTATGGCCTGTAGGAAGAACATTGAGCCTCTTAGAAGGAAGCCTTTCAAGGCATTATCTGCTGCATTATAGCTAGTTCTGCAACCTTCAAGTGTGTTAAGTATATATTTAGGACCTGTTTGTTTTATGTAACTAAATATATGGGAATTCTATGACTTTTCTTTCTAAAATTATTATAATTGAAGAAACAAATGTAAATTTTGAGAATATGGTAATCAAATTATTTTCCCTCTAATGAAATTGATTTAAGGATAGTAATTCTAATTTTAAGTTTGCTACCTTATATCCTTCAACCTTCACTTATTTAAGGATGGCCCGTTAGCTTGCTCTCATCAGTCCTCTTTATCCAATGTTCCTTTTTCCTTCACAGGAGGATCGTGATTAAGCCTTTTGAGGATGTGATAGGAATCTGTTATACATATAAATCATATAGCTAGAATCAACAATTTTGCTAGAGTAGATGAGTATATCCAATGATCGTAACTAGATGTGTATGGATGTTTTAAAAAAGTTACTAATTTCTCAAAATCCATAAGAAATTAAGATATAAAACTAAATATTTTGAAGCTCAATTTGAGAGGTGGGGGTATTTTTTGGATATCTTTCAAAAATAACTTAAAATTAATAAAGATTTAAAATGATAAATTTGAAGGTGTTGAGGCTTATTAATTAGTTCAATGAACAAACTCAAAGGATTACAGTTACAGAGTTAAAAGGAAAGAAACATCCAAAATTGTTTGATGAGATTTGAACCTGTGACCAGTTGTGACACCAAATGCGATCATTGTGTGAAGACTTGTATTAAATTTTTTTTTATAAATGTTAACTAAAGTTAAACGACTCTGATAATAATATTCGAATTTCGGTCATGAAATAAAAAAAAATAAGTTTAAGGAAAACTAATATGCCAAAGTCCCAAGAATAATTGAGCTTTTCATATATATAGAGAAGATGAGTGGAGGATGTCTTGTCAATAATGGAGTGGGCTGGGCCCGATTGTTAAGAATACAAACACCCACAAAATAAATGTCCTTTTCTTTTCTGAGATTTTGCTTAACTTCATTTTAAATAAATGTACTTGCGCACATTTGTATTGGTCCAGATAAATGTTTTGTGTCTTTGCCTTTTACTAGTGCTTCTTGAGGTTGGGTCTTTGTCCGTCTGGTGCATTTTGGTCCTATTTGTTTGTTTGTTTGTTATATGCGATGGGATGGACAGATGCCTGAGTTGCACCCACTTTCCAACATCTATGGACGTACTGAAATATTAGCCTTACAAATCTAAAAGCATTATCCATCTCGCGTGTAATTGGGGATGGCAATGATCATCAGGCTATCAAAATAATTTGAAGTCTTTGGACTAATACAAGCTTGTAGAAAACCTTCTCAGGAATTTAGGATCCAAATCTAGATCCATGTATTAGGATTTGAAAGTTTTTGGATCAGGATCCTTGTCTGATCTGACCCAAAGATTGAGACTTCGAGCTAAATATTGCTATATATTTGAAGCATAAATTTACGAGTCTACAGAACTTGAATCATTTTCCTACGTGAGAAGATGTTTATTTAGATTCTGAGACCCATGCACCCAGCACATTCATGTGAGCCCTATTTTTTTTGTCTTTGAACAAATGTGAGGGTTGTAGTTGATCATGTTCGATGGATCCAAATCCATTCATTTATTATTTTATCAGCATACATTCAAAACCAAACCAAGAACTGGAGAAATTAAAGCAACATTCAAGACAGGGAACCACCTCCCATCTCCTCCACAAAAGCTTTGATATTCCTATCAGAGGAACCACCTTCTCCCAAAGCCTCTCTTGCTAAATCCCTCCACTTCTCCGCGTTCTTCTTTATCTCTTCACCTCCCATCACCACCTCCAAGCACCTCTTCAGCTCCCCACTTTCCATGATCCCATTTTCATTCCCCCTCACCCTCACACCCGTCTTCCAAACATCCTCCACCAGCTTCCCAGTCGTCGTCTGATCCGTCCACTGTGGAAAACACACCATCGGAACCCCCATCGCCAAACTCTCCGACGTCGAATTCCACCCGCAATGCGTCACAAAACACCCTGTCGCCCGGTGGGCTAAAACCTCCAACTGAGAACACCATGGAACCACCAAACCTTGCTCAGTCCCCCCAACCCGACTCCGAATTTCAGCTTCGGGTCCATTATCGGATCCACTGCCGGGTACCCTGATGACCCACAAGAACGGCCTCCTGCTTTCTACCAACCCGTTTAAAATCTCATCCATCTGTCGCTTGGTCGGGACTATCATCGAACCGAACGAAACATAAACCACCGAAGAAGCCGGCTTCGAGTCGAGCCATTTTATGTAGTCGCTCGATCTCGTGGACATGCCCCACTTGCCATTCCCATCAAAGAAATCAGATGGAATCAACGGTCCGATGGTGATGGGTTTCACTCCGTCAACGGATGCAAGCACATCACCCTCCAATGCATCGAAGCTGTTTACAAGCAATCTGGGATTTTCTTTGAACTCTTTCATCTGTAATTGGAAGGATGAAAGCATGTTCATGTGATTGTCTTCTGGAGAAGAAACAGAAGAGGTGATGTATTCGGGTAGCTCCTGATAGGCCAACGGTGGCAGTCCTGGTAATTCCAAGAGAAAGTCCGGGTCTTGACCCAATCTCTTGATGAGATGATCGTATCCGTTGAAGTAATGGTAGTACACGGCCAGGGCCGTGGCTGGCTGGATCCAAACAGCAACGGATGGGATCTTCAGGTCGCGGGCCAGGTCAGCGACCCAAGTCAGGAGCATTCCGTAGATGATGCACGTGACGGGTCGGCCTTCTTCTTTGAGAGTGCGGACCAGGTCGGGCAACTTCTGTGCTCCGGATTGGGTAAACTGCCCCAGGAAGGATTTGAGGTCGTCGTCATCGATGATCTTGGCCGTTGAAGAGTTGGTGTCGCGATCGAGATTGTAGGTGAAGCCTTCATCGTAGCCGTCGGAGAAGGAGGCGTAGGATAAGCCTTCAGGTGGGTCAGGGGATTGTGATAGGATGCGCCGGTGTACGGAGAGAGAGGTGACGTAGGTGACTCGCGAGCCAGCTCGGGCGAGTCGTCTGGCGAGTTCGTGAGTCGGGTGGATGCTTCCATATGCAGGGAATGAAAAGATGAGGAAGTGAGCCATTGCGTACGTTCTGGTTCTGGTTTTGGTTCTGGTTTGCAAGAAGAAGAAGAAGAAGAATTGAATAAGAAGAAGAAAAAGGTGCTTGTCACGAGTGCATGCATAAAACGTTGGCATGTCATGGCATATAAACAAAAAATGCTATAAGATCCGGGCCGATACCAGATCTTATGTTTTAGGGTAATTCGGAACCGTATTCATTCTACCAATTGGGGTCCTGATACGAGTTCTAGAGACAGAGCCCTTAAGTGCATGCAGGTTATTAATCCAGGATATCAACAGAGAATCAAGCGCTGCTGTGGAGTTTCAATCCTATTGAGATATGTGGCATGGACTTAAGTGTTTTTGAAGATAGTTTTTAAGAAGTGAGAGGTTGTGAGTACTTAGTAAACGAAAGGGAATACATCTAAAATTTAGAAGGGAAGCCTTAATCTAGATAGGATCAGAGGGTCCATTTGTTTGCACTGAATTGGATAAAGTCAATACGCAATTAAAGAGGTGATGAGTGAATATGAGGGTAGAGTTGTTGAATAATAAACCCTTTCTCCAGTTTTCATGACTTTGGATTTTTTTAGTATGTTTTTAAGTCTCCCAATCTCAATTGCATATTCTGTTATTATTACTTTAGAATCGCATTGGATTTTGTTATTATTATCTTGGAATAGATCTGGATTTCTACTACTCCCTCTGGATTTCTTTTCTTTGTTACTAGATTTCACTTATTTCATATCTAGCTCATTTGATATCTACGTATCATCGATTGCGGAAAACCATAGTTTTTCCTTTTTTGGAAGAAGCAAAAAGACAAAGTTGAAACCACTTTAGAACAACACGGGCGGGGCAGCCTTTTCCCATCGAAGGGAAACAATGAGAAGTGTAGAAGCAAAAACACAGAGAGTCTTTTTGGCCTGTAGTTTTAAGCAGGACCCATATGATATATCAAGTTTGTCTTTGAAGTATGAGTCAGGAGATCCAGACTCTCGAAATCTAGATTTTTTTTTACATCAACCAGTTCGGTTTAGAATTGGACTATGATAATGTGATCACAGTAACTAAGATCTTCGGTTAAATGTTTTTAGATTCTATGGTATTAAAGGTGATTGTTGGCAGAATGCTGATAAAGGCCAAAATTAGATGGCTATGATCACCTGGTTGAAAATCGTTCCACATTGATAATGGTCCACATCACTGCATTGGTTTGCCTATACAATGTGAAACGTTTCTTCTAAAAAAAAAAAGGCAATTCATTTAAGAACTTTAGTAAATTCTTATTTATTGATCTTGTAGAGCGTCCTTATTGAGAATGGTGCAGATCACCTCATTGGTTTGTCTATATAATGTAAGACTTTTCTTTAAAAAACTAGAAATTCATTAAATGATTAATTTAGTAACTTCTAATTGATAATTAGTTTGGATATTAATTTAAAATAAGTATATATATTTTTAATGAATTAACCTGTGCATTGCGCGGGATTTAATGCTAGTACATTGCTTAAACTTATCTTCATATAATCTGAGCATCTTGTCGGAGCAAGTTAGTTTCATCAGAGGAACAGGGATCTGAAATGTTAAACCTGTCCAAACTCCTTTTGTTCTCAACCTAACACTATTAATGACATCCAACCTATCTTTGTCCAAACCATTCCCCCAAAAAAAAAAAAAAGAAAAAACTACTAGCTCTAACGTAGGTCCCAGATTTCCAGACGCCAACAACAGTGAAAGAAACCACCCAAACAAATCAAATAATAGAGAGAATCTTGCAGTCTACTTGATTATCTCTCATATCTTTGACTGCAAGATCTTCTCTAGAAAATGAAAAGATGAAGAACACAACACATCTCTTTTGATACAGAATCCCTATAAAATCACTACTACAACACCATTCTTCCAAACACACTACTTCACTCACTCCCGACTCATCAGAATTTAAAAGCCAAAGGACCCAACAACAACATAGTCCAAACATTCCAAACCCATATGACACATATCCTTGTCATAAGCTTTCCTTTACATGGCCACATCAACCCTACCTTCGAGTTCGCCCGGCGCCTCGCACGTGCCGGCGCACGCGTCACCTTCCTCAGCTCCGTCGCCGCATACCGGCGCATTATAGAATCCCCGCCCCTAGATGGCTTATCATGCGCCTCCTTCTCCGACGGCTACGATGACGGCTTCAACTTCCCCATCAACAGTGACTCCACAAAGATCACGTCGAAGAGAGGAGACAACACTCCGCTCACGCTGCGCAGTTTCGCCAGGCCGGCGCATGGAAGGTGAAGGAGCTCATGCGCACGTTTCGGGACGAAGGGAGCCGTGTCACCTGCGTCGTGTACAGCATCCTCATGACGTGGGCAGCTGACGTGGCACCCGAGCTGCAGATCCCGTCCGTTGCTTTGTGGATCCAACCAGCAGCAGTCCTGGCCGTCTATTACCACTACTTCCACGGCTGTGATCATCTCATCAACAAAGTCGAGATTGATCCTGAATTTCTAGTGGAATTACCAAAACTGCCACCACTGGCCTCCAAAGACCTCCCTTCGATGCTCCTCCCGTCGGATCCTCATTCGGATATCCGTGGAGCATTCCGGGTACAGTTTGAAACCTTAGATAAAGAGCTGAGAGAGGGCAGACCCAAGCCTCGACTGCTCGTGAATACGTTTGACTCATTGGAGCGAGATGCGATTGGGTCCGTTGATGAGCTGGACTTGATCTGCATCGGACCGTTGATTTCGTCCACGCCAAATAAGACATCATCTGGATCCGACTACATGGAATGGCTTGACTCTAGGCTCGTTTCTTCAGTGGTTTATGTTTCCTTTGGAAGTGTTATATCACCATGTAAAAGACAGATGGAAGAGATCTTAAACGGGTTGTTAGAGGCCCGACGCCCATTCTTGTGGGTCATCAAAGGATCCGATACTGGATCCGATGCAGGAGAGATTAAGAATCGGGTGGATGGGTGTGGAGAAGGGCTGGTGGTGCCTTGGTGTTCTCAGGTGGAGGTTCTGGCACATCCGTCGACGGGGTGTTTCGTGACGCATTGCGGGTGGAATTCAACGTCGGAGAGTTTGGCTAAGGGGGTTCCGATGGTGTGTTTTCCGCAGTGGACGGATCAGACGACGAATGCAAAGCTGGTAGAGGATGTGTGGAAGGCAGGAGTGAGAGTGAAAGTGAATGAAGAAGGGGTGTTGGAAGGTGGTGAGCTGAAGAGATGCTTGGAAGAAGTGATGGGTGGGGAGGAGATAAGGAAGAGTGCAAGGAAATGGAGGGATTTAGCAGGAGAGGCTGTAAGAGAAGGCGGGTCTTCAGATCGTAATATAAGAGCATTTGTGGAGGAGATGTGAGGAGGTTGCTCCGTTTTGATTTGATCTGTTTGCATATTCATCAAGTCTGTCTCGTCTCATGTATATCCTGGACTGGATTGGATTTCGTTGCTCATAAAAAAAATGTGAAAAGCCCTGACGATTGGATGAGTAGAAGTTAATTTTCTTTCGTATTCACTATGTAATGTAAGAGGAAGAAAAGATTATTTTTTAATATGAAGTACAAAGTCATTTTTGTGTCTTCATGTGCTTTGTTAAAATTGAAATAAAATTAGCATTCGACGTTCGCTTTTCAATTTTCATCGAAACACCTTTGGTCTCTCATTTTTGAGAGTTTGCCTTTAAAACTAAAATCACTCTTAGGTTATAACTAGAATCGAAATTGAGGTCGAGTTTTATGAGAAACCGTATTTATCCAAAAATCCTGTAATCTACCATCTGAGTAGATTGGATAGAATATTTTGAGATCAATGTGTAGACGTGTTGGACTCTTTATTTAGATGATTAAAATCGAATATTTCTCTTGAAATCCTAAGTTTCTCCTTCAATTAAAATTGAAATTGAAACTGATCTCCAATTTTTCAATCAATTATGAAATTGGATTTCAATTCTAAAATTAATTCCGATCTCTATAATATATAATAATAAAACCGCCTATTTTTTTTAGACAATAGATCAACCCCACATTTTTTTAGACAAACTCAACCCCACATAGTAAACAAAAAAGAGATCAACCCCACATGATTTGTGGATTGGGATAGATACTAAACATTGACGATCTATTAAACTAAATTCCTTTTTAAGTTTCCCAAGGGTCTCGTATTTGAAATTTAACAAGGACGTATGCTTACTTTTTAGTGGAAATAACCTCATCTACTTTTTTCATTAGAGAATCTAATCAAATAAGGAAATTAATATTTTCTTAAAGTCAATATGAAGTGAGTCGGACCCAGAGATTTAATATGATTAGAAAACCATAATATCTTAGGAATGAGTGAGGTGTATATTTTCACTATGTGTGGGGCCTACAAACTTGTCAATATCACATGATGTTGCAAATTTTAGAAGTGAATATGAGACAATCTCATTAGTGGTTTTTTCTTTTCTTTTTTTTTTTTATTTTTTTTTTTTTTTGCTCCTCTTGGTACCCTAACCAAGGGTACTAGGACCTAAGAGAGAGTCCACACATGTGGAAAGAGATCGACGCACGTGGGAAAGAAAGCCCGCACACTTTGTAAGAGGTAGCCCAAATAAGTGGGAATAAGAGCGCACACACACGTGAGAAGAGCAACATACCAGAGACTGAGAGACCTTAGGTGGATGAGTGATTTTTATATACCCCTAAGGTTTGCAAGATTTGTAAATAGGCATGTTTTGCTTTTTATTTTAATATCTTTCATATCTGCAAAACACATATTCCTAATGGGATTGGGTAACCACCATTGGATTTGTGTTGGTTTTTTTTTTTTTTTTTTCCTAAAAAATAACAGGTTTGCCCTTACATACAGTAAATAAAAATGAGTATAGTGTTATTTATAAAAATAATATTATTTTATTCTAAGTTCTCTTTTTCTATAACTCTCTAATGCACATGAAGCCTAATTATGTATTTTAAAACTTTCATCAATCTAACGATGGGCCATGCCAATGATAAATTATAACAATTAAAAGTACAAGTGTTGATTGTCATTATGACCAATCTAGATATAAAGAAATGACCTTTGTATTGACAAAAATAGATTTACATGGGGGGTTATTCTCTCTCAATAAATGTAATTGTTAATGTTACAATTGCTTTAGAAAAAATAAGTTCAAGCTTTTGAAATTATTAATGAAAGGATAAAGAGGGGCAAAAGTGTCACTTCACTCTAAAAACTTATGAAGATTAGAAGGCTACTGATTTTGGAGACACAAACGACATTTAAATGAAAAAAGCGGGAGTACATTTATAAATACTAAAACCATAGGGGTCTAATTACAAATCCTAACAACCCTAGGGGATTATATGCAAAATATTGATAATATTGATAATCCTTAAATTCTCTCTTCAAAATATTGATAATATTTGCAACATTTGGATCATATTGTGAGAAAAGAAACCTTGGCATTGTAAGAGCTCACCTTTAAACAAAAAAAGAATTAAACCACTCAAAATAACTCCTCTCTTCTTATATGGGTTTTGGCCAATTTTCATTCAAATCGGAGGTGTACTATCAAATTGATATTGACACTAAGAAGTTTAGTTTAAATTAAAATAACACTTTGGAAAACAGAAACTCAATGATATCCTTAAAATAGGAACCTCTAATCATATAGACTTTAGATTAGAGTTCTTCCGGTATCTCTTAATGAGATATTTACAAAACTAGAAACTCCTGATCATATAGAGAGAAAAAAATTCTTCCAAAATCAACTACTCAATAAAGAGTCCAGCTCAGGACATTCATTCCATTAGCCGATTTGCACTTGATTAGGTGGACCCAGAGAAAGATGAAATCGGAGCAAAGACTCTCCTTCTAAGTTCTAAGAGGTTTCTATTTTCAAGATTGCCAAAAAAAAATTTAATACAATTTGTGTTAGTGAGCTATGTATATATAATTCTTCTTTTTCTATTGAAACAGTTGCAGACCTTTCTACATACTTTCTCCTCTGACTGATCATCCATCCAACCAGTAAAATTGAATGGAGAAAAAGAAGGGAAGAAGAATAAGAACAACAACAACAACAACAATAGAAGATCTTAGCGACGATCTGACAGTGCAGATTCTGGGTTTCCTGCCAATAAGCTCCATCATCCGATGCTTCGGTGTCTGTAAACGGTGGCGATCTCTGCTCACTAGCAACCCATTCTTTCTGACTGACACTATCAATGTTGCGGAAACCTATTATGGTCATGAAAAATACATGGTCCTAGAAAGAGGTGGAATGCCGCAGACTTCAAAGCTTGACTTCTCTTTCCATTTTCCAAGCAAAAACAAATACAAAAAGCGGATCCTGACATGCTGCAATGGATTGCTCTTCTCCGCTTATTTCATTGGAAGAAGGGATCATTTGACTCAGTGCTTTATCTCTAATCCATGGACCAAAGAGTGTTTTCGTCTTCCAAACAATACCCCTGGACTAAGCAGATTTAGTCACTGTGGACTCGCCTTCGAAAACAATTCGGGTGACAACAACAACAACAATATTGTAGCCTCGTACAAGGTTGTGATTCCCTATAGTTTGGTCCTTTACCATAATTTCTTCGATATCTACTCATCTGATAAAAAGAGGTGGCAAAGACTTACGAAGAAGTCCAAGGTCTTACCCCATTGCTCTTGCCGATTAGACCACATTGGGGTTTATTGCAACCGAGTCTTGTATTGGAAGTGCAATATGAAGCCCCGTGGGAGGAAGCAGCATGCACTCATGCTTAATGTGGAAACAGAAACCCCCGGGTACCTGTATCTGCCGAGTGACAATGCAGATGATGAGAGGATTCAGCCAGGGTTAGAATGGGTGTACCTATTTGGCTGCAAGTTAACAGAGTGTGATGGGCAGCTGCGCTACATTCGAATATTTCATGCTCACGGCCGACTGACTGTATGGAAGATGTCGACGAGGCAGAGCGGCAAATGGTTGAAATTACATAATGTAGACTTTAAAGGAGCAATGGAGAGCAGTCTGGGCCTTTTTCCATTGCATAGACAAGGGATAAAACTCCACGCAATCACGCCTATAGGCATGAGTCTTGAAGGAGATGATAAAGTCCTCTTAAATTATGCTAACAGGAGGATTGTATCATATGATTTGAAGAAGGGTGTGCTCCAATTGATTCTCGAAAAAGAGCCACAAGACCGCATGTATATGTGGCAGTTCTTCCGATACATTCCAACTACCAAGTTCATCTCTGAGAGGTAAAGTTATTTTCTTTTTTTTTTTGGTAGAAAGAAGCAAAGCTATTATTATATTATGTTAGATGCACGAACATGTTTGGCTATTATAATTTTTGTTTTTCTAGAATCTTCTTTTTTTTTAGTTTTAGTTTCCTTAAGAGACTTTTGGTTGGGTTGGTAAAATGCCTTTCAACCCTCTTTTTTTTATTTTAATTTTTCATAGCCCAGAAGTGGAAATAAGATTTTTTTAAGGTTATCATCACTTTAAGGGCATGTTTGTGTAGCCAGTTTTCCGTAGAAAAGTGAAAATTGTAGAAATTAAATTCCATGCTGCAATAAGATTTATGTTTGGTGCAGCTACTTCTCCTTGCAAAAAAGCATAAAAATTGGTTAAATTTTCTGAAATTCCTCAAAAAATAAATTCTTATGAGGGGTGATCAGAAATTTCTTTTTCCGTGAAAGAGGAAGTTTTTTTATGAAATTGACTTTTCATGATGTAAAAGTATACATTTTTCAAGTTAGTAAAATTAATGTAAAGCCTTTCCTTTCTCCACTAAGAGATAAATAAAAAAAAGAAAAAAAAAACTCACTTTTTACACAAAAATTAAAAAAGATTATCTACCAATCTACTAAAAATAAAATACCATCATAACCCCCTTATATTTATTCTCTCCTAATTTTATACTTTATATTACTTTTATTTTAATAATAAATTTTCAAAGGGCACCAAAAGGGTGTGATGGATGTATAAGTTGGAAAACTATTTTTGCCATGTGGTAAGGGAGGAGTGAACTTGATCCAGAGAAGATACTTCTTGGGTTTTGCGAGAAGAAACTCAGTTCAGTGACTGGAGCGGCGGTGGAATACAATCAGCTTTCCCTCATTTTTTTTTTTTTTTTTTCTTTCTATTTCTTTCCCTCCCTCTTCACTATAATAACCCTTTCTCCCTGCCCCCATTATGAAGTTGAAAATCCCTTATTGCTCACATTCATTTTTATCGTTTGCGATTTTTTTGTAGAAAATACATTTGGTGCCTGACCAAGAAGAAATATATGCGTAAAGGAATGCTACTCTTATCTTTTCTATATTTTTCTGAAACTTGCTTTCGCAAATATTAAACTAGAGAAAAGAAATAATTCGGAAAAACTGCATGAAACTATTTGTGTCGATTGCAATTGGGTTATTTCATTTTAGTTTTTGTTCATATTCAATATTTTTTATGTTATTGTTGATTCTAAATCAGATGCTTAACTAGTTTTGAATTACACACTACGTAATAATTGAAAAGAGAGATCATGCAAAACCAATAATTTGGTATATGGATTTGAACTTGTTCAGGTTTTAGATTATCTTTCATGGTCAAGCCATTTACAACCACAAGAAATACACCCACCAGTGCAAGTTGAATGCAGGGAAATTCATAAACGGGAAAAGAATTGAATGGGCATAAACAAAACCAACGACCGGAAGAAGAAAGTTGGTTCCTATAATTTGTCATTGCATAAACTACCTAGGACAGTTGGGAGTAAAAATGGGAGAACATTGGTCGGAGAATCTTGGATCCTAACAGTAACATTGAGGGTCCCAAAAAAAGTGGTAGACTGGAAAGGGTTCTTGCATTGCATGGATTAGATGCATATGACTATACTTTTTCTTTTATAATTTAAATTACAAATTGGCATTCTCCATGTATAGTCTATTTAGAACTCACATTGACGGACAAAATTTAGACAAATTTAGGATACCATTTAAGGCTAGGTTAGATGATTGGCCACAAGTTTTTGCTGCAATCGTCGATTGGAAACAACAGAGCCTAGGAGAAAATGGCATAATGATGGGTTGAACCGAGTTATATATTCACTGATACATGCCTATATACAACATGTTCATGCACTAGGCTATCATCCCCATGGGCCTGTTGCAGTGGCGGGCCTAGGATTTTCATTTAAGTGGAGCTAAAATTTTGATAGACTTAACATTAAAAAAAAAACTTTTGCTAGACTTTATCAGACTTTTTTTCATTACCAAATAGCACCTATATGTTTTTCTTTAGAAAATGTCCAACTCGTGAAACTCAACCAGATGCATGAAGTTATTGAAGAATGGGCAATGAAGAGGTTAGGATGTTAATTAGAAGCACCCAAAAGCTTTAGATGGATAAAAAAAATAATTCTATTTTAGATTTTAGATACTCAAACTCACATTATCATGTTTCACTAAATTTATATGTCAAAATCAATGCCCAATGGACGTTGTTGCAAATTCGAAGTGAGTGGGTGTGTGAGAAAAACTAAATATAAGAACATTTTGAGGACACCCATCCTTTCCATTTCTTTCGCTTTCTCAAAGCCTCCAACCTTTGGATAATGGGAACGAGATTCAGTCTTTGAATCACAGCAGGGGTAAGAAGACAGGATAACAGAAATGAATTTAGTCATCTTTAGATTTTTATAGATACGCTCAGATTTGGTGGTTTAGGGTTTAGGGTTTGGATTAGGATTTAGGGATTCGGGGTTTGGAAATAGAAATTGGAGATTAAGCATTCAAATTTAGATATATAAAGTGATTATGAAGAATTATTCTATATATGTGTTGACAGATGAAGATGCAGTAGTCTACACAGTACATAGGGATTGGCAACGAGGAGCTCAATTTACAACCGGCACACTAATGTTTCGAAAGAAGAGGAAGTGATGTGTTGCCGTAACGTTTTCTTTTCTTCTTTTTTTACCAACTAAGTTTTATATATGTGGAGCTATCTTTAAATATATGTGGAACGATAAGCTTGACATATGGGGCATGCTCCAAGAGCCCATTCAACTCTGTGAGGATTTCAATTCCGACCTGAGGCGATTGCACCAAATCATGCCCTAAATCAATCCAATGGCCCTGCCCAAGGTCCCAACTTTGAGGTAATTTGTTTAAGAAAAGAAAAAAAAAAATTATGACCTGGGGCGACCGCCCCAGGTCACAACCACATGGGTCCGTCCCTGGCCTGTTGGCTGCATTCGGCCCACAAAATTGGCGTGATATACAAGTAAATGGCTGGGCTAGACAAGCTTCAGGCCAGACCTCCATCGCCCATGAAACACCCATATCAAGACATTCAGCTTTCATGACACTGCAACTAAAGTTATCACACATGAATTTACAACAAAGTCCAAGTCCTCTGCCAGTCAGACCCTGTAGCTAAGTATTCAGTCCAAGTTATGACCCATGAGCAAGGCAGGAGTCAGGAAATGGTGAGGCATTAGGCTGAATTTGCAAATGAGCCCAACTCCCAACTCTCTTGCTTTTAGGCTGGATCTGGCCAGAAGTTTAGGACAATTTGTAAGTAGATGGGTTCAAGGCCTATGTATCACTGGAACCACTTGGCATACAAGCAAGATGTGGCTTGATCAATAGTCAAAGATCGGATCTGAACAGTTCAACAAATGTCTAGCTTGGGTCAGAAGACACTATGGGCCACCTAGATAACTGTTTGATCTGTTGATAGACGATTGAATTTTGATAATGGATATGAAATCTCCTCTAGATATTATCTAATTTCATGCCACTTTTGAATCTCTTATTTGGTTAGAGATAGAAAGGAATGTTTTCTCTTGAACAAGCCCCACCTTTTGGAGCTATAGTCGTTATCCAATTCAGTGGACATTGGCTTCTGTAATAGGACCAAACAGAATCTAAATGAATTTCCCAGAACACAAGTTAAAGATAATGGTCATTGATAGAGGGCACACCTGGATCTACCCTCAATCTTCTTAGGTGAAAATCTCTCTGATCTCAAAAGGGTGGGAGGCACACACATCCTCAAGGAACCAAAGAATTCTGAAAATTCCAGCTGTAGAAGTAGACTATGCTGCAACTGAAGAGAATCTCTCTTATATTCCTAGAACCTTGAACCATGCAGCCCACTCGTTGGCTAAGTTTTGTTTCTTATGTAACCAAGATATAACCCGGGAAATGGCACTGATGTACTTAGGGGGAGGTTACTGATTTGTGGCTGGCTCTTTTGTGGGGATCTTTTTGGGTGTCTGGTAGTTTTTGTTTTGTTTGTTTTGTCTAATTCCTTTAATGGAGTACTCTTTTACCAAAAAGAAAAAAAAAAAAAACCAGAGAGCATCTCTCTTTTTGGACCTATAATATAATAGTAGTATATGCTATACAATCATTTTAAAGAAATAAATAAATAACTATCATGTAATAGTAACACGGCCACATCTTCTCTATAATAATTATCATAGTGTTGCACATTGATTGGTTGCACATGAGGCAGAATAGCAAAATAATCCACAGTCCAAATTGTGTGTGTCTCTTGTTGTAGACGGTAAATCATGAAACTGGCTTAGCAGGACCATTATCACCATCCAAACGGTTGATATCAAATGATGTCTCAGTTTATCCTCTGAAATGAAATGTTTAGCATCACTCAAATCATTTCTTTTTCTGGAGTCAACCTTCATCTGAAATGAGGCCCACAATTTGTACAGCAGATCAAGACACCACACAAATGGATACAGAATTTCTTTGCACCCTCAATCCTCAATTCTGTGAATCCCATAGTACTCATTGATAGAGGGCACAGCTGGATCTACCCAAGCTGCAAGTAATATAAATAAATTTTTTTTTTTAACTCTTTTCTATGTTCTCTTCATTTTTATCAAAAAATCAGCTACTGATTGGAAAATTCTAAATTATGTCAATGGCTATAATGTATAAAATTTAGTAACAGTCTAGCCATTTCAGCTTTCCTTTGTAGGTTCTGTTTAATGATAAAAAAAAAACTAACCCTCAAAGACTGTAATGTACAAATTTCAAAATTCTTTCAACCCCCAAAGACTATAACATAATGTTGACAGGAGGCCATTGCACAACTATACATGTACCTGTTACATAATTCTCATAAGTATGACATATCTTTCATAATTGAAATTTGACTTACATGCATTGTTAATATCAGAGGTTTCAACGTCTGCTCCCAACTATGCTAATCAAAGGCCAAAGGCTTATTGGAGTCCACAACGCCACCAAATATTTGTGCAACTGTGTGTAGAGCAAGTCCATAAGGGGAATCAACCCACTCACTGCTTTAATCGAGCTGGGTGGGACGCAATAATTGAAGGGTTCACTCAAACAACCGGGTTACATTACGATAAAAAAACAATGAAGTATCATTACGATTCTACTGAAAGGTTATGGAAGGCGTGGAAAGACCTTATAGGAAAGAGTGGCATGGGGTTTGATCCTATTCTTGGTACGATTACTGCTCCAGATGAAGCTTGGGCAGCATATATCCAGGTAAGTTGACATTCTTCTATTTGTAATAATTCTCTCCTAATTATAGGTGCAAACTTTGTAATAACTAGTGTATATTCCTTGAATACAGGCAAACCCTAGAGCTGCACAACTTCGCAATCGGCCATTAGAATTCGAAGATCAATTAGATATAATATTTGGAGGGACAACAATGATGAAGGACAATGCATGGGCACCATCATCTAGTGTCCTTCATAATAATGTGGTAAACATAACTCAGGGTTCTCAGGACCAATTTTCCATCCAAATAGGAACCCCAGAGCAGCATTTACTGAGTCTTGAAGAAACTTCAGCTTCCACTAGCATGGCCCATCATGAAGTAGATATTGGTTGACAATAATCATAGCAAATCGAACCTCGGTAAGAAACGGCCATTCCTCATCATCTCGTAAGAGTAAGAGGGTTGCCGAAGGAGATAGTGCAAAGATGACAGACTAGATTGATAGGTTGATTAAGGTCGTTGGCATTAGGCAACAACTAGGACCTCAAGAGAAAATACAAAGATCATTCTTATAACTTGTACCATCGTGGATTGCATTCTGTTGGAATAGTTAGTTTTGCTTGCAATGAATAAGCAAAACAACAAAGGAGAAAAACAAGAACAGTAGCAAATGTTGCTGAAATTGTCTACTTTTCATTGAATAATCAGATGCTTAAATAACAGAATTTCAGAGATGTAGCAAGACACGTTTTTTTTCCATGACTAACAAACTCCTAATTTTCTGCCTTTAACAGCTACATGCATTTACTAACTGAAAATGAGAAACTAACTCCTAAAGACTTGGTAAAAACAAATACGTGCTGCTTAAACTATCTTGCAGCCCTCAAACATGTTCAGCACCACTTCTTACACACGTTCTCCTCACTGCAGCCTCAATTCCACATGTGCAGCCACTTGGTAATGCCAGATCAGCATCCTTCAGTAACACTGCAGCTTCCTGAAGTTGCTCTTGCAGCTGCTGAGGCATAATTCAACACTCCTCCTTGCTTCAGTAGCTGCAGATTCCGAGCTTCTCTCTTAGAAACTCAAATCTGCTTCTTGGAAGAGCCTTTGTAAAGATGTCAGCAAGCTGATCATCAGTCTTGCAGTGTTTCAATTCTATCGCACCATCCTTCTTCACTTCTCTAAGGAAAAACAATTTAATGTTGAAATGTTTTGTTTTTCCATGGAAGACAGGATTGTTAGAGATAGCTATTGCAGCTTGATTGTCCACCATCACCGCAGTGCTTGATGCTTGCTCCAAATGCAAATCAAACAATATTTTCCTTAGCCATAAGGCTTGATTTACTGCTGCTGTAGCTGCAATAAATTCTGCTTCAGCTGTTGATTGTGCCACAACTTCTTGCTTCTTAGAACACCATGAAAATATGCCTGATCCAAAACTAAAACAGTAGCCTGAGGTGCTTTTCATATCATCTGGAGACCCTGCCCAATCACTATCAGAGTAACCCTGCAGCTTGCAACTCTGACTTGTACTGAACTTGATTCCAAAATTCAAAGTCCCCTTGACATACCTCACCACTCTTTTTGCTGCCGTAAGGTGAACTTCTGTTGCACAATTCATAAACCTTGATAGCACACTCACAGCATGCAAGATATCTGGCCTTGTTGCTGTGAGGTACATTAGACAACCAATCAGACTTCTATAGAGTGTTTCGTCCACTCTTTCAGCTCCATCATCCTTGCATAGCTTTTCCTTTTGGCACATTGGAGTGCTCATGCTCTTGCATTCCTCCATGCGGAATTTTTCCATGATCTCCTTTGCATATTTTCTCTGACAGACAAAAACCTCATCCTTTTTCTGTTTGATCTCCATTCCAAGGAAGTAAGCCATCTCTCCTAGATCAGTCATCTCAAAACTATGCATCATATCTTCCTTAAACTGCTGAATAAGTTCAACATTGCTGCCTGTAACTAGGAGATCATCAACATATAAGGAAACCACAATAAGATTGATTTGATCACCTTTGATATACAAGGTTGCTTCACTAAGGCTTTGAACAAAGCCTAAGTTCAGCAAATGATCATCAATTCTGCTGTACCAGGCTCTTGGTGCCTGCTTCAGTCCATACAAGGCTTTCTTGAGCAAGCAAACCTTGTCCTCTTGCCCTTTCATTGCAAAGCCTTCAGGTTGCTCTACATAGATCTCCTCCTCAAGGAATCCATTCAGAAATGCTGATTTTACATCAAGCTGATAGATTTTCCACCCCTTCTGTGCAGCAATGGCCAGCAGCATCCTTATTGTGTCTAGCCTTGCAACAGGAGCAAACGTGTCAGAAAAATCTATACCAAAAATTTGAGCATACCCTTTTACCACAAGCCTTGCTTTATGCTTGTTGATTGAGCCATCAACATTGAGCTTTGTCCTGTAGACCCATTTGACACCAATCACTTTTCTGTTTTTAGGCCTTTTTACAAGTTCCCAAGTCTGATTTTTTTCAATCATGGTGAGCTCCTCCTGCATTGCAGCCCTCCACTTAGGATATTCTTTTGCTTCCCAATATCCTGCAGGTTCAAAGACTGCAACATTGCACCTTTGATAAATATCAGAGAGTAATCTAGTGCCTCTTACAGGGAAATCATCAACTAACTCATCTTGACGGGGTAGAAGATCGGCACTTTGCATTGGAGAATCATCAATTAACTGATCTTGACATGGTAGAGGATCAGCACTTTGCTTCTTTTCAGCATTGTCCCAGCTCCATTTTTCATTTTCCATGAAATGCACATCTCTACTTATCAAAAGTTTCTTTGTGTGTGGTTGGAAAACTCTGTAAGCCTTAGAGATTGTGCTATATCCAACAAAGATGCCAGGATTAGCCTTCTTGTCTAGCTTGTCTCTTTTAACCTGTGGCACATAAGTAAAACACAAGCAACCAAATACTTTTAAGATTTTTCAAAGAGGGCTTGTAACTATACCAGGCCTCAAAAGGAGTCTTCCCATGCACCGCTTTGGTGGGAAGTCGGTTTAGCAAAAATACTGCAGTATTTGCAGCCTCTGCCCAATAATCCTTAGGCAATCCTTTTTCATAGAGCATGCATCTGGCCATTTCCATGATTGTTCTATTTTTTCTTTCACTCACTCCATTCTGTTGTGGAGTGTATGGAGCGGTGAGTTGATGCTCAATGCCTGCTTCTTCACAGAACAAGTTAAATTTTTCTGAAGTATACTCTGTCCCATTGTCAGACCTCAGAACTTGGATCTTGCAGCCACTTTGGTTTTCAATCCACTGCTTGAATTTCCAAAAAACTCCTGCAACTTCTGACTTAAACCTGAGAAAATAAATCCAACACATTCTGGTGAAGTCATCAATGAAAGCTATGTAATACTTACTCCCTTTAAGTGAAGGAGTTCTTTGAGGACCACCCAAATCAGTGTGGATGAGTTGCAATTTCTCATTTGCTCTCCAAGTTGAATGTGAGAAGGGTAATCTTGCTTGTTTACCAAATTGACAAGCCCTGCAATTTGACACATTAGCATCCAAATGTGGTAATCCCTGAACCAGCTGCTTTCTTTGCATGGACAATACTGCTGCATGATGAAAATGACCTAGTCTTTTGTGCCAAGTCTCTGTGTTACTTAAAGTGATAGGATAAGCTGATTTCTCCTCCTTCATTGGATCTAGTGAGAAGCTTTTGCCTTTCATTTTGATTCTGAAAACTTCTTTATTGTTGGCATCCTTTATCAGACATTGCTTGTTTTCAAAGATGACTTTAAATCCCTTCTCAAGTAACTGTCCCACACTCAGCAAGTTTTGGTCAATGTCAGGTACAAACAAAACATCAGTAATTAGTTTTGTACCTGTGCAACTTTCAATAGCGACAGTTCCTACTCCTTTGACAGTAATGAGCTCACCATTTCCAATTTTGACTTTTGATACCTCTGATGTATCCAGCTCCCTGAAAATCTCCTAATCATAGGTCATGTGATTTGTACAGCCACTATCAACAAGCCAGCATTCACTTGAGCTGCTGCTGGCAAAACAGGTTGCTACAAACAGCTGCTCTTCCTCCTCCTGCTGGTCTGCAACTTGAGCATCATTCCTTTGCTGAAAATTGCTTTTGCAGATTCTCTCATGATGCCCCAACTTATTGCATTTAGCACACTGGACATCAGGTCTTCTCCAGCACTTGGAAGGAGGATGACCTTTTTTGCCGCAATGTTTGCAGGGGGGGAAATTTTTGTTGTGTCCTCCATTATTACTGGTGTTAGCAGCTGCTTCTGGTGTACCAATGTTTTTCTCTCCTTGGTTGATCTGCAATTTAGCTTGCAATGCTCCCTCCACAGAACCTTCACTCCTCATTAATCTTCTTTGTTCCTGGGCCTGCAAAGCATTTAGAAGTTCTGCCAAGCTGATTTTTGACAGATCTTTAGCATTTTCCAAGGAAGTAATAGTGGCCTCAAATCTTTCAGGGATTGTAATTAGTATTTTCTGAACTATTCTTGAATCAGAAAACTCGGAACCAAGCAATCTTACCTTGTTGACAATGCTTAGAAGTTTATCAGCATACTCTCTGATTGTTTCTGACTCCTTCATTTTTTGCATCTCAAATTCTCTGACTAAGTTCAGCACTTGCATTCCCTTGATCCTCTCATCTCCTTCATATTCATTCTTGAGAAAATTCCAGATTTCAAATGCTGATTTCATGGTCATAATTCTGGTGAAAATTTCTGGTGAGACAGCAGCAAACAAAGAAGCTCTTGCCTTTGACTTTCTTCCTTTCCTTTCCTTGTGATTTCTGATCTGAGCCATGGTTGGATTGTCTGTTAATGGAAGAACTTCATAGTCTTCCTCAACAGCTTCCCAGAGATCATTTGCCTCTAGGTGTGCCTCCATTCTGGCTGCCCAGACATGATAATTGTCACCATTGAACACAGGTGGCGCTGGTGCTGTGAATGGTGTTTCAGAATCCATTTGTTTAATGGATTGGAGCATGATGTTTAGTCTTTTTGGTGGGGTTCACTCAGTTCTCTTCACAAGTCCCTTTAAGAAGAGGGCTCTGATACCAATTTGTTGGAATAGTTAGTTTTGATTGCAATGAATAAGCAAAACAACAAAGGAGAAAAACAAGAACAGTAGCAAATGTTGCTGAAATTGTCTACTTTTCATTGAATAATCAGATGCTTAAATAACAGAATTTCAGAGATGTAGCAAGACACGTTTTTTTCCATGACTAACAAACTCCTAATTTTCTGCCTTTAACAGCTACATGCATTTACTAACTGAAAATGAGAAACTAACTCCTAAAGACTTGGTAAAAACAAATACGTGCTGCTTAAACTATCTTGCAGTCCTCAAACATGTTCAGCACCACTTCTTACACACGTTCTCCTCCCTGCAGCCTCAATTCCACATGTGCAGCCACTTGGTAATGCCAGATCAGCATCCTTCAGTAACACTGCAGCTTCCTGAAGTTGCTCTTGCAGCTGCTGAGGCATAATTCAACACATTCAATCCATAAATGCTTTGGATTTGTTGGACAGTGCAAGCAATTTATTTTTTAAACTTTGGAGTGCATGATATATGTTTAGGTCGATGATAGAGAGATATTGAACATTTACTAGTTTTTATGTGATATGATATTTGGTAAAGCAAATGGCTAACGATTCTTACGTTTGTTTCCTGTGCGTGATTGTTATAGTGTTTATTTTATACAATGTTCTTTGACAATGTGGGGAATGAGGGATGTTGTTACTGATGCATATTATTTAGAGCACGTACTTAGAATGATGGAGTTCGTGCTATTACTGCAAGAAAGATGATTTTTAGCGGCGGACGAAAAGGCCTTCAGAGGTGCCGGAGGTCATTTTTTGAAGAGAAAAATTTTTTCGGCAGCAAAAGTGTCATTTATGCCTTATTCTATGCCACCTACGAGATTCCCATAGAAATAGGGGCGGAAAAAAAAAATTTCTTCCGGCAATTATGACCTTTAGCAGCATAAAAAAATACCGCCGCTAAAACTCGGCCCAACAGCAAATGAAAATCATTTTTTTGTAGTGTTTAAATAAGATTATTTATTCAGAGTTTATATGATTATTATTATTGGTAAAGTATTTGTCTATATTATTGGCTGTATTGGAGTTCATGTGTATCAAGTTAAGAATTTTAGAATTTTGTGAAAAGCATCTATTTGAGAAAAGGGAATTTTCAAAGTCAAATGGGGAATTTTCAAATAAGGTTTTAAGTTTTTGCCTTATTTCAAAAAAGGACATAAGTTTCAAAATTTAATAGTCCATAAGTTTTTCAGTAAATTTTCAAGTAAGGGCATCTTGTAATTTAATGGTATTTTTTATGGCCTTTTCCCTTAGTTATTTTAAAATACCTAAATTACCATTCATTAAAAACCATGACATGATTCCATCAACCACCACATTTAGCCGATCTCTATGGAAATACAAGTTTTTCTCGATTACTGTGAGGCTACCAGTGAAAAAAGGAAAAGAATATCGAGGAAATGAATGAGGCTTTTATTCCAATGAATAGCAACTTTCCAACTTTAAATGGAGCCTTTAAAAAATTACCATTACTTCCTATAAAGGTTTTTATTTCAATGAATGGAAAATTACCGGAAAAAAGAATATCGAGGATTTTTTGCCTTTAAAAAAATCAAGTACAAATAAACTTAATGCAATACAATTACTTAAATTTGAAATATGTTGAAGCATTTCAACATAACTGATATAAGTCGGTATTTGCACTCCACCACTGAACCACTTTGATGAAGAATTCAGAATTTACATTTCATTATAAGCTTCTTTTTTTTTTATCACCATAATGTAAGATGCCTTAATTTAATCTTTAATCGGTGCCACCTCTCAATTTCTCTCACACATCATTCATAGTTACATTCTCTTCTTAAATATGTTGGGTTTTTTTTTTTTTTTTTTTAAATAAAAGGTTAGAGGATTCTAAGATGGCTCAAAACTTTAATATTAAGATTTTAATTTCTCAAAAAATTATTTTGTAAAGACGGCTAAAACCAAGTGGATTTGAGTTTGGGGCACTAGCACATCTATGATTTTATGTTAGACCATTTTATTTTTCTACGAGGAACTTGCATAGTATGCACATCTAAACGAACTCCTTTTTTAAAAAGCCATTGAAGTTTCTTTTTTAAGGTTATTTTGAAAAAAGTATGTTTTGACTTTTACCAATAAAAAAACAGAGAGAACGTTTTACTTTAGACAAGTCAAACCAAATGCAATTATATGTTTTGATGGTAGAGGCTCCTTCTTGCAATTTGAAAGTGTCCGCTTTAAGTCTTGGTAGAGGTTTCAGGTAACGACTTGGTAGTGTACAGGCTTTTGGGTGCAAAGAAGTGGTGTCCATTCTAAAACATTAAGTGGTGGTCGGGGATTTGAAAGTTACCAGAAACCCACAAAGTATGGCTGTAGTGGTGGATCTCCCTCGTTAGAGATCAACCCCTAGCGGGGATTAACTTAAAAAAAAAAAGAGTCGAACCAAATGCACCCTTAGTCTTCTTGATGCAACAAGTACCTTATTAGAAGATGGGCTTCAGTTTGTCATTCTAAACTCTGAGAAAGAACCTTAACTGTTTTTATTGTCGATGTTAACTTCACAGGCCCCCTTTTTGGTTGGCTTCTTAAAAATATCAACTTGATTAAAATTTAAACAAGTCTGGACTTTCGATTCAAAATTTTCACTAATCCGAGAGGAGATCAATATATCAGCTGAGAGGAGAAGAAGGTGAAAAATTGCAGCAATGTTTAAGGAGATATGGAGTTTTGCTTCAAAAGTTCAACAAATTACTAATCTGAAATGAGAGTTAAGATTTCAGCAGACTTACAAATTTGCAAATCTTTCTTCAAAAATATCTGAGACTCGATTTAAGATTTTGCAAGCCTTTTTTTTTTTTTTTTTTTTTTTGTTAAAACTCTATGCTCCAAATTCGGCCACTGATAAAACTGAAATTTATGTTATCGAGAAATTTAAATTATGTGATTTCAAAAATGGTGTTAGGAATCTAATTAACGCGTCTTATAGTTAATTAGAGGCCTATCATTGCAGTGAAATTCAACTTAGATAATGGTAGATTACATTCCCATTAATATCTCTTTAAGTAAATCAGTCCCATGGCATGCTGTGTCTTTGCAATTAGAGGAGGCTGTAAAGACTCACAATGATGGCACTTCTATGATCTATGTTTCCTATGATTGGAATTTATCTTTAGATGCAATGTGTTTGAAGACATGTTGATCACATCCAACAGTTTTGATAATCTCCAAATGGGCCTAGTTTGATTAGAAATCATATGGGTATTACTATTTTCTCCAAAATGAAAGAAATTGAACTTCTGAGAATGCAGGGATATGATGCAAGATTCGATGTTTGAGGTTCAAAATGTGTAGGGTCAAGTCTTAGCATTTAACCAGACCACTGTATTGGATGCATGGTATCAATTGAAATTAGCATCCGTATTATAGAGAGCAGAGGAGAGCTGGTGATGATATTATCAGGCAAAGAGAACATGTAGTCATTAATATTATTATCGGTCAAAGACGTTCTTCCCTATTTCAGAACATGCGGAGTTGGTAGAAGGTCTCCTAAGAAGCTTTTACTTCTTATTTTTATTGATTCGATTACTCATTATGTCGTGTGTTAGAGCCATCAAATATTTTTACAACGAGGAATGTTCATCTGTGTCCACTCCTTACTATAGGTTGAGGGACACTTACATATTTAAAAATATTCATGCGCAAAATAAAAAAGTCACGTATGATCATATATATATATATATATATATCTACTACCATTATAAAAGAGAACAAGATGCACAACTTTTTACTTTTTTTTCACTACACATTTGCCAATCAAATACAAGATATGGCCCCACTTAAGATAATAATAATATAATCTATATAAGTATTATTATTATCCTTCTAAAAGAGAAGAACTTGGGCCCCACTTATATAATAATAATAAGATTATAAAATAGAAGAACTTGTGTGGGCCCCACCTATATAATAATAATATAATTTATACATTATCATTATTATTATTACTTCTTTATCTCTATCTCTATCTTTATATCTATATCTATATCTGTATCTATATCTATCTATATCTATACCTCGATACCCTTATATAAAAGAGAGTAAAGTATAATACTTTTTCAGTACACACCAGTCCAATAAAATGCAAGATGTGGGCCCCACTTAGTATTCTCTATCTTTATCTCTCTATCTCTATCTATCTATCTATCTACTCTTATTAAAGAGAATAAAATGACAATGTTTTTCATTACACATCATTGCCCACTTATAATTTTCACTAAAGTGTAGTACTTTTTCTCTACATACCGGTCCAATAAAATGCAAGATGCGGGCCCCACTCAGTATGATTATTTTTCACTACAAACATGCCCAATAAAATGCAAGATGTGGGCACCACTTAGTATTATTATATATATAGATATCCCCAATAAACAGCACAATGTGTGCCCCTCTTAGTATTATTATTTTTCACTACGCACATGCCCAATAAAATGCAATATATGGGCCCCACTTAATATTATTATTTTTCATTATACACATGCCCAACAAAATGCAAGAAAAGGAATCAAATGTATTTTACTTACTACCTTTTTGGTGTTCAATACTTATAATTTTGTAGGCACTTTAAATACTTCGTCATAAGCTTAAAAATCAGTTTAAAAGTTGTGACAAAAGGTATTAGCTAGCTTGCTACTTTTGTTATTGTTGCCGGTGGCCAATTGGTGGTTATGTTAGAATTCAAATACCAAATTGGCTACACACGAGAGAATTAACATTCTTTCTTTTTTTAACTTAAACAATGCTAATAGTGCAAATAGTTTCTATTTATTTATTTATTTTTATTTTTATTTTTTGGTGGAAGTAAAAGATACTATTTTTATTTGAAATTTGAGAGTTAAGAATATCAGAAGGCCCCGAGAGGTTTACAGAAGATATGAGATTATTTTCTTTGTACGGATGTAACCCTTTATTATTATTTTTTAAATATTAACCATTTAATCTTTTGTACACTAACCTTAAATATTTGTAATTTGATGTTCCTTCAATTGTATATTATTTATTATGGCCTTTGAAAAAGGTATAGGGACCTCCAAAACTTATAAGCAAATCCCATATGTACAAGTACTGCATTTGCATTATTGCTTTATGTTTAGTTTTTTCTTTTTCTTTTATAAGAAAAAAGTAGCATGCAATTGATAAAATAACATAAATAAGAAAGTGAAATGTACAAACTTAAACTCATTTTATGCCCGCCCTGCTTTTTTCTCTCTTTTAATGAAAGTTACCATAAAAAAAAATTAATATTCTTTTCCCTTTTGCTTCATGTGTTTGTATTTTATTTAGTTAGAATAATTGAGTTTTCAATCTGACATAATAGTTGTATTGATCTTGATTTATACCCCTGTTGGAAGAATAATCACAAGTTGAATAATGTGATAACTACTACTAAATATTGGTTCTTTTCTAATATTAATGATTGCTAAAGATAATTCCATAAATGCAATTTAGTTGTAGGTCTTATAGATTGCTATCGTAAAATTATTGTTGTTCTGTACAATTTTTAGTTTCTTAATATGCAATTTTTGTGAATCTTTTTAGTATAAATGGGCATTTCAAGGGCATGCATATATTTATTTATTATTGCTCTTACTCATGAGGTTTAAATTGAAAAACTTTGATCATTTTCTAACACATTTATTTCTTTCATCATTGCAAGCTTCTTCTTCTTCTTCTTCTCCTTTTTATATATTTCAATGAAGCGTTATGCATTTCCTTAAAGGAAAAACGAGAATCTCATAGAAACTACTTGTTATGCTAGTTATACTACTAACTTCAGAGTCAATGAATGAAGTGGTCGTTTTAAGTGTAAACAACTAAAATAAGTATTTGATGCTAAGCTGCAACAAATTCAGTTTGTCTTTGTTCATTTCGAATTTTTCTAATTCAGTTTGTCTTTGTTCATTTCGAATTTTTCTTACTTAATTTGATCAACATTCCAATCCTCTATATAAAACAGAGCACAAGAGTTGATCTAGAATACCTAGGTTACATTCTTATGTATTTCTTAAGAGGAATGTCCAATTCTTTTGCCAGATTTGTATTTGTAGTTTTTTGTTTTTTGGTATTTTTTTCCCCTATGGATATATCTATTTGTGAGCTTCCATTTAACTGAACTTCTATGATTTCTTTGTATTATCATTTTCTTACTGGGTATAAAATATAGCACTTTGTATCAAGCAAAATAAGATGCTGACTCTTAGAGAGGTATTGTCTCTTTTTGCCTGATAGTGGTCCGTCTTATAAAATAAAACAAAGCACATGTTAAATACTAATATTGATCAACATGTGTTCTGCAAATCTTACTCGTCAACGTTCGTATCATAGTACCACCATTGTTGATCTCTGTCGCTTGAGGATAAGCAGGATTACTTCATTATTCTTGACGATTTATGTGAGATGTTATTCTTCTTTATAAGTTAAAACTAAAACAACCATCTCAGTTTTTTTTATTTTGATGTCCTTAGGTAGGATATAATTAATTTTTTTTCCTTAATAGAATCTGATTTTGTAGTGAACATATAATGTTCATGGTAATTGGTTAAAACTGTAAGCTCATCTGGTTCTTAGTTTTTATTTTTATTTTTTATAAAACTGCAGGTTATCAATTTGACTATGCTTTCGACTGGACTCCAACTTTAGCAGGTCATGTCTACCAAGAAACTGATAAGTCGACCTGATAGGTTAAATAAAATAAATTTAAATTTCTTGGTACACATTCATAATAAAATATCTAAAAATATGTGATTTATATCCTTAAAAAGTTATATAAATTCTATATCGATGGTCTTTTGAGATCTCATTTTTCTCACTATATCATCGTTTTATTGTTTTCAAATGTATAGGAAAAAAGTAGTGTCAGGTGTATTTGGACATTGCACGGGCCTTGTAATTTACAATCACTCATTTTCTGTTGAAAGTTGATTTTTAAATATATTTAAGCTTCTACAAAAATTTTAAAAGCTTTATTTTAAAAAAAAAAAAATAGTAAAACTGCGTTCGGTGCACGTGCATTGCACGTGTAGGGCTCTACTGTATATATATATATATATATATATATATATATATATATATATATATATATATAAAAGAATGTTAAGACGGAAATCCACGTTAAGTGTCCCTCTAGTGATGAGAGCCAAGTTTATATGAGCTTAATTTGACAATTCAAAAGCTTTGATTGAGGGTGATTAGTTCATTATGAATTCAAAGATGGAACCGTATACTGGGGTCTCTCTCCCCGGATTGGTTTTCCTTTGGTCCTCTCCCTATCTCTTTCTATGGATCTCTCTCTCTCTCTCTCTCTCTCTCTCTCTCTCTCTATATATATATATATATATATATATATCACACAAAGTCTCTCTCGCCTCTCCCTCTCTCTCTATATCTCTCCTACACACAGTCACCTTTCCTTCCCATAAATCCCTAAACCAATCAAATTCTAAATCCTAATCCTCGTTTCTATTTCTCAATTCCTAACAATCACTCTTGTCCCCTTTCTTTAAATCCCTAAATCCCAATCCTAATCCTAACCCTTAAAATACCTATATCCCAATCTCTCTCTCTCTCTCTCTCTCTCTCTCTGTAGAAGGTTTTATTGTTGTTTTTGTAAATCTAAATCGATACTCAAAATAAGAACCAAATTAAAAATCTGACCTCCCTAATCAAAATAATTCAAAATGAAAAAGATTTTTTGTCTGAGTTTTTTTTTTTTTTTACTGAATTATGTAACTAAAAATGATGGTGAGAATATATTTGCTGGATGTAGACATGATTTCATGTTGGCATGCTTTTCTTTTAACTTCTATTGCATCTTTCTGGTTTCGTGACCTTGCCATTATTTAATTTATGTGGAACACTTGTAGCAAAATTGCTTCATTTTTTAATAATTTTTTAAAACTTTTTTCTGCAAACAGCTAAATTGAAAGGAATAAAATTCAACAGAGACATGACATCTATTAATGATCAGCTGGGGCTAGCCAATGACTCTGATCTTATGGGCTATGCTTCTAAAGTAAACTGGGCTCTCTGTTGTCATAGGGAAGTAAGTAGACTCCCAAAAACAACAACTTGAAACTAAATTTCCCCAATGCAGCAGAAACAGAGATGCCCCTAAACTCTTCCCAGAAAGCCACAAGGTTCCTCTTCCCGGACAGAAATCCAAAGCTTGGTTCAGACCCGTCCCATTGGTTAGTAATTGACGACCAATTCATCAATTTCTGAGATGGGTTTCTCTTCTTATGGCTTCTATAACTCAGGCCCACATCTGTGCTGTCATCTGTAATCCTTTCCTATGCAAATAATGTTATGAAAACTGTAGAGATCGGATCATCTCCTGTGTGTGATGGGCAACTGCAATACATTGGAATATGCTCTGCTTGACCATCAGTGGTGGCGGATGATCGATATTGCATAATGTAAATCTTTTGTCATTGGACTATGAAATTTACCAACCTAAAGACATGAGTTGCCAAGGAGATGATAAAGCTCTCTTCCAGCAACAATGATATTGTGCCATTTGATCTGAAGAGGAGGGAATCCAAGTTGGAGACAGTCCTAGAAGGAAAATGCATTCATCTCGATTGGGAGTTCTTCTGATACACTCCAACTACCCAGCACAAATCTGAGAGGTAAAGCTTATTGTTATCATGTTATATGCATCTTCCAAGCCCATGGACATCTTAATTAATTCTTGTTTTGTTAGAAACTTTTCTTCTTTTACTCTCTTGGAGAGACTTCGAATAATAAAGATAACATTGGACACTATGGAGCATTCTAGTTTAGCAGTAGTTTTATCTAGGCAGGAAGTCTTAGAATTTGACTCAAGTTGAAGTTGCCAGTGGTCTGAATGTTGGTTTTCAATCTGGTTCATCTAATTTACTTATTTACTCAAAGTATATATACAATGGGATGATAGCATAGTCAGTGTCTAAGGCGCTGACCCAAAAAATTATTAGGTTCAACAATCAATGAAACATCTAATCCACTTGCTGAAGAATACCTCATTTCCATCATGTGATAAAGATCATAAAACTCACTAAATCAATATGGCAAATAGAATGCCAACACATGGCTAACTACATAAAACCTTGGGAGATGAACGTGAATTCATTCATCCGTAGCCAATTCCTCTTTCAAATAAAATTGCGGAGTTCTCATGAAACAAAGCAAAACATTTAAAAGGTAGTACCAAGATCTGTCAATAGGTAAATATATTTCAATCGCAATATAATCGCACCAAATTTACCACACACCAAATCCTCTAACAACGAAACTATGTGGAGGTATTTCCATAATACTGAGATAAGCTCTGATTTTGGTAAATGTACCAATTAGACCTTTCTTGATCTCGGTCTCCTAGAGCTCGATAGCATCACCACTCTATATCAGACTTTAGTTAGCCTCGGTAAAAGTACCAACCAACCCCCTCTCTTCCTATGCAGCTCAGTAATAGTACCAAGCATGCGCAATTCGGCAACAGTACCTAAGTACATCTACAATAAGGCTATACTTGACTTCGATACCTCCATCAGCTCGGTCGACCGAGGTGGGTACTAAATCTCAATCAGCATTAATGAAATTGTGGCTACGTGCTGACTGATGAGATAGGCGCCGAATATAGATAAGGCATAGATCTTGTCCAACGATCACATCAGCAATCATACGTAAGGTCAAAGTATGGTTTGATGGGACAATACATCTACCTACCTCCACTGAGAAGAAAAGATATGGCCCGATAGGACAATACCTCCACCTACTCCCACTAAGGAATGGTCTGAGGTGACCAACGCCTATATATATGCATGAAGTAAAACCAACAAAGGTATGCAAACATAACACACCCTCAGCTCTCTCTTCTTCCTCACTCATTCACCCTTTATTGAGTTGTCGAACTAACTTAGGCGTCGAAGTGTCTTCGACTGGCTGCAGCCAGGGCCTCTAACCCGCTTTCTTCATTTCAGGCTTCGGAAACTACTCTTTTTCTCAAAAGCTTTACAGCAAACTCTATTTAACTAAGTCCGTAATTTTTAGGCACTTACAGAAACAGTTGTAAGATCCAATTTGTGCATCACTCAAGCAAAATCAGCACATCAGGTTGCATATGCATCCTCACATGTCAAAACCCCTATATATCAGATCTTCCAACATCCAAACCAATTCCTAGAGCCATCCACATGCTAATCATCACCATCAGAAGCAGCAGCACATCAAAATCTTCTCCAACAGCACATCAAAATCTTCTCCAATCACAAATTAGAGGAAAGAAGTCAGTCAAGTTACATGGGTCAACCATAATCCGACATTTATTTGCCAATAAGGTTTACCAAACCACATGACTGGCTCATATGGGATACCTGGTAAGGGCCAGATCTTGCCACCCATATGCAAACAGTCAATCAAGCCGCCACCAATAAAATGAGTTTAATGACTATCAAAACCAAAAGTCAAGGTGACATTTCTAAAGCATGTCCTGAAGCAGGGCAGCAAAAGAACAAACACTATATCTCAGAAACAATTGAATTCTGCAATTCAAGCAAAAAGAAGCTTTAAGCCAAAAAAAAAAACACTCACACACTAAAGTTCACAGGTTTTAAGTTGTTCATCAGTCAAGACCAAAAAAAAAAAAAAACATTGGTGATTGGCATTGCAAACAATAAAGAGAACTCATGCCAGAATGTAGGAATGTGGGAGGAGAGGGGAGAGAAACAGATGTCTTGTTGTCCATCGTCCATCAAGGACACAGGCAAGCAAGTGGGCCCCACGGGTGTAAAGAATGTTAGCCAGGTTTAAAGCAGGCCACATCTTCTCTTTTAGTATACAGTAATAGATAACTAACTGGATCCAGTCAACAAATCCAATAATAAAGAAAGTCCTTGGCTGCAAGATTTCCTCACTGTGACATTGCCGAATGATTTTCTCTAGTATTAAAAAAAAAAAAGACTACAAAAGATGAAAAATACAACATAACTACATTGCTCAGCACCTATGCCATCAATTTTCACAGAATCCCTCAAAAATCAATACTAGTACAACATTTTTCAAAAAACACTTCACTCACTCTCCTTCATCAAAAGATAAAAGCCGAAGGACCCAACAACACAGTCCAAACAATGTGAGTTTTCCTTTACATGGACAAATCAACACTACCTTCAAGTTCACCCGGCGCCTCGCATGTGCCGGCACAAGCGTCACCTTCTTCAACTCCGTCGCCGCATACCGGAGCATTCGATGTTGTAGTGCGTCCACTCCTGAATGGGAAATTTTGGGGCAATTGCATTAAGGGATCACCTCCACTCATTCCTTTTCTTGCACGACCCAATGCAAATCCTAATGCACGAGCTACTGGTACCGCAACTGCATTACCAACTTGTATATATCTGAAACATTACAAAAATAATTAAAATAAAACCTTCTCAAAACCTTAGAACAGAACAATTTAGTACAAATGAATTGTTGAACACTATTTATGGGACAAAACAACTCAAGCCAAAACATATTTATATCATATGATAGTAATGGCCACAAAAACAGAACGGAACAAAACAGAAGTTCTACATATCCTTATTACAGCCCATAGCCCACTTAATTTCACAACAGTCCAAAGGGACTTTTCTGCCAAAACAATCCAAATCAATATAAATTGGACTTCAATTAGAAGGAAAACCGCCCTTTGATTAATACCCACTGAAAAGTTTAAGACTGCTTCAAAATACGGGTCTCTCAAATCTTCATGGTGGTCAATGAGAATTGATCCGCATTAGTTAAGTAATCATAACAAATTGATATTTAACACAACTACATGCCACAACACACTAGGTTTTTCAGGTTTGCAAATTCGATATATAATTTAAAAAAAAAACCATGAATGATTATCACACAACTTGAAAACTGTGGTCGCAACCTTTACCTACTCCACTTAACAAGATAGGTGCATAAGAATGGCCATTGAGATGATACCTCTCTTTAACAGGCCCATACAGCTTGTAACTATCAGGAAAGCCTTGCAGTCTGGCATTCTCTCGAATTGTCAGAACCCTGTCCTGATCGGGGTGTAAGATTACCTGCCAAAACCAAAAATTAGAATGTAATCTTAAAAGAAATATAAATCCAGAGAGAAGAGAGAGAGAGAGAGAGAAACAGACTTGGTTATGTGGTTCAGCCCTTGTCACCACTGTAGCAACCGTCTCATCGTACCAAAGCCGTCCAAAAGGTCTTCACAACATACAATGTGTCATTAATAACAGATAATGTGGAAAACTAAATAAAAAAAACAAGTAGTTTGTCGGAATAAATAAGTCATACTTGGAAGATGTCCCTCTCACAAAAGACATTGCATAATCAGGGACCTACAACACAAAGGAGATGTCAATGAAGATCGAGCAATACAAGAAGAGCATGTAAAAAGAGAGCACATTAGTTCTAATTCATGTCATGCCTAATAAATATATCAGATTTATCTATATAAACCAATTGTTTAGTCCCAGACAACAGAAAAAGGCATTACCAAAGGTTTTCCAGAGGGTAGATAAACCCTTTCAACATTAGGGTCCCACTGCACTTTTTTATCAGCACCAAAGATTACACCTGGCAAATCTCGAAAGTTTGCACCCTGAAAATGCAGAGAAAAACTTACATGAGAATTACATTTATAAATTAAAGTGCATGTTGTAAAGGAAAAAAGATGAAGCATTTCAAACCTTTCTCTTTGGAATTTGACACACTCGTTGATAATCATCATCATTCAAACGGAGTGGCCGATGATCAAATAAAATTGCCTTTTGTGGTGCCTTATTTCGAGAAGAATCGGCGCAATCATCAAAATCTGAAAGTATCCGGATATCATTGATTTCATGCATGAGTTCATTTGATACTAATACATATATTACTCATATAAGGGATTATGCCATGCCATAATGGTAGGAAATGTGTTGCATGCCTTTGTCCTATTCGCAACTTCAAAATGTGCCCCCATACTCCACAACAAAATGAAGTTACCAGAGGAAAAAAAGAAGGAATCTCCTTGAAATCACAATGTGCTTGTGTGAGCAGTATCTGAGTTGTATTGCACTTAATTCTTTTTTTCTGTCCTCCAATTCTAATAAATATGACCTATATGAGACTTTTTTTTTATCAATAACAAGCATAACATTGCAAAGTGACGAAAGTGTTGGGAAGTCCCACATCGCCAAAGGAACAGGCTTGACATGTCTTAATATTTCTATATGGGCCTTCCACCTATCAACTTAAGCTTTTGAGTTGGTATATGTTTGTTACAGAAAGAAAACAAACAACACTAAGAAAGGAGAACATATGTATGAGAGTAATTTTTATAAAAAGAACCAGCAGCAAATTGTCCACGATCAGAAAGATAATATAAACAAAGAAACAAAGAAATAGTAAGGAAATTATAACATATTTTGGCTTGTCAAAAAGTTGGGTCCACAAAACAGCTGTTGGGAAAGATATTATAACTTAACACTACTTTTACTCATCAAAGTTCACAACCCATATGAAAAACATGAACACTCCTTTCACTCATAAAGGTACAAAACACAAATGAAAAACATTAGTTTTATTAGACGTGAAACTCAATCTATTTACCTTGCTTGCATGAACGTATGTAACGCTGGAAGTCAGTTCTTGGTGGTTTATCATACGGTATTTCATCTCGAGATTCATCATTTGTGACCTAAGCATATCAATAAATAGAAGCATGTAATGGAATAGTTAAAAAAATATTCCAAGATAAGGAATCCAAATTTTCTGTACAAAGTAAAGCAGTACTACATACCTGTGGAAGATCTGAAATAGCATCCCCAAGAAGTAGAGCCTTTTCTAACTTACATCGCTTGTCCTCATCATATGCAACTATATTGCGCTGGATGGGTGTTGAGAAAATTATAACAAATGAGACTTACATATGACAACAACAATTATGATAACAATAAGATGACAACAAAAGGATTGAAAAACAAATCACACAAACACATCCTCACCTCAAACTCAGCGGCACTATGTCCTCGGACAACAACATCATGTGTTGGAAGTGGGTATGGAGGTAGTTTCTGCAGAATAAAAGAAAAATAAAACAAAAATTACACTTCCTTTATAAATGCATGATAAAAATAAAATAAAATAAAAAAACCAAGAGTTCACCTTCCTTTATAAATGCATGAATTATATATAACATACTTGTGAAGATGCATGTACAACAATTACCTCGCTAGGATGTGCACCCCATAGAAACACTCGCATCCGAAACTGAGGAAGACCATAACACCCTGCTGTCAAGACACCTAATCTTGCTTGATAATTCATGCAAACAAGGCGGCATAAAGCATATCTTCCAAGATGACCACCAGCAAACTTCAAAATGTCGACAACATTTTCCATCAATACATACTTCGGCTTCAGATAGTCAACAATATCCATAAAAACAACCATTTGACGGTTCTTAGGATCCTCTAATGGTGCTTGCGAATTTCTAAAACGGTTAAAACCACTAATGCCTTGACAAGGGGGGCCACCACATATTACATCAACATCACCCTAAAATAGAAATAAGGAAAACAAATCATTCCATTTCTGTAATATAACAATGATAAACAAACAATAGGATAATGGTGCATTACAAAATATCGCAATTTTTAGATGATCGACCCTATCAGTAGAAGACCCTACTTAATAGAGATAGAGAATTGATCTGTAAAGGCCACCAAATCTGAAAATGACCTTATCTGGGTGGACTAAATGACACAAAGTGAGAAAGGGAAGTGTAGCCACAAGCTACTCACCAAGACAAAGCTTGGATAGATCACATGTCTAGGCTTCACATCACACACAACCAGGACAGAATTTGTATTAATCAATTAACTAAACCCTAAAGAGGGATTACAGCCTTTATATTGACTTTAGAATAAAAATCATAATATGGAAAAAATTCCAATCAAAATCTACTTCTAAATCAAATAGAATCCACATACAAAATAATCACCTAAAATAAAGCTGAAATCAATCAAATCAAACAAATTTAAAATTTTCCAATTATTTCAAACTTCTGATCAGGTGGATGTACGGTAGTGCCTATGGACTAGGCCCGAAGGCCTAGTCGACCCATGGATCATGGATTTGTCCTTCTTACTAAGACAGATCCCTAGTAGGCCAGTACATCAGAACCTACAGTGCTCAATTAAAGAACACCATGAATTTCTATATTTAAACAAACAAACAAACAAAAAAAAAAAAAAAGGTCATAACAATTATTAGACGTTGGCATGCAGGTAACTTACAGGAAGAGGTAGGATGTTATATCTGTATCCGTTGGTGACAAAGTCACGAATTTTTTCTTCACATTTGCTGCATAAGCAATGAAAATACAAGTTAATAAATAAATTAAGAAGTCATTTCTTGATAAGAATAGCATATTACCTTAATATCTGATCGATAAGTTATTTTAGATTTATAGGAAAAAAAAAGCGTAATTCGCCAACTTCAGGCTTGATTTGGTACACATTGTCTCTTGAAGCATACATACCACCAAGCCATGGTGCAAAAGTAATATATTTAATGTTATCAACCCAAGCTTACCTCTATTTTAATGGAGGTGGAATTGCTCACGTATCACCCATAACAGTGAAAGTAATGAATAAGTCCATTTTGTGAATAAGAATAATAATCTCAAATTCTGTATGTCCATTTTTACTTTTTATTATCAAAAGAAAATTACACTTTTTAGTTTTCTGTTTAATCATCACAATTAGAGCCCAACCACTCCATATTTTAGCCTAAAAATGAATTTCAAGGCCTGTTCTGGAATAAGAAAAAACAATAATGCAATTATTGCGAAATTTCAAGAAAATCCAGCATATGAAGGAAACTCACGTGCAGTCTATTCTAGGCATCTGTTTGATTGGTCAAAACCAACCCAATTTCAATGAAATTTACACCACAAGCAGCGCAGGATGGGCCATGTGGGGCCCACGACCGTTCTTCTGCAAGATCTCATAATGAACCAGAATCTGTTTTGGGCCAAATTTCTTTGTTATTTTCCTAGTTTTTATTAAAGAAAGTACTAGTACAGGTGTTATGCCTGCCTTCAATGTAGCACGCTATAGTACATTTTTTGTATATTCATAATAAGGCATCATCTTGGCATTAGTTTTCCTCTCTCTTCTATTTACAGGTCAGATTTGGAGTTTTTTTCAGCATTGTTCCTTCACCATTAATTTTCTGGACTTCTGTTTTATTTGCTGCATATTGGTGTAGTTGCTGCAAATTTCTAAATTTGGTATCCGGGACCTAGATGCTCCGATTGCGTCAAATCAAAAATGTGTTGTAGACTTTTGTCATTGTATTTATACTACTATGAATGGGTTATGAATACCTAAGTTTTTCCTTTTCTTTTTTAATTGTAACTTATTTTTCAATTTATAAGAAAATTTTAAAAAAAATCCAACAATCACCGCTACAATTCCCAATTCGATTCGACTCATGGGTATGAATGATTTGCATTCCGATTTTCAGAACACCGATTGTATCCATGGTGTTGATATGTCATATCAATGCAGTATCCACACGTCCTCGTTTATTAACCTCTTCTTCGTTTCTTACAATTGTACAAGTTTGCAGACAAAATCATAAGACCTTCTGCCAAGACTTTCAGGATACAATACACAGACTACAAGATAATTGATCATAGCATTGTTAGTGTCATAGAAATACATGCAATACCCTTGAGTTGTCAATTCCGTTTCCAAAGTCCAAGACCTTGCCTCTATAGTCTCTCCATCGAAGATCAAGTTCAAGGCAAAAGTCCAAGTCTTGGAAAGCCAACTGTAAATCAAGAGTATCCTCCATTTCGTCTCAACTTATTCAGATCAATTTGACCCTAGACAACCCAAGAAAAGGCCCCTAAAAACCTTAGTTTCAATAGTTATATCTATAGGGTGAAATTGGCTTAATTGAGCAGTGAAATGGCTCAATTCTGTAACAGAGGTACAGCTAACCATAAGACCCCACAGTCAGCTCATGGTTACATTTCTTGTAACTGATATTTCAGGTTTTGTGAGCTACGGTTACCTATTAGTTGGCCTCACAGCAAGCCGTAAGTGCCCTCTGACTTGCCGTAAAGCTAGCCGTGGAACAAATCCCCTCTTCTTCTTTTTTTTTAACTGATGTCAAACGAGCAATTGGGGTCTAGCGGTTAACTGTAAGATGTTGTAGACTAACCGAGGACTAGCCGTTGGAAGCACTTTTATATATACATGAGCTCTCTATTAACACAAAGTGCCCACTATGTATCATCATATTATAGCTCCCAAAATCCAATTCCACACACACTTAGGCTCCTAATAGACATATTTAAGAGCATTCAAAGCACTACGATAGACTACAAGCCTATCAAGTCTAATCCTCGCTCGCCATAGACTTAGACTCATCAACACCATGGGAGTAAAGAAAGGATCAAAGCTGGACCTTCGGGTTCAAGCATAAAGAACACTTTCAAGACTTTTTTTTTTTCGTCTAGAGGCAAGTGTTTTTTGGTTATTTATATTCGATATGATTGTGAAGTGGATTAGACCTTCAGTATCGTACCATTATAGAAAATAGGTGTTGGTGGATTAGATCGTAGTTGTCGAACCACCGTATCAAAAAATAGGATGGGTATATAATTTGTGGTGAACTTGTGCGGTAACCTCAAATGAGGAACTAAGAGCTTCACCACAAATTACATTTATCTCTTTATACTCTATCGTCTTACATTTATTTATTGAGATACAAGAGCTAGATAGGTATACATTTTACGTATTGGCATGCAACAAACGTGTGCTATAATATATTGAACAAATTGGCATATCATAGAGTTGTTAGCATATATCATTTAAGGTGCACTTCACAATTGATCACTTGATTGCCCTGTTAGATTGTTATATATTGGTGTGCAATTTAAGTGAATTTGTGGTTGAGATTAATTGGACTTAAGTGGTTTATTAAGTATAATATTTTAATTAAATATATTCATTCCCCCTATTCTAGGACTTGCATAGGTCTAGCTTGCACTTTCAAGCATCACTGCACAAGATGTACAAAGTGGGAAAGCATTATAAATCAGAAATATTTAATTCTAACAGATTTAATTCTAACACGAATTGAGAAAGAAGTAAATTTGTGACAGAATGTTACTTTTAATGGTCTCATGGGAAAGAAAAAGAACAATTCCAAGCTAATAAGTTTCTATTCACAACTAGAATATATTAATATATATATATATATATATATATATATATATATTCCAATAACAATGGCAGTATACCTTAAGCCATCAATCGGTTCCCACGTGTCCTCGCTTGGCCCATATCCTTTCCATCGAACCTAAAATAACGTCATAAGATTAACAAAAGAACTGAAGTGATGAAACTCGGCCTAAAGACTTGAATATGTGATAGACTTGATGGCTTTTGAAAATTAAAAACAAACAAAAAAAAAGGTTATCTTCTTTGTCAAAATTGAAAGGATAAGGATAAGAACTGAAAATGTTTTTACATTGCACAAATTTTGCTTAGTAATAATTAATTTACAGAAAAAATATTCAAAAAAGGAACAAACAGTACTAGAACAAACTAAGAGCTACAGAGCAAAGCACTCATTTTGTGTCAATGGTATAACAAACAATTCCTTTAGATACACCAGTCTTATGAATCAAAATTGCTAGTTTGGTTCATTATAGTAGAATGCTACAACAATTATTAGTGTCAGACAACAAAAGCCAATATCCAAAGCAATTAACAACAATGAAGCTCCGATATCAGAAATTGTCACTTTTGGAACACAAGATAACCCATACTGATAATTAGCAGCAATCTAGACTATTGAGAAATAGAATTACTATTTGGACAGTTCCTTTTCACCATATAGGTCAATTCTAGATGTTGTACATGTTCAGCTCATATCTTGTATTCCGGTTCAACCGGATTGTTTCGTTGCATTGGCGTCAGATCGGATCGGAAGTTGGCATTGGTTCAGATCGTTGGACAAAGGACTGCTGCGCTGTTCCACGTAGGTCCCTCTTCCCAGTTGCTGAAGATCGGAGGATTTTTAAGCATCAGGGGCAGTGCAAGGTTTTTTGTTGTTGCACTAAGCAAATAGTCCAAGTTCGGAAACAGTCTCCCAATTACAGAAGGCAAGGCGCTCTGCCTTGCTATGTCAGGAGAAGAAAGGGAGAACGTTGAAGATTAGAGGAACTTGTGGGGCTCTAGAATACATAAGAGATCGCCCAGCTGCAAGGACCGGAGAAAACGGGTTCAAACTAGACACAACCGTGTCTAGATGGTGTCAAAGATAACCTCTCAGACTAATCAATGGCTATACTGGTCTAAACTTGCCCGAAATAATTTTCTGATTCAAAGTTAAGCTAGTCCTCGGTAATCAACCCAGAGATTGCATATAATCATATAATTGAAAGGTAAGCTATCAATTGGAATTGGAAGTAAATTCACTAAAACTGAGCGACAGTGGTAGGGGCATCATAACAGACTGATAAATTAGAGCACCCAACCCAAATTGAGAGAGAGAGAGAGAGAGAGAGAGAGAGAGAGAGAGAGAGAGCAACATATCTGCATGGAACTACTCATGACTCCCATATCTCAATATTTCAATTTTATTAGAGCTCATGGTTCAGCCTACTAGAACTAAATGCTAGTACTTTTACTTTACCTACACTTATATTTGCATGAGAACATTGTAGGAACCCAAAAAAATCTAATGATCGATGAAATGGAAGTTTCTCCACACCAATTGTCTTGCAATGTTCCATTGTAGATGAATGTTCCTACAATATTCCTATATTCTAGTTTATGATTGGGCAGCGCAGATAGGAACAAAATTCATGTTCCTCAGCGTCGATAGGACAAGACTTTGATGATCATGATGATATATAGGGTAATATCCTACTACGGGGTGGCTCTCTCATACTTGCATGAGCTATGATGCATGGATACTTCGTATCCGATACTTCACTCTTTACGTGTAAAATCCATGTCCCTGCGTGTCTATGGTATGTCCTTGCCGTATCTGTGCATCATATTGCATGAGAGAAAACTCTTTTAACCACTATGTGGAAATCCCTATATATAATTAACCACTATGTAGGAACCTTTTAAATAATAAGGGGGTTAGATTTGTTATGAGATGTCACATGCAAAGGTAAAAAGCGTACATCTCATGCAAGTCCTTCAAAGGTACCTCCTAGCGGAACACAACCAAAAATCTTCGTGTCATAAATACTCTTACCATCTTACGATGAGGCTAATATCGTTGGGCCCACCTTATAATCCATCCAAACTATTCACATGCCACAGACTACAGCAAACCCCACCCCCACCACTCCAAAAAAAAAAAAAACCCACACATACATACACACATAAAAAAAATAAAAATAAAAAAAACTGCGATAGTCACCGGACCAAGGGGCCTTGAACCCACGAATGGACTAGACAATTAGGTCATGGATCTTTCTATTAATATAAAGTCATAAAATTTGAACCCATGAATGGACTAGACATTTAGATTGATCCTGTTTTTGTTGGCTAATTCCATCATTGTTAGAACTTTCCATACAAACGACACCCTCCCCCATGTATATGTGTGTGAAATATAAAAAATTATATTAAGGAACATAACCAGCAAGGTGAAAGATTACCTTGAATTTCAAGCCCTGAACACCAATTTCATTCGGATCACCAAAACAAATACCAACTAGCTTCCCTACTTCAAATTCACCAGATGGAGTCTTCGCTTCCTCCTCAATATCCTCATCAACGTCATCATCTCCTTCACCAAATATTGCATCTGAGCTTCTTGATTGCACTTTGATATTGCCAAGTAAAGAAAAATGCTTGCAGAGTTTTTCCCATTCTTTTAACAACAACAAAAAATCCTCTGCCTTTTCATTTCTCACCTGAAAGTCAAATCCTTATAAGAATAAGAAAATCGAGTCTAAACTTAAAATTTTAAGTGAAGTAAAGTTTAAACTTTAAGTGAAGCAAGAAATAAAGGACAAGCTTTTGAGCAATCTTCGTAAATAATTTTCTGATGCAACATTTTTAAAATTCTGTAAGGCCAACCATCTGGGAGCATTTTAAAAAGCAACAACAATAATAATAACAAAAACATGTAGCAGCAGCCGATGTGGAAGAATAAATATACCTCTGTCTCGGGGTGGTTCTCTTTAAGGCTCTGACAAGCATATTCATTTAGATCCACAGCCCACCTCTACAGATGCCAATGTAAGTAGTAAATTACATGTAAACACAATAAAAATTTGAAGAGAGAAAAGGCAAGAATGGGAGGCTTACTGTGACAAGATTGACCCCTGCAATATTAGCTCCATGGCACAAGCCTGTTGACATCGCCCCACAACCAGAATATAAATCTAATAATTTCATCTCTGATTTTTCAGATACATGATCAGAGGAAGAATTTTCTGCCCCATCAGTGACAAGCTCACTTGAAATAGATGACGATGTCTCACTGCTGGCCCTGGTATTCTCTATTACATTAATAACACCATCATTAGCATTAATGACAAGAATCAAAGTTTAGCATGAATGAAAATACTTAAATACAGGAGACTAACATTTAGGTTACTGAAACCAAGAAACAAAATACGCCTTATTGTTATAAAGGGAGGATACACCGATGCACACAAAAGAAAATTCTGATAAAGTCATTCTAGGTAGCCCAAGTACCAAAACGTTCTCAGTAAGTTATCCCTATTCTGGATTTGGGAAGTGCATAGATTCCAGAGTTATTGACTTAAAAAGATAGAATTTCTAGAAAGTTGGGAATGAGGAACAATTCCATTTCTCCAAGGCTAGTCCATGCTTTATATCGTCCCAAACCAGTATCCCAATAACCCAATGATGATTAAGTAAATACCAACCAAGAAACAATGGTTCCAAATGCTAAGGCAAAATTTAAAGAATCCAAATTGCCCACCAAGAAACAATGGTTCCAAATGCTAAGGCAAAATTTAAAGAATCCAAATTGCCCAAGGCACGAGGCATGAGCAACAATGCATCGGTTAGCCTCATGGAAACACCTTCAAATAACATAAAATATAAAGCAATTTGAAATGAACAGAAAAAAGTTGCATTTTAATTATGACAAGCTCATTACTGAGTTAATTGTGCTTTACTTAACACTAATCTCATTATAATTTTAAATAAAAAACTAAAAATCTTGAACTATATCTCCCACTCCTTCACTCCCTTTTCACATAAAAAGACTTTGGATTGATTAGTTGTATGCCTCTCAAGATATGCAGCACAACTAAAGCACACGATTTACTTGGACCTTACTAAGCCTCAAAATGATCTGATTGTCTGGTGCATTCTAAATGCAAGCTATGCAATGCCTCAAACTTGAGCCACAAGGAGATACGGGGCCACATTCCTCAAAAAATAAAAACTCATGGAGAAAATCTCAAATGACAATAAGAACAAACTTAAGGCCCAAACATGCTTTAAAATATTGAACAAACCAAAACATATCAATTGATTTGTACCAATATTGATTACTATCAAACCGATATTTTGATAGAAACCATTCTCAATAGCAGCGGGCAAAACACACCCAAACTATTGGTATATATCTGCCAACGTTTTGAAAATATCAATAGATTGATTTTGCAGTCAATATTTTAAAAACATATAATATTGTCAAACAAACATTATAACCCTTCCATCTTCTGAATCATTTGCTTTCATTTCAAGCTCAATCAAAGTAGCAAGATACCCTATTTCATCTTCCCCAACATTCATTTTTCCCAATCTTTAAAGTTTTAAGCACTTTTCTTTTAACTTCTCAAGTCTTTCATGACGTTTACCCAATTTACAATTTTTACTTCAGAAAAAAAGGTGAAATAAATGAAACCAAGGCCCCATGTTAAGCTATTTTCATTGCAGATTTCTTAGTGATTTGGAGCCTAGATCTATAAATTTTGGTTTTGGAAATTTGAAGGTTTTTAAGATCTAGTGAATTTTAGCCTCTTAACTTTAGTTTTTCTTAGATATAGTTTCTCTCATTGCACCCTCTTAATGTTAATGTCAAAGTGATTTTCCATTAAGTTCCTTGTTGCAGCTTATAAGTTGTAATATATTTGAAAGTCATAACTCACTGGATATTTAAGTACTTAACTACTCTTTACTTATGTACAATATTATTTATGCCAGTCTCTTATATATAATATTTTTTAATACTTTTACCATATACATGTAAATCTGTCATTTAAATTGAACAAGCTTTGAAAAGTTTATGACAAGACATCAATAGAGGATGTTACGACCTAGGTGGACCAATATTTTAGTTTATAATATGCACTGATATAAACATTGTTTTCTAGTATTTTCCATTATTCTTGATTTTTTTGTATTTTTCAAATTTTATGGTCAAAATTCGCACTAAAGCTTTAGGCCATGGCCCATGGCAATTGTCTCAAGTTCAGCATCAAGGCATAAGCCTTCAAACACTTCAAAAAACTGACTAGCAAAGGACAACTCGCAGTGTAAGTCTCAAATGAGAACATCGAACTTAAGGCCCAAGGCATTTTGGGAACAATTTGATGGATTGACCTATAATAACATGCATATAAGTGGAATGAAGAATTAGTCTCAAATCATAAGAGTAAGTGTATTGGCATTTCTGCATAGATTTCCATTGTCTACTCAATTACAATCAGCTTAGTCCTGTGCAAGCAGTAGAGTGAAGTGGCAGCTAATCATATTCTGTAAGGGGTGCAAATTGGGACCAGAAAGTGATGGAAACTAATTACTATCAACCACTGCAGGTTCTCACTTCTTTCTTTTTGACAAGGATTGGTTGTTCCTCTTGCAATTGGTCAGAAAATTGAGATCGTCCACAAATTCTTCAAGAGGATGAAATGAATTACAATTTGTATGAATAATAGGGTTTTTATTTTTTGTATAAAAGTAAACAAAATATTTTTAAAAAAGGGAAAACGGGGTAGTTATTGATAACTCAACTATTTTCCATCTATTTTGGCATAATTACAATAACAAATAAGACTAGGATACAATCATATGAAGAACATCATTGACATATATTCTTAAATTGTAAATGATTATGTGTGAATAATTAATATGTTAGAGAGATGAACTTCACTAGGAAAAGTAAATAATTGTCATGGTTTTTTGTTCTCTTTAAAATCAAACAAATGAAGGAAAATCAAAATCATCAACCTACATGGCAGTTAGAATGTCTCCCTCAATTTAAAAGGTGTTTATGAAAAAAAAAAAAAAAAAGGAAAAAACAATGAATGTAGGACAAAACCAATATGTACAATCGAACACTAGTTACATGCATGTTCCTTATTATTTCTATAATCTCTATGACAACATCGCAAATATTAATCTCTCTATTATGGTTATTGCCGCCTAGAAAATTTTCTTGTATCATAAGATTCAATACAACAACATATCAAATCAAAAGATTCACACTTAAATCCTAATATACACCTATAAGTGAGATTAATTGCATAAATATGAATCAGTTTCCTTAAGATTCTATATGAATTGTGGATATCAAGATATGAGTCCTAGGACTCTGACAATGATACCTCTTGATCAAAACACAATGGATGGGGCCTAAAACTAATTAAAAAGACTTGGCTTTTTTTCATGATTTTTGGCGTGAAACTTCAAATGATGATGTCGAATCTTATTTTTGTTGATTGTGAAAAAGGACTATGGTATTAAATGGATGTCTTGCCTTCCTATTGTACAAACTCATGTTAAACGCTTTTATGATTTAGAAAATAATCAAAGTTACTCATGATGTGTGTGTGCGTGTCTGTGTGAGAGATTGATGGAAAGAGAAAGGAAGGCATTACCTGTTGGTAAATTTGCAAAAGTAGAATATTCAGGGGAGTAGGACATATCATAGTAGAAGTCACATCTTGGTATTGTCTTCTCCTTTGCATCTAGATCCACCTAACAAGAAATTGACAAAAAAAATTATAAGAAATAAATGATAAACAGAAACGTGTTTCAATGATGGTTTCTTTAAACTAAAAATGCATGTGTTGTGTCACGCCTATGGCCCCATTGTAAAAGGGCATTAGGTCCAGTGAGCATGCACCTAGAGAGAGAGGGCGGGGGAAGCTCTAAAGGACTGAATATGTAGTGAATTTGGCTTCGTAGGAAGTCAACAAAAAAAAAAAGAAGAAAAAAACATACATTTGGAGAAACCCGTACGATACTGATCTTAGATATGATACAGTCAAGTATGTTGACATCTTTGAGATTTGATAGAAATACACGTCTTGTATCATGCAATTCAGATTGATCTTTGATCACCTGAAAACAACAAGTGATGACAAATCATGAAGCAATAAAAAGAATAACATTAACAATGATGATGATAATAATAAAAGTCAAAAAAGACAATATCTCTTACGGTATCTTCTGCTTTGTAAAACCATTGTGTTGTGAAGTAAAACTCGTTGTTTATAGCTTTAAAAAACTCAACGATCCGACCAATGAAATCAGGCTTTCCTTCTTCTCCCTAAAAGAAACAGATGATAGATAAGAACAATTGCAAAATTGGACTGAGCAATAAATTTTTCAATTTTGAAGTGTTAAAACAATGATCAATTAAATACTTGTATGTGTCCATAAACAATCAGATGGTTCATGGCTCTAATGGTTAGTGATGCAAACTTTGGAGGAACCATTAAAGACAATGCCATCTCATCAATGTGCATATGCTTCCATTCATTGTACCTTTCTACTCTGGTGTATTAAGGACATGAAATAGAATGGATTATAGTACGAAAAGTCAAAAACAATTAAAAACTTTTGTTAAAAAAACTCACTACACCAATCAGTACGTAAGCATTTAAGTTTTTTATCAAGAGTATGTTCCACATATGCTTTGAAGCAAACAAATGTCTAAAACGCATCAGATTTATTACATAAGAAAAAAAAAATCCAAGAAAAAGACTATAAACATCCACAAAATGGGCATGATGTTTATAACCATTTGAGGAGGTGATGGGGGCCGGACCTCAAACATCGCATTGTATAAGATGAAGATGGATAGGATAGATAGAAGTAGAAGCTATGACAGGCAACCACCAATTGACGGGAAGACCGGAAGAGCATATAGAGTGTATAATAATCTCATTATTAAGAGAATATCCACGATGAGAAAAGTCAAAGAAACAATAGTTTTTTGCATGCAAAGGTTAGCTCTGCTAGAGCTTTTTCACTAGTACCACTTCTAAGAGAATAGATGTCATCTTTAACGACTGCCCCCATGATTCAAAGAAAACATTGTTATCCTTTGTGATCTACAAAAAGAATACCAAATTAAGCAATGTGACGCGCATGCAAACATGTGGCATTGCCGTCAAGTATCTGATCCAAGTCCTCATAATCAAAATGGAGAGTGAGGTTCTTTAAATTAGAGGTGGTGTGATGACTAATTTCAGTGTTGGGGCAGTAGTTAGGACCAAAGGGAGCCCTGGCAGATAACCCAAGAGCCATTTTTAGTATGTGCATCACTTCCACCACAGTCACATTCTCTTCAATGATTGGGTTGAGAAACAGAGCTTCCATGATAGTATTTGATTGTTCACTGATACCAAATTGATATGGCAAAGAGGTTGTTTCGTAGAAACATCTAGAATAGGAAGCTAATGAGATCTCTCCAGTCTAATCTCTTGATTATAGAGTCCATGAAGGTCATTAATGCCAATAGGATCAACTTGGGTAGTGAAAAATGTCCCAGACGCACCATACGCAGCACTGAGTCCTTTGAGAACATGGGAATTGGGAAACAAGATCTAACTCTAAATAGGCCGAGCAACAACAGCAAGACTGGTTGCAATGCTTTTGGCCTTTTGAGGATAATTCAGACGTAGAAAGGCTTCATTTCTTTAACATTTGAAGTTGAAGACAAAGCCGCATGATTCTACCATATAAATGAGATACAGATAGGTGTTCAAGGGAGAGTCATACATCAGATGAAGTGGTTGAACCAACCACTTGTAAGAGAACACCCTCAATGTGAAAAGAAAGAATCCAGCCCAGTAAAAATTGATCTTGCCAATGCCATTTGAGATTGTCTGGATTCATTCTTTAAGTGGGTTGTTGTTGATGGGGCCCACTTGTATTTACTTATGGAGGACACAATCACAAAGAGACGCTCCTCACAAAGAGTCTCGGTGGTTGCAAACAAGGATGTGTTAATACTTGTGTGGTGATAGGGATAAGAATCTGTTCGAATTTAATTCAACTCCGTATCCTTATCATCTCTCCATTCAAATTCAAATGAAGAGCTTACCACCCAATAACCCAAAATGCTATATGTAGATATGGGAGGGAATGGCTGCTGATTATCTCAATGCTGATACCTAATGATGAATAATAGTGAGAAGAAAGAAAGAGAAAAAAACCTTCTAGGATAGCCTTTTCCCTCCTTTCAATAGACCACAATCATCCATCATCATCTTCTACATCCAGGGTGTTAATCCTTGCCCATGGATGGTAAAATGTGAATCATACATGATTGATCTCACATAGACAGTCACAAATCTCTACATCTAGTGCTTGATCTAAGCCAACGCAATCCTAATTGTGTTCGTAGTGGCCAGCCCAAATAAGATCCGTGCTTCCACAGCATTTAAAGCCTAATAGGTTGTTGCTTGTCATCAGGGACATATTGTGATGGACAGCTATGAAAACCATCCGCATAACCCAACAAGCCGTATCCATGTTAAATAAGAAGAAAGTATGACAGCCAAGCAAGTAGTTGGATCTATCCAACTTGATGGAGATGAGTGAGTGAAACAAAAAGAAAGAGAGGTGGGGGATGAGAGAGGTAGAGATAGCGATGAGAACGAAGAAGATGATGTGAGTCTTCAGCTCTGATGCCATATAAATTCTGGACTTTTGATACTCTCATGCTCATGTGAGGAGTGCATATCACATATGTAGTAGGTATAATGGCAGAGGTCATTTACAATTTATTATGACAATATTATTCCCAAGTTATTGCACCTGGTGGGAGGAAAAGGAAAAGGGCAAAAGTGGATTCGAAACTGAAACTTTATGCCACATTACTGATTTTACTCACCTCTTATTTTCCGTCCAAACATGGGTAAAGTAAAATTGTCACGTAACAGGTTTTACTCTCCTCTTTCCACACAAACACCATGAGGTAAAATCAGCAGTCACATCATATACTTTTTTTTCATCTACTTTTTACTCTCCTCCATGCAAAACAAACAGGCCCAAAAGAGCATATGACTCAGTTATGCACCATATTATGCAACTACATTAACTTAAATTCGTCCAGCTAATTCACGAAAAGGCTTAAAAACTGCCAAAATGCTATTGTTTTCTATGTTACTAGCATCTTATTTTTTTGATGTAAATATCATTTTCTTAAAAATATGTGACCCTAGTGTTTAAGCAAACACTTTGAGGTTACAAGCCACGCTATGTGCAACTGGAATTCCTTGCTTATCAATCTTACATTGTAATACATTGTGAGTAACTTTGGGTCAAGGCACATCAGATTCTTTGTAACATTCATGGGTGTCTATTGCTTTAGTTTAAGGGAGTAAAGACACTTAGCTGGCGTTCACATAAGAAGATACAAAAGACTTTAAATACTATAATACACACCCAATAATGGTCAGCCCCAATCTTTTGTTTTTTCATAAATACCATGGATTAAAGAACATAGATTAAACACCCAACAGTGTCTTTCTAAACACTTTCCAGCCCAATTTCTCCTCTTTCATAAATACCATGGATTAAAGAACATAGACTAAACACCCAACAGTGTCCACAAATGTCTACACCTTCCAGTTTTTTTGGTCAAAATACACCTCCAACAGTGTCTTTATGAACACCCAAGGCTCAAGTCCAAACAGTGGCTTGCATTTTGGGGCTTTTGCACATACAGCCCGGATCATCAAGCATGTGCTTCAATGACACCACATATTAAACATATTAACAAGACATATGCCCCCATTAACTCAATAGAAAAGCAATCACTAACTTGAAATTTTTGAAATTGAATAAAATGAAATTTTTGACCTTTATGTAAGCATCATCGTTTAGATTGTACAAGATATGATCTACTTCCGCTTGGTAGTAATGGCATCTAGCCTGCAAAATTTCCTCTTCATCACTGCATCAACACAAAAATCAAAATCAATACCAAACAATACATTTTTTTTCCAACACAAGCACAAATACATACAATCTTCAATTCAAATCTCTCACCGTTTCCCAGCAGAAGATCCATTCTGCACAAAACAAGAAACATCATTCATTAAAATAAAATTAAAAAAAATACAGTAACCAACAAAGCAGCAAATGAGAAATGGAAAGAAGCAGATCTAACCCATACCTTATTATTTTTATATCTCTCCGGCCATCTTTTTCTGGCTTCCGCCGCCGGAACAGGCTCTCCGACAAACCAGCAGCCACTGGGGTCTGCCTCAGGTGATTTCTTCTGCTTTTTGGAATCATCGGACGGGTTGTTCTTCTGTGCAGAAAGCTTCCTCTTGTGCTCATCTTTTGCCATTTCCAACCAGATTTGAGGTGGAGACGGAGGAATACTCGAAGAGAGAGATTGAAAGAGCAAGAAAAATAGAGAATGAGAAGACTGCGAGGAAAGCGAGGATGAGATGTGAAACGAACAGAACAGAGAAAGGAGAAAGAGAGAGTGAGAGTGAGACAGAACGATGTGTTTGTAAATAGTGAAACGACGAAACGACAGATTTTTAAAATGATGAGGCGCGGGAGATTGGGGAAAGACGAAATTTTGAGGAAAGTTGTTGTAGGTCCGAAGATTTTTTAAACGGTGGAGAGCGGGAATCCAATTGGAGGATAGTATTTCGTACCTTCCAACTTTTTTTTCCTCTTTCTTTCTTGTTTGGGCATTCACACGTGCTGAGGACTATGTCTAAATTTGGGACATTCTTATACTCTTTTGGCAATCTACTAATACAATCAAAGTCAAATTAAGTCTTAATTTTTTAGATGAGATGTCATATCAAATACACTTTATTCAAAATTTCTCTTGTCTTTTTTCATGTAAAAAGTCAAAAAGCAACTGTCTTTATCCATTAAAATACAAAAAAAAAAATCACTTTTCCATACAAAAAGTCAAAAAAATTCAACAACAAACAACCAAAAATAAAATATCATCATAACTAATTTATATTTTATTCTTTCTTCAAAATCAACTTTACTTGACTTGACTATATTAGTAGAGTTACCAAACTGGCCCTCAGGGCCTATTTGGGGGGCTTTACTAGTAGAGTAAAGTAAGATAAAGCCCCAATTTCTATAAAAAAACTTCCCACAAAAATACTTTAATTCAAATTTCCTATTATATTTTTCCAAAAAAAGTTAAAAAGTAACATTATTTCTCCACTAAATTACAAAAATACTCAACTTTTCAATAAAAGAAAGTCAAAAAGATTCAATCACAAACAACTAAAAATAAAATACCATCATAATTCACTTATATTCTATTATTTCCTCAAAATAACATTTAATCCCTTCAACTCCACTAGTAAAGCTCCCAAACATGCCCTCATATCTCATAATTCATTGTGCCAGGTCGACATCTTATGCCACATCATCAGTTAGGGCCTCTTATAATCACGTTTCACATTTTAATGCCTCTTGACGTTTCACATGATGCTCTCAAGTCACGAGTCACGACCCATCTCTACAGTTGAGAAACACCTCTTCTTCCCCTAAACTCGTAGCTTTGCAATAAACCTACATATGCGCGGACTCCGAAAATGGCATTCATGACTGCCTTCCTTCTTTCTTCATCCCCACCTGCGATTTTTCTATTACATGTGGAAGAAGAGATGAATAGAGCAAGAAGACAAAGAAGAACAGAAGTATGAGCATGAGATGAAGAGAGAAAGGAGACAAAGAACATAAATCTGAGCATGAAAATGGAATGCAGGAAAAAAAAACAAGAAGAAGAAGGTGTTATTGGAATTTAGAAGGCAAAAGAAGGTTTCCTTAGACATCTAAGAATGAAATGGAACGAGTCCAATGTATGTGTCCTACTTTCTCTCCAGAAAAGTTCACCCTGAATTAGGGATGTCAAATGGGCCGACCCGGCCCGGCACTGCCCGCTCCAACCCGCCGGTCAATGGCCCGTGACCCGGCACGGCCCGTGTTTGAGGAAGCTGGGCCCATTGGCCCGTTTGGCCCGGGCCTACCAGGCCCGCTGGCACGTGGGCTGGAGGGGCCAGCCCAACGTCCACTTCCCCTTTTTTTAAGAAAAAAGTCCATTTTATCCCCCCCCCCAACAGCCATAAAACGGTCATATAAGGGGTATTTTGTGTCATTTTTCATTTTACAAAGTCTATAAATACCCTAACCCTCCCATTCTCATTTCTCACCAATTTACACAACTCTCTCATTCTCTTTATACATTCTCAGATTCTCTAGCTCTCTCTCAAAGCATTCAACTCTTTCGCTCTCTCTATAAAGAAGTTTTTGGAGGGCCAAAGATAAGTCATCAAGAGACAAGATTAAAAGGGCCTTCAAAGATTTAGAGGTATTTATATTATTTAAATTTGAGATTTCATATATATAAGTTTATATTATATTATATTAAGTCTCATTTTCTCCCCTTTCTTATATTAATTATCATAAAAGAAGGCTACTGGCCTATTACTATTATTTATAAATTATATCTTTTGAAATATGGTTAGAAGATTTCCCACGGAATCTTCTTCCGTTAATTTAGAAGTAGAGGAAAATTTTATTGAGTTACAAGATGAAGTAGGTGATTTACCACCACCCTTTCCTCAGAGTTTCCGTAAACCAACCAAGATGAATAGAACTTCACCAGTTTGGGATATATTTACAAGGTTTGAAGTTATTGAAAATGAAAAGACAATTGAAAATGCAAAATGTAAATTTTGTAGTAAAATTTATAATGTAACGTCAAAATCGAGTACTAGCCATTTGACAATACATAAGTCAAAATGTTTAGCCTTACATTAGCCGGCGGATGCAGGGACAGGGGGGCCTGGTACACAGACCCAAATTTCTACTGCTGGCGGTGGTAGTAATAGTAGCAATTTGGGTCTTTTTTCTTTTAATGCACAAAGTTGTAGACAATGCCTTGTTAAAATGATTGTGTTATCCGAATTACAAGTTTGTCTTGTTGAAAATGAGTTTTTTGAAGAATGGACCCAGAAATAATGTCAACCACAATTTCACAGTATTTCAAGAAATACAGTAAAAAATGATGATATTAGACTCTGGAATGAAGAGAAAACAAACATAAAAAATTACCTTGCAAAAATTCCTAGTAGAATAGTCATAACCACAGATATGTGGACATCTAAAGGGGGTGACAGTTTTCTTTGTATTACTACACATAATATAGATTCAAAATAGATTATTAATAAACGTATAATTAGTTTTAGCAGTCTTGAATCGCCACACAATGGCACTAGAATAAGTACATTTATTTTGAAAAAACTAGATGAATATAATATTAAAGAAAAAGTTTTATCTATAACTTTAGATAATGCCATTAATAATACAATGGCTATTGAATTAATGAGAATGTAGATGCCACTTGCAACTTTGATAGATAGCTATATCTTTCAAAATAGATGTGTATGTCACATCTTAAATCTCATTGTAATGGTTGGTTTATAGCATATTGTAAGTTACACATATGCTATTAAAGACATTGCTAGATTTATTTTCACCTTCACATGGAGAAGACAATTATATGCCCAAATATGTGCGAGGTAAGGCGTATCAGTTATTAAAATGCTCAAGGAGGTAGAACATAGATGGAATTTTATATATGATTTGTTAAACAAAGCACTTTACCGAAAAACTGTTTTGAATTAATTTTGTGCTTTTCATGCACAACATTTGATGATTAGTGATGAATATTGGGAGTTATGTACCAATATAAGAGATTTATTAGAAGCTTTTTATATTTCAACATTATTTTTTTTCGAGATATATTATCCCACGTCTAATGAAGCTTTTTAAAATTACTTTACAATTCACTAGATTTAAAGATCAATTTTTACTGAGTAGCACTATTAAATATGGAAGAAAATTTTAATAAATGTTGGAAAAAGGCTCCAATGGCATTTTCTTTAGTTGTCGTATTTTATCCTAGCTTAAAATTAAGTGGTGTATAGTTTTTTATTGATGAAATAAATAAAAATATGAATTATATAGATTTAAATATATTTTTTCCCATATTAGGGCAAATTTACAAGCAATTTTTCAATTTTATTGTAAGCTAATGGGTACAACTTGGCTTAGTATGAGCAATTCAGAAGTCCAACAAACAGGTGTTGGTGAGTGGGATGTGTGGTATTCTTCCCTGTCTACAGGCATGGCATCCAGCTCAAGCTCAAGTAATTCAGTGACGAAGTTATCATCATATCTTGACATCGGTGTAATACGGGTGCATGATGCATCTAATTTTGACCTTTTAGCTTGGTGGAAGCAACAAGAGAGCGTTTATCCGGTGTTGGCCGCAATGGCTCATGATCTATTGATTATTCTAATGTCTTCTGTCGCATCAGAACAAGCTTTTAGTGCAGGTGGACGTGTGGTGGATGACAAAAGAACCAATCTGACTGAAGAAACAGTGGAATGTTGTGTTTGCCTACGAGACTGGTATTTGACAGATAAGAGAAAGCAAGAGTTGACATCAATGGAAGATTATAATTCAGCAGAATACATTAGTATACTACACATCTGATTTTTTACTTTTTCCTTCATTGTAATTTTTAAATTTATAAGGTTTTCATTCTTTTTTTTATTTTTATTTTCTAAAAAGATTGTAAAGTTTTGAAGGTAATCCAATTTAGAAACCTTCGAGAAGTTAAGATCCAAATGGTTCTCTCTTCTCAGTGGAGTAGGTCGAGTTTGACCGAATCACTTAAAAATATCTTTGTCATTATCCGTGATTGTGTATTTGTGTTCTATTTTTTTTTTTTTAATACTGAAAAAAAAGGAGCAGGCCCGCTGGCTCGGCATGGCACGGCCCACTCCAGCCCGACCCATGGCGGGCCGTGCCGTGCCAGGGTTTTTCCCTAGTGAGCCGTGCCGGCCCGGCCCGTTTGACATGCCTACCCTGAATAGCACGTGTGAGCAGTGTTTGATTCTCCATGTTGTGTGGGGCCCACCTTTTTAGCATGCCCATGGCTGGTTGGGAGAGGATCTTCCAATCTGGGCATTATTTAACGGCTACGGCCCCCATGTGATCTTTTTAATTAGAAAATTTAGTTATTATTATCATGTATTAGATCTGTATTTCTACTTCTATGTCTTTCAATTTCTTGCTCGATATTCTTGATTTCGTTGATTTTTTTAGATCTAATTTACTTCATCAGATTGTTTGAGTGCTGTTCAGATTCTTGGGTCTAGGTATTCTAATATCTAATTGCATTTATCTAAGAGCCAATTTATGACTCAAGCAAATCATGTTTTTGTTGCGTGCAATGCTCTAGCAATCTTAGGTATACAAGCATTCAAAGATTTGATTACATTCAAAGAAATTGGAGATTATTTTGTGGCTGTAACCTTTTACCATTAACCAGGATGGACTCATGCTAAATTAAACCTTTTTTTGGCCAAATTTATTTACGTACAGAAATTGGGGGTTTTTTGTTGGTTGCATTTTAGCTTGACGTTTTTTCCATCTTCAATGAATAATAATATTTTGCTTATAGTCAAGTGACGTTTTCTTTCCATCTTATTTTAATGTTTTTTACCATATAAAGCCTAATTTCTCCTGAGGTTACTGATACAAGCACATTCAGATATATTTCGCGTTTTTACCATCTTCAATGAATAATAATATTTTGGACCATATTTATATAATTTATAGTCAAGTGATTGTATTACAAGAAATTGGGAGTTTTCTTTCTGCAGTATTTTATTTTAATTAAGTTTTTTACCAATATAAAAGCCTAATTTCTCCTAAGGTTACTGATACAAGCACATTCGGATGATAAACCAGCATTGTAGGGGCTTTCTTTGCTAGTCAAATGGTAAATGGCATGTTGGTTGACCTTAGTTTCCACTTGGCTCCTTATCAATAGGTAGTATGGGGATTTATTTACTCTATAAAACAATTCAGATTGAGTGATTGTACGTTATTAATCATATTATTAGTCATGTTATTCATCATATGGTCGTTTTTATCAACTCACGTTGGAGTAAAGTCCGGGGATATCCCATATGGTGAAAGTAATCATTTTGAGCAGCTTGGGGTTTTAATAATTGAGACTTACTATATAGTCCTACTCGATCTTCCAACTTGAGAATTCTCTGAAGGGGCACTTTTGTATCACGCGGCACAAGAGGAATGTGGGAATGGTAGTCCGATGGGTTAGGTCCAACTCCATTTTACCCTCTGGTAAGGAAAGTCGCCTAAATAAGTAGGTTTTTCGTGAAGAGTCCCATTGCACCAAACAATCCAAAAAAAAAATAGGCGTAAAAAACTAGAATGGAAACTTGATATTTTTCGTTAGAGTTGTTGCTGCACAAATGTGTCATGGGAAAAGAAGCCTACCCCATTAGGGCTTCTCCTCTTGCTAAACCAGGCTTTTTCCCATGATTAGGGCTAGGTCTCTCATGGGTCCCACAAAAAAAAAATCCATAGAGGAGATTGATTCTTTTTATTTATGTTATATACAAAAGGGTTTCTTTTTTTCCACATTGGATGAGTAGAAAAATGCTACAGGTGACATAAAAAAAAAATGATAGTATTTAAGTTAGTTAGCTCAAATATAGCTGTCGATGTGTTTTCTTACCAGGAAGCGGAGATTTTTGGGCTCAATGTCAGCAGACCACATTGAATACTATAAATTATGGAGGCTGGTCATCTACTGAAAATTAGATTGTACGTCATTCTTCTTCTCCTACTTCTATTTCTTTTTCTTCTATAATAATAATAATTATTATTATTATTATTTCGTTACGTTGGACTGCAGGATGGAAGTTAAACTTCTGAGTTGAGGACCCAAGGATCGATCTCTATACCGTGACATGTTATGTCATGGCATTAGCCTATGTGGATTACCTATATTTTTAGAGTCCGTGTTAGAATTTTGTTTTTATTGGTCATTGTCTAGGTTAATTACTATCACCGAACTTCACATGACCACGTTGTGTGTTAGTTCACTTTGATATTGCATATTTGTTGATGTTTATGTATATCTACCCATTGACCGCTTGCAGTCTGATGATGCTATGTTTGGCATCTGGGTACTGAGCCTACCTACACCTCGGAGAAGGAGGAGAAGGCGCTTCAAGCATATTAACCTGCTGACCACGAAACCTAGTGACCGCAAGTGGTGTGTAAATGACATCTACTGAGTCATCTCAAGACTTGCACTTGAGTGCCTTCACTTTTGGGATAGACTTTCGTAATATTTTGATGGGCTAGGTTTTTGTTGGCCTTGTAATTAAAACTACTACTGGTTTAATGTAAACCCTAACATTAAGCAATTGCATTACATGGTTACTATGAATATTTTATTATACCATTTGTTGAATGTGAAGCTCCCGCCATGTTTATTGGAGAATCGAAAAAAAATGTACCGCAGACTTTGATATTGTGGAACCATGATTGGGCCCATCAGGGGTGGACCCATAAAAAGGAAAACGAAGAAAATTCCATAAAAAGGAAAACGAAGAAAATTCTTTGATAGATTTCTTGTGACATGTTATTGTTGATTTCAAGTTTTTTCCAAGTAAAGATTTCTTGATGTTGGATAGCTCTAGATAATTTTTTTGAGGAAATCAGCTTCCCAAATTTTTTTTTGAGGTACTCATCAATTCATTAAGCACACATTGCATTTCTAAGGCTTCATTACCTCTTATTCTCTATTTCTAAAAAAAACACACATAACTCAAACGCACATTATCAATGCCCATTTTCTTTCTTCAAAAGCCCATTTTCTTTCTTTTTCTTCATACGGGCACTTCCATCTTCTTTCTTTTTCTTCATACGGGCACTTCCATCTTCTTTTTCCATTTTCTCCATACGGAAGAAGTGCCAGAATGCAGTCTCTAAAGCCCTCACCTCTAACCATTTTATCAACCATCTTCTCTGCCTCCTCATCGAAGCCTGCCTTGCAAAGCCAGCAGGCCATGATTGCCTCCTGTATAGGAGAATAAGAAAATTCTTTCACTTTCAAGATATAATCTTTCACAAACAATTGGGCCATATTCCAAAGTCCAACATCAATGAAATACTTCAATATAATGTTGTAACAGTATGAGTCGGGGAATAAGTAGAATATGGAGGACATTTCCTTTACGATTTCAAATCCATCATCAATCCTACCTGCGTCCGCGTAACCTTTAATCATGATTCTATACATTGTGATGTTAGGTGTAATATTATCTTCCAACAAATTCTTGTAATACTTGCAGGCCTCCTCGAATCGGCCAGTTCCAAACAACCCATCAATCATACAGATATATCCATCTAAACTGACGATGTAACCCTCCTTAAGAAATGAGCCGAGAAACATAAAAGCTTCATCCATTCTGTGGAATTTGCAAAAGCCATTAAGCAAATTGGTGTAGGTAGTTGTATTGGGAGATATACCTATCTCTGCCGCCATTTCATCAAACAGGTGGATTGCATCCTGCATCTTCCCTGCCTTACACAGCCCATCAATTACACAGTTGAAAGTCATGCAATCCCGGGGGAAATTACGCTTCAGCATATCACCATATACGGCCATTGCGACATCAAACATATCGTCTTCAAACAGAAGAGTAAGCGCTAAGTTGCGATAAATGGGGCTCCCATCCTCCAGCATCGTCCGGAAATCTTGATTGATCTCTACCGCAATCCCGTATTCATGCGCGTATTCCATCCTGGTGAGGGGTGGCACTTTGGCTTTGAAGGGGCGGTTGGTATTGAAGATAGGGGTTTGGGTTGAAAGAGTGGGAGAGGGGGAGAGGGAGAGGGAGATGGGCGGCATTGATTTGGGTGGAATTTGGGAGTTGATTTTGAGGGACGGGCCTGTGGTTCTTATCATCTGGCCGCCGCGCCGCAGAAACGGCACAAAGAAGCTTGGCAGATATAATTGTTCGGGAGGGATAGGGGTTTTCTTTGGGGGGTTGGTTTTGTACATGGTCATAAGCATTTGGAAATAAGGTTCTTCGGGGCGGTCGGTTTTGAGGGGGTATTTAATCTCTTGGAGATGATGATCTTCATCATAGTTCAATTTGGAGATTGGGGTTTCGGTTGGGAGAGTGGGAAAGGGGTAGAGGGAGGTTCTAATCTCTCGGATTCCAGACTTCAATTTGGACATTGGGTCTAGGGTTGGGAGAGTAGGAAAGGGGGAGAGGGAGATGGGCGTTGATTTGAATGGGGCGTGGGAGAAGACATTGAGGAGCGAGCGTGTGGGTTTCATCCTGCTGCGCTGCAGAAAGAGGTTTTGAGGACTACTTGCACACAGAGAAGCGAGTGTGTTTATTTTATAGGGCACGGAGAGGATGAGATAGGGTTTAGAGTATAATAGGGCCTGGTGATTTCCTCGTAAAGTATCAAATATAATAAATAATAAAATAGGGATATGCTACTCGGAAATGCTCTCATATTATATTATGAGAGATAAGATGAGGGTCTCATATCTATATTTAATATCAATAATTTAAACGTGAGGGCCCCAACCCTTATCTCTTAGAGTAAAGTGAGAGATACTCTCACAAGTGCACCTCCCAATAAAATATAAGGGGTGATGACGAAATTTTGTCTTTAATAGATTGTTTGGAAATAACTTTAAACTTTTTTTTTATTTATAAAAAGTGGGTATTTATTTATCATTTAGGAAGGAGAGGAAGTTGATTTTTGAACTTTTTTTTTTTAGATGAGGGAACTTTGAGGATTTATAATTTTGATTTGACACATTTTCTAAAAAAATAAAAAAATAGAGACTTTACGTTACTGTTTATTTAATAGTAAAATCTCAAATAAGATCTTATTAGGGTTCTTATAGAGAAAGGATGAGACGGTTCTTACAAAGAGGATGCGACACTGTTAGGCCAATTCAACTCGGCCCTATGAATATTTTTTTTTCCAAAAGAATATATGCTTTTATTTTGGATATTCTTATATGATTTTTTGTATGTAATAAACAATGTGATTTTCTTATTAGTGGATTTAATTTTTAGCCTCATATTTAAATTAGACTTCAATAGTCCCACTCTTGGATGGGCCATAGCCTGAGAAATAAAGTGCCGCAAAATTCTAATAGCATGTTGCAGAAAAATGAAAAAAATTTTCTTTTTTTAGGATCGATATGTTTCAATTGATGAGAACTCAATGCAATGGAGGATTAACATTGCCAATCAATTGTTAGCTCAATGGTGAGGCACATCCCTTTCTGTAGTGCCGATGGAAGTGTAGAAAAATTAAAAATTAATTTTCTTTACTTTAAACCCTACGTCCCGGCCATGCACTGGCCCATGCGAGGGTCCATAAGGCCCTAGGTAGTGTAGGTGCTTTGGCTCTTCTCGGGCCTGGCCCATATACGTTGAGCGTAGGGTTTGGGACCGGGACTTCAATGTGAAGTGTGTGTTGCGTGAAGAATAGAGGGGAAAATAATTTCCACAGGGGAGGAACCCAGGTGAGGGTAATCACCCCAGAACAGAACCCACATCTCAAAATGTCTACTTCGTTAAGAATGACCTTGAGCCATCATAAAGGGAATGTATCAATTTCTTATTATTATCATAAAATAAGAGATTTTATAAATTAAGCTTGTAACATTCTATCGCAGTCTCTTAGACACTCGATTGTACCTATTCACAAGTTGTCTATTCTATCACTCTCTCTTATTCACCAGACTCATCAAACAAGTTATTTTGGTTTCTTGTTTCAAATCCTTTAAAATCCAAAGTTTTAAGAGGCCTGGTTTTGAGAGACACTTCTTCAATGATCTACTGTCAAATCTAGATTTGGTTTTCCCACTGTGATGGATGGAATAGGTCAAACCAACTCTGGACCAGACTCAACATCTACATGGGTCAAGAACGTTCAGTCTCCCGATGAGTCTGGTACCTCAGATATCTGAGAGGGTTGTAAAGAGGAGAAAGCTACCACCTGCTTTGTAAGAATTTATGGTATTCATTATATAATACTTTTTACTATAAGTTACTAATACATATATTTTTTTACTGTATGGATCGTAGTGGATCTGGAACCCCGACCCTATTACCCATTGGGTCCAAAAGGAGGGTCCATACTGGATTCCTTTGGATTGGAATCCTTCCATAACTAGGTCAACAGAGGTCCTTTGAGTTCCATACTAATGCTGCCATATTTAAAGCCGTCTGTGCAAATGGCAGCTGTCATGGTATTTACATGATGACTATACTATAACTTCCAGTCATCTTCTGGAGTTGCTGGTTTTTATTAATGAATACATTCCCATTCTTTTGAACCATCATATATGCACATAAGCAAACATAGAAACATGTATTCACATATTTGATATCAAGAAAATGTAATAAAGTATAGAAGTACATTTGCAAACTAAGGAAAGATGTTTCATCATTGACTAATACATATTTGTGCAAAAAAACGTAGATATCTACCAACTTTTGCTATTACATATCAAATAACAACATCCGAATGTTAATTTACATATATAAACTAGAAGAAATATTGGGTGCAGCTGAAGCCTACGATAGGAACACAATCACCATCCATGCAATTAGGTCTAATTATGCAAACACAAAAAGGAAAACACAACAAGCATCTTCCCACTAAAAGTTACAAAAAATACTCTTGTTACTTTATGGATCATTGCTAACCCAAATGACTGATCTGATTAACCCAAATGAACATAATTCAACAAACGAGAGGGCCAGTTAATCTGCATCTGTAAGTGTAAGACCCAATATCCATCATTTACCAATAAAAACTTTGCATGTTCTTCGGGCAAAGAGATGAGAGATGCAGAGAGATGAGATGAAAGAACCTTAAATCACCAAAATCCAATTAAAGAAACTCTAAATCAGTAAAATCCACAAATTGAAAAGCATATATTTCAGAGCACGAACACTTAAAAGCAGAGATTTTACCTTGAGATTTAGAGCTTTCGCAGTGAGAAATGAGAGAGACGAGCAAAGACAATAAGCAGTGTAGATCACAGAGAGTAGTGAGAGAAATAGGGTTTTCTCCAAAATCATAGAGAAATGAGAGCAGTCGCAGTGATCAGAGATGAGCAGTCGCAACGAACGACATAGAGCAACGACAGAGATTTAGGGTTTTCGTAGAGAGATGAGAGCAGTCGTAGAAACCCTAGAAATCGAAGAGGAATGATTAGGGTTTTGGGATTCTGAAGTCTCCATCTCTATGAGAGAAGCGAGAAATCAATAGATCGAAATGAAAAAAAAAAAAAAAAGGAAATGTGTCAAAACTTATGTTTAGTGGCGAAGAATGCCATCCGCTGCTGCATATACGTTTAGGAAAAATACTAAAACCTAGACATTTAGCGGCGGACAACTCTAAATACAAATACACCTAGTATCGGAGGGTTCCTACCATTTGGGCTAGACTAATCCATCTGGACTCAAAAGGAAGTCGGGTGAATACCTCAGTGGCCCCAAGGTGGTAGCATTAGTAAACTTAACCTTCGATTCCTGAAGAAAGGGGAACCAGGAGTCGATAATAAGACCTTTTGCTCCGGAAGAGGGATGAAATCATGGTCTTGACCACTCGGCCAACCCCTTAGGGTTGTGTAGGCACTATGCTGAGATGCAACGATGGACACATAAAACCACCACTATAAACTACAGCTGAATGTCACTTTTCTTGTGAAAATGTTGTCCCATCGAAATAGGCCTAAATTCCCTTCTCTAGGTTGAACTAGATGTGACAATGGTTTGACTTGAATTTAACATGAGCCTCACCCTAGATTTTAGTAAAATAAGATGGTGTGGTCTCATCGCCAACCAAACAAGGTACAATTCAAAGCCTCTATCATCAACCATTGGAACAAAGTTATTAACATGAGAACTAGGGATGTAAATGGATCCCGATTCTCCAATTACAAAGGAGGTCCCGACCTATTAAAAATCGATTTTGGATCCTCATTTAGGCCCCACTAAGTAAATGGATCCGATTCCAGTTCCAATTAGGTTCGGACTCATAGACCTAGGATCCAACACATTATCTCAGTTTTCGAAAATCTCTCTTTAAAATTATATTTTTTTCCATACCATTCATAACATTTACCCGTACCTGTATCCGCCTATATATGATTCTGATTCCATGACCAGTTGCACCTTCACCTTAATGGTTTCGGATTCAAAACCGAGAAACTGATTCCGTTTCGGATTCAAAATCGAGAAACTGATTCCGAGACAATTCTGAGTCCATGTCTATCTTCTCTTTAACGATTCCAGTTGATGGACCCAGTCCGAAAGTCACCCGTTTATATATGTGTATAAGTAAGTCGAGAAGAGGTTCCCGTCTTCTTTCTAGAAAGTCTCTCCCACGTAATGATTAGTAAAGAAGAAGAAAGTTCTACTCCATTCAATTGTCAGGATTAGTATCATGCTCTCTCAAAAACATTCACATCTATCAGCAACATTATAAAATCCAATCCAGCCGAGATATAACCCCAGAAGAGGAGAGCATCCTCCACTAGTTTCCCATTCGTCCTGGAGTCTATCCATTCCATGTAGTCGTATCCAGATGATTTCATTTTAGTCGTGGACAGAATCTACGGTCCGATGCAGATCACGTCCAGCTCATCGACGGACCCGATTGCTTCGCTGGGCGGGGGCAAACTGGACGGTGGGGTTGATGTGGCAATGAAAGGAAAGCTTATCACATGCAAATTAAATGTGCCATATGGTCTCCAAAGGATTGGATTGTTTTTCTGGCCTTCCGGATTTTGGATTGTTATGTTTCCTTAATTAAGTCAGTCAGTGACAGCAGTACTGGTTTTATATAGGGAATCTATCAAGAAAGATGACGTTTGTGCTGATCAATGTAGTTTTGTTGTCTTCTTGATTATCGATTGTGATTCTTTCCCATCCGGTTGTTATCTTTCATTTGCTTGTGTGGCTTTGGCGGTCTCTCTCTGCTGATGGTATCGGCAAATTGGACCTTTGTTGAGGTGGAAATCAGTCCCTATATATGTGTGAACAGTTGTCTGAGGTGTAAATTAGAGGTTGTTTTTGTTGGAACTTGTTGGATTTGGAGAAAATTGGACCCATTGAGTTAATTTCGAAAGGCATCATCCTGTTTTGCATGAAAAATTGTGATAAGGTTCACCCCAACACCCCCTCACCCCACCCACGTGTTCCTGACCTATGACATGCATTCGTCCATAATAAAAAGCCATCTCCTCCACAGACTGAAACTCACATTCACCAAAAGTACTACCCCGGCCACTCTCTCTCATCTTCCCAACTCAGTGACTCGTCTACTTCAAATGGCTCACTTCCTCATCGTCTCTTTCCCTACCCATGGAATCATCCACCCAACCCTCGAGCTCGCCAGACGACTCGTCCGTGTCGTAGCACGAGTCACCTACGTCTCCTCTGTCTCCGCATACCGGCGCATCATAGCAGAATCCCCTCCCCCGGATGGCTTATCCTACGCCTCCTTCTCCGACGGCTACGATGATGGCTTCACGTTCAATCTCGATCGCGAATCCGCAGCATCAACAGCCAAGATCATCGATGACGACAATCTCAAATCCTTCATCAAGCAGTTCGATGAGGCCGGCGCGCAGAAGATTTCGGACCTCGCACGGGCTTTCAAGGAAGAAGCCCGGCCCATCACATGCATCATCTACGGTATGTTCCAGTCATGGGCTGCTGACGTGGCATACAGTCTGCAGATCCCATCCATCTCTGCGTGGGTCCAGCCGGCGACGGTCCTGGCCGTCTATTACCATTATTTCAACGGCTATGATCATCTCATAGAGAGATTGGGGAAAGACCCTGATTTTCGGGTGGAATTACCGGGGCTGCCACCACTGGCCTCTCAGGACCTACCCTACTTTCTCACCTGTCAGGGAGACAATCAATACAACATGCTTCCATCCTTCCGAGATTCAATCCAGACCTTTGATAAGGAGGTCCGAGAATTCAAGCTCAAGCCTCGAGTTTTAGTCAATACGTTCGACGCATTGGAGCGTGATGCGCTTGCATCCGTCGATCGAGTGGGACCCATCCCCATCGGACCGTTGATTCAGTCCCATTTCTTTGATGGGAATGGAAAGTGGGCCACGTCCGATAGATCGAGCGACTACATGAAATGGCTCGACTCTAAGCCGGCTTCTTCTGTGGTTTATATTTCCTTCGGTACTTTGGCACACCCATCGAAGAAACAGCTGGATGAGATTTTAAACGGGTTGATGGGATCCGGGAGGCCGTTCTTGTGGGTCATCAGGGGGCCCAGCAGAGGATCCGATAGTGGACCCGAAGGTGAAATTCAGAGTCGGGTAGGTGGGACTGAGCAGGGGTTGGTGGTGGGTTGGTGCTCTCAGGTGGAGGTTCTGTCTCACCTGTCGACGGGTTGCTTTGTGACGCATTGCGGGTGGAATTCGACGTTGGAGAGCATGGCTACGGGTGTGCCAATGGTGTGTTTTCCGCAGTGGACGGATCAGACGACGAATGCGAAGCTGGTGGAGGGTGTTTGGAAGATGGGTGTGAGGGTGAGGGTGAATGAGGATGGGATCATGGAAGGTGGGGAGCTGAAGAGGTGCTTGGAGGAGGTGATGGGAGGTGAAGAGATGAAGAAGAACGCAGAGAAATGGAGGGATTTAGCAAGAGAGGCTATGGGAGAAGGTGGTTCCTCGGATAGGAATCTCAAAGCCTTCGTGGAGGAGATGGCAGGTGGTTCCTTGTCTTGAAAATGCTTTAGATGTGTTACTGGTGTTACTTAGATGTCTTGGTTAATAACATCTAAATGGTATCTTTGAGATTTTTAATTTGTTATCAATAGGTATGCCCCACTATGATTTCCATATGACCTTCAACTCAATATTTCTTTTTAAGATACGGATCCATTTTTAATAAGATGGGTCCTAATTTTATGTGGATTTTGTTGGATTTGGATCCAGTTTCAAGTGAAAATGCAAGACAAGAAACAGGTCTAGATATGAGCATCCTTGGATCCATATAAGTCACAGAACAGACTAGTACGCATTCTCAGGATCTGAAACAACAATATGATATATGACTAGGCTCTCAAATATATATATATATATATATCTATATATATAAAGGGTTATCGAAACTTTCTTGTGGGAATCTTAATCTTTGAGTCAGCACTCACACACACACAAGGATTCGGACCTAAAAACTTATTAGACCATTTAATTAAACAAAATATATTGGTTAATGAAAAACAATCTAGCTTATTAGAATACTTCACAAATTGTTATATGACTTGAGAGAAACCGATGTACATGATATGTACTCTGAAAGTGTGAATGTAGAATATGGTCTTGGGCTTGGTAGAAGGCGGCCTTGTAATACTCATTGGGTGGTTACAAGCGAGTAGGCACACCCCATTCTGTACTTGATGACTTCTAAAATGAATGACTAGTATATCAGAATGAGTTATGCCTAACGGCTAAAAAATACTATAGGATTCTCTACTCATATCTCTACAACTCTATAATAAAAATAAAGAAAAAAAGAAAAATAACTTTTACTACAAACATCTTTAGGTCTTTTGGTGGCTTAAAACATATCAAAATAGAGAAATAAAATTCGTGTAATCAACCACAATATAGTTGAACGGAGGTTTTGATGATAATTATGATGATTTTAGCTCTTCGGAAAGACTCTTATGAGCTAGGCCCGTAAATAATGGGCCTTGGGTTTGATTGTGGGCCCATTTTTGGTCGTTATGTGGTCCAAGTCCATATACACCGATCGTATACCTTTGCATTTCAATTACTTTTATATTTTTATATATTGGATGCTTTCATTTTAATTATTCCCTTCAAAGTTCTTTCCAGTTTTTCTTTTTCCACACATGGTGGCTCCCTCATGGGAAATTTTCTAGGTCGACAATTGAACCTCAACCACATAGAATTATGTTATATCATTAAAAAGAAATTATCCAATGTTGATTATATGTACGTGGCTATAACTTCAGTATGATTTGACAATCATAGCCTTTGGACCAAGAGCATACAAAATTCACACTTGAACTAAAATGCTTTGGTCCTTTGTTTTCAAGGTCCTTGATCATGACATTATTCAGCTTCATCATTACCATCAATTTTGCTTTATCAATACGGGTTCACTACAGTAGTTCTACAACTTAATTAGAGTTGGGCCATGGTCAAGTTTCGAAAAGAACTTTTTCGATGGCGGTTGGATTCCAATTACACCATCACCTGTGAGAAGGACTCGAAGAATCTAATCTATAATGGCTCCTCCGTTTATATGCACTTGAAAATTTAAGAGTCCTAAGAAATGTATTCTACTTTTTTTATTCTAAAAATGTATTATTAAAAGTGGCTAAATTTGAAGAAACAAAGGTGAAGAGACTCATAATAACAATCAAACATTATCTTCTTTAATGGATAATGAATTCATTTTAGATGAAGAATAAATGCCCAACCATCACCAAGTATATCGAATTGTAGGAAAGTTAAGTGGCCCATATACATCATCACCTTTTATTCTTCACCAAACCCCTCTTTAATATTAATAGCTTTATTGCAAGCTACTTTACTAATAATTCATAGCAAATCATCAATTTTCAGTTTCCCATTAATAATTGGGTCCACATATGGATCTGTCAGGTACCCAATGGATCAAAGGAGGACCTCAAATTGGGTGTCACTGGAAAACCAAATTCCACATAGAGAAACACACTTTATTGGACAGTCCGATTAGGTGTGCAATGTTTTAAGCAGCGCCGCGGGCAAAGCTGAGAGTGCATAGAAGGCTGGAGGGCTGCCCGTTGGACTAATTAGGCTGGTCTAGGACTATGATAATCTAGAATTCACTCCCATGTTAATTTTTTTTTAGGATCGGGCTCCTCCGTGATCAATTATGAGTTTTGAGTTTTGGCACATAGTGATTGTGAGGGAATCAATTATAGTCCGCCACTTTACTGCAAGCAATCTATTGCACTATGTGAATAGCAAGTTGCCCCATCGTAATGTGGCGGACCCTGACCCTGATAGGTCCAATCATGGTCACCATAGGGAAGCCATCATATATAGGATCTGACTCCTTTTTTTTCTTGTTTTTTTTTAAATGATAGTTGTGTTACTAAACCAGCCATTCCACCAGGGGAGCTGCATATGTTGACTTTGGACTGTTCCAACGTCATACTAGGCTAGGAATAACGTAGGATAGGATTATAGTGGACCTATCTAAGTAAAGACCTAAATAATCGAAATGGATGTCCTTCTCTTGCGTGAGATTTAGATCGATCGTATAAATAAACGTGAATACGTACAATATTACAAAAGCGACGAGCCAGTTTGAAAGACCTGCAAAGTCTAATTTCAAACTTCCAGTCAAAAGTCGATCATTACCATGAGACGATGGATAATACTTCTTATCTTCATCCTCTAAAGTCTCACAACGTGCTAATTCTATCTTAGTGATGAGAGCGTGAAAAAAAATAAAATAAAATAAAAAAACACCTTTCTACTATGTTCGTTTGCCACGATTTGAAAGTACCCATCACTTTCTCAAATTTCTTCACATTTATTAGAAACAGTACAGAATCCAATCCAGTCCAAACAACCCTAGAAGACAGATGAGATAAGGTTTACTTGACTAACAACCAAACAAATCCAATCAAGACGAGCAAACTTCTCTCATCTCCTCCACAAACGCTCTCATATTACGATCCGAAGACCCGCCATCTTCCACAGCCTCTCTTGTTAAATCCCTCCATTTCATTGCATTCTTCCTTATCTCCTCCCCTTCCATCACCTCTTCCAAGCACCTCTTCAGCTCCCCACCTTCCAATACTCCATCTTCATTCAGCTTCACCCTCACACCCGTCTTCCAGACATCTTCCACCAGCTTCGCATTCGTCGTCTGATCCGTCCACTGCGGAAAGCACACCATCGGAACCCCCATAGCCAGACTTTCCGACGTCGAATTCCACCCGCAATGCGTCACGAAACAACCCGTCGACGGGTGCGCCAAAACCTCCACCTGAGAGCACCAAGGCACCACCAGCCCTTCTCCACACTCATCTACCCGACTCCGAATCTCGCTGTCGGATCCGGTATCGGATCCTCTAATGACCCACAAGAACGGGCGTCGGGTCTCTAACAACCCGTTTAAAATCTCTTCCATCTGTCTTGTACATGGGGATATAATGGTGCCGAAGGAAATATAAATAACTGAAGAAACGGGCTTTGAATCAAGCCATTCCATGTAGTCGGATCCAGATGGTGCCTTCTTGGGCTGGGCTGGAATCAATGGCCCGATGCAGATCAAGTCCAGCTGATCAACGGACCCGATCGCATCTCGCTCCAACGCGTCGAACGTGTTCACGAGCAGTCGAGGCTTGGGTTTGCCCTCTTTCAGCTCTTTATCTATCGTTTCGAACTGTACCCGGAATATTTCTCGGATATCCGAGTGAGGATCCGAAGGGAGGAGAAAGGAAGGGACGTCTTTGGAGGCCAGTGGTGGCAGTTTTGGTAATTCCACTAGAAATTCAGGATCAATCTCGACTTTGTTGATGAGATGATCCCAGCCGTGGAAGTAGTGGTAATAGACGGCCAGGACCGCTGCGGGTTGGATCCACAAAGCAACGGATGGGATCTGCAGCTCGCGCACCAAGTCAGCCGCCCACGTCTGGAGGATGCTGTACACGAGGCAGGTGACGTGGCACCCTTCGTCGCTAAACGTGCGCACTAGCTCGGACACCTTCCGTGCGCCGGCCTGTCTAAACTGGGCCCCGTATTCTTCCGCACTTTTCATGGTGGGCTTTGCGGTGTCGTTGTTGATGTGGTAGTTGAAGCCGTCATCGTAGCCGTCCGAGAAGGAAGCGTATGATAAGCCTTCCAGAGGAGGGGATTCTCCCATGCGCCGGTAAGCGGAGACGGTGCTGAGGAAGGTGACGCGTGCGCCGGCACGTGCGAGGCGCCGGGCGAACTCGAGGGTAGGGTTCATGTGGCCATGTAAAGGAGTGCTTACGACAAGGAAATGTGCCATATGGGTTTGGACTTTCAAAGGTTTGGATTGTGTTGGTGGGTCCTTGGGCTTTCTGATCATATGTGGAGTGAGCGAAGTAGCTTGTTTGGAGGAATGGTGCACTAGTGGTGGACTGGTGGTGGGTGGTTTTATAGGGATTCTGTGATAAAGATGACGTCTGTGCTGAGCAATGAAGTATTGTTGTTTTTTCAAATATTGGAAACCTTTTCTTCTTTCTTTCCATTTAGTCGTTTTCATTCATTTGATTGGTTAGGTTTTTCTGTCTTTCTCTGTTCATGGCATGTGAAAATTTAGAGGACCTTATTTGCAGTCACTATCCTAGCCTAGAGTAATGATGTTTGAGCTGCAATTAAAAATGATTTTTCTGGGGTATGGATGAGTTTGAAGAAGTTTGTATTCAGTGAATTTGACTGATGTCATTTCTCATTATATCGTGTTTGAAAATTGTGATGAGGGTCCGCCGCACAGGGAGAATGTAAGTTGGTTATCATTCATAATAAAAGGTTGCGAGTTTAACCGGAAGAAAAATGGAGGGAAGGAGGATTTTACTGGAAGAAAAATAGAGGGGAGGAGTGGAAAAATTAATTTTTTTTTATTTGTTAACGTTTAGGTGGGAAGGAAAATTTTCTTGATTGATAAACTACTTTATTGATAAACTATCACCGTCTCCCCCAAAGAAAAACTTTGCTCCGCCATTAATTCAGGCATCTGTTATAGGAAAAGAGTTGTGTAGTGTTTTTTTTTTTATGGATTGAGAGGCTCAGCCACACGCCAATTTCAAGCACCCATTCCGCAGGGCCCCACTTATTGAAAAAAGAAAAGGAAAAATACAATGGATTTTGAAGAGACACTTTAACCAGGATGGAATCTTAAAAAACAAGGAAGAAATCTAAGGGGGAGGTTTGTTTTTAGGGTGAAGACCAAAAAGGTCTTAAAACATTTGCATCGACCGTTGTGGTCCCAGAGATCCTTTTTGGTTTATTTATTTTTTTATTTCCATAAGCAGCGATAACAAGTGGCCCACTGTTTATAAATATATATATATATATATATATATGCTCTCGATGTCGGAGAAGACAACCTCTGACGGAGCTATTGGTTTGGTCTTCCTACAGCAATGGAGAGACAGGAGAGCCGTAAATCGGTGCCGGCGTTTTTGTGGAGAAAAAACAGAGGGTTGCACACGCACTTGCAATTTCTTTCTTAAGATTTTACCAAGAAAAATGAAGGGGAAGATTTGAGTTGTAGAAATCAATAGGTATGTAGGAGAGAGATGAAAAAGGAGAAAAGTGTTTTTTTTTTTCATAGGGAGATTACAGTGGATGGACGATAAGAGAGCTAGGAAAGAGAAGAAAAGGGGGAATGAGTTTTTAGGGGTTTTGTTTGCAGGGGAGTGAGCGATGATATCGCTCAGTTGAGCACTTTTTAACGTTTTTAACATTTTTAACATTTTTTAACATTCAGTTGAGCAATGATATCTCTGTTCATCTATAATGAGCGGTGATATCGCCACCTATTTCTTCCTCCTCCTCATCTTCTTCTTTTATTACATTAAGTCCTCTGAACCAGATATCAAGAGCTTCTTCTACATGTGACAAAAAACGTGTTGGCTGGATTATAGACTTTGAGCAATGTTTAAGGCGACATCGAGCCTGCTGTAATACGGTGGTAGGTGCTATTGGAGGGTTGATGGTTGGCGATATTATTATGGGGAAAAAGATGGTGAAGAGATATGAGTTTTGATCCTTTATGCTATTAAAGAATTCACTAGTGAGGAAAACTTGAGATGCAAACTCGTTTTTAGTCTTGCCGTGAGCTGTGACATACTTGGAGGTGAGTAGTAGTCGGGAAGATCCTTAAAAAGGAGGAGGAAGAAGACACAAGTGATGATATTGCCGCTCATTTTATACACGAGTGGTGGTATCGCTGCTCATTAAAACAACAATAAAATTTAAAAAAAAGGCCGTGAAAGGGCCTTTATGGTCAATATATAGAAATTTGAGGGCCTTTTTGGCCGTCACCCACTTCAATGGTTTTTTTTTTTTTGTAAAACCCCCTGGTGAATAACATCAGGAAAAAAAAGTTAATGAAAGGCAAAGAACGTAAGACTAAAAAGGCACCCATATCAAAATTTATATTACCTTGTATCCATAAAAATTTAAATTAGAAAGTCGCCCCAACCCTATTAATTAGGCTCTATCTTTGCCTAAACTCCGTATTAGGGCCCATATAAAAATAATCTAGACTATTCAAGATAAATTTTATCTTCTCCAGTGACAACACTCTAGAATCTTACATCAGTAGGAGTTTATCCCACCATTAGATTGAGCACCTGATTATACATGGGATTATTGTATTCCAAAATCCATATAAGATTGTACTCAATCTAATGGGTCCAGATCCCTATGGCATCTAAGCATGGAGAATCGGAAGATCGGAGCTCCGCTGTGGGACCCACATAATGATGATCCAGACCGGTCTAGACGAATCTCGTCCTCTCGAGTGAAATGATCTTGTTGTCACAGAAACAGCTCACTCACTCCACTCGAGTCCAGATCCCTTGTTTCAACGAAACAGATGGACGCTGTTTAAGCCAACCCTTGACTGCCACGTTTATAAAATGCCACATCACTCTCACTGTTTTCTTAGAATGAAAGAAAAGCAAAGAAAGGGGTCTTCTTTGCAAACACAGCAAAACAAAATCCAATCGTCCTCTTCAAGTGAACCAAGCGAAAAATGGCGGAAGTTCTGACGGCTGACGGCAAGAAAGCAGATATTCTCACATTAGGAAAGGGTTTTCGGCAGCTGTCCGATGACGCGACCGTAGTCGGAGAGCTAGTGGATGGCCAAAGACACTTTTGAGTAGAGGAATCACAACATCTTCGAGTAATCTGGAGACGGAACAAATAAACCAAGTTCTAACAAGAAAATAGAAACACCCATTTATTTTCGTTGAGAAGAAATGATGAAGGAAAACAGATGCCGTAGAAACTTAAGAAAGAAACGAAGAAGAGGACCAAAGCCCCCATAGAGGTTCCATTTTTCCAATACCTAATCCTCAAATTAGTTCAAACCCATTCCATGGGAAAAGCTCTTGATCTGATCTTTAACAATCATAAAATACCACAAGTGCATGGGTGTCTAGATAAGATGGTGGCAAGAACGGATCAATCCCATAGAGAGCTAATTTAAAGAAACTTTTAGATTAAAAAACTAATTAACTAACAATTAAGGAAAGTTTTGAGTATTTATAATTAAAAACAAGCAAGTGATTAAAAAGATAAAAACTACAAATCAATGAAAGTGATTAAAGCATATGAATCCAATAAGCATACACAAATTATTTATCAAATAACCCTAATTTGTACCAATTTTTACTTCAAATTAAAGACAAATCATGTTTTTAATTTGAAAAATCTAACTTTTTAAATTCATTTTTAATTATAAAATTCAAAATTCAGGACTTCCTTCACCTCATAAAAGAACAAAAATAATTTAAGCACTGCCCATCAAAAGTAATCATAAACCATCAAAAGATCTAAGTCCTAAGCATGACCTATCAAACTTAAGCATGAATAGTAAAAAAATAAACTTTTTTTATTTTTAGAAATCAAGAATGGAGATTTGCCTATGGCATGAAGGCAAGTTTATTAATAACTAAGCACAAAAATATGGAACACAAATTAGAACTACTAAACAAATAAAAAGGCGATTACTTACCTTCATCCATAGCTCTTAATCAAGAAAATTAACCCGCCATTGCAGAGAATACTTCTTGATTTGTTATTAAAGATTACATGTTTACAACTTCTCATTCACAAAGTAATTCTCCTTCAAAACAAGTCCTTGGACATGGCCTAAGGTTACCAAAATAAAGAAAGAAAAACTAATGGAAAGGAAGAAAGAAATAAAGGAGGGAATATGAGAGAGGGCTGGACGTGAGATGTTGCATGTGAGCGAGAGATGATTTCTCAATGGCTATGGACGTCCAAATATAGAGAATTTTATCTCCATGTTTCACAACAAAACTTGCCATTTAATCCATTCATGTCGGTTATTTCCATGTTTCCATTTGTGGGCCATGCCCATGATGAAACACATGATTTCTTTAAGCCACATGCTTTGATTTCTTTTCCAAGTATAGGTGATGCTCCAACGTGTCCTTCTTTATGCAATATTTTTTTGGGGCATTTGGTTTGACGTCTTTCAACTTTGGTTTTTATTGTAAACAGTCCACGTGTTTTTTCCGTAGAGCCAAAGGTCACTTTTCAAGTTTTAAACAGTTAAAAAGACTAGAGTGCCCCTCTTAATACACTCTGTGTAGTATATACAAAAAAGAAAACTGATTTCGTTAAGAGTTTCATTTGGAGAAAAAAATAGAGAACATCCGTCAATTTCGTGAAGATTATTTGACTGCACAAATCAATGATTACGATAGATAAGAGAAAGAAAATGGGAAAAACTGATTCAAAGAAGGATAAATCATCCATAAAATCTGCACGTGGGACTTGGCAATACTCAAATAAATTTATTTGAGAAGGATAAATCATTCAGGGAATCTGCACAAGAGACTGGGCAAATGTTAGATAATTTTTTTCAAACTCGGCTAAATTTGTTCCATACTCAGATAAACTTGGTCCAAACTCGAATAAATTTGTTTCAAACTCAGATAAATTTGTTCAAAACTCAGAAAAATTGTTCAAAACTTAGATAAATTGCCTTAGTTTTGTCAGAAGTTCCGATAAATTTATCTTAGTTTGAAACAAAACCTTTTGAAAAAACTAAGATAAACTTATATATATTTTCAAAGAAGCTCACAATAAAAAAGGAAGGATATGTAGTAGCCATGTGAAGAAGAAAACTACAGAATATCATAGAAACTCTGATTTTCTCTGCAACTTCCGGTCGTCTTCTCTAGCAAACTCAGATCTGCGTCTTCCTCGTCGAAGACCGTGCGCTGTAGCAAAGTCCTAAACCTCCTCTATTCTGGTTCTGCAGCATTGACCAAGAGACAATAGTTTGTTGTCTTTCTCTTTGCCGATGAGAGAAATGAGAGAGAACCTTATTCTAAAATTGAGGGGGAATGAAAGATTTAAAAATTTTAAAATTTGAAAGTTATGCCTAAACGGTTGAATGAGCAAATTAGTCACGAAAATATATATATGATATGGCATGCTAATGGACTGCCGCCTGTATTAATCCCATGCGCAAGGAACTCTAGGCACGTCTTCCTTGTCGAAGACCGTGCGCTGTAGCAGAGCCCCAAACCTCCTCTATTCTGGTTCTGCAGCATTGATCAAGAGATAATAGTTTGTTGTCTTTCTCTTTGCCAATGAGAGAAATGAGAGAGAACCTTATCCTAAAATTGAGGGGAAATGAAAGATTTAAAATTTTAAAATTTGAAAGTTATACCTAAACGGTTGAATGGGCAAATTAGTCACGAAAATAAATATATGATATGGCATGCTAAGGGACCTCCGCCTGTATTAATCCCATGCGCAAGGGACTCTAGGCCTTAAACGATATTACGATATTACCGTGTACTAGAGACTTTATAACCCAATATTCAGGGATCTCTCGCTAATTTACCCATTTCTTTTAGCCAACCATCTTTACTATATAGAGCCTTGTGAATAAAAGTGGGCCCCAAATCTTGGACTTGCAACATATTGTAGCACATCGCATGGACGTTCTTGACTTGGCTCCTTCCTTCTTTGTGAATACTTTCTTCCCAATTGGATTTGGCTTACTACTCCTTAACTTAGTATTCAAGAAAATCTCTAATAAGAATTCACATTTCAAAAGATTCTTTGCTAAAGATAGGGTCATGATGTACAAATCTTTCCAAGTTGGGCTCCTTCAAAATCTCTAATGATAAGCTTGAAAGAAATCTTAGATTTCACAAAATCTTTGAAGCTTCCCTATGTATGGACATGTAAAGCCATGTGGACCCCATTTGTGTACATGCAACACCATGTGGATGACCCATATGGCACATCCAAGCTTGAATTGAGATTTCTCCAAATCTGAATTTCAGATTTTATTTCAAACTTTGCTATGACTTCGGGCCCCACGTTGGTGTGCAACATTGTTGGAACCATGCATGACATCCTTGTTTTCTTTTTTCTAGAAAATTTTTGATCAAAGTCTGATTTTCAAATTTGAGTTCCAATTTTAGATGAATGGTGGGTCCCACATGTGATGTGCTTCGCTTCCTTGGGCTTCTTTCTTGATTTTTCTTTTCCTTTCTTTTTCTCTCTTGCCTTCTTTAATTTCTCTTTAAGTGGGTCCCCTAAATTTAGAATTCTCCTGCACAAGAGAATGAAATAAATTCAACATGAAATCATACGTAAGAAATTCAAATGGATTACGCATTGGACCCAAACATTCTTAATGGTGTACCAATTTCTCTAACTTACCAAAAATAGTACTATGGCATCAAAAATAAAAGGCATACATTTTTAAAATCCGAAAAATTAGTTAGTGTGATCCTAGGATGATGAAAAGTCGAAAACCAATAATTTCACAGTCATTCATGCAAGAATGTTGATTTTGACTAAAATCCCAATTTTGATGCCCAGATGCATTAAATTATAAAATTCTATGAAATTGGGTACAAATTACTCTAATTAAGTCTATAAAATAACATAAAATGATCAATGAGAACTACAATTTTGTACGCTTATCAGCTCCCAAAATCCAATCTTTCTTCACTTGAAAAGTAAAGGCATTGAAATGAAGACAAGTTACAAGAACCCATATCAAAATACCGGAAAACCCTGCTTTATTACTGCGCTTTCTATTTGCACTCCAATTAGGACAAAGAAAGCATGTTCAAATAGAAGAAAAAAAGTGGCTATAAACATTGCTACTTCAATTTCCCTTCTAATAATGGTTAATTAACCGTCTCATGCAATGAAAGAGCTTGACCCGTTTGGATTTCTAAGGGTAAGGTAGACTTGGAGAGGAGAGAATGGTGAAGGAGTTTCCAAAGGTGGAAGACACCACTTAGAGAAAAATATGCAGAGTCCTTTGTCTTTATGTGCTGCTAGCTAAACTTCCCGTTCGAGGCCATGAGCCATCTTGCTCAAGGAGGGAGAAGACGAACGGAGGACGAGGTTGTAGCCTGTAGGTTTTTTTTTTTCTTTTTCATAAATTCTTTGTATTTGTAAAAAGGACCCCCTTCTTTTCTTTTCTTTCATTTTAAGAAAGCAAAGAGAGGGAGGGAGAGTGATGTGGCATTTTAAAAACGTGGCATTCATGGGTTGGCCCAAAACGAAACGGGGGATCCGGACTCACTCCACTCGCATGTTCATGAATCATTGAATTCCCTGTTTGGTCCAAACAGGATTTTCCTGTTTGGTGAATCCAGATTCATTCATGAAACGGGACTCGCCTGATAAGAAAAGTAATTAGTCAAAGGGGGGACAAAGGGGGGACAAGGCACTTCATCATGAGTGGGCTCATCACCGTCATCACTAGCAGTGGGCCCATATCCTTCAACACCATATCAATTAGCATTGCAAATAAGCAGATCACGTCAGTATATATAGAATGCAGAGGATCATGCATTACAATCTTATGTGATTGGGTAAGATTGATTGGATAACACCTATAATACAAAACTGGGTTGTACAAAGAGCTCAACTGGGATAGAGAGATTAACTTAGGTACTATTTTTGTACTCTGTCTTAAAGCTGTTCAAATCCGATGAGTAGGAATGGGTCTAGTATATTGAACTAACGGCCAGTAACGGCCATTCTCGTTTCAAATCTCTCTCTTTCTTCTCATCGTCCACCTCTGCATCATCTCTGACGTCATCAGCTGCTTCATGACATGCATTCGTCCATAAAATGAAAGCACACACCTTCCCCTACTCGTACGAACCCACCCCCCCAAACCCAAAACCCAGCCTTTCTTCTTCCCAAACAGAAACACATACAAACTAGAAATGGCTCACATCCTCATCATATCTTTCCCTAACCATGGAATCGTCAACCCAACCCTCGAACTCGCCAGGCGACTCGTCCGAGTCGGCGCAAGAATCACCTACGTCACCTCTGTCTCTGCCCACCGCCGCATCGTTTCTGAATCCCCTCCCGTAGACGGCTTATCCTATGCCTCCTTCTCCGACGGCTACGATGATGGCTTCACCTTCAATCTCGATCGTGAGTCCGCAACATCAACGGCCAAGATCATCTACGACGACAATCTCAAACGCCACCTCAAGCAGTTTGATGAGGCCGGCGCACTGAAGATCTGGGACCTCGCACGGGCTTTCAAAGAAGAAGGCAGTCCCATCACATGCATCATCTACGGAATGCTGCTGACTTGGGTTGCTGGCGTGGCTCACGATCTGCAAATCCCATCCGTTGCTCTCTGGGTCCAGCCTGCTGCAGTCATGGCCGTCTACTATCACTACTTCAACGGCCACGATCATCTGATGAAGAGATTAAAGGATGACCCAGATTGTGTAATTGAATTACCAGGGCTGCCACCTTTGGCCTCTCATGACCTACCCTACTTTTTCACCTCTGGGTCTTCACCAGAAGATGATAAGCACTTCAACATGCTTCCATTCTTCAAGGATCAGATTCAGATCTTTGATAAGGAGGTACGAGAGTTCCAGCTCAAGCCTCGGGTTTTAGTCAATACGTTCGAAGCTTTGGAGAGGGATGCACTTGCATCCGTCGATCGAGTGGGACCCATCCCCATCGGACCGTTGATTCGGTCGGATTTCTTTGATGTAAATGGCAAGTGGGCCACGTCCGAAAGATCAAGCCACTACATGAAATGGCTCGACTCGAAGCCGGCTTCTTCTGTGGTTTATATTTCCTTCGGTACTTTGGTACACCCATCGAAGAAGCAGCTGGATGAGATTCTAAACGGGTTGTTTGAGAGTGGGAGGCCGTTCTTGTGGGTCATAAGGGTACCCGATAGCGGATCCGACTCCGGACCCGAGGCTAAGATACGAAATCTGGTTGGTGGGACGGGGCAGGGGTTGGTGGTGTGTTGGTGTTCTCAGGTGGCGGTTCTGTCGCACCTGGCGACGGGTTGCTTTGTGACACATTGCGGGTGGAATTCAACGTTGGAGAGCTTGGTTATGGGGGTGCCAATGGTGTGTTTTCCGCAGTGGGCGGATCAGACGACGAATGGGAAGCTGGTAGAAGATGTTTGGAAAACGGGTGTCAGGGTGAGGGTGGATGAGGAGGGGATTATGGAAGGTGGGGAGCTGAAGAGGTGCTTGGAGGAGGTGATGGGAGGGGAAGAGATAAAGAAGAATGCGGAGAAGTGGAGGGGTTTAGCAAGAGAGGCTGTGGGAGAAGGTGGTTCTTCCGATAGGAACGTGAGAGCTTTTGTGGAAGAGATGGGAGGCAGTTTCATGCCTTGAATGATCATGATGTATTCTCGAGGTTGTACATCTTGACAAATAAAAACTGAATAAAGTCTTACAGATATATATTTTTATATTTTTAACTTCTTAGTAATTTTTTTCCATACTCTAACTAAAGAGGCCATGACCAAAGACATCTTACACAATTGGGAAGGGTAACCCACACAACTACGAAGAGAGACTCACAAAGTAGGAAGAAGTGGCATATGGAGGGATCAATTTATGAGCACATAGGTGACATTTGTCAACCAACTAAGCAATCTAAGTAGTTTGTTAGAATTTTGGTTGGTTTCACTATTGTCACTAGGATAATTTCCAAGGTGGGGTGATTTTTTATTCCAGATGGTGTGACTGTGTGAGACTCTCATGAAAATCCACAGTTGATAATAAAGTTGTACTCCATACTAGAGCCTACAAAATCTGAGCCGCTCAAATGAATACTCTCCTCGTGTATGAGATAAAGTCTTGGGATACCCCACACAAGTAGGAAAGGCCTGTTTTTTTACTGGAATTCCAAGAATTCATGTCTGAAAAATTCCTGAATTTTCAGACAAAGTGGAATTCTTGGATGGCCCTTTGGGCTTTAGCATCTAGGAATTCCCCCAAAATACATAGGAAGTGGAATTCCTGGATTTCCAAATGTCAAAAGAGATCTTTCATTTGGCTAGAATCCATAAATGCTAGTAAAGAAATATGGACTTTAGAAATTCTAAGGAACATTCTATAATTCCTATACATGATGAATTCCTGTCAGAAATTCCACTAAAGAATCAGGGCCGAAGAGATGCCCACAAAATGGGAAGAAGTGGCATACCAGGGATCGGTCCAAGGGCACCCTAGGTGACATGTGGTGTTGTCAACCAACTAAGTAACCCACTTGTAGTCTATTAGAATTTAGGTTGGTTTCACCATTTGTCATTAGGATAGTTTCCAAGGTGAGGTATTTTTGAGTCTGGATTGCGTGAGGTTCTCATGGAAATCAGCGGTTTTTAAGCCAAACTCCATACCCTTGTCATGTAAGGAATATCCCCCAATTTCACTGCAATATAAGTTGGTCCCACCATATGATTATTAACACGATTAATACATTATCCATCATAAATAACATTATTAATCAATGGCTAGTATAATGTTGGGACCAACTCCTTCTGTAGTGAAATTCAAAACGAGGGTATTTGGTTTGAATGGTTCAGATTTTTAATAGGCATGCCTCAATATATATGGACTTCCAGTCTGGCCTCATGTATGTTAGAAGACTAGGGGGAGAGGGTTAGGAATTGGTTCTAACAAGTTTCTTATTAATACAAATAGAAGCATGCATCACTAGGATCCGAGGTAAGATCACATTGATCCGATCCATTTTTTAGAAGATGAATCCTAATCTAGCATAGATTGTGTACTTCGGATCTGGATCCGAAACCAACAAATACCCAATATTGGATACAAAGTAGGAAATATGGGTCATATGATCATGCTTGAATCCATGCGTCCTGCAACATTTCTGTTGTGCCTTCTTATTTATGTGAATCTGAAACAACAATACTCTCAAGTGAGAAAAAAGATAACAAACGTTATAGACTCAAAATTTATTTTTTATTATACCCTAATGACCATTAGGCCTGTTCAGTCATAAGCATTTCTAACTGGTAATTTATTTTGTCTGGAGTTCTAAAAGGGTAGCAGGTGCTATCTAAGTGGAATTCCAAATGACTTCTTTGAATCACTAGAATTCTATCGGCCTAAGTTATAAATTACACATTTGTTAGAATTCTCAGATATCCAATAATTGGAATGTTAGACAACCTTAGCATTTCATAATTTCGCTAGTTAGGGGATGGTATTTGGAGCTCTCCAAATGCTCAAGATAAGAAATCTTGTAATGCTTGTAACCAAACAGACTCTGGGCATATTCGTGGTTATACTCTTGATTTAGCAAATAAAATCTAATTAGCTATCTACCAAAAGTCAAATTCAATGGGCACGCTCAGCATTTTCAGTAGAGGCTATCATTCTTGGTGCTGCCTTCACAATAAGCTTCAAATCTTGAATGAGATTTCCTGATGGAACTCTACGAGTACAAATGTTTGTGCTCGTTGCAGACTTGAGCCCGGAACATTGGATTGTTGAGCGGGCTCCACCCGAAGGGAGAGTATTGAAAACTATTGGGATAATGTCCGTACAGCTTCCCTTAGACTTGAGATTCATGCTTGAGCAGTAGAAGTTAAAGTATTTTTAACAAAGTTGTTCGTGCGATACTCCAAAGCCATGCAATATCCCACACATCATACTATGTGATATCCTAGGGATGTGCGATAACACACACACCCCTTTGCATTATCCTAGGCCCGTGCAATACCGCGCCGTTATTGCACAAACAAGTTTTGGTTCAACGGCTTTGGAAAAAATGTCATGTCAAAGGGCAGTCGTGCGGTCGAAATCTTAAAATTATTTATGGTATCTTTACTAATGCCTTGAAGTTTTGGTATCATAGCTAACACGTTGGAAGTTCGAATCCCAAAATTAGTATTTATGGTGGGCCCACCTTCGGAACATCCGAACCTGTCTACAGTCCTAAGACCCATTGTATGCTCTCTATGTAAATATTTAAAGCCGATTTCGGGGGGCCAAATGATGGATTGATCACTATATTTTACACATGAGAGACTCCTTCTATTTTTGCGCCCCATTAAAAAGAGAAGCAAAAAGAATTTAAAAAAAGTTAATCACATATTTCAGATTGAGTTGATGCAACGGTGGCCATCTCACTAACTTGAATAGTAATTTATTAGCTGATCACTACATGGGTGCTAGAGCTAATAAGAAGTTTGGATTTTCCAAGGGTGGGCACCATCAGTGGTGGAGCCACAGTAGGCCAAAATGGGCCCCCCAGGTTTTTGTCCATCCTGCCCATGGCACCCCCCTATTTTACAACGCCCCTTTCCCTATTCCCATTTCCCCAGGACCCCAGCCCCTTTTCCAAAACCTTTCCAACCCTAATCCCTAACCCTTTTCCAAAACCTTTCCAGCCCCATCCCTATTCCCATTTCCCCAGCCCCTTTTGGCCTTTTCCAAAACCTCTCCAGCCATTCTTTGCCTGTGACTCCCAGTGATAACGACACAGCGTGAAGAAGAACGATTCTCAGTTTTTTCAGCTTTGTAAGGTTTGTCAATGTCTCGTTTGTGAAATCCATCAATTTCTCATTTTTTCAGCTTTGTAATTCCGATTTTTGTGAATGTTGCAGATGCAAGGATTTCTGATGGAGGATGAGAAGGGAGAAGATAATGTTTGTGGAGGACTCTTTGAGCTTGAAGCATTGATATGCCTGGGGCCAAGATCATTTCTGTGAGGCAACAACATCTCTTGTCATTCACATTCATGGTAGGTTGCTTGGCTTCTTCTCTGTATTTTATTATTATTATTATTTTTAGATCTATACTCATTGGTTCTTTTTATCTTTGGGAGTTTCTTTCTACCTGTTGTAGTGTTGTTGGTTACAATTGAGAAAAAAATGTAGATTTTGATGTCATAGATGGATGCTTGTTATTTGATTATGCAGCATTTGATTATGGTTTTAGGGATCTCTTGGTGCTTCTTTGAGATACTGTGTCAAATTAGTAACTGATGTGTCAAATTAGTAACTGATATGCCATATGTGATATACTGATGTGTCAAATTAGTAACTTAACTGATATGGTTTTGGTGCTTCTTTGAACTGCTGTGTCTGTGTCAAATTAGTAACTGTTATGGTTTTGGTACTTCTTTGAACTACTGTGTCAAATTAGTAACTGATGCAGATGAATTCAATGATACAAACTATGAGAGGTCATGTCTTGTGAATTTCGTGTCATATCATTTAATGGATGTATATATATATATATATATGTGCATTTTGAGCACTAAATATGAGAGGTCATATTTTGAGACAATGAATACTTTTTATTTGATTTTGGACATATAATAAATATGATTTTTACTCAAAACTTAGAAGCCGATGCATCATTGCCGACCTCTAATGTTGAGAATCCAATTTATGAAGATCGTCCTATAGAATTATAAACAACTGAAATCAATGAAGTTGATATTAGTTCCCTAGAGCGTGATTCAGGATTGCGTCCGCAGATATGAGATTATAATATTAATCAGCGTGATGAAATTCGACGGAAGTACATTAAGGTTGGTCCATACCAACCTATGCTTTCAAAGTATCTGAAATTTGGATGAACAACTCATCTTCGTAACTTTCAACATTCGTAGTTCAAGTTATTTCCTTCATGGTTGGAATATTTTCCAAAGAAAAATGCTATATTTTGCCTACCATGCTCTCTTTTTAATAAACAAACTGAACTTGCTTCGCAAAATGCATTCACTCTTACTGGATTTAAGAATTGGAAGAAAGTTAAAGATGGAAAAAATTGTGCTTTATTGAGTCATGTGGGGAAGGATCCTAACCGAGAGATCATGTGAAGACTTGATGAATCAATCTCAACACATACAAAAAGTGCTTGAAAAATTCTTTTCAGAAGAAATTGCAAACAATCAACTCCGGCTTACAGCTTCAATTGATACAGTCCGATTGCTTACATTTCAAGGTTGTGCTTTTAGAGGCCACGATGAAAGTTATAGTTCAATCAATCGTGGAAATTATATTGAAATGTTGAATTTGTTGCGTTCTTATAATGAGAAAGTTACAGAAGTTGTGTTAAATAAAGCTCCAAAAAATGCTTCTTACACATCACCAAAGATCCAAAAAGAAATTCTACATGTTTTTTCAACCAAAGTGAAGAAGATAATTCATGAAGAACTTAGTTATGCAAAATTTCGAATAGAAGCTCGTGATGAGTAAATGAAGGAGCAAATGACTATAGTTTTGAGATTCGTAGACAAAGATGGCTTTGTGCGAGAGCGTTTTTTTGGGCTTGTTCATGTCTCCAACACTGCATCATTGACCTTAAAAAATGAATATATGTTGTATTGTCTTATCATAATCTCGATGTTCAGAATATTCGAGGGCAGGGATACGATGGTGCAAGTAATATGCGAGTGAGTGAAATGGATTACAAGCTTTGATTTTGAATTATTGTCCATATGCTTACTATGTTCATTGTTCACATCGCTTGTGATTTGCATTAGTTGCAGCATCAAAAGAAGTTAATCCAATTTATTAATTTTTTTTTTAAATTAACTTCTATTGTCAATATTGTTGGCGCTTCATGCAAGCGTGATTTTGAGTTAAAAGTTGCTCAAGCTATTGAAATTGCACATTTGATTGCCATTGATTAGCTCGAAAGTGGGAGAGGACTTAATCAGATTGGTTCTTTACAACAGGCAGGAGATACTCGTTGGAGTTTAGTCCAACATGTGCAGTTCTAATTAACATCATTGAGGATGTAACTACTTTTTCTCAATGAGGAGATGCATACTCAGCTTACGAGGAATGACCTCATTTGAATTTGTCTTCATCTTACATCTTATGAAAGAAATCATAGAGATCACTGAATTACTTTGTCAAGCTTTGCAATGTCAATCTCAAGACATTTTAAAAGTCATGCATCTTGTTTCATCTACTAAAGCACTTATCCAAAAATTGAGAGATGTTGGGTGGGATACTTTACTTACCAAGTTGAAATCATTTTGTAAGGCACGCAATATAAATGTCCCAGATATGAATGCTTGTTATGTTGCGAGACGAGGTCGAGCCCGCCATCAACAAGATGAGTTTACAATTGAGCATCATTATCGAATAGAAATTTTTTATGCTGCGATTGATTTCCAATTACAAGAATTAAATGGTCGATTTAGTAAGCATGTAGTAGAGTTGCTTATTCTTAGCTCAACTTTGGATCCTCGAAATGCACATGAATCTTTCAGAGGCGATGATATTTGCAAGTTGGTAGATAATTTTTATCCTCAAGACTTCACAGAAAATGAGAAAATGCAATTGAGAATGCAACTTCACTATTATGAGTATAATGGAGTTCAACATTCAGACTTTCAAAAATTGTCAACTGTTTCTGATTTGTGTCAATGGTTGGTAAAGTCTAGAAAATCAACAGTTTACCAACTTGTTTTTAGAGTGATTGAACTTGTGCTTACTCTTCGAGTTTCTACTGCAACTACTGAATGATCATTTTTCAGCCATGAATATTGTCAAAACTAGGCTTCGCAGCAAAATAGAGGATGATTTATCTCTGACTCTCTGCTTGTGTATATTCAAAAAGAAATTGCTGAGAAGCTTAGCATAGAATCAATCATAGACGATTTTCGAGATTTGAAAGAATGTCGAATTCTATTTTGATAGATGATTGAGTTGAAATGTACTAAGGAACAATTATTTTACGACTTTTTTTTGCTTATATTTTGTTAAAGCTCTGGTTTTAATTTTCATGTAAAATTTAGTCTTGAATCGTAATATATTTTTCATGCTTGAAATTACAACTATGTCGAAAGAAAACTTAAAAATATTATAGTTATAATAATTGGTGAAATAAAAATCTATTCAAGTTTAGGGACCCCCGGGATGAAATCCTGGTTCCGCCCCTGGGCACCATACTATCCCTGGATTCTGGTTTCGTTTTTTGCGACGTCCAACCCACGTAAACGCACGGGTGGGAGTAATGCAAGATGCGTATATATATATATATATATATATTTATATATGAGCAAGGCTCTCCTAAGCTCGGGCTTAAGAGAAAATTATGTAAGCTCATGCTTGTGGAGCCCACTTTTGATCTATCCAAATGGACCAAATACATGACCCCCCTAAATTTCACATGTCCATCAACTTTCGGTCAGATCCGAATTTACTAGACCGTTGGATCGACTATTTATTGATCCAAATGGACTATTGACCATTAAACCTTTGGGCCCATATGGAGATGATAGAAATTACGGTTGATGCTAATTTTTTTGCAGAGAGGAGGCTCTTAGGGAGTCCTTGAGATCCCCCACATCCTCATCCCCATGTGGGTCCCCAAGTGGGCCCCACCACGCACATGAGCTTACATTATTCTAAGCTTGAGCTTAGGAGAGCTAGCCCCTATATATATATATATATATATATTCAACTCCCACCTCACATAGCCTCGGGGTGTAAAGTTCAATAACCATGCTTACTATTTATGAGTGGGGAATCTCACACATGATGATTTCAGGGTCAAAACTATGAATCGCGAAAGACACTGGAATTGAAGGCATACTTCGTGATGAAAATGGCTCTATGTAAATCGCATTTTCTAGCAAGATTACATCTGAAATGGTTACTCTCATCATCTGTGACTAATCTTTACAATTTGCATTGAAGGGGATTCACTTATTCTAGTCTTGTCTATCCTGAAGTCCTCATCTTTATTAAAAAAAGAAAGAGCTTTAGGTCTGAATGAAAATGACCATCAGCACCATCAGTGGGAAATGAACATTCAAGCCAATCAAGATGCAACGCCCCGTCATTTTGTTGCGGGGGGGTGGGGTTTGGGTCTTTGTCTTTTGGGTTTGGTTCCTACTTAGTGGATGAATTATATCTCCTAGTTGTGTGCAGTTGTTTAGTTCCTAACGAGTTTCATCTTCTGTCAAAACCAAAAAAAAAAAAAGACACTCAAACTATCGGGAGCACACTACTCCCACGTGGGCCCCACATGGAGATGGAACTTGGGGATATCGAACGATCTTACCCCCCCACTTACCAGTATGTTGTGACATACACTCAAATTATCATTCTAACCACTTGATCAATAGCCAATAAACTTCCACCTCTCAAAAAGAGAATAAAATTCGGATGAGTGTCAAACACAGCATCTGTGACTATAGGGGGCCCATATTTTATGGTTCACTCGGATAGATTAGGGTGTTTCTCACTAAGTGTTTGCACACACGGTGTTGGTGATCATAAAGTGGCGTTGGTGCTCAACGAAGGGTGGCCATTTTACGAAACTTCAGAGAAGCGCCTACATTATTATTATTTTTTGTTTATACTACAACCTTTATTAACCGACGGTCAAAATGCTAACTTTATCGTTCCCTTCTTGACTCTGCTTTTTTCTTCTTTTGCTATTTTACCCTTTATTGGGGATGAAAATTTACCAAAAAAGAAAAGAAAATAAGGCTTTGATTTAGGGTTTTGACAACTTTGTGGCATATAAAAAGGCAATTTTCTCATTAGTATAGTCAGAGTAAATAGGTCCGGACTTGAAAGGATAAAGCTAGTGATTCCATGAACACATAGCTATCAATTTTGTTTTGTTTCGGCCGAAATTTTTCGTTTCGGTCAAGTGGCCGAAACGAAATTTCGGCCAAAATTTTTTTGGTTTAAATTTCGGTCAATCTCGGCCAAAACTGTCGAACTGGAATTTTACATAATTAATTTTTTTAACTTTTTTTTTCACATATATTTTATATTTCTTATTTTTTTCACAAAATATAATTCAAAAGAAAATTACTATAATGGATTAAATTTATATTTATTATTTTTTCTATTTTTGTTTTACTTATATATGTATATATTATGCTATATTTTTTTCGAAATGTATTTCCGAAAAGTTTCGCTGAAATTTTGAATCTGCCGAAACTTTTCATTTTGCAGGTCAGAGTGAAATGAGGTCCGAAACGATATTAACAACTATGATCCGGACCCAAAGTAATTTCTTTTAAGGAAAAAACTCACACCGCAACCTTCGCCATAGATCAGCTGGTTTTTAAGGAAACCATATTTTACTTTACAAGGCAAGAGGAGTTCCTCTCCAGTTGGAGTAGACGAGTGGGTATGACGTCATTCACCGTTTTTTTTTACCATGCAGCCTACTTTATCTTTGCGCAGGCCTGTCCTGTTTGGGGGCTTTATTGGAGAACAAGATACCCCTTCTTTAATTAATTGATGTGAATACAAGCTTTCTGCAAGCTCACGAATCCCGGCAAAGTCTGCTAATCAGCTTTCCCTCCTCTCGAATAATTGCATCGCCGACAATGATAATGCATTATGATAGACAGGTCCTCCAAATTGCAGGTCACCGTCACTAGAAGACAACAATCACACCTAAACACATGAAAGAAGACATGAGTCCCCTAACAAAAGAAGAATTGAAATTAAAAAATTGATTTTCCTCCTCTCCACCTTTAAGAGAACTAAAAAGAGATTTGTCATGGACATGAATGGTTCTTGCATTGAAGGAAATGGACTATAAATTTAACACGCACGGTACGTTTCAATTTTTAAAAGGAAATGAACGGATGATTTCCAAATAAATCCAACCAAGACAGCAGCTAGCCTTGTTTGAAAATTCCAAGTAGACGATGTTCATATGCTCTCTCTTATTTGCTTTTGTTCTAACCCTCATGTGAGAGACCGATTAAGTACAATATGACGCGAAACTTCATTAGACAAACACCATTGTCAAACACATCATGGATTGGGTTTTTTGTCCTCAGCTTTTGGAAACCGAATTGAAGGTATTAAAGCAAAAAAATTTTAAAAACAATTAAGAGACAGAGAACAACAAGAATCCATGCCTCAGCACAAACGTCATACGATCTCAATAAAACCCTTACAAGAACCTCACACACTCCAAAGACTCACAAACCAATATTTTGATATATGGCGCATTTCCTGGTCACAAGCTTTCCTCTGCATGGCCACATCAACCCCACCCTCCAGTTCGCCTGCCGCCTCGCACGTGCCGGCGCACGCGTCACCTTCGTCTGCTCCATCTCCGCATGCCGGCGCATCATAGAATCTCCTCCCCCGGACGGCCTAACGTACGCCTCCTTCTCCGACGGCCACGACGACGGCTTCAACTTCCAGCCCAACAACGACACCCCCAACGCCACGGCAATGGTAGCAACAGATACTGCCGACTTTCTGGCGCAGTATAGCCAGGCCGGCGCACGCAAGATCAAGGAGCTCGTGCGCAAGTTTAGGGGCGAAGGGTGCCACGTCACCTGCCTCGTGTATGGCATCAACCAAGCGTGGGCCGCAGACGTGGCACGCGAGATGCAGATCCCGTCCGTTGCTTTGTGGATCCAGCCAGCAACGGTCCTGGCCGTCTACTACCACTACTTCCACGGCTATGATCGTCTCATAAACAAAGTCGAGATTGACCCTGAATCTCGAGTGGAATTACCAAAACTGCCACCGCTGGCCTCCAAAGACCTCCCTTCATTTCTCCTCCCTTCGGATCCTCACTCGGATATCCGAGACGAATACCGGGAAATGTTCAAAGCCTTAGACGAAGAGGCAAAAGAGGGCAAATCCAAGCCTCGGGTCCTCGTGAACACGTTCGAGCCGTTGGAGCGAGAAGCGCTTGGGTCCGTCGATCAGCTGGACTTGATCCCAATCGGACCGTTGATTTCATCCAAGCCAAGAAAAACATCATGTGGATCCGACTACATGGAATGGCTCGACTCGAGGCCCGTTTCTTCAGTGGTATATGTTTCATTTGGAAGCTTTTTATCCCCGTGTGAACAACTTATGGAAGCGATTTTAAACGGGTTGTTGGAGACCCGACGTCCTTTCTTGTGGGTCATCAGAGGATCCGATACCGGATTCGGCAAAGAAATTAAGAATCGGGTAGATGGGTGTGGAGAAGGGCTGGTGGTGCCTTGGTGCTCTCAGGTGGAGGTTTTGGCGCACCCATCGACGGGGTGTTTTGTGACGCATTGCGGGTGGAATTCGACGTTGGAGAGTTTGGGCGTGGGGGTTCCAATGGTGTGTTTTCCACAGTGGACAGATCAGACGACGAATGCGAAGATGATAGAGGATGTTTGGAAGACGGGTGTGAGGGTGAAGGTGAAGGAAGATGGAGTTTTGGAAGGTGGTGAGCTGAAAAGATGCTTGGAAGAGGTGATGGGTGGGGATGAGATAAGGAGAAATGCTAGGAAATGGAGAGAATTAACAAGAGATGCTGTGGAAGAAGGCGGGTCTTTGGATTGTAACATTAGAGCGTTTGTGGAGGACAAGAGAGAACGTTGCTCGTTTTGATTGGATTTGTTTGCTGTCATGTAGAATCTAACTTCTGGGGTTGGTTTGATTGGATCTGTTATGGGTGGTGATGAATAAAGGTCACAGGCACTTAAAAACCTGAGCTGAGTGGTCTTGCTCTGTAGAATGAAGATGTAAAGAACCTGCAAATGGCTCTTGCGCTTGGTTAGATGTTTGATATATAAAAGACCTTTTTTTAATCTTATCTTCATGGTATACATGAGAGCATCCTCAATTCAAATTCAAAACGCTCGTATTCGCTAGTCTCATATATGATAAATACTTGGTTAGTTAAATGTTTGATTGATATAAAAAGAAAAGAGAAAAATAAGAGGATTTTGACATTTTAATCATCTTTAAATCTGATTTTTAAATTTTATGACCAAAATTAAGATAATATCATTAGAGTCGCCTGACACTAGTCAACATTCTTTTAAAACACTTTTTTGCACCAAATCTCGTCATATCTGGGGATTTATGAGTTTCTGCATAATATACTTCACGTTCCCAACAAGAAAATTCATTTTTAATAGAATAGAAAAATGACATTTTGTAAAAAGTAAACACACATCTAATCATCATTTCTCATATTCTATCGTTCAAAGAAAATTTTCTAAAAAAGCTGCATAAAAGTCATGATATCATATGATTTATTAATCTCTCTTACATACGTACAATATTCCCATGATGTAATGGGATCTAGTGCAAAAAAGTTAAATAAAAAAGCTAACTACAGTCGGGAAACACTGGTGACATTATTTGAATTCTGGTCATGAAATTGAAAAAATCGATTTTAAAGAGCATTAATATGGCAAAACCCCAACACAATATCGTCTAAAAAATTCTTTTTTTATGGTAAAAATATGGGGGGAAAAGTTCAGTGGACAAATGACCTACCATTTGAGCTCAGTGGCAAAACACCCCCCCCCAACCTAGCTAAGGGTGATGAGACTCATAATAGTACCCACACAAGCAGGGAGAAAGCCCACACAAGTGGCCGAAAGTGAGCTGCACATACAAGAAGGAAGCCCTACAAGTGGGAAGGGAGCATGCCACAAGTGGGAATAATAAACATACAAAGAGATCAAAAACCATGGGCGGCTAAGTGAGATATAAGTTTACTAACCATCGTACCAACCCTTGGGACTTGTTGGGACTTGGTTCTTCCCTTGTTTTATAATTACAACTGATCCTTCTTTTTGTCGATCTCATCTCAAAAAGGAATCTTAGATATCGAAGCCATTTTGTTTGACCAACCACAAGTGAGTGTAATTAGGTTAGGTGTTCGGATCATCTTGCTTTAATCTTACGAAAGAGTGTGATGTTGTAACTAAGCCTCGATCCTCTGAGGCTTTAACTTAGGGCCTGTTTGGATAATTCACTTGTAAAGTGAATCCACTTGAAATGTCACTTCAAGAAACAAGAAAATAAGATGAGTTTTATAAAAAAAGTATAATATTTTAAAATCCACCAAATTGACTTTTGTCATTTTGTAACATGTAAATGAACTTTTTTGATAAAAAGAAGAGGCTTTTTTTGTCCTTTTGTGGAATGGGATGTTGACTTTTTGACTTTTTTTCAAGAAAAAAAGAAAATGTGATTTTTAAAATTTTGTACGTTTTGATATTTTCCCACACAAATTTTCAAACATCCTGTAAACAAACATGGAGATCATTGGATATTTGGGTATTAGGAGCAAAGATAATCTTCCAAAGTCCAAACATATAATCGAGATCATTAGAACACATAGAATTATATAATAAAAGACAGAAACATTTTCGTGAGGGAGCAACACGTGACGCATTCTCAGACTTTTTGCAATGCTATATTCCGAAATTACCCTGGTAATCTTCCGTACATTCCGAAATTACCCTTCTAATCTTCCCTAAAATTCCTCAATTAAAAGCTCCCCTAATTTCTCTCCATTTTTTAATTTCATCTTAAGTTTTTATTTATTTTAATTTTTTCTTCATTATCCATGGAAATGAGTGGTTTTGGTAAGGTGAGCTGGTCGTGGGTCTAAAAATTGTATGAACTAGCCACAAACTCATCCGGTGGATAGGACTTGACCTGTTGATCTTGCATTATTTTTGTTATTTGGGCTCACAGTCAAAATAATCTATTTGGACTTGCCATCAGATTATATCGTATGTAAGAACATTTGATTTTTTTTTTTTATAATAGTTTATTTAAATGCTTTAGAAGTCATCAATGATTATAGAATTATTGCAGATTAGTAACTTACATTATATATTAATCTACCACTAATACTATATATATTTATTCATTTTTTTATTTAATAACAAATCAAAGCCCATTTGGGATTTGGAGGGCGAGTCCAAATGCAACTGCTAAAAAATGTCAAATACTTCCTACAAGTTCTCAAAATCACATTCTCACGCTCATTTTTTAGTGTAGTAACTCGTAATTTTTCTCTCTCATTATGTCAATCTAATCACACCTTTTCATTTGAATGTATCTCTCAAATCTCATTCCCTGATTAGTTTAAAAAATCCCTACAATCTCTCTCTCTCTCTCATTAGTGACATAATGCCTTCAGTCTCTCTCCCTTAGTCATTCAATTTTGAATTATCTATTGCATACTCCCATGAACCCAACAATGGGCCACACCTAAAACCTACTCTATCTCCCACCTAAATTTCTTTGTCGGCTTTATGATTGCTTTTGGAAGAAAGAACAATGGATTATGTTTTATAGCAACCATGATAATCATCAGCAGTAGATGAGCATTCTCCTGTTTTCAAGAGTACTTTATAATGAACCACCCTCCAACCAAAATCATTTGGACTCTTCATCTCTTCTTCTTCTTCTTTTCTTTCCATTTATTAAATTATATGTGTGTTAGAATCTTACTTAGAGATGGTAACAGGCTAAGATTCTTCCTAAACTCTTGGGTCAACATGTGGAACCTGATCAAGAAGTCCATGCCAACGTCCACGTGTGGAGCCATTATTGGTTGATCTCAAACTTACCAATTTTTTTCGCCACTTAAATAACAGTTAATTAAATTATTTTCTATTTTTTTTTTCAAAACCCTATAATAAATAACCTTCCTTTTAAAATATAAAATCATCACATTGATAATAGTAGATTAATGAATCTAAATCTTTTCTATTTTTTCAAAAATCTACAATCAATTAGTCGATTAAAAAATTCTTTATAGCATTGATTGATAAGCACCATTTTTTCTTTTTTTTTTTTTTTTGTCAAAATGACTATTTTTTTTTTATTTGGAACCATCATATTCTCATCATATTCTCATATTAAAAACATGTTTACTTAGCGTTATTTATACTATTTTTAACATTATAATTTATACTTCAATTTTTAAAATAGAAAACTTACTTCAGTTTTAAAAAATATAAAACTTCTTTTAAAATTTTCCAATAATCAAAATTTTAACTCCCTCATCCTATCTTCTACTTCAACTCTGTCCCTATTATTATTATATGATAGCTTGGGTTTGAGCATTATATCATTATATGCTCATGAATCAATCCAAATCTTTATCTTTTCCTTACTACTTCCTCTATAAATCTTTTTGTATTGGTAATTCAATATTTAACTTTTTGTTTATGTGTTCTTTAATATGCACGGATTTTACTTTTATATTGGCCTATATAATTCAACGCAGGCCTCTCACAATCCATATCCCGTGGATGGAAAGGCATAAAGGTATATGAGGTTCTTCAAAAGCTACAGACTGCTATTTAGATTTATATGTAATTATTTTAAATAAGTTTATTTGTTTACTTGATATTTACTTTTAAAATTAAATAAATTTATCATTGGATGAATTTATTTCCAGGATCACGTTGGACGTGGGCCCTGAAACACTAGTGGAAGATAATCCTCCAAAGTCCAAATATATATAATCAAGCTCATTAGAACACATAGAATGTAAGATAATCCTCCAAAGTCCAAACATATATAATCGAGCTCATTAGAACACATAGAATGTAATTTTCATGGAGACACTTTTCCATTACCATACCCTAAATCGCTTCAGGTGTGGGCCCGTCCACCATGTGATTCATGTAACTCATGGTACGGCCAAAGGGCAGAGACAGCTACACAGAGGTTTGGCAATGGGCACATGAATGTGGGTGGACCAGTCCCACCGAACTCTATTCAATGTGTTACAAATATATTATCCAAATTACTGGGGTTGAGTGGGGTTCCCTGTCGAAAATCTGAGCCGTTCAAATTATAGTAGTAATCTTACCCATTCAAAATTACCCAAGTTATATGGGGTATCTTAAAAGTTTGACCTCAATCGAACAACATAAAATTGTGGTGTTCACATTTTTCATCAAAGACTCAATCCCATTGGAGGAGAAAACTTGGATTGAGGCAAAATTTCAGGATTTATTTGTTCATTTACAATAAATGGGCACCATTGTAGACTTCAACTTCTTTTATCTGAGGATTTCTAGGTTACAGCATGGAAGGATCCAAATTCAAACGAGAGATGCTACTTGTCCCGAGTTTTGTCCCGGGACTCGGACAAAACCCCCCCTTGGGGGGGGGGGGGTTTGTCCAAGTCCCGGGACAAGTAGACTTTTGCAATTCAATTGTAACTGTACGGGGTTTGTCCAAGTCCCGGGACAAAACCCGGGGCAAATAGACTTTTGCAATTCAATTCTCACTGTAAGTAACTAATGGTCAAAGTCTTGTCAACATCGTGCTCCAACTTGCATGTGAGGAAAGGGAGAAAAGACTAGAAAGAGACCACTCTGGGTCTACCTCCCATTACTGGGCAAAGCCAGCACGGCAACCCATGGGGCCTACTTGGGGACACCAAAGTCTCCCTTCCGCAGCTAGCAATTTATGCATCCGTTCCAGTCTTTCTAAGCCAAAAATAAATCCGGGTTCACCAGTGAACATGATATCTCTCACTTTTATTAGGTACAATGCAACCTACAATAGTTAATGTTATCCGAATACATCTCCTTCTACCCATGGAGCTAACCCTATATCAAAACTATTACACAGCGTAAAAACAAGAGAACACATCAATGAAGAAAACAGGATAAACCTCTTATATGTAATTGATTCATTCCACACTCACCCACCACAACATACAAAAACAACAAGCAACTTTCCCCCTCAAACAGCAACCCATACTGTGTTAGTCCAGGACAAGCAGGTCCACCAAAAATTGCCGGTCACCATTATCACATAAAGGTGAACATCCCACCTAGGCAAAATTTTAGAGAGAAAAGAAAGAAAGAAAACAACAACGCTCAATAGCTCAGCACAAACGTCACATGATCTCTATAAAACCCCTGCAAGCTACAAACACACTACCTTTCAAACTTGAAACCCATATGGCAGTGGCACATTTCCTTGTCGTAAGCTTCCCTTTGCATGGCCACATCAACCCCACCGTGGAGTTCGCCCGGCGCCTCGCACGTGCGGGCACACGCGTCACCATCCTCACCTCCGTCTCCGGGCACCGGCGCATTTTAGAATCCCCTCCCATGGAGGACTTATCTTACGCCACCTTCTCCGACGGCTGCGATGACGGCTTCAACTTCCAGCTCAACAACAACGGCTCCGCAAACGGCACGGTCGAGAGACCGAAAGATGCTCCCGACTTCCTAGCGCAGTTTAGCCAAGTCGGCGCACGGAAGGTCAGGGAGCTAGTGCGCACGTTTGGAGACGAAGGGAGCCACGTCACCTGCATCGTGTACGGCATGTGCCTGACTTGGGCAGCTGACGTGGCACGGGATATGGAGATCCCGTCCGTTGCTTTGTGGATCCAACCAGCAACGGTCCTGGCCGTCTACTATCACTACTTCCACGGCTTTGATCATCTCATCAACAAAGTCGAAATTGACCCTGAATTTCTTGTCGAATTACCAAAACTGCCACTGCTTGCAGCCAAGGACCTCCCTTCTTTTCTCCTCCCCTCGGATCCTCACTCGGATATCCGCTTAGCATTTCAAAAACAATTCACCACCTTCGATGAGGAGGCCAAAGAGGGCAAATCCAAGCATCGAGTTCTCGTGAACTCATTTGATGAGTTGGAGCGAGAAGCGCTTGGGTCCGTCGATCAGCTGGACTTGATCCCAATCGGACCGTTGATTTCACCCACGGCCAAGAAGACATTATCTGGATGCGACTACATGGAATGGCTCGACGCAAGGCCCGTTTCTTCGGTGGTATATGTTTCCTTTGGAAGCATGATATCCCCGTGCAAACGGCAGATGGAGGAGATCTTAACCGGGTTGTTGGAGACCCGGCGCCCGTTCTTGTGGGTCATCAGAGGATCTGATACTGGAGATATTCGGAATCGGGTAGATGAGTCTGGAGAAGGTCTGGTGGTGACTTGGTGCTCTCAAGTGGAGGTTTTAGCCCACCCATCCACAGGTTGTTTTGTGACGCATTGCGGGTGGAATTCGACGTCGGAGAGTCTGGCTTTGGGGGTTCCGATGGTGTGTTTTCCACAGTGGACGGATCAGACGACAAGCGCAAAGCTGGTGGAGGATGTACGGAAGGCAGGTGTAAGAGTTAGAGTGAATGAAGATTGGGTGTTGGAAGGTGGTGAGTTAAGGAGATGCTTGGAAGAAGTGATGGGTGGGGAGGAGATAAGGAAGAATGCAAGGAAATGGAGGGATTTAGCAAGAGAGGCTGTTGGAGAAGGCGGGTCTTCGGATTGTAATTTAAGAGCATTTGTGGAGGAGATGCGAGGAGGTTGCTGCGGTTGATTGGATTTGTTAGTGTCATGTGATGATGAAAAAAGTCACGGGCACTACAAACTTCAGAGCCTGAGCTGGCCGGCCTTGCTCTGTACAATGAAGATGAAAAGAACCTGCAAATGGCTCTTGGTTATAGATGTTTAATAAATAAAAGACCTTTCTTGAATCCCATCTTCATGAGATATATGGTATCACCCCTTATAAGAGTATAAATTCAAGAGCACCCTCAATTCAAAACCCTTGTATTCTCTAGTCCCATAAATGATAAAATACTATGTTGCTAACCGTTGGATTAAAATAAAAAGAAAATAAAAAAATAATTTCTAAAAAGAAAATATTCTTTTTGAGCGAGAATGATGAAACCGACCTTTTTTTATTTTACACACTAGTAGCTTTGACAGTTTCTTTCTCAGGCTTGGGCTGGGAATAGAAAGTAGAAACGGTTCGGTGGACGAATGGCCTGTCATTTGAGTTCACCTCCCTTATTTTGCCTTTTTTTTTCCTTAAAACCTAGCAAGGGGGTTTGGCCCCATGAGAGCACAAGCACATGCACATGCATAGAGAAAGCTCACATAAACGGAAAGAGAGCTGCCACACGCAAGATGGAAGCCCACACAGCTGGTAACAAGTGGGAACGAGCAACATATTGAGAAATAGAACCTTTGCATTTGGGTGAGTTCCAGAATTACTATTGAACCGAACTACCCCTCCTCCTTCTCTTGTCTATAATAGAAGTTTTTGATATGGAAGTTGTGACTCTATGCTTTGTTTATCCAAGTGCTAGTGGGTCTTGTGTTAGTAGTCTAGATCGTCTAAGGCTTTAATTTAGAGAAATCCTAAGCTAATGGAGTTGAATGGGGTTCACTATTGTAATTTGAGTCACTCAAAATAAATACTCAAATTAAGATATAAGTGGTGTCCTCAAATTTGACTTCATTCGGCAAACGGTTGAGTAAATTCAGATTGAGACAGGATTTCAGGATATGCATGGTGTTTATTTTGAATGGTTCATTTTACAATAGGTGGGCCCCATGATGGACTTCCACTTTTTTAACTCATCCTTAAAAAGTTGGATTGATATAAAAAGAGGAGAAAAATAAGAGGGTTTTGACATATTAATCATCTTTAAATCTGATTTTTAAATTTTATATATGACCAAAATTCAAATAATATCATCAGAGTCCCTGATACTAATCAACATTCTTTTAAAAAACTTTTTTGCACCAAATCTCATCATATCTTGGGATTTATGAGTTTTTGCATAATATACTTCCTATTGCCGGCAAGCAAATTCATTTTTAATAGTACAAGAATATGACATTTTGTAAAAAGTAAATTTACATCTAACCACCATTTCTAAGATTCTATCGTTCAAAGAAAATTTCCTAAAGAAGCTGCATAAAAGTCATGATATCATATGATTTATTAATCTCTCTTACATGCGTATAATACTCCCATATGTTATGGATCTAGGGCAAAAAAGTTAAATTAAAAAGCTAACTAGAGTCGGGCAACACTGGTGACATTATTTGAATTCTGGTTATAAAATTGGGAAAACCGATTTTAAGAAGCATTAATATGGCAAAACCCCAACACAATATCGTCTAAAAAATTCTTTTTTTATGGTAAAAATATGGGGGGAAAAGTTCAGTTGACAAAAGACCTGCCATTTGAGCTCACCTCCTTTGTTTTGCATTTTTCTTTTCCCTTTTAACTAAGCCAACGGTGATGAGACCTATAATAGCACCCACACATGCAAGGAGAGAGCCCACATAAGTGGTCGAAAGAAAGCATGCACACACAGGAAGAAAACTCGTACAAGTGGGAAGGGAGCATACCACAAGTGGGAACAAGCAACATCCCAAGGGATCAAACCGTGGGCGGCTAAGTGAGATACAAGTTTATTAACTATCTGAGCAACCATTGGTTCTCCCCTTGTTTTACAATTACAACCGATTGTTCTTTTTGTCGGTCTCTTCTCAAAAAGGAATCTTAGATATCGAAGCCATGACTCTGCATTCTGTTTTACCAACCACAAGTGGGTGTAATTAGGTTAGGTGTCCGGATTATCTTACTTTATTCTTACGAGAGAGTGTGATGTTGTAATCGAGCCTCGATCCACTGAGGCTTTAACTTGGGGCCTAACTGGGTAATTCAATTGTAAAGTGAATTCACTTGAAAGGTCACTTTAAGAAACAGGAAAATAAGATGGGTCTTATAAAAAAGTATAATATTTTAAAATCCACCAGATTGACTTTTGTCATTTTTTGACATGTGAATGAACTTTTTTGATAAAAAGAAGATGCCTTTTTTGTCTTTTTGTGGAATGGGATGTTGACTTTTTGACTTTTTTTCAAGAAAAAAGGAAAACGTGATTTTTGAAATTTTGTACGTCTTGATAATTTTTCCACACAAATTTTCAAACATCCTATAAACAAATAGGCCTTAACATGGAGATCATTGGATATTTGGGTATTAGGAGCAAATATAATCCTCCAAAGTCCAAGCATATAAGCGAGCTCATTAGAAGACAGAGAATGTAAGATAATCCTCCAAAGTCCAATCATATATAATCGAGCTCATTAGAACACACGGAATGTAATTTTCATGGAGACACTTTTCCTATTACCATACCCTAAATCCCTTCAGGTATGGTCTCATCCACCATGTGATTCATGTGACTCATGGAACGGCCAAAGAGCTGAGAAAGCTACACAGAGGTTTGGCAATGGACATGTGAATGTGGGGGGACGAGTCCTACTGAACTCTATTCAATGTGAAATTAGTGATCCTATGGTCATCCATTTGAATTCACTTTGCAAGTATATTATTCAAGTTATTGGAGTTGAGTGGGGTTCCCTGTTGAAAGTCTAAGTGGTACAAAATATAGTGGTAATCTTACCCATTCAAGATTACCCAAGTTATAAGTGGTATCTTAAAAGTTTGACCTCAATCGAACAGCATAAAATTGTGGTGTTCACATATTTCATCAAAGATTCAATCTCATTGGAGGAGAAAACTTGGATTGAGGCAAAATTTCAGGATGGGGCATTTATTTGTTCATTTATAATAAATGGGCCCCACTGTGGACTTCAACTTCTTTTATATGAGGATTTCTAGGTTACAGCCTCGAAGGATCTGAATTCAATTGTAATTGTAAGTAATTAATAGTCGAAGTATTGTCAACATCGTGCTCCAATTTGCACGTGAGGAAAGGGAGAAAAGACTAAACAGTGACTACTCTCGGTCTATGTTACACTCTATCCCGAGTTAATCAAGATTAACTCTAATTAATTAAAATTAAAGTAGATTAAGCTTGGTTAGTCAAGTTAAATGTGATTAGTAATCAAAATGGGCTAAATTATTCACAAGAGAATGCATTAAGCATAATGGATTGAGTTTGAAAGAGATTAACTCAATAGAGTTGATTTTAGACCCAAATTAGTGAAGTTAATGACTTATTCGTAAATATGGATTTATGCGTATTTTGTCGAATAAGGTAAAACTTGGTACCATAACATGTGTTTCGACGAGTACAACAACTTTCATAATGTACTCATTTTAATTTGACTTCAAATGAGTCAATTGGACTTCATTTAACTTAAATTGAGAATAAGTAAAATGTGAGGAGTTTAGTTGCAAAATTCAGTTATTAAGGTTGGAGAAGAGTCCAGGCTCATTTCAGTCGGTTGTTTGTGTTGGTGAAGTTGCTGGAAGCTCAATTTTTCTTCTTTTTTCTCATTTTCTTCATCAATCAGTTGAATTAGAGGTTATGTGAGTGAGATGAAGGAAAGGATTTCATCTTCTTCATCTCTTTGCTTGGTTTTTCTTGGAGTTAGAATCAAGAAAGCTTGTGGTTTCTCTTTGTATAACAATAAGGTTTGGATTGAAGAGGTTTTGATCTCAAACTTCAAGCTAACAAAAGGGGTTTTTGTGTTAATCTTGAATTAAGGCAAGTATAAATAATACTCATGATTAAATGTTAATTGATATGCGTTTTCATGTGTTCTTGTCATTGAATATGATTTCATTATGTTTGTATGGAATTGATTTAGTTTGTGGATTAATTAAATGGTATTTGAATTAATTGAATGATGAATTGGAAGTGTTGTTTCTTATATGAGATGGTATTTTAGAAGGGAACAGGAGGTTCCATGTATGGTGCAGGTTGAGAATGAATGAGAGTGGAAATGACTTCAGAAAATAGCATTAGGTTGTTATTTCGGAGCCCAAACAACAAGGAATCTCGCTATAGCCAGCTTCGGACTCACTATAGCGAGCTGGCCCAGTGGGCTCAGCAATGACAACTTCAAAATACCATAACTTTTGAATCCTAAGGCGGATTTTGGACTTCTACATATCGTTGGAAAGCTCTTGGAATGTAGAATCTAATGGTCTATATACCAATGTGATTGGAAGACTTAAAGTTGAGTCCGAACAAAGGTGATTCTAACTGAATCAAAAACTCATTTGATATGTGTAAATAGGTCTATAAATTAGTCTAAAGACTATTTATAGTGTAATTGAGGTTTATGAACTATAGAAGAAGGATTAGTGATTAGGTTTGATTGACTAAATGGTTAATCAAATATATTTAAAGTATACTTGAAATCTCTATAAGTTAGTATCCATGGATTTGGAACTAAGATAGATTATTGATTAATTACTGAAACTAATAAAATTCATAAGCTAATTTATGTATATAAAAAGAAAAGAGCCTATTGATTGTATCAAGGCTATTAATATTATTTTACCTCCATGAGTGTTAATTAAGGAGACTTTAATGTACAAAATTCACATAAATTGTGATGTTCATCGAGAATAATACGTACATTAAACAACTGAGGATTACACCTGAATGATTGGTATTATTTAATTGAAGTTGTACATAGAATTGTGTCAAAAATGGATTATAACTTGAATTGTATCCGTTAATTTGTAATTAAATGGAATTAATGTGTTAAATTGTATTATTCATTGAGTCTGGCTTTACATGGTGATTTTTATTTGCTCATTAGAACTGTTACTGCTGCAGCAGATTATTGGGAGTGTTCCGGTGCTCCGTGGCGATGTCGGTTGTCCCAAGCCCGGACCCTGACAAATCCTACAATATATGAATCCTTCCGTATGTAAGATGGAAATCCCTCCTTTTTAGGAAGATGGGAAATTGAAATGAAATGCTATTCTAGTTTTGCCAAATATGAAAGACTCTTATTAATTTGAATTTAATGGTAAATTGTATTGGTCTAACATTGGATTAGACAGATTAAATTGTGTATTAGCATGTTAAATCATGTACCTGTTTATACATTGCTGAATTGTCAAATTCCTAGTATTATTGATAGCATTACAGGTACAGCTGCCCATGCCGATCCTTTAGAAGCCTCAGCGTCAACGGAGGAGACCACTCCGGCTCCTCCAAGAGGATCAGTAGAGTGGAAATGAGGCGATAATATTTGATATGACTTTTGAGGAATGGAAATAGTAAATGGAATGAAAACTTTGTAGATATTGGTTTGGAAACGTTTCATACTTTTAATCATTTCATTGTATTTAAATATGCAAGTGATTGGTCGTATATTTGTTTATATTCCGCTTATGTGTAATTAATATCCCTTGTGAACTTTATATGATTAAAGTTTACGAGAATAAGTATGCGACGCGACTCGGATTAATTATAATCTTGGACTCGGGTCGTGTCAGTCTACCTCCCATTACTGGGCAAAGCTAGCACTGCAACCCATGGGGCCTACTTGGGGACACCAAAGTCTCCCTTCCGCAGCTTGCAAATATTAATGCATCCGTTCCAGTCTTTCTAAGCCAAAAATAAATCCGGGTTCACCAGTGAACATGATATCTCTCACTTTTATTAGGTACGATGCAACCTACAACAGTTAATGTTATCCAAATACATCTCCTTCTACCCATGGAGCTAACCCTATATCAAAACTATGACACAGCGTAAAAACAAGAGAACGCATCAATGAAGAAAACAGGATAACCCTCTTATATTTAATTGACTCATTCCACACTCACCCATCACAGCAAACAAAAACAACAAGCAACTTTCCCTCTCAAACAGCAACCCATACTGTGTTAGTCCAGGACAAGCAGGTCCACCAAAAATTGGCAGTCACCATTATCACATAAAGGTCAACATCCCACCTAAGCAAAATTATAAAGAGAAAAGAAAGAAAGAAAACAACAACACTCAATAGCTCAGCACAAACGTCACTTGATCTCTATAAAACCCCTACAAGCTACAAACACACTCCAAAGCCCAAATCTTTCAAACTTGAAACCCATATGGCAGTGGCACATTTCCTTGTCGTAAGCTTCCCTTTGCATGGCCACATCAACCCCACCGTTGAGTTCGCCCGGCGCCTCGTACGTGCGGGCACACGCGTCACCATCCTCACCTCCGTCTCGGGGCACCGGCGCATTATAGAATCCCCTCCCATGGAGGACTTATCTTACGCCACCTTCTCCGACGGCTGCGATGACGGCTTCAACTTCCAGCTCAACAAGAACGGCTCCGCAAACGGCACGGTCGAGCGACCGAAAGATGCTCCCGACATCCTAGCGCAGTTTAGCCAAGCCGGCGCACGGAAGGTCAGGGAGCTAGTGCGCACGTTTGGAGACGAAGGGAGCCACGTCACCTGCATCGTGTACGGCATGTGCCTGACTTGGGCAGCTGACGTGGCACGGGAGATGGAGATCCCGTCCGTTGCTTTGTGGATCCAACCAGCAACGGTCCTGGCCGTCTACTATCACTACTTCCACGGCTATGATCATCTCATCAACAAAGTCGAAATTGACCCTGAATTTCTTGTCGAATTACCAAAACTGCCACTGCTTGCAGCCAAGGACCTCCCTTCTTTTCTCCTCCCCTCGGATCCTCACTCGGATATCCGCTTAGCATTTCAAAAACAATTCAACACCTTCGATGAAGAGGCCAAAGAGACCAAATCCAAGCATCGAGTTCTCGTGAACTCATTTGATGAGTTGGAGCGAGAAGCGCTTGGGTCCGTCGATCAGCTGGACTTGATCCCAATCGGACCATTGATTTCACCCACGGCCAAGAAGACATTATCTGGATGCGACTACATGGAATGGCTCGACTCAAGGCCCGTATCTTCAGTGGTATATGTTTCCTTTGGAAGCATTATATCCCCGTGCAAACGGCAGATGGAGGAGATCTTAACCGGGTTGTTGGAGACCCGGCGCCCGTTCTTGTGGGTCATCAGAGGATCCGATACAGGAGATATTCGGAATCGTGTAGATGAGTCTGGAGAAGGTCTGGTGGTGACTTGGTGCTCTCAAGTGGAGGTTTTAGCCCACCCATCCACAGGTTGTTTTGTGACGCATTGCGGGTGGAATTCGACGTCGGAGGGCCTGGCTATGGGGGTTCCGATGGTGTGTTTTCCGCAGTGGACGGATCAGACAACGAGCGCAAAGCTGGTGGAGGATATTTGGGGGGGGGGGGGGGGGGGGTGTGAGAGTGAAAGTGAATGAAGATGGGGTGTTGGGAGGTGGTGAGTTGAAGAGATGCTTGGAAGAAGTGATGGGTGGGGAGGATATAAGGAAGAATGCAAGGAAATGGAGGGATTTAGCAAGAGAGGCTGTTGGAGAAGGCGGGTCTTCGGATTGTAATTTAAGAGCACTTGTGGAGGAGATGCGAGGAGGTTGCTGCGGTTGATTGGATTTGTTTGTGTCATGTAATCTTTATCGGATCTATGTACTTCTGGGGTTGGCTTGATTGGATTTTGTATGGTAGTGATGACAAATGTCACGGGTACTTCAAAACCTGAGCTGAGCGGTCTTTCTCTGTAGATTGAAGATGTAAAGAACCTGCAAATGGTTTTTGGTTAGATGTTTGATGTATAAAAGACCTTTTTTTTAATCCCATCCTCACGAAATACATGAGCATAAGTATATACGTGCATCGTCTATTCAAATTCAAAACCCTCGTATTCGCTAGTCCCATAAATGATATATACTCGGTTGGTTGCAGTTGGATTGAAATAAATAGGGAAGAGAAAAATAACGGGGGTTTTGACCTATTAGTCTTCTTTAAATTTAATTTTATAACCTAAATTCAGATAATATCATCTCGCTTGAGACTTATCAATATTTTTTTAAAAGACTTCTTTTGCACCAAAACCCGTCATATCTTGGAATTTATGAGTTTCGATCTACATAATATACAATCTGCTGCTAACAAGCAAATTCATTTTTATTAGAACATGAAAATGACATTTTATAAAAAATAATTACACATCTAACCATCATTTCTAGATTTTCCTAAGTAGCTGCATAAAAGTCACGATATCATATGATTTATCAATTTCTCTGACATACGTACAATGTTCCCATGATGTCAAGGGATCTAGGACAAAAAAGTTAAATTAAAAAAGCTGAATAGAGTCAAGGGACGCTGATGAGATTATCTTAATTTTCTTTATGAAATTGAGAAATCCGATTTTAAGGAACGTTCATAGGGCAAAACCGGGCCCTACACAATATATTCTAAAAAAGTCTTTTCTTTATGATAAAAACATGGGAAAAAATCTAGAATAATCAAACCGACTTCATACTTTATACACGAGTAGGTCTGATCACTTTATATTTTACACACATTTAGGCCTAGGGAATAGGGAATAGTAACGGTTCGGTGGACAAATGATAAAATACTTTGTTGCTAACCTTTGGACTAGAATAAAAAGAAAATAAAAAAATAATTTACAAAAAGAAAATATTCTTTTTGGCCGAGAATGATGAAACCGACCTTTTTTTATATTTAACACACTGGTAGGTTTGACAATTTCTTTTTCAGGCTTAGGCTGGGAATAGACACTAGTAGAAACGGTTCAGTGGACGAATGACCTCTCATTTGAGTTCACCTCCTTTATTTTGCCTTTTCTTGTTTTTAAGCCTAGCCAAGGGGGCTTGGACCCATGATAGTACATGCACATGCAAGGAGAAAGCCTACATAAGTGGAAAGAGAGCTGCCACACACAAGATGGAAGCCCACACAATTGGTAACAAGCGTGGGAACAAGCAATGCATCGATAAATAGAACCGTGTGCAGTTGGGTGAGTTCCATAATTACTATTGAACTGAACAACCCCTCCTCCTTTCCTTGTCTATAATAGAAGACTTTGATATGGAAGATGTGACTCCATGCTTTGTTTATCCAAGTGCAAGTGGGTCTTGTGTTAGTAGTCTAGATCGTCTAAGGCTTTAGTTTAGAGAAATCCTAAGCTAATAGAGTTGAATGGGGTTCGATATTGTAATTAGAGCCACTCAAAATAAATACTTAAATTAAGTTATAAGTGGTATCCTCAAATTTGACCTCAATCCAACGGTGGAGTAGACTCAGATTGACACAGAATTTCAAGATATGCATAGTCTTTATTTTGAACTGTTCATTTTACAATAGGTGGGCCCCCACAATGGACTTCCACTTCTTTAACTTAGTATTTAGGGGCGGAACTATAAAGGGGCTCAGAGCGGCCATGGCCATGGCCAACCCCATAAATTTGAAAGAAACCCCTGGGGTATTGAAATATTTCACTTATTTACATTGGCCCTCCAATAAAAATGAAAACGCTAAAGAAAATTTATATATTTTTTAGCCCCTCTAAATAAAGTTTCTTACATAGTGCCCGCCCCTGGCAAATTTCCTATTTCCACCCTCGTAAGGATTTATATAAGTTAAAGCCTCGCAGGATCCGAATTCTGTTGTAATGGTCAAAACGTCAACCTCTGTTCTCCAATTTGCATGTGATGGAAAGGGACAGAGACTCAAAAGGAGGCTACATTGGGGTCTACGTCCCATTGGGACCACAGCTAGTGAACGGTTGAATCAATGTACCCTTGGGACCACAGCTAGTGACTTGAACCCATACATGTCAAATCCAGCCAACCTGAATTGGTTCTTCCACGGTCCATGTGGTACGTTGCTGACCCAATTATGAATGGAAAGATGACCAACTCGCACATGCAAGTGGAGGGTGCAAGAAGTCAAACACCTACATCCCCTTGTACACAGGGAGCTAACCCTATTTCAAAACTTTTGACAGCGTAAAAACAAGAGAAAGCATTAATTAATCAAGGAGTAGTGCTTAGATGAACAACCTTTCTTGTACAGAATTTTGGACAAATCATATGATTTACCTTCTAAAGGCACTTCAGAAGATAAATCATATGATTCGTCTAAAATTCTGTCCCAAAAAATTTATCAAAACAGACTTTTTATTGACCAAGTCCAAACTCCCCCCAAATTCACCCATTACAGCATACAAAATACTACAACCCCATACCAGAAAAAAAAAAAAAAAAAAGCAAGAAAGAAAATGAAATACAGAAAACAACACTACTTCATACCTCAGCACAAACGTCACGAGGTTCTATAAATTGAACCCCTATACAAGAATGAATCCTCCACACAGACCCGCTCCAAAGAACAAAAGACCCAACAGTACAATCCAAAACTTAGAATACAAAACAAACCCCATATTGATATGGCAAATTTACTTGTCATAAGCTTTCCTTTGCCTGGCAGCATCAACCCCACCCTCGAGTTCGCCCGGCGCCTCGCACGTGCCGGCTCTCGGGTCACCTTCCTCACCTCCGTCTCCGCGTACCGGCGCATTATAGATTCCGCTCCCATGGACGGCTTATCCTACGCCTCCTTCTCCGACGGCTACGATGATGGCTTCAACCCCCAACTCAACAACGACTCCACCAAGGCGACGGACGAGAGACCGAAAGATACTCCCGACTTCCTAGCGCAGTTTAGCCAAGCCGGCGCACGGAAGGTCAGGGAGCTCGCGCGCACGTTTAGGGACGAAGGGAGCCACGTCACCTGCATCGTGTACAGCATCGTCCAGACTTGGGCGGCTGACGTGGCGCGCGAGCTGCAGATCCCATCCGTTGCTTTGTGGACCCAAGCCGCTGCGGTCCTGGCCGTCTATTACCACTACTTTCACGGCTGCGATCATCTCATCAACAAATTGGAAATCGACCCTGAATTTCTAGTGGAATTACCAAAACTGCCACCACTGGCCTCCAGAGACCTCCCTTCCATCCTCCTCCCTTCGGATCCTCACTCGGATATCCGCGAATCATTCCGGGTACAGTTCGAAACGATAGATAATGAGCTGAAAGAGGGCAAACCCAAGCCTCGACTGCTCGTGAACACGTTCGACGCGTTGGAGAGAGATGCGATCGGGTCCGTTGATCAGTTGGACTTGATCTGCGTCGGGCCATTGATTCCAGCCCAGCCCACGAAGGCACCATCTGGATCCGACTACATGGAATGGCTTGATTCAAAGCCCGTTTCTTCAGTTATATTTATCTCCTTCGGCAGCATTATATCCCCATGTAAAAGACAGATAGAAGAGATTTTAAACGGGTTGTTAGAGACCCGACGCCCGTTCTTGTGGGTCATTAGAGGATCCGATACCGGATCCTACAGCGAGATTCGGAGTCGGTTAGATGGGTGTGGAGAAGGGGTGGTGGTGCCTTGGTGCTCTCAGGTGGATGTTCTGGCGCACCCATCGACGGGTTGTTTCGTGACGCATTGCGGGTGGAATTCGATGACGGAGAGTCTGGCTATGGGGGTTCCGATGGTGTGTTTTCCGAAGTGGTTGGATCAGACGACGAATGCGAAGCTGGTGGAGGATGTTTGGAAGGTAGGTGTGAGGGTGAAGGTGAATGAGGATGGAGTGTTGGAAGGTGGAGAGCTGAAGAGGTGCTTGGAGGAGGTGATGAAGGGGAGGAGATAAGGAAGAATGCAATGAAATGGAGGGATTTAACAAGAGAGGCGGCGGAAGATGGCGGGCCTTCGTATCGTAATATGAGAGCGTTTGTGGATGAGATGAGAGAAGGTTGCTCGTCTTGATTGGATTTGTTTGGATGTTAGTCAAGTAAACCTTATCCCATCTGTCTTCTAGGGTTGTTTGGACTGGATTGGATTCTGTACTGTTGCTGATAAATGTGAATTTTTTTTTTTGAGAAAGGGATGGGTGCTTAATAAAATCGTGACAAATGAACGTAGTACAAAAAAAAAAAATAATAATACACTTTCATTACTAAGAAAGAAATGGCTCGTGGTGAGACTTACGGAGAATGAAAACAAGACGTGTAACTATCGTTTCATTTCCCTCCTCTCCGCTTGAGTTTTTCTCAGCAACCGTGATACAGAGCCGGATTTGTGCCGGGCTCTCGCATGGGACGACTCCTACGCGAGCCGTTGGATCTCAGATGCAACTGTGATACAGAGCCTGAATTTGTGCCGGGGCTCTCGCATAGCACGACTCCTACGAGAGCCGTTGGATTCCAGCTGCACATGGGATCCAACGGCTTCCACAGGAGTTGTGCCTGAGCTTTTTCTTTTCGCAAGGCCAAATTAGTCTAAAAATTAATAAAATGGAAATGTTATAGAAAATCTGATTTTTTTTAGAATTTATCTAAGTTAAAACCTCGCAGGATCCGAATTCTGTTGTAATGGGCAAAACGTCAACATCACGTTCTCCAATTTGCATGCGAGGAAAAGGAGCAAAGACTCAAAGGAGACTAGTTTGGGGTCTACGTCCCATAGTGAACGGTTGAATTAATGTGCCCTTGGGACCACAGCTAGTGACTTGAACGGTTGAACCCATACATGCCAAAATCCACGCAACCTGATGTGGTTCGTCCGCGGTCCATGTGGTACCAATTATTAATGGAAGGATGACCAGAAATAGGGACTTGCACCCAGTGGCGGATCTCAATTTTGAAATTACAAAATATTTGAATTGCCATTGGACCTTTCTACGTATATTTAATACCGTCGTTCCACGTCTAAATTTTATTATCGCCCTACAGCCCTATATTATAAATCTAAAAAGATTGAAAACAAATTCTCTTCGCATCAATTTCTTTTGGCATCTTTTTCCTGGTGAGAGTCTGAGATCCTCTTCACACAGATTGAGTTTTTCATCGCCGGTCCTCTTGTGATTAGTCTCTCTTTTACCAAATAATTCTAAATAAAACAATCTTCCTCCTTAGTTATAGTATAATCCTAATCACTCTTTACTTTAATGTGAACCCTTAATTTCTAAATCCTAATTTCAAGCCCTAAATTCCCAAATCTTAATCCAAACACTAAGCCTTGAATTACAGAATATCTATAAGTCCAAATATGACCAAATCACTATTGGGTATACTTTAAACTTCAATTCATTCATAAATCAGGCTTCCATACGTTTGGATAACTTGAGTTATATTTACATGGTATTGTTTTCTTCTTTTCTGCAGGCAACCAAATTCCTTATATCAAAATAAAATTCCTTTTAAAATTTAGATTGGATGAATGGTTGCTCACCCAAATTACTGTTTCAGGGCTTCCAAACGCCTAGAATTGAAGAAAATGTTATCTTTGGTTGTTTTAACGATGATGAATTGATGATCACCTGAATTTAGGAGAGTTGGTGAAAAGATCATTTTTTTGGGCAGGAGATCTGAGCATGAAAAAGAATTGTGTCAATTTAAATGAATTTTTTTTAATCTTTTCATATTGTTAATGTGAAAAAAGTTAGCAAAGTCAAGTAAAAGTTTAACCCACCTAAATAAAAATTCTGAGTCCGCCATTGCTCGCACCAGGTTGAAAACCTACAACCTATACAATAGTAAAGTTATCCAACTACACCCCCTTGTACACATGGAGCTAACCCGATATCAAAATTATAACACAGTATAAAAACAAGAGTACACTTCAATGAAGAAAAGAGGTTAACTCTCTTATAATTAATTGACTCAGTCCAAGGTTCCTTCAAACTCACCCATCACATTCACAACATACAAAAACTACAAGCAACTTTCCCTCTCTAAACACCAGCCAATACTAAAGCACAAAAATAAAATAAAATAAAATAAAATAAAATAAAATAAAAAACACCATTCCAGAGCTCAGCACAAACGTCACAAGATTCTATAAATTAAGAATGAATCCTCCACACAGACTAACTCCAAAGAACACAAGACCCAACAGTACATTCCAAAACTTACAATACAAAACAGACCCCATATTGATATGGCAAATTTACTTGTCATAAGCTTTCCTTTTCATGGCAGCATCAACCCCACCCTCGAGTTCTCCCGGCGCCTCGCACGTGCCGGCGCTCGGGTCACCTTCCTCACCTCCGTCTCCGCGTACCGGCGCATTATAGATTCCCCTCCCATGGACGGTTAGATTGGATTTTTGCATTGCTGCTTCACAGGCACTTCAAAGCCTCATTGCCAGTGGTCAGGAACAGGGATGTTGCCACATAATTAAGGCGACCATTACATATTTATCAGTGGACGGATGACCTGCCATTGGAGCCCACCCCGCTTGTTTTCACAGTCACTGGTCTCCATTTATTTTGTCGGTCACATCTTAATTAGATTGCAGACTAATGCAGGCTCAGTCTTTGCAGTCTTTTTTTTCATTCGCTAGTGAGAGGGTGTTAGGTGAGAGGGGATGATGTTGTATTGGTCAGAGAGTAAACATCAACTATAATTTGCGTTTGAGGAAAGGGAGAAAGAGATTCTACTCTGGATTCCACCTCCCATTGGTGGCCAGGTTGAATTAGCATGCTTCATCCAGCCGACCTGATGGTGATTATTCGTACCTGGACCCAGGTATTAATGGAACATTAAAAGGTGTTGACACCCAGAACACATTTGGCAACAGGTGAGGAGGTGAAAGATTCTTCACTCACTCTGAAATAGGGATTTTTGCTGAAGATTTTTATAGCTGAAGATTGCAAATCAATATTGGTGCTTATCTATCAACTTATTTGAAAAAATTTGATTTCAAAGCGTAGATCCGCAAAAGTGAAGATTTCCGAATCTAATAGGGGAGGTTCAACTTGAAAATCCTCAAAAATGAGATTCCCGTTGGAGCACATTTGGTAAATAGGTGAAGAATATGCACATTTAAGGATTCGTCAGAGTGAATTTGTGTAGCTGAAGATTTCACATCAATTTTACACAATAGGATTGCACTTAAACATCCCCTAGACAAGGAACTCAACAAGCCCAAATCTCTGTCTTTGTGGAAATTTGGTAAAGAATCCTCAAATATTGTGATTGCCAATTGCCGAAAGTGGGCTTTTCGTGAGTTTGTAGAAAATATAAATAAACAAAAAATAGTTTTTTTAAAATTTGATTGCCAAATATGATCTTAGATTTTTGCAGGTCCATCTCAAGGGTAGTTGGATTCCCTTAATGCCTTCTCCGATCTCTAGACAATTTGCATTTTTTTGAGAAACTTTAGTTGGAGTTGGTCAGTTTCGGTCCCTCCGGACTTCATTTGTCTTCGATCCAAACTAGACCTCGACCCATCTGTGATGTAATGCCATCAATTCAAATTGGACCCAGTACAATAGGCATTGAAAAATCTGCACGTTGAGTCACATCTCAATGAATACAACAAAGTTGTAGAAAGCTGGCACAACCAGAATAGTAAACTAAATAGGTGATCTCGAACGCAGGGACGGACATAAGTACAACCATTGCCGACAGTGGAATCGCACCCTTTGGATCTCAATCCACTTCTAAAATTATAATGAGAATTCTGGCTCTACCTCAAAAATTTGCTAAAAAAAAAAAGTCTCCGCAACAACCCCCGATAATTCTAGGTTTGCTTCCAAAATTCAATTGATTGTACAACTGCACCCGTCAAATAAAAATTTTAGGTTTGTCACTATCGCGCCTAACATGTTTCATGTAGGCCAGGCAGTTACGGGTCATGTCGGACTTGACCTGATAAGGCGTGGCCCACGTCCACTCACACCGAGTGGTCTAGATTGGACGGATTAGATATAAGCCTTTTCACCCCCTGCCCACATCCTCTACTCTCTGTCCTCTTCTTCATTATTCTTATATTACCTGCGAGGATTTTCCTTTTTCTCCTTTAGCAGAAAGAAGGGAAATCACCAATTGATAGCTTCAATATATGGTGTTCTTTATTTCGAGTTGTTGGTGGATTTAGATTTTATATTTCCAATTTTGTCCAGTTTACATAATTAATGTAAGTTCTTCCTTATTCAAGTTTCCTCTTTCAAGGATATGGGGGATCATCTTATCATTAACTAAGAACCTTTTCTGCCCCACACTTCCAGTTTTGTCTATCATATCACACGAAAACATGTGATTACAATTAATATATATATATATATATATATAAATCAAGATCACGGGCGTTCTGATTAAAGTATTATATTCTGCAGTTATGATTCGAGATGAGGCAGGGATTTTTAATAGGTTTCTTTGTCTGGTGAAGGGAATTTTTCATAGCTTGAGTTCCAAATAAACCCATTAGTTTGGATCCTCGGGGTGTTGATCTAGAGAAATCATTAGGTGAAAAAGAATAAGTACTCCACAGTGTGTACCGTGTGTTTAAAATATGAGCCACTCAGAATTTATGTATTTTACATCTCTAAATTTTACCTCAATAAAAGTTGGTTCTACGGTAGAATTGATTGACAAAAAAGAAAACCCTGATTAAAAAATAACATATAAGATTGTATTATAATATTCTTAAATTTAATCTTAAAGCAATACTTAACTAACTCTTATTAGAATAATAATAAAAAAAAAAAAAACACTCACATACATTTATTTTAAGCTGTTTGGATTTTAAATACATAAACATTATTATTGAGCTTCACTCCTTTGACTTGTGATTTCTCAGACATTTAGGTCACATTTGGCAACTAAATCTTTATAAAAAAAGATTTTCAGTTTACCTAAAGTTGGTGTAAATCCATATTTGACAATTATAAATTCCTGAGGATTTGGACGAATGAAGATCTTCATTTGATAGGATTTTCAGATCCGACCGCCTCTCATAAGATTTGAAAATCCTCACTTAAGTGGATTTGCACACTAAACCCTATTTTTCTCATCTATATTCATCAATACACACCTATATTAATGTAAAATCCTCAACTATACAAATTCTCAGCGAGAAATCATTGTTTCAATGGTAGTGAAGAATCATAATACCTATAGTTTTGTGACGCCCCGGAGTCCCACATCGACTATAGAGAGGAAAGTGAATGGGGTTATATGTAGAGCTTACACCCTTACCTTGCATGAGGCATTTTGATGGATTGATGCTCATCAGAAGCAAAACCGAGAGGCCAGTGGGCCAAAGTGGATAATATCATGCATGGGTATGGGTGGGGTACATTGGGTGAAAGTTCAGTGGGAGCACCATAGTCCTCGAGAAGCCACTTGGGAACTCCGAGACCAAGTGAAGAAGCTTTACCCGCATCTTCTTCCAGAGGTATGATTGCATTTGGAGGACCAAATGTCCTAATGGGGGGGAGAATGTAAGATCCGGCCCCACCATTAATTATATTTTTTTTAAAATATTAGTGTTATATTAATTTAATGTATTTTAGTTATTTAAGTGGGTAGGATTAAGTGGGGCACACGTTAGATTAAGTGTGACCCGCAGTTTTGACCCAATAACTTAAGCCCAGAGAATATTCCCTTTTAACCTAATCCCCTTTATTACGAACATACGTTCTTATCTCTCCCCATTTTCGTCTGCAACTCCTCCCATACTTCGTCTTCCTCTTTCAACTTTCCAAACCATTCCAGCTTTAGGATCCAGCCATCAGAATCTAGATCTGAAGACACAATCATTCTTGTTCAACTTTCTTATCTCAGGTAACCATCTCCTCAAATCATTAGAATAAATCTGTACTTTTAGGTTATCTTCTTAATCTTTCCAATGTTAGGTTTTTGGTAGGAATACCATCGATCTGCTCATCTGAGCATTTCTTTCTCATTTTCTTTGTCAGATTGGTGATAGGATTATCCTCGAGCGCTGTGAGAATCTCGGTTTGGGTATTGGTTAGGATCTGTGCTTTTTTTTTTCTTCAAACCCCGGTGAAAGGTAAGTACCTAACCATAATTTATAAATTTAATATTGGTGTTGTTCCATGATTTGTGTGATGATGCATGTAGAAACTTTTTATGCCTTTTCTTATGATAATTTTGTAATGCAATTTTATTTTGCAATGAGATCAAAGATTCTGTAATGCGATTTTATTTTGCAATGAGATCAAAGATTTGGGGCCAATCGATCTTCTCGTACTGATGATACCATTACAAATGGCTATTACCGCAACACTTTGTTTGGATATCAAAACCCATTTTTCATCTTTTGTGGTTTGGTTTTCAAAACCTTGTTTTTATCTTCTAGAGATTTGTGTTTAGAAATGTAAGACCATTATTTTAAGTGATCTTGTTGGATAGGCAAAAGCCACCCAATTCATGGAGTAAGGAGAATTGGATTTGTAAGAGGGGAAAACGCAGCAGTTTGGGACTGTATGTGTGTTGACCATGGAACACAGGTGGGGCCACTTGATGCATGATCGGGTCCGTGGATCTGATAGGGGACCCAGGGACGACTTTGTTGGTGGTGGACCCATGGGGATTGGGTCCCATCTGGCCCACCACCTATTAGTTTTAAGAAGCTGGGGCGAAGTTGCAGGTTGAGTGTTTTTGCTTGGGCAACATGCAGTAGTGGGACCCATTGGGGGATCTGATCACAAATCTAGTCGATCACATGGCCGTGTATGGCTGGGCGACCTTGTTAGTAAAGACTGATCTTGACTCTTGATCAGCAAGACCCACTATTTGTGTGGCCCAAGTTGTTGGCGTCGTGCATCAACACAGAACTCGTTTCTGTGAATAAAAGTTTAATATCTGTAACTTGTGAGAATGGAAGAGATAAAATGATGTCATGAATGGGAAAGATGTTGGTGATGTGAAGTGGGATGACTGAAGTTGTACACTGTACATAACTTGACTTTTTATATATATATATATATATATATATGGTGAGAGAGAGAATAAAGTGGTGATGTGGGGTGAGATGAGTGAAGGTGTGTACAGTACATAATTTACTTTATATATATATAGGGGAATGTTCATGTGCATCTATCCCTCACCATAAGGTGAGGGGCACTTTCCCCTTTTGCATATGAAGACAAGGAAGTGTACCTCACCCTATGTACTTGAAAATTCACTTTTGTACTTGAAAATTCCCATTTATGGAAGTGTCTCTCACCCTATGGTGAGGGATAGATGCACATGAACATTCCCCATATATATATATATATATATACACACACGTATGTACCATTAGTTTCTTTAAAAAAACATATGAGTCCACTGTTGTGACATAATATATGACATTGACCTTTAACACTTTGGCCCCATTAGTTTTAGAATTTGAAAAAAAAAAGGCCCCTATAGTTTTTTTTTTTTTTTAATGAACTCAATTTGAACCCTTCTGGTTATTAGAATGTGGAAAATGTTTTAAGTGGGGTTCTTGAGTTTTCTAACATTATAAATTAAGACTATTATTATTATTTTTAAATTAATATTAAATGATATCATTGGGTTTTAATGTGTTACAATTATACTTTTGTACTTTATTATTAAATTTTTAGACCAAGTAAATATCGTCTGGGCACTTAGTATATTACTAACATTGGGTTTAATACTTTGTATAACCTTGGGGAAATCCTAAAGGATTTGAACTCAACTCATCTCTATTGGAAAACCCTTAATTGGGTCTATGCACCATTAATGAAGAAGGGATGCGTTGATCTTATATTTATTAGAGATTCCTGTGGTTGTTGGGTGCGAAACCTTATGTTTAACCTTAGGATTGATTCGTAATTATGTCTTAACCTTCGCATGCATATCTTAGTTTAGATTATGTATTCTTTTAGATGCATGCCCTATTGTGTGTTATGGACTATGAGGTGGTTTGACAAATTATGTATGATGATTTGATTATGTTGTGGAATGTGATATGGCTAGTACTTCACTTTGACTTAGAACTCTTGTGTCCGAGCTTTATTATTCAGGTCTATTATGCTTATATGTATATGTTTATGTGGGTCATTTTATGGACGACTGAAGATCAATATATGGACGGTTGATCACCGATGTGATCGGATCACTTATAATCCGCTTTGAATATGAACAGGTTATCCTAATTTGTTTTATTTGATCGGTTTATGACCACCGACGTTATGGACGGCTTTCCCGATTTATTTAAGACTGACCACCCACAACGGGGACACTTGTCTTCATGTGAATTATATTGCTCCATTTGTTTTATTTAGATTTATGTCATACGTTCATTCGTGTTATATCTTTGTCATTACTCTTATATAATCACACTTGTCTATATTCTTTTTGTTGTTGTATTAAATTTCGAATTATGATTATGTATTTGTTATTTACTTTGTAATATTTTGTGCATAGGTACCGAGCCTACTTTAACGAGGAAACGGAGGAGGATCAAACGTTTCAAACGTTTGAACCAACTGATGAACCCGAGTGAGATGCCGGAGATGGCTTCAGAGCCGTCTGAGCTTGCATTAGAGAGACCTTGCATTAGAGAGAACATCATCTTAGCAATTCTTTAGATGAATTTTCTTTTAATAATAAATTTTTCCTTAGTAATTATTTAATTTATTCTGCAACTTTAAATGTTAACGTTTATTTGATTTTCGTATTGGATCTTATCTATGAACTTTGGATACCAATTGAATCAAGCTTCCGTTGCATTTAATGAAATTTATTTTGACTCGCCACAAGTTGAAATTTTTTTTTTGTGGATCCACTTTTTAGAAGCTTATATTGTATTAAATACAGGAATTTGAATTTAAATTTAAATTTTTCACGTTTTTTTCGATTTTTATTTTGGGGACGTGGCAAGTTTCCTTCTGTTAACAAACAAGCCGTTTAAGGTTGAAGAGAATCTAGATTCCCACACCCAAACAAAGTAGAAGAAAACAACGGGCAGGGATAATTATTAATTAAAGCACTGCTCCATAGCTATGCGTAGGCTGAAGCATCCTCCTTATAACAAGATGATCCCTACAAAACTCCATGAAAACATACTTCAAAGCCCAGAGGACTCAAAAGTACTCTCAAACCCTCCAAACCCACCCCACCCATAATGGCACACTTCCTTGTAGTAAGCTTTCCCTTACCAGGCCACATCAACCCAGCTCTCGAGCTCTCCAGGCGCCTCGCACGCGCCGGCGCACGCGTCACCCTCGTCAGCTCCGTCTACGCCCACCGGCGCATTATAGAATCCCCTCCCACAGACGGCCTATCCTACGCCTCCTTCTCAGACGGCTACGATGACGGCCTTCTCATCGAGCCCGACAACAACGGCTCCGATGAGGCCGACAAAGCTCGCGACTTCGGGGCGCAGTTTAGACAAGCCGGCGCACGGAAGGTATCGGAGCTCCTGCGCACGTTTAGGGACGGAGGTCGCCACGTCACCTGCCTCGTGTACAGCATCAATCAGACGTGGGCTGCTGACCTGGCACGCGAGCAGCAGATCCCGTCCGTTCCTTTTTGGTTCCAACCTGCAGCTGTCCTGGCCGTCTATTACCACTACTTCCACGGCTACGATCATCTCATCAGCAAAGTCGAAAGTGACCCTGGGTTTCTAGTGAGATTACCGAACCTGCCACTGCTGGCCTCCAAAGACGTCCCAACCATTCTCCTCCCTTCGGATCCTTTCTCGGGTCTCCGGGTAGAGTTTAAGGAACAGTTTGGAATCTTAGATAAAGAGATCAAAGAGGGTAAACCCAAGCCTCGGGTCCTCGTGAACACGTTCGACTCGTTGGAGCGAGAAGCGATCGGGTCCGTTGATCAGCTGGACCTGATCTGCATCGGACCATTGATTCCGGCCCAGCCCAAGAAGCGATCATCCGAATACTACATGGAATGGCTCGACTCAAGGCCCGTTTCTTCAGTGGTTTATGTTTCCTTTGGAAGCATTACCTGCCCGCCTAAACAACAGATGGAGGAGATCTTAAACGGGCTGTTGGAGGCCCAGCACCCGTTCTTGTGGGTCATTAGAGGATCCGATACTGGATCCGGCAGAGAGATTCAGAGTCGGGTGGATGAGTCTGGTAAAGGGCTGGTGGTTCTTGGTGCTCTCAAGTGGAGGTTTTGGCGCACCCGTCGACGGGTTGTTTTGTGACGCATTGCGGGTGGAATTCGACGTCGGAAAGTCTGGCTATGGGGGTTCCGATGGTGTGTTTTCCGCAGTGGACGGATCAGATGACGAATGCGAAGCTGGTGGAGGATGTTTGGAGGGCTGGTGTGAGAGTGAAGGTGAATGAGGAAGGGGTATTGGAAGGTGGGGAGCTGAAAAGATGCTTGGAAGTGGTGATGGGAGGGGAGGAGATGAAGAAGAATGCAAGGAAATGGAAAGATTTGACTAGAGAGTCTGTAGCAGAAGGCGGGTCTTCGGATCTTGGTTTAAGAGCATTTGTGGAGGAGATTAGAGGAGTTGGCTCGGTTTGATTGGGTTTTGTTTGTAAATTATCTATCATTTGACATTTAAGCCTCATCTCATACTATTTTATTGGGTTGGTTTGATTGGATTCTATTTTGTTACTCATAAACTTAAATTACTCTGGTGGGCACTAGAGGGTTGTCAATGAGCCGAGCTAGTTTGTGGGCTCTTTGTGGCTCACCTTGTATCGGATCGAGCTTGAGCTTATATTTTGTGGACACAGGCTTATGTTTTGCAATTTGTTTCAAAATGGGCCGACGTAAATCTGATAGTTTGATAAAATATTGTTGTAACTTTGGAGTTGAGCTTGATGTACTAGTTTTATTTATTTTATTTTTTTTGCAAGTTAAGTCCCCACTATGGGTTGATTGCTAACAAGGGAAATCCACCACCACAGCTACAATTTGTGGGACTCTAATAGCTTTCAAACCTCCGACAACCACTTAACATTTCAGAATGGACACCACTTATTAACAAGGATTTGATCTTTTTTTTCCCTTCATATGCTAAATCAAATAAAAAATGCATCAAACCAAAATCACTAAGCTGTGATTAAGTTCTTAACCAAGCTCAAACCTAGGTTCAACAGCTAATTTAGTTAGAGCTCAATCTATATTTCAAATGAAGTATTCGATTTTTGAAATAAGACTAGTTTAAAGTTGGTTCTTTGAGCTGACCTTTAACTCAGATTAAATAAATGCTTCTAATTTGAGTTGACTTTGAAATAGTGGACTCGGACCGGAACCGACCCATTTACATCCCTACTTAGAGATGCTTGCCTTTCCTTACTCCCAACTATAATTTTACTTATACTATTATAAGTCCCTATGAAACTAACTAAACTAGTGAAGATGATACAAATACCTCTATATGATGTTAAAAAGGAAAACGAGAACTATAGTTAAATTGCCCTCTTACTAAATACAGTTTATATTGCCTCTAGTAATAAGTGTAAACCCATTCTCTGGTCTCTTCGTGTCCCATTCTCTCTCCTTCTTAACTAGGGGTGTTCATGGGCTTGGCTGGGCCGCGTTAAATCATATACAGGCTTGGCCCCGCTTTTCAAACACTGGCCTAGGCCCAGCCCAAGCCAGACACAGGGCATAATTATTACGCTCGAGCACACTCATTTAATTAATCAGGCCAGGCCGAACCGGGCTTTTCATCACTTTTGTGGGCATTAGAGCACTAATTAAATTAAATTACATGCATTTGTTACAAAAGTTGGGCCGGGCCTAGCTATGGGCTTTCTATAACTTAATCCAAGCCTGAATCGGGCCCTAATTATATATCCAAGTCCGGCCCAAAGCAGACTAGTCCTGGGCAGGCTTAGGCTGGCGCGGCCCATGATCACCCCTATTCTTAACCATGATTTCTAGCATCTCCCCAAAAAGATTCTTTCATCTGTGTCTTTCTCCCTCTCTACTTTTTCTTCTACTTCTTTTCTTTACCTTTCCCTTAATCAATGCAAGAAAGAGATATAGTCATGTTATTTCTTTCTTTCGAGGTTCCTTTCAGCTCTTCGCCCTAATCTACACGCAAATGGGTGTTAGGAGATTTAGTTATGACCAAAAAATGAGGTTTGTAATTGGACTTTGGCATGCTTAGAGTATTCCCTTCTTATAAATTATGCAGAAAAAAGAAGTTCATGTAATTTCCTTTTTTCGCCTTTGGGATATCTCTCATTGAAAAGGCTTTTTTCCGCTAGTTCACAAAAAGAAATTAAGCTAAAATGTATGCTTTTCCTCATGAAAAGTTGTATGCACCAAATGAAGAAAAAACAAATTTAGGAGAAAATTGAACCATCGCCCCACAACACCCCCCCCCTTAAAAAAAAGCTAAAATGTATGCTTTTCCTCATGAAAAGTTGTATGCACCAAATGAAGAAAAAACAAATTTAGGAGAAAATTGAACCATGCCCCACCCCCCACCCAGGTTTGCATCATGGTAAATAGTCTCATTTGTTTTCACTTTGTTTTGGTTACAATTTGGTACTGAACCTAATTGACTCAGCTCGACTTAGCCAAATTGCACTAGGGCTAGATTTTACAACTTGACTCTAATATTTAGAGTCAAACTAAGACCCGAAAATAAAGTGAGGTCAAAATAAATTCCAAATTCTACTTTTAACAATTTGTGGTGGAGTCTGCATCAAGGTCAACGAGTTTGAATTATAAGACACAGTCTTGGGCTAACTATTTTCGGATCGAATTCAGTGGACCCGAACCTCCAGCAACTGGGTGAGATATGGGAGTTGCTAATCAGTGGAGCAAATCCTCTCATTCTCTTTTCAAGTCCAGCATAATAGACCCAATCCGCACCTTCTTGTTATTGGTCAGATCTAGGTGCAGGTCCATACACTTGTAACTATATGACACATAAGGACTAATCTTTTAACTGTGGTTATTTTCCACTTTGTATGCACATTTGAATCATTTTTTTTTATCATAGGAGATGCTTTTATGAGAGCATCTCTTACCTTACGATAAGAGATAAAAGTAGGTCCCCACCTTTATCTCTCATAGTAAGATGAGAGATATTTTTATAGGAGTATCTCCCTTTTTTCATTAGTGTCACTTTATGTGATTTATAACTTTGATTAAATAGGTTTTGATCAAAATGGCCAAACCTAGACCCTTGGTAGAAGATTCTCTTTTTTTTCCTCTTTCGGTATAAAAACTGGAGTTCCCACAAAGAGACTAATTATAAAAGGTGAAAGAAAAGTTCGCTTTGTGCTCACTTTGTTGGTTATAGAGAAATGTTGGTTAGGGGACCAATTGTAAGAGAGAGACTTTATGCATTACACACTAATTAAAGTAAAATGTTGGTCTTTTTTGTGTGATTCATTGGTCCCACTTCAAAAGGTTGGTTGGCTGTGGGGGTAGGGGGTTGTTTAAATATATGAATGGAAGGTGGGGTTTTAAATATATGAATGGAAACGGTTCATAGTCACTATCTTCTATCTAGATCGAGCCATCGATGTGCCATCAGAGTTGAGTTCTAAAAAATCGATGACTCCATAACCACTATGTTTGCATGATGGGACCCACAACTCTCAACCTAAATGCCACATGGCATGATCACAACTTTCATTCTCTTTCTTCTTACGGCTACATCGTTGGTCAATTTTCACTCCCAAGGGAGTTTGATATCCTTACGGTGGAGGAGAGATTTGAGGATTTTTTTTTTGTTTTTTTGAGGAGTTCACATTGACATAAGAAGAATTTATACCAATCCATCAATTTATAAAACCGAGAATTTCCAAAATCCTATATAGGAGTGGTCAAATCCGAAATCTATAAAAATAAAGATTTACACTGGCCTAAATCCTAGAGTATTTGTAATTGTCGAATGAAAATTTTCCAAATCCTTGAAAAGAAGTACAAAACGATTCGGAGTTCCTTGAGAATTGTTTTTTTCTTTTTTTTGGGTATCCCTCTTGTTATCTAGTCCTAATGGCATACAAACCAAACCTTCACAGCCCATCTGCTTAATTTCTTCTATGATCAATCCACCCTCACCTCATCCAAGTTATGTTAAGTCCCTCCAAACAGTACCTCCCTTGGTCATATGGTTTTCAGTTTTTGCACGCAGCTAGATCATAGGAGACCTTTAAACCCCTAAACTCAGTAATTAGAATGCTTTTAGGTGGGCTCCTCAGGATGGGTATTTAAAGGTGAGAATGGTGAGTCATTCCTGGGAGTTACTCTGAATAAAACAGCTAAGAGGGGCTGATGCATACAGCATATCCAATCTTTTTAGTTGATATAATGCTTTACAGACAACTCTGCCCATCAATCAAACCAAGGTTTGTACTTTTTTAGCTCCTTTTCTCTGATGCACTGGCTTTTCTGCATGATTTGTCGGTCCTACAATAAAAAAGTTGGTTTCGTAGACGAGCCATGTCGACTACGGCTGGATGCCCGCAAGAATTGCAAACTGTTCACAGTCACCATCTTTGATCCAAGTTCCCACGGCTAGAACTGTGCAGCATCAAGTTTTTGACTAATGGATCCATTAAACTTCATCTTCAATGATGGGATGGGAGCCATAACTCTAACCTTTTTCCATGAGGCTATATTTCTAAGGGTAACTTGGATAAGGCCATAACAAACCTGAAGAAACTGACTTTGTCAACATCTAAACTGGAGATGAGGGTCTTTCGGTTCAAGTGCATCACAAATTAATACTTAGTTTGAATTCAATTCAAGCCTGAAAAGGGTTCAACTCAGATTAGAGTATTTTACAATAAAAGCTTAGATTAGAGTAGGGCATTTTTATAAGGGCCTTGTTTGTTTGCTTGATATTGAATTCCTAGTAATTTTGAGCAATGTCTCCTTGTCAAGGGCTAAAACTGTAGTAAAGCTAAAGATCTATATATAAATGGCAAGCAAATAGTGCTATGTTGACAGGAAATTAAAGGGTTCGATACCAATTGGTATTGGAATTGAATTCACAAGAGTTTTTGTAAAATGGGCTCTAGCAAAATGGATATTAATATAGTCCCCGCTTCATCTCAGCTAGTTAGGAACATGAGCGTTTGTGTGAAAATGGATATAAATTCAGCCCTTTCTTAGGATTTGATTTATTGATGTAATAGCTAAGTAATCATTTTCTACAAAAGAAGATTATTTGATAGTCATTTATTAATACCTTCCTTTGTTTCTTCTATTTTAGCCACTTTGATTGAAATGCATTTTTTAGAAATTCAATTCCATGTAAACCAAAGCCCTAGGGAAACCACATCTTAGGACATTGATGGTCCCCTCTACACTTCACCTTACATGCTCCATCCTCACCCCTCTAATATTCTGGTGTTAGGCCTGACTTTATGAATTAAAACCTTTTTTGAGGGAAGTAGTTGTCATTGTGCTCTGAAATTCCTACCTGAAAAATTCTTCATTACAAAAACCTCCGGCCCTAAATAGAATGTGAACACATGAACTCCCATGAAATCAATTTATACTTGAGTTGAGTAACGCCATATCCAGCCCTCTCAGAATTTCAAAGTTCCCTTCATATTTATTGACCTAAAAGACTAAAACCCAAGAAAATGTTTGCATCCTTGGTCGAAACTATCAATTTTCCAAGAAAATATCATCACACGCAGGGGCGGAACCAGAGGGGGGCTAACAGGGGCCATGACCCCCCTAAAATTCCAAAAGAGCCCTTTTAACTTTTCATAATTTTAGTAGTTTTTTACATATGGCCCCTCCAAAATTTTCAGAAAAGCCCTTGTTTAATTTGAAAACTACATTTATTTTTTGAATATCCCTCCCAAAAATACTGTACCCTAAAGAAAAATTTCTGGAACGGCCACTGATCACACGCACCTAAGCAAATCAAGGGGCAACCCCCTGTATTCCTTTTCCATGCATGTGCATATTTTTGCAATAATTGTACACGTGGCATGTATTTCAATCAAAAGTATCATCTTCTAACTCGTCAAAATCTGGCCTCGATCATCGTGGACAGTGATCACATGAGTAAAATCCCAAGATCATGTTAGCAGATCGACCCCAAACTCAAATGGTTGGACACTTGCTGGTTGACTTTGGACTGATATCTTTTATTATTTAGTTTGATCTTTGCAAATCATACAGATGTCATCAGATCATATGATGGCTCATGTTTTAAGGAAACTGGGATATGGACATGAATCATTCAAATTAAAAAAAAAAAAAAAAAAAAGCTCATGTAGAATTGCTTGTAAAACAAAGGAGACAAAGGAGATCCTACATAGACGTAAGAAGTTGCGTAGACTACATGAGAGAGCGAAATTTAGTGAGGATCATGGAAGGAGATCGACATTTACATTGAGTGGTTAAGATTTCATGAGTGAGCTCAAACTCTTACATCTGAAAATAAACAAAGTGAGTTCATTGAGGAGCTTCCCCAATTTCTCATGATCAATTTGAGCCTAAAAGGATCTGCACTCCTGAAGCTTAACTGGACATATCATAAGTGGACACATGAATATGTATGTATAAGTGGTCATGTGTCATGTAGGGCTCGCTAGACTCTCCAAATAGAACCCATCGATGAGCCATCCAAAAAAGTAGGTCTCATCCAAGATAAAGTAGAAATGTACCAACATGCAGATGAAATTAGATAGGATTCGATTCATTTGTCAAGAGTTTCTACACGAACTACCGCACTACAACCCATCCCTCATTAATGTACACATGGAAAAATTTTCAGAGACAATTCTCTTGGTTCTGACTTCCAACCCCCTTAGCTGATATACCAAAAAAAAAACACATATATGGGCAACTTCTCTAGAACCTTGTACAGGCCAGCTGGAAAAACAGATGGCATGCACATTCAGTCAGTGCACTGACCATACCCACATGATCACATTTCAATTTCAAGCCAATGAATTATAACAATTTGTAGGCCCGTTGTTATGTCATAATATCTAAATATTACCAAGTCTAGATAATGAAGGCCTCGCATGCATGAGTAATTTGTGAGCCTGCTTAGTGGACAGATCAAAGTATATGCCTTTGAATATTACTTGATTTCACCCTCTGATCACATATAAAACGTGTAAATACGATGCTGTAAAAGTTTATAATTATATTTACAAGTTATCAGTAGCGTATAAGTAGTTTAAGTTTCTCATGAATAAACGATAACATCACATTAGTGTAATGTCTACGAAAATGGCTCTCTTTAGAATACTTCACCTTTTCTAATGAATTGAAAAGCCTTTCTGACCTCCCAGAAAATGATTTTTCATGGCATAAAAGAAGAAAAAAAAAAAAAAAAGAAAAAGATTTTTGTAATTTTTCATTGTAGAAATAATGCCACACCAAACAACACAAAAAGGGCAAATGTGGAAAAGCGAATAGAGTTTTCACAAAGATGGTGTCAAACAATTAAAGGTGGCCTAAGGGTGTGTTGTTTGAGCAATAAAAGGATTCTACACTCCATAAATTTCTTTTTTTTTTTCTACAAGGGAATATAGGCTTCAAGTTCTCAAGAAGTGGAGTTCGAGTACCTTTGTTGATTCCTTGGCTAAAGGAGTACATGGATCTTCTCCATGGTCGGTTTTTTTTTTATTTATCATTTTCTTAATGCCATTTAATAGTATTAGCTTTTATACCATTGCAGTCCAATCAGTAGAATTTTTCTCTCCTGTATCCCTTTTTGATCAATGAAATTCTTTGTTACTCAAAAAAGGAAAATACTAATCTTTCCTCTGACCCATGTGTACAAGAGTAGCCGGAGGTCTGACACACTCATGCCAATCCTTAAAAGATGAGTAGGCCCATGCATTAACTATTACACTTGTTACACGCGTTACAGCATGCGCGCGTATACAAATGAAGAGCATCACAAATCACTACTTTCCTTTCACATGCCATGGCCCCAACTCTAACATGAAAATGAAATCAAACCTCTCTTTTTTATCACACAACAAAATATCGACATGCCTACTGAATCCAATGCCATCCTTGTTGGTAGCCATGAAACAAGTTCAAAGAGACAGAGATACCCACATCTCTCATCAGCACAAACGTCATGCACCTTTGCTCCAATCAAATTCAAATCCCACCCCTATAAATACATGAACCCCAAAGCCCCTAGACCCCAAGACCCTTTACCTACAAACCAACCAAAAGACCCCAAATGGCTCACTTCCTGCTAGTCACCTTGCCAGCCCAAGGCCACATCAACCCCACCCTCCAATTCGCCAAGCGCCTCATCCAAACCACAGGCTCCCATGTCACCTTCGCCACAAGCGTCTCTGCGTACAGGCGCATGATAAGATCCCCTGCCCCACCCGGCCTATCATACGCCTCCTTCTCCGACGGCTACGATGACGGCTTCAACCCATCCGACGACCGTGGCCACTACATGGCGCAGCTTAAGCAGATCGGCGCACGGACCCTCTCTCACCTCGTGCGCACGCTCTCTAACGAGGGCCGCCACGTCACCTGCATCGTCTACACCGTCATCCTCGGCTGGGTCGCTGACGTGGCACGTGAAGTGGGCGTTCCCTCTGCTCTCCTCTGGATCCAACCCGCCACTGTTTTTTCCGTTTATTACCGTTATTTCCACGGCTACGATGAAATCATCAAGAACGTTGACAAGGTCAAAGACAAAGACCCTTGTTTTTCCATAAAATTACCGAAACTGCCACTTCTTGCATGCAACGAGATTCCTTCCTTTCTCCTCCCTTCGGACACTCATCCATTCGTTCTCACTGCGTTCAAAGAACAATTTGAGGCTTTGGACAGAGAAGAGAAGCCTCGAGTTCTCGTAAACACGTTCGACGCGTTGGAATCCGACGCTCTGAAGCTCTGTCGACGGGATGAATCTCGTCGGCGTCGGACCCATGATTCCGTCGGCTTTCTTCGATGTAGACAACGCCTCCGACACCACCTTCGGTGGCGATCTCTTCGAAAACAGTCAAGACTACGTCGAATGGCTCGACTCGAAGCCGATTTCTTCAGTCGTTTACATCTCATCTGGTAGTATCATTGCACCGTCCAAGCAACAAATGGAGGAGATTTCAATTGGGCTGTTAGAGAGCGGCAAGCCGTTCTTATGGGTGGTGAGATTGCCCGAAGATGGAGACGATAGGCAGTTCGATGTCGAATTACGCAGGCGGCTTGGTGGTACAGGACAAGGGATGGTGGTGCCTTGGTGTTCTCAGGTGGAGGTGCTTTCGCGCCCATCCACGGGTTGTTTTCTGACGCATTGCGGTTGGAATTCGACGTCGGAGAGTATGGCTATGGGGGTTCCGATGGTGTGTTTTCCGAAGTGGACGGATCAGACGACGAATGCAAAGCTGGTGGAGGATGTTTGGAAGGTAGGTGTGAGGGTGAAGGTGAATGAGGATGGAGTGTTGGAAGGTGGAGAGCTGAAGAAGTGCTTGGAGGAGGTGATGGAAGGGAAAAGAGGGGAGGAGATAAGGAAGAATGCAAGGAAATGGAGGGGATTGGCGAGAGAGGCGGCTGCTGAAGGTGGTTCTTCTTATCTGAATATAAAAGCATTTGTTGAGGAAGTGAGAGGTTGATGTGCGTGTTGACTGTTGATCGTTGACTGTCGAATGTTTCTTTATTTTATTTAGATGTTTTGAGTTTTTTAACTTGACTTTGTATTAGAGACTTACAGGTCAAAATAAAAATATAGACTGGAGAGGTTGGTCAACGATAGACACACTTTCAAATTGTCCTTAGATTTGTTATACAATCATGGATTGTCGATTGTGGCTTTTTATCAAAATGCATAGTAACTTACCAAAAGTGGCAAAAATTCTTGGGCAGGACATCATATTAATAATAGGATCTTTACATTTATTTTTTATTTTTTCTTTCCAATACAAAAGGAAACTTGACTAATGTTGATTAACACTCACCATGCCTACACTTTTTGAAACAATGTCAATTTGCATGATGTAGGATTCTTTTCGATTTTTAAAACTTAATTCATTGACCATCTCATGGGGGACAACATTCACATAACTTATGCCTTCAATAATGAGACTACATTTTTTTTCTTAAAATGAGTTGTACACCTAGTATAGAAGAAAATATTATGCAACCAATCATCCTTTTCTTCATTTTTTTCTTTTCTTTTCTTTTTAACGCTAAATGAATTCATGCTAAGTAACCTTGAATCTTTGCGTGGTTACATGTTGAGACAGATTAGAAACCTTCGATTCGAGCATTCAGAGATGATATGTACATGTCTTGGCATTTGAGACATTGTTGGGTATTGTTATAGCGAAATCTTTTTGGACTATTTGATTTTCATAATCTTGCTTAATGGGTGCAGCACTTTCATTAACTCGTCTTTCTGGCACTGCTTGATCATTGGACTCGTCGTCTACAAATCTCTCATGTTTAGAGGGGCTCATAGCAGCTCCAGTTAGTTTCATGGACCACTCACACCAGCTGACCAATAAATTGATTCTTATTTGAGTTCCACTGTGATAGCCAACTTATTCACATCTATATGCTCCTTTTGTTTTATGGCCCATTTATGCTAGAATATGTGGGGGAAGTTTGGCCTGCTGATATGACGTCCATGGTGATATTAAGTGTCATAAAGACAATATTAATTCTCCTCATCAAACGAACCACTAGTTCGGGTAAGTACCACCTAAACGGCAGCCCAACAACTGCAGGACCACCAATTTTAACTGGACCAGTCACATGTTTCACCACTCCTTTTTTCTCATTTTACATTCCATTTTCACATGACAGGAAATATGGCCACGTTGCAGACAACTCGTCCTAATAAGGGTGCATTCAGGTATCCTTTCCACTTTGGTCATTGGCTCTTCATTACATATCCTCTTATACTATATGGCTTAATTTTACTAGTAAAAAATTAGCATCATTCAAAGGGAAGAGGGGCCCACCTGAAAGCACATCAAGGGAAGAAGCAATTGTTTTTGAAGGTATCGGCCCATGTAAAAAAATGAGAATCATGTGATCAAGAAGATAATATTTTGAGGGTCTCAAAGTTGGCCAAATCCACACCATTAAATGAGGCTATAATTATAAAAAATAAAAATAAAAAAAGATCAAAGAAGATAATATTTTGAGGGTCTCAAAGTTGGCCAAATCCACACCATTAAATGAGGCTGTAATATATATATATATATATATAAAAAGCTGCCCCTCTCTCTCTCTCTCTCTATCTATCTATCTATCTATCCTATTGAAAGGGTTTTTGGGTTTGAAGCAAGTAGATTCATCACAGGTGAGCCCCCTATGTGAAAACCCAACAAGGGGATAAAAGGGTTACTGAGAACTTGCCATATAATTCATCAACAACCAAACCCAACACAACCAAATTGCAAAATGCTCAACTTGGGACTTGAGTCGGTTGGATAGGATCAGATGTGCTCAGGCTGGGGGCCCACCCAAGTTGCAGTTTTGGTACAGAACCTTTATTGATAAGAGGAAAGAAGTGGCTCATTTTCTATGCAAAGGATACTAATGAACGCACAATTATCTCAATTGCCCAACATTGGAACCCCAAAAAAAAAAAAAAATTTGGGTGCGGACCGACCCTCTTCTGAACATGAATGACAATCCATCCAAGACTAGGTCAACAAAATTTTACAGCTAAAATTTGGTTATCATAAGAGATGTATAAAATACAATATATAATATACAAATACTTGTTCATGAATACTAGCTTTAATAGCATTTTATATAAGAATGGACTGATAAAAAAGCATGCTCCATTTTGAGTTCAGAGTCGGACCCACATCCAATATATACATTTAATCAGGTCCAATTCCAGTATGAAACTTAGGGACGTAAATGGATCCCCAATTCTCCGGAGGTTCCAACCAGTTAAAAACTGGGTCGGGATCGTTATTTAGGCTCCGATAAGTAAATGGGTCCGGATTCACCTTGGTTAAAATCCGTGGACCCAAGACCCGATATATTACCTCAATTTAAAAAACCTATCCTAAAAACCATGTTTTCTTAATATCATTCTCTACCAAGACCCAAACCCGGATCTAGACCCGTCCCATATATGATTCTGATTTCGGAACCAACAAACAGGTTACGAAACGGTTCCAGGTCCGAATCCGGTTCCACCTTCTCCTTAGCGGTTCCGGGTCCACCATGGACCCGGACCGGAACCGACCCGTTTACAACCCTTATGAAACTCACCCAAATCTATTCACCCCTTTATCAATATTGGAATGAGAATAGGTGGAGTAAATGGAGGTTGGAAAAGTTTCCACTAGAAATTTTCCCCACTTTGAACAGCTCCCACTTTTGAACTATTTGGATCAGGAAGATTTGAAGGAGTCGATATGCTTCTGATTTGAAGGAGTCGATATTTGAAGCATATCTAGGTTGTGATTAGCATGCGATCAGGTGAGCCCCACAGGCAAAACTGCACCATCCTCAGTTGCAGAGGTGAGTACATACTTACAAACACATGCATACATCTTTATTCAAGTGTGGCCTCCCTCACAGTTACTTTTGTATGGCACTAAATCTCTCATGAAATCTTGAATCTGAGACAAGAATGAGATGTGTATTTTTTATTTTTCTAAAGGTGTTTTTATTTTTTATTTTTTTGAAAGTTTTTTCCCCATACCAGTGGGATTCGACGGAGAAGTCGAACGAATTGAGTTACTAAAAGATCTCTCCAAATTTCTCATTAAATGTAGCAGGTTGGGCAATGATATAGCTTTAGTTGACAGTGAAATCAGGTGCAAAGATAAAGCATTTGTTGTTGGTGAAATCAAGCACCTGAATGGCGCGCGACTAGCTATAAGTTTTTTGAGGTTTAGCCAAGGCATTTCTTTTGTGCATCCATTAGTTTTCTTTACAGTATGCTTCTCTTATAGAAAAGTTCAGCCTTGTACCTTCGCATTGTTGCATGGAATTGAATTCATATGAATTCTAAGATACGTACTTCTAGACATGGATAATATGGAAGAAACAAAGGTGATGATTCATAAATGAACATTAAATAGTCGCCCATGACTACAAATGAATCGAGGGGAGATGGATAATCAATACCCAGTCATCGCTCTTGTAAATAAACTTCTAGGAAAGTCGGGGTCCCATCAACATCTAAACCTCAAAATTTTCACCCCACCTCTTTCATAATCCTTTTTTGGAGCCCATTGTACCATGAATTCCCATGTCTTCAAGTCCATGCAAATAAAAGGGCCCTTTGCATTGTTTATTTATACATGAATGAAATTTTATTGCCAAACCAAAAAACTTTGAAAGGAAGAAAAAGTTGAAAGCAGAAACAAGTGTTTGATGTAAGGATTAGTTAAAAATGACTTACCAGCTGTAATAAAAACAAAGAGCAACCAATATAATCCGATAATATTAGAAAAGAAAAAGGAAAAAAAATCCAATTTATATATCTACTCAGTTCTTACCTGTCCGGGTTCTTTCACTATCCTGCAAACAACATCGCAACATAGGGTACTGAAGGAAACGAAACTTCACTTGGGGCTTGCTGCTTTCTGCTTGGCCTTCTCAATCAATGGTTTCAATTGCTTCTTTTCAGCTAAAATCTTGAGGAAATTAAACAAAAAGGGTATGTAGTTATGCTTCCTCCGTATATTCTCGGTTCTCCATTTCTTGAACTTCTCCTCCTCCATCAAAATCTTTCCAGTTGCACTTTCAATCCCCAAGTTAATTTCTGAAAGTGACTTGTTCAGTGCATTGACAGTTTCCACCGCCCTCTCGGATTGAGCTGCATTTAGCTGCTGTAGGACTTGTTCTCTTCTCTTTTGTAATTCCTTCAGTTCGGCAGTGTACATCTCCTTCCTGTTCTTTATAATGGCCATGAGGTTAAATCTTATCTCACTTCTAGCATACCTGTCAATCCGCTCTTGAATTACCGGTTGCACCATCCGCAACCAGTCCATATCGACCGGCCCACCCGGACACTGACCAAGGCTGATAGGCCCCTCTTTCAATCCATCAAGCTCATATAGGACCCCATCAACTGGTATGTAACTAATAAAATGGTACACATCATCATCCTTGGTGGCACCTTTCTGCTCCTCAGGCACAAAAGGCTCTGGCCTTGAGAAGCTATTGTGAGCTGTGCGAATAGCTTCGCTGTTATTGATCGCCAAGCCTTTCAGTTCTGGTGGGAAGTTCTTAGTGAATTCCTTCAGCATCGACAGTTCCGGTCCTATATCAACTTCGGGACAGTTCATTAGAATGGACAGTATGGCCTGAGTTGCACAGGCATTGTTAATAACCTGTTATGGAACCACTGAATCAGTCAAGCTACAGAAGAGTGTGTACTCTACTTAATGTTCTCACAAGAACTGTTTGACACAAACCTGGCTTGCAAAAAATAAATTCGGGATTGGATCCTTAATTACAAGACGGTCATCCTTCTCTCCTGGGCGCCATTTGAAGAGAAATATGAGCCCATACACTGGCCTGTTAATTTTTGGGATGGTCAGCAAAGCCACAGAAGAAGTATTGATGGATTAAAAGTAACACAAAGTTGAAAAAAAAACACACCTGAGGTTGTTTAAAGAGTCTAGGTCCAATGAGTATAATTCCTCCACCTGTTGGACATATAATGCATTAGCTTCACATAGCTATATGCATAAACTAAATGGAAAGAGAAGGGCCGCTAAAAATAGGAAACCAAGTAGCAAGCAGCTCTTCATAAGGCAATCCCAGTAACACCAAAAGCAATACCCCAACGAGACCCGTAATAGCAACTTTAACTCAGAAAAACACTTGAAAGCTCAACAGGCAAGTTTCTGGACCTATATATACCTCAGACAAAACTAACATATTGAATTTTTTTCTCATCTTTTTTTCCGTTCAGAATGAACAGGTTTTTTTTTAATGAAGGGAAAAAATTACAAGAAAGGATGTGCAATGAAGCAATAACACCACCAAGAAAACAAATACAGGGAAGCATCACCAGATCTGAGAGCTTATTGGTACCACAGATTTACTTCTTTTTTTGTTTTTTTGTTTTTTTTTTTTTTTTTTTTAAGGTTACAACAGATTTACGTCACCACACCCAATAAGTGGATGTGCTACAGCCTACAGCCTGGTTCGGAAGATTACTCACTCTCCATTTGTGCCTCTTAAAATTTTCTGTATTAGATAGTAGACCTGCACAATATTCTTTAACACGTACTTTTAGTGAGCCTCCACAATACTTTACATGTTCCATTCACCCAACTTATCAAGCAAAAAGGAATCCCCTTCCAAAAATAGCAGGACAATCCAGCCATATCTTTTCTCTGACGAAGCCACTCAGCGTGAGAAAGAAGCCTTTCGAGAAGCCGTTGATCATCACTAAGAATCCCACAAACTCAATGCAACCTTCGTCCAAGCTCTCCAATAAATGCAAAAATCCATCTTCTAAAGGATATACAGTGTAAAATCCCAATTGACTGCATTATAGGCCTTCTCCCAATATTCATGAACAAGACACATCAAGGATCTAATGCTCATTAAGAGAAGCACCATGCAGGAGGAAACTATCAAAGGAAGAACACAATTTAACCTTGATATAACAGCCTTAGTTGAAATTTTATAGTGGCTTTTAATCAGGCTTAATGATCTAAATTCTCTAATTTCCATAGCTCCTTTCTCCAAAATTAAAGAAATGAAACCTGTAAATAATCCTTGGAGACAACACCACCCATGGAATTCCATGATAGTCAAGGATATCTTAGTGAACCATGTCTCAAAAAATATTGGAATATATCAACAGAAAACCATCCTACCTGAGTGTATCAAAAACAACATGCTTGATTTCCACCTCATGTCCAATCAATCAGCCCTCTCCATCAATCATGGAGAAATCCAAATAATCCAGCACACATTTGGTCTTATTTTAAGCAGATTATTCTTGAAGAAATTGAGGATTGTCAAGAAGATTTCCTCCCTATTCTATAGTCTCAACTGACAACTCCCTTGTCCTCAAGAAAAGATATCATATTGCTCTTCAAGCTGAGGCAATGTTGTGAAAGAATCTTGTGTTTTTTATATCACCTTTCGTAGTCATCTATTCCACAATTGTTGCCGCCACTCTTTCTTTAACTTGGATATGAACCCTTCCTAACCCCTTGGTGCCTAGCTCTTTGCTCTTCATCTAGGCGCTAGATCTTGCAATCAATAGCATGGATCTCTTCCCAAGGAGAGGCTTTCACCTCTAACACCCCAAATTTGTTCACCCAGTCTTAACCAGCCTCCACACATATCGACTTACTAGTGAGCTTACACGTGCGTGCACACCAAGACACCTCCACCTCCTACACACAAAAAAAAAATGAAAAATAAATAAATTTCTATTTCTATTCCATCATGATTTTGTCAATTTGATGCTTGGCCAGCAACTTCTCTCAATCTTCAGATATACCCCTTTCAATTTGAGGTTCTATTTTAGGGCGTCATTGATGAAGCTATCAATAGTTCAGCTCCCCAATTGCAAAATCATTTTGACAGATTACCACTCTCCAATTCTTTTCCATGTTGATGTCAATGATGATGAAAGGCTAGATGAATGGCTTAAGTTATTTGCTAGGCTGCATATAATATGGACTGTTCAAAAAATTATTTGTATATCCTTTATGATGTCTGAAATTCAGGTATCCAGCCAGGCCCATGCATGCTAGGATTTGCATATGGGGTTCAAGCTGGGCTGCGTCTAAGAGAACACCAGGGCCAACACATCCACGATGCACAACTCAAACTGGAAAGGGCAGACCCCAAGGTCTCACCCCTCGAGTCTAAGAGCATTGGGCAGTGATACAAGGTGGCATCTAAGGACTTCCTAAAGACACAAGGTACAAATCCACCAAAACACAGAAGAGACTAACTGACTAAGAAGCCGCATTAACCCAGACAAAGAAGGGATATCCTGGTTATTTGGTCAGGTACCAGCAACAAAGCGATGAGTTTGTATCTATTAATCCAATTTGAGAAGCTACTCATGTCGGCATCCCAACTTCAACTCTCCAAACTATCACTACGCTGATCGCCTTCCCCCACCCACACTCTGGCCATCTCCCTTTAAACCCATCCAATTCATCTCAAAAAGCTTATAAATACTATTTGTCATGAGTTTCCATCAGCTGCTAAACAATCCAATACTACCTTATTTCAAAACAGTCCCAACAAGAAACTAGAAGTCTGTTTCTCAGACCTTAAAATCCAGCACGCAGCTTTTATGGAATCCAGACAAAGTGAATGTAGGTTTTGATTGGGCCAAGTAGATGTTAGCCAAAGAATCATGTTTGCTGCCAGTTCAGTCTCCCACAAAAGAACTATATCTGCCTAAAACCCATCACTCTTCCCTACATTCCTTTCTTCGATATTAATTCAAACCAAACCGATACAATCCCAACCACTCCCCTTCCCTCCTCTCCCCCCATTCCCCTGTAAAAAAATAATAATAATAATAAAATGAGAAAGAGAAAGAGAGAAGAATAAAAAAAATAATGAACAAAAAATTCCAAGATAGGAGCTCTCCATTGATTCCCAACATCCTCATTATCCTAAAATTTACAGTGACATACTCCTCCTAACTCTATAACTTATAGGAACCTTCCCCTTTATCTTAATTTAGGAGAACATGTGAGATTCTACAATTTCCCGTTTCCGCCTAGCCTTTCCCTCTACTGTCTCCACTTCCACTTTGTTTTGAGCTTCTAAATTTCCAAAATAGAGTAGCTAACTCTCCCATAACCTTATCCATTCCAGAAAAAGACAGCCACCATAACAACCCCTCGGATATTCAGGGAAAACCATCCATCTTCCTTATACACTGTTAGCAGACAAGATCACCATCTTAATAAGAAAACAATGCATCCGGCTTCATCTCTTCTCGCAAAGTTAGCCCCTGTGACTCACCCCAGCAGCAGGCGTGTTGGTGCTTGCCTCAACTCAAAAGTCGAAAGAGTTGGCAAATTTTTCCATGCCAGAGCTAGCATGAGGGGAGACAGTTCATCTGGCCTCATCTCATCGACTATGGTTGCTTTATGGAGATCTATTCTCCCTGTTTTGATGACAGTAGGAGCAAAGCCACTCTGCCTTGCCCACTACTATCTTGAACTGGTTTGGACTGCTCAGGCTCCCTACTGGAGAGGAAGCAACCAGCCTCTGTTGCAATTCAAGGGTTGTAAACAGAATCGAGCTCAAGTGTTTGGCAAATAAAAAGAGGCTGCAAAATACCATTGATCCTTCACCTTCTCAGAATAAGATCCACCAGAAAGATCATTTCATAATTTAAAGAAATTCAGAGAGATACTCCTAAGATAAGCATGTTTTTGCAGCAACATCATATTAAAAATGAGAAACATGTATTGTAACATTAATCATCAACGATATTACCTGCACGCCCTTCACTTGCATCTGCTGAATCAGCTCAGTGAAAACGCCTAGCATGCAAGCCATGAAAGTATAAGGAATATATAATAAGAACATGAAATTGTTTAAGCTATAAATATCAAACCTAAAGTTATAACCATATGTGTATGGTCACAAAATGTAAATGTAAATTATATACTCCGTGTGTGTAAAAGCTACTTGGCATTTGAGCATGCACATATCCCCCCGCATTTATGCTAGTACATAAATACAAGTTATTTCGGCCATTGTCATCTGAAACACTGAATGGCAGTATTACCGCTTCACTTAAGAACGCATGTTTATCAGATCTATTTGCATGGGATAGAAGAGTTTCCTCAAACTCAAAAATCAAACCTAGCTAGTTGGAGGGGAAGATGATAAGTAAGAATATACATTTAACTCCCAAAGAAAAAGGAAAGGGGGGGGGAGCGGCGGGGTGTGGTGTGTGGGCGGTGGGGCGCGAACTAAAGAATGTATTTGTAACTCCCATAGAAAAAAAAAAAAAAAAGGAGGGGGAAACCCCACAGCTCAAAAGAGTTGACATTGCCAACCGAAATAACTTAGTTATTCTTTAATCTTTAGGAGCATTTTCCAGAACTAACAATTGTCACGATAGCTTGAGCCCAGGGACAATTCACTACAACTGGCAGGAAGTGGAAATGCGAGCGGTGAAAGAAGCAAAGAATTCATTTAAAACCAAAGTGACAAACAGTCTGCAACTATATTTTCCAAGCACTGGTTAAAATGTCAAGTGTTGCTAGGATTGGGCAAGATCAGATACTCTATATCCCAAGTCTTACAGATACAGAAAAAGCAAGTCAAAACTCAAATATAATTGCATTAAAAACTTTAAATATGGCATAAGGCCAGAAGCCTTGTTAGTACAATTCACTCTAAATTCCGAGTGGTAAGCTGAGTTTAATCTAAATAAAATATGGAATCAAATCTCATGGAATGGATCTTTTAGCCGAATCTTTTACCGAAAATCTGAATCTGGTACTCTAGTTGGTTGAAGGATTTAAAAATCATGAGCTACAAAGGCTCCAAAGAAAGAGTTTTGTCCTAAAGCAAAGGATTCCTTAAAAATTGCAACTGGCATTCATCCTAAGAGGGATTTCGGAATTCCCAGCATAGATGACAATAATTTTCTCACATTCTACAGGGAGGCAAGATGAGGCTAATTTGTTGGCCAAGCAGAATGCAGATTTGGAGAAAATGGCCAGAAAAGGATTTATTGGAGCAACTCTTTAGCATCATCATCATCATCATCAAAGCCTTGTCACAACTACGTTGGGGTCAGCTGCATGAATTGGGTTTGATGTAGGCCAGACAATAGGTTGACCAACCCATTGGGCCCAGCTCATAAGCCCAGCGGGACATCCAATTATTTAGGAATCCTATTAAGTATTTTAACTTGTTTAGGATTAATATTAGTGTGTTTTTTATTTTAGGCCTTATTGTAAGGGCATGCTTATTATCAATTAATCTTTTTCGGTTATGGTTTTTCTCATTATCATGAGTGTGCCCTAGTGGCTGAATCCATCATTGGATTCGATCAATCCCTTGAGAGAATGATCTACTATTTCGATCATGGATCCATGGATCCGGGGGCTGTGCCAATTGGTATTAGAGTGAGGTTTTAATTTGGGACAGGTGGGTTATGGGCCCACCATGCTTCCACTGCGATCCATGGTTTCTCCATTCTAGTACTACTTCTATCCATATCCTCTTCGGCTTACCCATTTTCCTCTTTATGTTTTGGGGAATTTTGTAATGTGTTTTTTATGTTTCCTTCCTTTTCATGCAACAGAGATATCCTATACAGTATAGTTCTGGTTTTTCACTTGTCTTGTTTTTCTATATAATATAAATATGAAGCAAGGGAAAATTTTCAAATCTTCATCCATGACAATGCCGCATATCTTACCACCACATGAAGAATAAGTTAAGGATATATTGGTTCATGTCACTGTTCCTGTGTCACTTCAAAAATGTGCAACTAAAAGTGAGGTAGTAATGGGATTAGTAGACCGTTTTGAAAAGAAATGAAATTCTTCCAAAATAACTGAGGTATTTGCGCACGCGCACGCACACATGTTCCTAAGACTGATTCCACGATTGAAATGCTCAATAGTAAAATTTCAGTTTTGGTAATTGATGGCAGATGGCCATTAAAGGCAAGTCAATGGATGGATGATGTTTTTCATGGATACAACAGATAGATTTACATCCTTCATTTATCCAATGGTCCAATGGCACTAGCAATCCTATGTATGCCTTTGAAGATGACGCCCCTCCACTCGACTTGTTGGAAGAGAAGATCGAGCAAAGAGTCCATACTACTTAAAGAGAATGAAGATGAACCAACAGGAGATTATTCAAGAGAAAAGAAATAGAACTCAAGAGAAAGATCTCTCCAATTTGGGGAGAACTAATGCAGACCTAGGAGGAGGGAGGGGGGGCGGGGAGGCTGCATAAATTGAGTTCAGGTCCTTAGCTAAATCCAGTCCACGGCTAATTGGGCCAACCCCAAGACCCACTAGACCCAAGCATGGTCCAACAGGCCACCAAATCCACATGTCGAAACTACAGGGCCAAGCTTGGTGTGAAAGAAGTGGAGACACTTTCCTTAAGTACATGTCAATTGTGACAAGTGGGAATCTGTTTAGAGATTCATTTCATTTTAGGGAAGTTTGGACATTTGTTTTATTTATATAAGGAGTCAAGGGATTAGGAAGTCAAGAACCCTAGTTTTTTTTTTCCAAATTCAATTTTTGGAAAGTCAATAGTTCTAGTTCTTTCTAACTTCTGATCTTCTTTTTTTTTTATTTTAAAGAGGAAAAATGTATTTAGTTTCATCAAAAAAATAAAAGATGCAAATCGTTTCTACAAGGAAAAACACCCCAAGGTGTTGGCTCTTTCGCATAAGGCACAGGTTTGCTCCCCAGGGTCTTGTGTTCTAATCCCCCAAGATTTACCTGGTGCATGTGTGGGATGAGGGCGCATGCCCAGAGGATTAAATCTGACGGGTTAATATCACAGGGATACCTTCATTATAAAAAAATAAAATAAAATAATTTTCTACAAGGAAAAAACGGAAAGTTTTTATTCCCCTGCCGAGCTGGTCAGCCACCCTCTCTATAAATACCCATGTATTTCTCTTCTTCTCCATTATGCCATTAATAATATTCATGAACATGTGTACCCTTCTATTCAATCATGAGTGTTGAAATCCTATATCATCTTCAAGCCTTTGCTTGGATTTTCACCCTTTGAGTTCACTTCCATATTCTACTTGTATCCTCCACACATGACACACCCCACGACTCCGTGCCTACTTTTTCTCTGCTCTTATTTTCTTCTGTTCTTCATGTTTTGAGCTATTAGATTAAAAAATATGATAAACATCTGCTTGCATTATTCATATCAGTACACACATAATCATCACTAAAAGCACTGATTTTCTCAGATACAAAAAATACCAGGATCAGATTCGATAGTGCACCAAGACATGTTGAAAGAATCTTCGGAAGCTGCAAAAGGGAAAAAAAAAATACATGAGATCTAACCAACATTGATGTTAATATATCATTATCTAACAGCCAAACATGCAAATGAATTAGGCGGATAGGTGGATAGATTAAAATAAAACCTTAAGAACCAGCCCCTAAAACAGTAACTCCTCTTCTTCTTCCCTTTTGTAAAACAAGACTAGAAAACTCAGTATCATGACAATTACTTCACAAATAGTTAGTATATCTATATTACATATAATATAAATACTGCATACGCATAAGGATCCATTGGCAATAGGCAACAAAATGACCATTCTGTTAAAAGCTGGAATATGAAAAAGCAAAACTGAGAAATTGCAAAAATGAGAAATCCAGGAGTTGCAAATACCACAAATTTCCAGAAATCATTGTTATTCTTGCAGCTGCCTAGTAAACTTTGTCCAGAACCATGATTAACTTTCCAGATTCCAGAATCCTGACAGGAATTCAGCCTAATAAGAAATTCCAAATTCTCATCAGATAGTGTCACGCCTATTCCGCATTAAATAAGCCCGGGCTCAAACAGGATATTCAAAATGGATGTGGGACTTCTAAGCTTCATAGATGAGTTTCAAGAGTCCTAAGTCAGGGTCAACAGGTGTCCTCCAACCACGTTTTAAGAGAGGCGAATAACTTAGCAGACAGCCTAGCTAAACTAAGAGTGACGAGGAATTAATTTGGTTTGGAGATGTAGTTCCTTAATTTTTATTTTTATTTTTTTCAGTTTTTCGTTTTTTGGGAGTGGGGAGTGGACCACCTAGGCCATCCCCCATTGTATTGGCTCATTCAACCTCCTGTTTAACAAAATCTCATTTACCATTTACCATTCCCCAAAAAGAAAAAACCAGAGATGTGAAATGACCAAAGAAAAACCTGTTCAAATTCTCTTCTTTAGAATCTCAAAATGCCTTTGGCATTCAGGAATTTGGATCCTCCCAACATGAATTTCTCCTGATTCTCACTATCAACCAGCTCTAAAAAGGTTACCTACACCATTCCAAATTTTAGAAGTCCACCATCATCAAAGCCTTGCCCCAACAATGCTGGGTCAGCTTCCAAATTTTAGAATTTGGAGCGTTTTCGCAGTTCCACACTCCAATAGCAGCATCCAAAAACCACAAAATTGGCGTAAGAGCAAGTAATCCCAGAGCACACAAAAGATTGTGTTTTTTGCACACACCAAATATTTACTACCCAAACATAGATGCACTTGCTTCCACCAGATAACATAAACTTCTTTCTCATTCATACTTCCTCAATAACACAAGCAGGCATGCGAAAAAAGAGGCTTCTTTGAAGATATTAAGACAACCCCAATTGGGTAAAAAGCCCAACATTCAAAACCCAACAGACAAACTAGTAAACAAAGTTTGTTTATTGTACATAGAATTTTCTCTTCAAGCATCAGTTGAACAAAGAATACATAAAGAACAGAAAAGAAACCAAGGGGATGATACAAAAATCAAATCAAATCAAGAAAAACAAGAAAGTGGGGGAGAAAGAGAAAACCCAAAGATCAAAAGAACACAAATTTATGGAAAACAGAGAGAAAACAATGGTGACGATAACGATATACCTTGTTCGTTTGGTGGGAGGCGGCAGAGAGCTGTGGAAGCTGCTTTCTATCTTACGTTCGTTTAGATTTTTATTTTCACAGCCCTTAAAACTCGTGTGATTTCAAACCCTAATCAATTTCGAGTTCTGCACTCCTCTTTCCCCTGGGGCTCTTCCAATGTCCCAGAAAATAGAAGGAGAGAACCCACACAAACCTGTGTAATGTAATGTTAAATCTTTTCTTGTTGATGTGTCCCAACTCCAGTCCCAATTTGTAAATGCAATGCATCATCTTGTGACCATGCATATCCATAATTGGGGCCATGTTTCAAATCTAAACCATTTAAAATTAATGTCCTTTAATGTTTTAGCATGAAAGAATTGCCAATAGAAATTATGAATATAATTGATGAGAAGAAAAATAGTGTCTTTTTTAAAGGGCCGGCCCCACGTACATCTGTATGATGATGGAGTCTCGGGTAATCATTCTAACCACTTGATCAATGGCCGGCAAATTTTCATTGTGCCAGCGAGTGTACAGTGGATCCAATCGTTCAATCTAGTGGGATGGGTGCAAAACCTTCGGACCGGTGACTATTGAGGGGTCTTTGTTTTATGGTCCACTTCGATGGGTCATAGAACTCTTTTAACTCTTCCAGAACTTTTTTTTTTTTTTTTTTAATCAATCCTGATCATTTAGACTTGGGAGTACAATAAATTTAGGAGGCTTCTTAATGGGTCCTACTCACGAAAATCTAAACTCCTCTCATGTAAGATAGCCCCCTATTTTATTGTGCTCACCAAATTTTATGCTAATTGAATATGGGCTCATTGTCAGTTTGATGGATGAAAAATATGAATTTTCTTTTTTCTCTTATTATTATTTTTGTTTTTTTGGTACCTAATCAGGGAGCTGGAACCAATGAGAGGCCCAATTCGAGAAGAGAAAACCTGCTCATCAAAAAAAGAAATTAGGCTGTCAATCATGTCTTGTTAACAAATTCGTATTAAAATCACCTCAACACATACATGACCTGTTAACTTAACGAATCATGGGTCAAAAAATCCAACCCAAACACGACCCGTTAATTTAACGGGTTACACAATCCAACCCGTTAAGTAATTAAGTCAATTCGAAAATTAAAAAAAAAATTCTTATAAAAATATATAAGGAGAAAAATATATAAGCCACACGAAACTGTGAGTGAGGATCTCGAGTGGATCTCACCTAAAACCCCACTATAAAACAATAAATTTCAATTTCTTCTTTATGAATATAAATTAATTATAACTACACTTAGGAACTAAAAAAATTTTAACTGGTTAAGCGGGTTGTTTACGGGTTACTGGTTTAATTCGTACACGACCCATTAACCTAACGTGTGAATGAGTTTGACCCGTTAACGACCCGAACCCATTAAGAGCCTACCCAAACCCGCTAATATCGTGTAGGTTCGTGTCGTGTTAACAGGTCGTGTAGCATTTTAATTGTCTTAAAATAAACCAACAGGGGACTACCAGCTTACTTAAGAAGACAGGACCCAACTATAGGCAATAAAGTGAGAAATTTTATTCACATCTTTTAGATGTGATCAATCTAATGTCTTAACCACGGTTTGCTCTCGGAAGTTGAGGGTTCAAAATTACACTACCTCCCACGAGCCCGTAGGATTAGTCCGACCCAAAGGGCTCGGACACCCTCCATTAAAGTGAAATATTATTGGGGTTTACATAAATGAGAGAGATTTATTTTTAGTGGTTTCTTTTTTTTATTTATAAATGGGCCCCACTGAAACGCATCATGAATTTTTCATGGGTTGGATCTGTAAACAATCCACAGACTGTTTCTCATGAGTGAGATCCTATCATGATATCTTTGTTTAAGTTTTTTTGTTGAGCACCTATAATGATATTAGTGCTTCTAAAAAAAAAAAAAAAAATTGTTTGTGTCCATTATGTAAACCCTTCAAAGGGCTCACTTTGGAATTTAAATCATTAAAAAATATTATCTCATGCTGTCTATAATTGAAGAAAAAATTGAGACCAACCTCCTTGTTTTGAAAATTAAAAAAAGGAGTACTCCTAAAATATATGATCTTGATTTTTTGATAGATGATCGAACAAGTGGACTTGGACCACTAGAATTCCCCTTGGCTTAAGATTTTCACTCAATTGTTAGCTACATCCAGTCCTAGGACCGATATTTTTCAGTTGGGACCAATTTGAGTCCATGGTGTGTGCGTACCTTATTTGTATATTATTTTAGTTCAACTGAACTAAATTTTATGGGGCAACCAATTAATATCATTTTTATTATGATGACTTCATTATTTTTATTAATAGTTTCTGTGGAAATTTTGTATATTTTAAATTTTGTAGGGACTCTGACTAGTATATTTTTTGAGATTTTCTTATGTAGTTTACAACTAAAATATTTAATTTTGTTTAAGGTTATTAATTTTTGACTTTTTTCTGAAAAATTATGTTTTCTATTTTGGTTTCTTCAGCTGGAAGGGGAAAGAAAATTTATATAGCCTAACCCAATATATATATATATATATATATATTATTTATTTATTGCTATCGGAGGGTTCCCAATTCTTTTGATATTGACTAATCCCTCCGGGCCGAGAGAGAAGCCGGATAAACTCCCATGTAGCCCCTATAGTAGTGTATTTCAAACCCACAATCTCCGGATACAAACCATGATCTTAGGCCAACTGAACTACCTCTTAGAGTTACCTCAGTATAGTTGATATAAGACTTTAATTACTAAGATCTTTTACAAAAGTTTAAATGGTACTGGATCACAATATGGAGTGAGAGTGAGTTCCAAATATATATGAAAGCGGGTCGTTGAATACCTGAATATAGAATTAGAGTCTGAGTATAGGATTCGGGCTTGTTTCAAATTTGGATTCTGATCTGGGTCCGCCAACATCAATCCAATATATATATATATATATATATATATATATATATATATATCCAGTGCAAGTTTATAAGGTATAAACCCGTGGGCCATGGCATCATATTATTATGGGCCGCAATGGCCCATCCTGCACCCTCCAGTTCCAGCCTTGCTCTGGGATTGACTCATCTAAACCGTCCCAAAAGTAGGACCCCCTAAATTTCATGGGACCCCATGACAACCGGCATGAATCTAAATAAACCTCAGAGCACTAAAGTGCAAGAGAAAATCATCCTTCATATTAAAGCGACACCTTAATTACAGGGCATCATCTAGGCCCAGTGAGAACACGCTCTCGTTCGGTGGATCATTCCTTGTCCCTGCTCTACTACTGGTAATTAACCACCCCAACCAAAACTGTAACGAAGTCTGTATGGGCCATCCAAAAGTCCTCACATAATCAGACCACCAGCTCATCATCTCTACCCAAAATACTTTTCTCCTTATTTAGCCTGGCTATCTAAACTGCATTGCCTAACCTTAAGACACCAATCAAACCTATATAAGCAATTCCTAGCATGGAATAATTGTAGTAGGAGACAGAAAAGAAAGATAAAGAGATGGGGCTTGGGTAGATACAGAAGTGGCTTTTGGGTCTAGCCCTTGTGACCCTAGTGCTGCTCAACATGGAGTGTTGCACTGTTGAAGCAGCAGAGACTCCAAACACAAAGCCCCATTTCACCACTTCGGGTACTGAGGGTAAGAAGGTGCTGCCTGAACCTAATGGAAAATACACCCGTGGCTGCCTGAAATTCTTTGGCTGTCGTGAAGCTTATCCAGAACAGAACTCAGCAAAGAACATGGCATGAGAGAGAAATGTGAAGCTTTTGTACTATACATTTACTGATGTACATGTTTTATCTTTTATATGGGCATTGAGTTGAATGAATGAAAACCTATGACTTGATGACTGAATAAATGATGTTGAGTCTCATATGCAGTTAAGTAATAATATTGCTATTATCCAGAGTAAAACCAAATAGTATATATTGTTAGATGTGGCCCCAATTGGTCTTTGCCCTGCATCCTGGGGCCAGCCTAAACATGGCTTCAACTGGCCCATGCATAAAGCCATCAATGGGGGGCATTATGTAAAAAAAAAAAAAAAAAAAGAAGGAGTCATTATTTACTTGCATACGTTTGAAAATGGTTTTGTTATTAAGCTTGAAAAGTATAAACTGTTGAAAATGGAATGAGAAGAAGAGGAAAAAAAAAACAGAATGAAAAGTCACAGAAACTAAGAAAGGCTTAAAGAGGAAGGGTCTTTTTAAACCCAATTATCTAGTTTGAAGGGTAAGGATCCACTTTCTCAATCTGATTGACAGCTTTGGGTCCAGGTCCAATAAGGTCCATACCAATACTATAATATATATATATATATATATATATAAAACTCTCTTGAGAGATGTGTCACACTAATGCATGATAAACGACATTTTTACTATTATGTGGGACCCTTTATGATCAATCTAAATCTACCGCCCTCACACTCGCTAGCCTTTTATGAATCGGTACTCTTTCTAATTTAATGCTGATCCGGATTATAGTTACTGTTGGGTAGAATTTCATATATATATATATATATATATATATATATATTTCAAGAAGAAAATCATCTCTTGTGCAAGGTCGAGGCTGTAAGTTGAGCCGACAATTCCACTATAGTGCAGATGCCATACGAGAAAGAGTGAGAATAGGATGGAGGAAAAGAGAAAACTTAGAGATTACGAATAGGAGATATTGAAGACAGTGGAAGCCAACTTTCCACAGCCTATCAATATGTTTGGTCCCAAGTTACTGTCCAACTCCAATTTCAGCCCCAAATGATTTCAAAATTTTTCAAACACAACGACACAATACAAAATATACAGAATACCATTGACAGGAAACTCATTGGTAATATATTTAATGATACATGCAACGAAAACATCAATGAGCTCCATGGATCTACAGTGATCTCAAACAGAAGGGGACCTATTGGTGTGAGCAAACCCAATATTAAAATGTTAGATTCTAGCTCTGTTTTCCTTCATAAAAAATTTTCGAAACAAAATTTTGTGTTTTCTTTCATTCTAAATTATCAAAGCAGAACACATCAAACACGTCAAGAAAAGAAAAACCACTAAAGGGGTATGTTTCTTCCGCCTTATTTTTTGGATTGTTGCTTTGGTTGACACTAAAATGTGACAGTGTTAATACCAAATACTCACCACAATGGTGAAAAAATAAATAGACTCTGAGAAATCCTAAACAAATTGAGAATGGTGATGATGTGATAAGAATTGTGAAAGAACATGACATATTGACTAATGTGATGTAAAAGAAGTTTTTTTTTTTAAAATAGAAGTTGATGAAACTATTAACGAGCAATAATGCTTCGTGTTTAGCACCGAGCAAAAACTAAGATATTACATTTGGAATTTATGAGATATCAAAATTAATTATAAACATATAAGCATATATTCATGCATATTTATATAAAAACAGTCGACACATCTTCAATCACAAATACAAGTGGTCAACATCAACAATAAACTATTACAAAGATAAAGCAAAAAAAAAATCCATTCAACAACAACTTTAAAAAATAAAAATAATAATAACAACAATAATTACTAAAAAAGATATAGAAAAGTGAATTTTGTTAATATATATAATACTAGTAATAAGAAATGCATTCAATTTTTTTGTTACCCATTGATAATTTCAAAGCCCAATAAGAATAAAGCCAACCCATTTGGATTTGTTTGTGCAACAAGAATATTCTAATTTATGTAGATTTTTATTTCATCATGAGAAGCGAATTTTGTATTTTCATAGAAAATCAAAGTCCTCTCTATTAAGGAAAAATGATTCATTTTTTTTCTTCTATGCAAGGAAAATACATCACACCAAACAATATAATATTGTTAACAAAGAAAATCATAAAAATGTGCAATCCTCTTGTTGCACAAATGCACCATTTTTTTATTTTTTTTTTCACATAGGCCAATGGTCATTTCAATCATTCCGCACAAATGTATTATCTACCCCTTTGAAGTAGCATCAATACCATTTAAAAACTGATCAAACCATTTTTAGCTCTAGATTTTTTTTTTAAAAGGTATAAACATCTTAACTTTAAAAGCCATAAATTATGAGACTTTAAAACCACATGCAAGTGTTATTTGATCCCAGTAATAATTGGCCTGCCTTGGATCAATGAATATATCTCTTAATTATGAGTCCATGTGGGCCCATGGAAGTGTAATTTATAGTGGGCAAAACCTAGGGTCATATGTCTATATAATCAAATCAGAAAATGATGCCTATAAGATTCAACAAAAAAACTCCAACATCAAAATATTTTTATCATAAGCCCATTCATGAGGTAGTCTACCAGAAGGTCGGGTTTGATTTCCGTTCATATATGACAATCTTTGAATAGAGTTAAGTTGTATTTGGAAACTAAAAGAAAATGATATTTTTAATGAAAATTTTATCAGTATGAATTGTAGAAAGATTGGGTCCAAATATTAAAATAAAAAGATGACAATCTTGAGAGGATGAAAGATAGACGGTATTGAGAGGGAGAATAACTGTAGCAAAATGGAGAGATTTTAGGCGATATTTATTGAGAGATTTTATGAGATAGAGGATATGGATAAAGAGATTTTTTTGGAGAAAAAATTGTGGCATGTGATGATATGGCACTTTAAAACACTATATGTTTTTTCTCTATATTTATTTGAAAGGAGAATGATTAGGGTTGCTAAGGTGGCACCCCTCATAGCCCACCTCCTCCTTTGCTTTAATACATATAATTGAAAATAAATAATAAATAATACAAAAACACTAGGGTGGAGAATGCAAATCCAAGCTATGCCTGAGAGGAAATTTTTTGGAATACTATTTAAGATTGGAATAACAGGAAAAATTTATCCAAATAAGCATATTCAATATTCCATTGGCCATTCTTTAGGTCAAGCCCATTTAAAAGTATGCAACAACAAGAATCCTCAAATAGAAAGCTTCACGAAGAGAAGGGAACAAGGTGAGACAATACTCATTATTATTTTTATGTACTATAAAACTCTCGATTGTAAGTGGTCTTACCGATAGAGCCAACCTTAAATCAAACCACTCAAATGAATCCCCACCACACCCTCAAATTGTTGGTGTCACACCAAATTCCTCTCCATATCAGACTTGGGCGCATACACGTGATTTACTTTCATTGCTTTTGTGTCCAAACATGCGCCTTAAACATGATCTATGTGACACTTGCAATACATGAGTAATGAGTTGAAGAATTTTAGTATTTTGGATTTAAGGTGAGTCTCAACTACTCCAAAGCCACTTATTGTGGACTTTGTGCAATTCGACTAGAGCCTTGAATTCCTGCCTTTTGGATATAAACCAAATTAAAGTGCAATGTGAAGATTGTTATTTCAACAATAGAGCCTCCCTCACAGTCGTAAATCCTTCAAATAATTAATCAAACACATGCCTTACAATTCAAACTCACATTCAATTAAGAAAACCCACTTTCTAATCTTTACAAAAAGAAAAAAAGACTTTAAACACACCCATAAGATGGGGAAAAAAAAAAACTGATTATAGACAACCCAAAAACAGATTTAAAGCAATCTTTCCAATTCACCTTTCATCCTCTCTACTCTATTTTTCATGGAAATCACACCACGTATCGACACCAATTGAAAACTCTCTGCTTTAATCACACAAAATCAAATCATAGCAGTAGATGAGTGTGAGAGAGATTACATTGAAGAAAGATTGCGGGAGAGCCGGAAATTGGGGGTTTTCTGTTTTATTCTGGGGTTTTGTCGACTTCAAATCAAATCCGCCAGCTCTAGCCCAAACCAACCTGACCCATGATTGAATGGGTTGGTCTTGGACAAGATTCAGCCTGACCCAGCCCATAAACCATAAGACCCAAATTCTATTGGGCCTTTGTGGGGCAATTAGTACCAAAGTCTTGGCGCTATCAAGTCAAACCATCTCGAATTGACTTCCTATTTCATATGTTAAATATATGGATGATTTTCTCTTGTGCACTTGGCCACACATCCGTGCCATTCATCATGCGGGGCTGGTGAAGTTCACGGGTCCTACCCTTGCTGATGGTCCAAATGCATGCTCCCACAAGAGCACAAGCACATGATAATTTTCTCCATTAATATATATATATATATATATATATATATGAGCATGACTCTCTTAAACTAAAGCTTACCTTATTATAATCTACAATAGTGTTAGTCTCACAAATCAAAGTTGATTATATCTGTTTTTTATATGATGGAACTGAAAAATCCAGTTCTGATTGGATTTATCTTAATTTTGGAGACGATCACATGCAAAAAACAACGATAATTGACTTTGATTTGTAGGAACTAGCGCTGTTTCAGCTTAGGAGAGTTAGCCCCTATATATATATATTTACACGGGAGATGCACCTATAAGAACATCTCTCACCTTACTATGAGAGATAAGGTGGAGTCCTCACAACTTAAATGCGAGGGCTCTCACATTTATCTCTCATAATAAGCCTATATATAACTATATATATCGGAGATATGGTGTTTTTATATTAGAGTACCACTGGTCCACAGGCTGGTGAAAATTGTCTGTAGTACTAATGAGTAGTAATTACTATTGTCAAACTACCCATGACAGTGATCTAGCAGCAGAACTTGCTTATAGAGAGCAGGTTCAATGAATATCTAAATTCTTACATGTATGCCCGCGGACCAAACTGGGTCATGTATGATAATGACTTGTTAAGTGCCAAAATGCAGTAACTTAACAACAAGATTTTCTTCCTAACAACCATTGCATGACAAATTAGCGGTAATTCTTTGTAAATGATGATGCTGGTGCCTGTGTCAGCAAAGATAACAACAACAACAATGTCAATTTTAGAAACAGTACCTCCAAAACCCCACCCCACCCACACACACACAAAAGAAAAAAAGTAGAAAAAAGCAATCCCAATGATATAACTAGCTAGTAGTAATGTGACAAATTTCTCACAAAAAAAAAAAAAAAAGTAATGTGACAAATTCTCTCTTGCGTGGCGCCACTCCATAAAATTCAAGGGTCCTGCGTTTGATGACGGTCGAGACGTGTACTCCCGTAGGAGGTTTTTTTTTTTTTTTCTTTTTTTGTAAATAATGATCAATGTGCAAATATAGTTTTTTTTTTTTCACTTTTCCTTTTTGAAAAAAAAAAAAAAAAAAACTTACATCGTAATTGTTAATGTAATAATCATCATAGAAGGGTCACATGGTGGTTACAATCATCAAATATTGCCCATTCTGGGACCCGCCCTTAATCCGCAATGGGACCCTCTAATCCATCTTGTCCTAGGATTGGTGTTCTTACCCCATGTAAGATTTGCAATTTTGTATTTATGGTCGTACCTAACAAACTTAAGTGCGAATTTAGGAGTTTTGATTCCAAATTACATTTATTGGATAAGGACCCGGATTGAACAAGGACACTTTTTTTTTTTGTCTGGCAGAGCAGATGTTGCAGATAATGTCAAGATAAATTTAAATTTGTGATAATTATCAGAAAAGTATAAAAAAACACCATTTAAAATAGGATACCTTTAACTATTAGAAATTAAAACAATAAACTAGAAACCTATGTTTTTGTTTAAATTATATATCATGGTGGGGTTTTTTTATTGTGCTCTATCATGATCTCATCATGATAAAGTTAATACTTTTTTTTATGATAACTTAAATTTGTTATGATAATATCTTATAAGATATGGGTTTTTTTGCACATTCCTCTCTGTATTTTGGCCTAATTGTAAATAAACAACTCCTTGTGTTTTACTGTACTTTCCTTTTCATTTTCCTACTATGCCACTTTATCTTTCATTTTCTCTTATGATAAGTAAAATTCACTGATAGCTTGCTTTTATACAATTTATTATTTTACTTATCACTTGATTTGTTTTGGATATTTTTATGTTTGCTCTACAGATTTTGCATGTCTTTATTTCATATGTCACTTCTTTTCACTTTTCAACTCTTTCTCAGATTTTTTATTAGTGTTTTTATGGAACCCACCAAGTAAAGAGAGAGAGGGAGTAAAATAGGTAGGCCCATTTAATAATTATTCAAGAGAGGGTTTCCTTTGTAATAAAAATAAATAAATGTTGGTGGGTGTATGCAGAAATAGCCAAAAAAAATTTCCAAAGAAGAACTTAGTACTGAATTTATTTAATATACTGAGCTACTAGACAAACTGTTTCCAACTGGCAGCCGGTGGAACACCCCACCCCACCCCCATGTGATAAATGGGTAAAGATAAAGAAAGGGTGGTGACAGGCCTTGAATTCTGTTTTTTATCCTAACCATCTTGTATGGGGATGAAAATGTGATCTTAGGCTATTTAGCTATCTTCAAAGTGGGTTCATATAAGTTTTCTGGATGACAGGTTGGACTCATTGGTTCAATATTTTCGTGAATAAATTGTTTAATAAAAATTAATTTTATTAGACATTATTAGCCATCTCATCAAATTTGACAGCCGTAAATAATTTGATGGTCAATCTATCAAACCCTTTTTTGTTTTATGATTATGAGATCCCATTGGTCCAATGAGGTATATTCTCTTTAAAGGGGGAATTAAAGTGTCTGTTGGTGAGGTTGGCCAGAGCAAAAGCTTGTCCAATATCTTATCCCATAAATATCAGACTTAATATCAAGGACTTGATTAAACTACAAGCCAAAAATTAAGCTTAAGCTTGGCATATTTGCAAGATATATACAATAGCTACGTGCTAAATACATCAGGCCAGGCTAGACCTTTAAGCATACACAGGTCCATTCCAACTCATTCGACAACCAAACTTGAAAAGTAAGACCTCATCCAGGCCTGGAATGCAAAGCCCACACCCAATGTAAGTCGTGCTCAGGCTGGCCTGGCCCATTAGAATCCACACAGTTTGTAAGACTCAAATTAGGAGTGCCATTGGGCCTTCCACTGGGTCTGAGTCGGGTCAGAGTGTTCACTGCAGGTAATATTTAAGTCGATTCAAATTGAAAATGTCAACTTGGATCAATTCAGAAAAAGACCAGCAAGCCCATAAATGTAGAGAGAGAAAAAAAAAAAAAAAGTCAAATGGGCGGATCCCATTAGATACTTGTTGAGTCATGAATGTCAACCAAATGTCCTAAGCCCAATCTAAAAATGGAAGAAGATTTCAACCCAAATCCTGAATATTTAGAGAATTTGGGATTCTGGGGTCGGATAAGGATTCGCAACTTCCATCTCAAATGCAAAAATTATTATCAAGAATCTCCCATGGCCCACCTCTTAAACGGTCCAGATCATCAGAAAACAAATTCTGGGGTGTTAAATTGCAGAGGATCTCGAGCTGCATTTTTATCTCCTCATCTCTCTCTCTCTTGGACGTGAAAGTCGGAACAGAAGACTTCCATCTGAATTCCTAACAAGACCCGCCTCTCTCTCTCTTTTTCTCTTTCTCTGCTATCCTTTCTCTTTGTGGAGCCCACAACACATGGAGCTTATGATAGTCCTCACCGGCTCCCATTTCTCTGCTCTCTCTACTCCTATGGAAACTAATACTAATGCAATTACTACCAACAAAGTGAACAAACCTCCGCTTTTCCTCTTTAGATCTTGCATTGGGTATTTAGTTCTTCCACCCAACAACCCCTTTTTTCTTGTTTTTTTTCTTTTGGTTATGTCCTTTCCCTGATCTGGGTTGTTAAGATAATTGAAGCAGAGCGCAGACAAGCGGGAGATTCGTCACCCACCAGGTCTGGTTGCCTTATTCTCTGATGGGCTATTTATCCAGTTTTTGAATTGGGTGTTTGTTTTTTTTCCACTTAAAAACATCTCTTTTATGGTTTTCTTTGTTTATTCTGCATTTGATTTGCTATTTATATGGTTTTTTTTTTTTTTTTGAATTGGGTGTTTGTTTTTTCCACTAAAGAACATCTCTTTTGAATTGGGTGCTTCTTGTTTACACTAAAAAAACATCTCTTTTTGGTGGTTTCTTTGTTGTTCTGTCTTTTGTTTGCTATTTATTTGTTTTTTGGAATTGGGTGTTTGTTTTTTCTACTTAAAGACATCTTTTTTTATGGTTTTCTTTGTGATTCAATCTCTTTTCTGGTATGGGTTATTAAGATCAAGTGAAGAAGAGTGAAGAAAAGCGGGAAATTGATCACCCACTAAGTCTGGTTGCTTATTCTCCGACGAGTTGTTTCTTTGTTTATCTATTGAATTGGTTGTTTGTTTTTTCTACTTAAAAACATCTTCTTTTTTTTTTATGGTTTTCTTTCTGATTCTATCTTTCCCCTGATATGGGTTATTAAGATCAAGTGAAGGAGAGTGAAGACAAGCGGGAAATTCATCACTCACCAGGTTTGGATGCCTGATTCTCTGATGGGTTATTTATTTATTTACTCCCTTTTGAATTGGGTGTTAAAGAATCTGTTTTTATGGGTTTCTTTTTTATTCTGTCTTTTTTTCTGATCTGTGTTCTTAAGATCAAGTGATGGAGAGCGAAGATAAGCAGAGAATTCATCACCCGCCAGGTCTAGATGCCTGATTCTCTATTCTATTATTATTTTTGTGGTTTTTTGGTTTTGTTTTGACCTTTTCTTTTCTGGGTCGGTTTTTGTTTTCTGCTTGAAGAGGGTTTATGTGGGTTTTGGTTTGTAGGGCATGATAATCATGGGGTACATGTGTGCCACAAATGTGGTTGGGCGTTTCCGAATCCGCATCCTAGTGCCAAGCACCGGAGGGCGCACAAGAAGGTCTGTGGGAAGCTCACGGGGTCCAAGATCCCTGGATCCGAAGAGAAGTTCAACCACTCCGACAGCGACTCTGATGAAGCTCACAAACACTCCAGTAAGAATTTCGTAACTGTTACTTTAGATTAGACCATTTGACTGGGTGAATTTTGGATCCCATGATTGCTTTGAGTATTTGGTTGGTTGATGGATGATTATCCACATTCTGTTTTGCGTTTGGGTAGATTTGGAAACTGAAAATCTCATTGGGTTGGTTACTGTCATTCCAATGTTTTTGTCTAGTTTGTATTGCTGTTTGCTGCCAACATTGATCCAGGACAGGGAAAAGGCAGACAAAACAGCATTTCACAGATGTGTTTTCCAATTTGCTATTGGTTCAACCACCATCTAAACCAATGCTGTTTGGGTTTATTAAAATATGCATTACTGAAAAAACTGATGTGTCCCTTTTCATTTCATTGATATTTTATATGTAAAAGCTACGGGGCAAGGTTTAGGCGATAAGGTTAGTGGAACTGTTGCCTTGCGACCAAGCAGGTCCGAAGAGGAGCTGTTCACAGATGCTGTTGCAGAGTTTGCAGATGCAGAGTCTCATCATACAGAGGAAGGAGTTGTGATTTCTGGTAAGGTTTCTAGACTTAACTATCAATTCTTTGTCATGTATAGAATTGTGTGTTTGGAAGTTTCCTAAATCATAATTGGTTGGATTCTGTATTCCTTGGTTTGAGGCAGTATAAAAATTTTAAAAGAACTACATTTGGTGAGTATGCCATTTTCTCAACATCATTATTAATTTTAATCAGCAATTTAGGATAGTAAAAATTTCTATATTATGTAATCCTATCGACGTGCTTTCTGATTTCCGCATTGCCCCAAAGCATATAGAGAAGGAATGCCAGCCATTATGCTGTATCATTGCAAATGGTTGAAATATAGGGTAAGTGAATCCATTCTATGTTGCCTGATATTTTAAAATGGGCGATGTATTCCTACCCATCATTTCTTACCATCTCCAATAATAGTTCATTGTAATGTGTGAAAATTGTGTCCTTGGTGATCCAGGTTGTGTCCTAATGGCATATTTGTGAGACAGAGAATCCAAGTGCACCACTGAAGGTGTTTGTTCATTGACAATAACAAAACCTGGATGCTTAGCCAATTAAAGAAATAAAAAAATACAATGAAGGTAGCAGTTTAAGTATGATTTGTGAAATCTGAAAGATTGTTAGTTGTTTGTAGGTGAGGTGGGTCAAACTTCCGTTGTTTTGTATCTCATAACTTGAGAACAAAAATGGATGCACATGGTTTCTTTAGCCACTGCTTTTGGCTGATGAAGGGGATGTTTTAGAATGTGCTGTTAAGATATCCTAACTTCTTGGATTGGATAATTGGAAAGCAGTGCTCCTTTTACTTTATACAACGTAAATATTATAATTCCTTTTTTCAGATTCAGGGTTTTGTATGAAGAAGAAAAAGAAAGAGAGAAAGAGGGAGAAAGAGGAAGAAAGAAGCCTAATGGATTTCTCGAGCGTTGCACACGAATTGATTACATGTTCTTGTGCCACATTTATTTTATTTATGATAATTTTTTGTAATTACAAAGAAGTCCATGACTGAAAATTACTGATGAGTCCCCCCAACATTGACATACTTGTTGAATGTTTCAACTAATCCTATTTATGAACGATATCAACTGAGGAAGCTCTCATATTTTATACTGCATTGCATTATCCAGATAGTAAATATGCTTTATATTTGTAGAAAGCACTAGTAATTCTCATTCAAATATTCGTTATAAAAAAATCCCCATTCAAATATTGGGTACTGATTTCTCTTGATGATTATGGTTTCTTTAAAATTAGTGTGCACTTTATTGAACTTCAATTCCATGTGCAGATAAAATGCCACAACCAAATGATTCAACACAAGGCGATCAAATTAAGGAAGTTCATGCTATAGAATCTGAACCAGAGCAACTGGGTAGTGGTGTACATTTAGAAGGTCATGCTTTACACTCTATTCCTGATGCAACAGGAGCTTCTACTTCAGACAAGAAAACCAATGCAGCTGTAGAGCAGACCCAGCTCAGTAGTTCTGATGTGTTCTTGCTATCTTCTTCATCCCCTTTGGAACCCACAGTACCAACAAGTGACTCCAAGGAGGATTCAAGCTTCAGCTTTGGTGAGGATGTGAACCCCCCTGTGTCTGTAGTTGGCACTGATGCAGATGCTGGGGTCAATGGAGCAATCACCGAAGACAAAATTTTGTCTGCCACTGCTATCTTACCAGCCACTGAAGTGGAATTTTCAGAAACTAATAGCAGTACGCTAACAACGAGGGTTGATTCTTTTAAAGATGCTGTTATGGATTTCAAGGATCCAGATTCAACTATCTCCCTTCCCCATGAAGAGCAATGTGATGTATCAGCACAACAAAAAGACCCAAGTGAAAAATTGTCTGAGTTGGAATTGGGTCCTGTGGAAGTTGAAGCTGGTGAGCAGCTTGGTGCATCTATTGATACTCATCAAGTTCCTCAAGCTAGCCTGCATAATGATTCAAGGACAGAGGTGTATGAAACCATGGCTGAAAATGCGTCTGCTGTTTCATCCCTTGAAGCTGTTCCTGCCGGGGATAATACTGATATGAAATCTGACGCTTGTAAAGATCATATGCCACTGAAACCAGAAGTCACTCAAACCTTGGCCAGTGTTGAAGAGATGGAGAGCAATTCTCATTGCAGTCACCCTGTCCTTGAGCAATCTCATTCTGGGTCCATGTCAATCAAATCTGATGAAGATGTCTTTCCTACAACTGTGCAGATGCAGGAAGTCAACCTTCAAGCGGATGGGTCCAAAGAGTTGATTGTCGATCAAAGTGGTGTAGGGGAGGATCCAAACAGGGAAGCATCTCAATATTTAGGAATTAGTTCCAGTGAATGTGCAACCAAAGAAATCCACTCCAACGGATTAGGAACGCCTTCAGATTCCACTAAAGAATTCACACCTGATGATCCAGTCATGGGTTCAAGTGAAGCAGATGCAGCTCAAAGCCGCTCAGAAGACAGCAAAGAAGGCTCCTTGGGAGAAGGGAAACCTCACCAGATCTTCTCACATGAAGTCTTGCCAGAAGTTCCTGTTGTTCCTGTAGATGGAGGTAGCAGTGCTGTTTCTTCTGTAGCAACTGAAGTTCATCAAGAAATTGCTAAGGGAAGTGAAGGGTTTGTTGTTCACAAAGAGTCCGTAACTGTCCATGCTGATGCAGTTTTGGGCTATGGTGAGGCACTGACCGAGGATGAAAATTCTTTATGTAGCACACTGGTAACCAATGAATCTGCTATTAATGCCACTGAGATGAAGTCCCAAATGCATGACAATGCTGGAGGAAATGAAGTGGATGGAAATTTACAGCTCACTGAAGCTACTGACGTGTTTGTGGTTCTAGAATCAAAAGGAATTGATGTTGGTAGCTGCTCTTTAGAAAGTGTATCAGACAACAGTCGACAGAGTTGCCATAATGAAGTTGATCAGGAAAGCTCCAAAGAACATGCACCTGAAGAGCCTGTGAAATTGCCAGACGATCCTGAGTCTTTTGTTAGGAGCCCATTTACCCCTGCTAAAATTGACACCAATTATTCCTTGGATGGAGATGATGTTTATGAAGGTGGCGATAATATTCTTAAACAAGATGCTAGCACTTCTGTTTTGGTTGCTGATCCTTCAGTTGATTCTGTTGCTGAAGAATCAAACAAATCTCAAGAGGAGGTGTTCTCGGATGCTGTTGTGGAGTTTTCTGGTTCAGAGTTACGTCATGCAGAGAAAGGAGTCGTGGTTTCTGGTAAAATTTTCTAGACTGAACTGTCAATTCTTTCGTTCTGGAGGTTTTTATCGGGGAAAAAAAAAAAACTCTTTGGTTCTAGAGGTCTCTTGAATCACATTTGGATTGGTTCTGCAAACCTTTTGGGTATTATAAAAGCAATAAAACTACATTTGGTGAGATATGCCATTTGCTTAAAATATCAGTAATGCCAGTTGGCAATTCTGATTTATTAGGATGGAAAATTTGAAATAATGTATTCCATTGTGCTATAATGTTCTAATTGTTGAAGTTTGGGGAAAGTGAATCCAAGTTATGATGCCCAATACTTGAAATAGGCTAGGTATATGTAGTCCATAGCTGATATTTGATATTTAATTTGGATGTGTAAATCAGTGGCCCTGGCATTGCTGTAATGTGTCCTTTCCATATTCATGATGTATTTGGGCATCCTAGTTTTCAAGTGCACTGTTAAAATGTGTATTCAATCACATTATAAAGCTTCGTGCACAGCTAATTAATGAAAATAACAAATGCAATGGAGGTAGCAGTTAAGAATGATTGCAGAAATCTGATAGGTTGTCAGTTTTTTTTTTTTATTCTCTAGGTGAGCAAGTTTTTTTTACCCCTTCTTTGGCATGCATGTGCCACTTGCTTTGACTGTCAATCTTTTTCTAACACTGCCACAGATTGGAATCCTGGTCTGCCCAATGACAGGGCAGATGCCTTGCCACTGATTTTACAGTGTGTTGGCAGGTCTGTTTGTTAGGGATTTAGTGTATTGCAATTTGATGGATGCATCATTTGATTTTTCACACTTGCATTGATTTAGAAAAACTTGAAATCTTGATTTACTCATGCATTGTTTTAAATCTTGTAAATCATTTGTTTCATGCATGTTTTCATTGGATGCATTTTATTTTGGAAAAGAAGTTTTATAAATCAAGCTAGCCAATGGTTTTAAGAAGTTTCAAATCCTTTTGGCTTTGTATGTTTCATGATTTTAAAAGAACTTAGATTGAATTAAAATCATGATTCCAAGCTTGGTTTAATGGCCCAAAAGTTCCCACAAGAAAAATCTTTAAAATATGCAAATTGTGGGAAAAATGGTCCATGGGCCGGTCGACCGGGCAGTGTACCAGGTCGACCGGGGACTAGCCGTTGGGCATTTTTTGATATAAATAGAAGCTCATTTCCAAAGAAATTTTGAGGAACAAAGAGGCCCTCCTTGAGATGTTTTGAGGACAAACAAAGGGGAATGAGCTAAGGAAGGCTAAGGGACATTTGGAAAGCTAAAGCTTGGTTTCATGGAGTTAAATCATTAAGTAAGCTTTACTTTTCCTAATCATATGTTTTCATGCTTTGTTTTATTTATTGGTAAATCTTGTCTAGCATGATAAACTATGATTGGTTGTATCCTTAACATGTTTTATGTTTTGAATTGATCTATTGTTTTGGATGCAACACTTTGAGATTCAATCCAAGTAGTACTTTATTTGGTAAATCTAAGTAGATCATGTTAATGAAAGAATCTTTGAAATTATATGTAACATGATTCATATACTTGGTTGAATCTTTGGTTATTGTTTTTCATCATAAGAAAATCACTTTCAAAATATATCTTATGTTTTGGATTCAACAACTTCACATGTACTTTGTTTTAAAGTTTCACAACTTGCTTAGCTTTGATAGGTATATCATTTTCAAGTTGTATTTTAAGTACATGTAATTTGTCCCTTGATTTCAATCAAATCTATTTTTGTGCTTTACACTTTCAAATGCTTTTAAAGCATACATATATTAAGCTACATTGTTAAATTGATTGAAATCCTTATGCATCACATGTTTTGTTCTTAAACTTTCACAACTTGCTTGAACTAGATTGTTGAATCTTTTACAAGTTGTTTTTAAACATGTGATTAGCATTACTACCTCAATCATAAATGTTTTTATGAGCTAAAACTTTCAAAAGCCTTAGGCTTACATTTATGAACTTTCATTTTCAAAATGATTGAGGACATCACACACACACCTCATGTGCTTTCATCTTTGCATTCATAGTGTGTGTGTATTAGATTTTCACTTTTATATCCGCCTAATTAAGAGGCATTGTATTGAGCTATTATTGTATCTCCATCAAGTGTATGTTAGACACTACTTAGAGAGATAACCAACCTTGTGGTTGAAGAGGTTATTGCTTAGCCTATAAAAGCATAATGTATAGGTTGATGTTAAGCCTTGAAAAACATCATTGTAGAGGTTATTGCTAATCCTTGGAAAGCATAATGTAAAGGTTATTGCTTAGCCTATTGAAAAGCATAAATAGTGGAAATCCGGTGGGGTGTTGGATCACAAGCCGGTAGTGGATGTAGGCATTGAGGCCGAACCACTATAAATCCTTGTGTGATGGTGCTTGCTTTGTGGTGATTGTTTTTATTAAGCTTCCGCATTTTATTGTAATCACCACTTGTGACTAGTTTGTTTTAAAGAAGTTAAAATTGGTTAAAATTGGTCATAAATGAAGCTCACCCTATTCACCCCCCCCTCTAGGGTTCGGATCCACGGACTCTATACTGTTTGCCCTTTGTTCTGCAATTTGTTACTGAGAGTTAACAGATGCAGTGGAGCTTGTTCACCAGTTCTGTTAGCTAATATGTGGCCTTTCTCAGTGCCATTAAATTTTTATGTGGAAGATCTAGTTGACAGCTTGGATTGGATAAGCTAAAAGGGGTAGTCCTCTTACTGTATACAGTGCAAACATGGTAAAAAGTGTGGATATCCACTCCAACTAATCCAATGCACCAACCAAACAACATCAGCTGATGAAGCTTTGTATATTTTGACTGCAGCTGTATTTTATTACCAAACACGCCTTAGATCTGTTAGAAAACACCAGTAACTTAACAAATAAATTTCAGATACTGATTTCTCTTGATGAATATGGTTTCTTTAAAATTAAGTTGCACCTTACTAAACCTCACTTCCATGTGCAGATACAATTCCACATCCAAATGATTCAGTGTATGACGATCAAGTTCAGAATCTTCATGATTTAGAACGTAAAACAGATCTGTTGGATGGTGGTATTCCTTTACAAGACCATGCCTTGCACTCTACTCCTGATGGCTCTGGAGCTTCTACTTCTGATACGAAAACCAACATGGTTGCGGAGCAGACCGCATCCCTTTTGGATCCAGCAGCACCAACAAATGATTCCACTGAAAATCCTAACTCCAGCTGTGGCGCAGATGTGAATTCCTCTGTGGCTGTAGTTGGCCTCGATATATATGCAGAGGGCACTGGAGAAAGTACAGAAGACAAAATTTTGCCCGCTACTGCTATTTTTCCAGCTAATGAAGTGGAGTTTTTGTCAGACACCACCAACATCAATACCATAATTGCGAGGGATGGCCCTTCCGAGGATACAGTAAATGATTTGAAGGTACTAGATTCAACAATCTCCCATACACATGAAGAGCAGTCTAATGCATCAGGACAGCAAGAAGACCAGAGTGAAATGTCTCCTAGGATGCAAGCTGGTCTTGTGGAAGTTGAAGCTGGCAGGGATCTTGTTGTGTCGGCTGATACTGATCAAGTTCCCCAAGCTGAAGCTTGCCTTCATAGTGATCGCGGGGCAGACGTGTATGAAACCAAAGTTGAAAATTTGCCTGCCTTTTCTACCCCTGAAATCGTACCTGCCATGAACACTGCTGAGATGAAATCTGATACTTGTAAAGACCATATGGCACTGAAACCAGAAGTCACTCAAACCTTGACCACTGTTGAAGTAATGGAAAGCCATTCTCATTGCAGTGGTCTTGTCGAATCTCAGTCCAGATCCATGCCAATTGAATCTGCTGAAAGTACAGATGTCTTTTCTGCAGCTATGCAAAATCAGGAAGTCAACCTTCAAGTTGATGAGCCTGCTATCAGAAGTATGTCCAAAGAGTTGATTGTTGATCAAAGTGGTGTGGGTGAGGATCTAACTGAGGAAACATCTCAATTTATAGGATTTAGTTCCCATGAATCGGTGGCCAAAGAAGTTCATTTTAATGGAATGGGAACTCTTTCAGATTCCATTGGAGCATTCACTCCTGATGATGCGGTCATGCGCTCAAGTGAAGTAGTTCCAACTCAAAGTCAGTCAAATGATAATAAATTAGGCTCCTTGGGAGAAGAGGAACCTCACCGTGTCCTCTCACATGAACTCTTGCCAGAAGATCCAACAGTACCTGTAACTGGAGGCGGCATCACTGTACCTTCTGCAGCAACTGAATTTCATGAAGAAATTACAAAGGAAAATGGTGGTTATGGCATTCATGAAGATACTAAAACTGTCCATACTAATGGAGTTAGGGACTACGGTGAGACGGGAACTAAGGATGGGAATTCTTTATCTGGCACACAGGTACCCCATGAATCTGCTACTAATGTCATGGAAATGAACCCCCAAATGCTCGAAAATGCAGGAGTAAATGAAGAGCTGTTACCGGTGGAAGAAGAACCCTCTGATCAGAGTTCATTTAATCCTTCTCATAATGGCAATGAATATTTGACTAAGGGAGTTGCTTCAGAAGGTGGCAATACCATTCTTAAAAATGATTCTAGTGTGCCTGTTTTGATTGTGGATGCTTCAGTTGATTCTCTTAGCCAAACTGATAGTGTGGAAGGCACTTGGGGCTCTGTTTCTCAAAGCCAGTCAAATGATAATAAATTAGGCTCCTCAAATGATAATAAATTAGGCTCCTTGGGAGAAGAGGAACCTCACTGTGTCCTCTCACATGAACTCTTGCCAGAAGATCCAACAGTACCTGTAACTGGAGGCGGCATCACTGGATCTTCTGCAGCAACTGAATTTCATGAAGAAATTGCAAAGGAAATTTGTGGTTATGGCATTCATGAAGATACTAAAAGTTTCCATACTAATGGAGTTGGGGGCTACGGTGAGACAGGAACTAAGGATGGGAATTCTTTATCTGGCACACAGGTACCCCATGAATCTGCAACTAATGTCATGGAAATGAACCCCCAAATGCTCGAAAATGCAGGAGTAAATGAAGAGCTGTTACCGGTGGAAGAAGAATCTTCTGATCAGAGTTCATTTAGCCCTTCTCATAATGGCAATGAATATTTGACTAAGGGAATTGCTTCAGAAGGTGGCAATACCATTCTTAAAAAAGATGCTAGTGCTTCTGTTTTGATTGTGGATGCTTCAGTTGATTCTCTTAGCCAAACTGATGGTGTGGAAGGCACTTGGGGCTCTGTTTCTCAAAGCCAGTCAAATGATAATAAATTAGGCTCCTTGGGAGAAGAGGAACCTCACCGTGTCCTCTCACATGAACTCTTGCCAGAAGATCCAACAGTACCTGTAACTGCAGGCGGCATCACTGGATCTTCTGCAGCAACTGAATTTCATGAAGAAATTGCAAAGGAAATTGGTGGTTATGGCATTCATGAAGATACTAGAAGTGTCCATACTAATGGAGTTAGGGGCTACGGTGAGACAGGAACTAAGGATGGGAATTCTTTATCTGGCACACAGGTACCCCATGAATCTGCTACTAATGTCATGGAAATGAACCCCCAAATGCTCGAAAATGCAGGAGTAAATGAAGAGCTGTTACCAGTGGAAGAAGAACCCTCCGATCAGAGTTCATTTAATCCTTCTCATAATGGCAATGAATATTTGACTAAGGGAGTTGCTTCAGAAGGTGGCAATACCATTCTTAAAAATGATTCTAGTGTGCCTGTTTTGATTGTGGATGCTTCAGTTGATTCTCTTAGCCAAACTGATAGTGTGGAAGGCACTTGGGGCTCTGTTTCTCAAAGCCAGTCAAATGATAATAAATTAGGCTCCTTGGGAGAAGAGGAACCTCACCGTGTCCTCTCACATGAACTCTTGCCAGAAGATCCAACAGTACCTGTAACTGGAGGCGGCATCACTGGATCTTCTGCAGCAACTGAATTTCATGAAGAAATTGCAAAGGAAATTTGTGGTTATGGCATTCATGAAGATACTAAAAGTTTCCATACTAATGGAGTTGGGGGCTACGGTGAGACAGGAACTAAGGATGGGAATTCTTTATCTGGCACTAAGGTACCCCATGAATCTGCAACTAATGTCATGGAAATGAACCCCCAAATGCTCGAAAATGCAGGAGTAAATGAAGAGCTTTTACCAGTGGAAGAAGAATCTTCTGTTCAGAGTTCATTTAGCCCTTCTCATAATGGCAATGAATATTTGACTAAGGGAGATGCTTCAGAAGGTGGAAATACCATTCTTAAAAAAGATGCTAGTGCTTCTGTTTTGATTGTGGATGCTTCAGTTGATTCTCTTAGCCAAACTGATAGTGTGGAAGGCACTTGGGGCTCTGTTTCAGGTAAATATATCTGTGGTTTGTTCTTTTCAATTGGTTCTCTTGTTTGTTAATTCACATCGCTACTTTTAACTAATATAGAATACTTGTCCTGATAGTTTTCCTAATGATGCAACAGAAAAGGTGGGCTTAATCCTAATTCCTAAGGTTGGAATCCCATGCCAAGCTTGAAGTTTGTGCTTGCTGAATAGGTCACCGCTGAAACATACCTGTTTTCATGTTGACAATATATCATTGGACATTAAGATATGCCCATCTTTTACAAAAAAACAAGGGATTTGTAGTCCAGTTCAAAGATTCCTAACATGACTGAAAATAATTTTGAGGACTTTCTAACTAATTTTGAGAACTTTCTGGGATGTGTGACGCCATTGGAAATTGCCCACTTTTTCAAGTTTGCTGCACATCTACGGCTTGGGCCTCCTATACTAAGGCCTGTTGGGCCTCACTAGTCACAATGGACCATTTTGGCCTTTGGGTTGGACCCGCTGAGACATGGCACGTGACACCATTGGGAATTGCCCAGTTGGATGATTGAGATTATAATCGAGGAGCGAGGGAGGGAGAGAGAGATCTCTTTCTGGGGCCATGATTTTTAAAACTGCTCTATCAATTCAATTTATTTTTGTTAATTGAGGAACAAATTTGTCTCATGCCTTTCAAAACCTGTTCTTCATCTGCTATTGAATTGGTCCATTGTTCTTGTGATTTCCATAGATGGTATGGTTCCTTCCATCAGAGATGCTTCAGATGCAATGCCCATTCTTCAAACTGAAACACTATCAGACATCAATATCCAAGCACCAAAAGAAGTATCTGTTACCAATTCGATGAAGCAAAATCCTGCGGACAACACGGATGTCTTTGAGCCCCCCTCTTTCATGACACTAGTTGAACCCACCAGAGGTGACAACATATGTCAATCCTCTGCTGAAATTCAATCCGGACACAACCTTCAACCAAGTTCCACTTCGCAAATTGGTTGGTTTCCTTCTCTGACTAATGTTGTAAATGAATCTCAAGGACGAAAGAAAAACGAAGAAATCATTGCAAAAGTAGTGAATTGGAGCCCTGGGAAGCCCCATACACCATTGCGGAATTTGCTTGTTGACGCAAACCATGAAGGAAAGCACATGGCGTCAACCCCTGCACAAGATCACAGAACCTTAAAGTCTCATGAAGGCCCTGTCCCGGAAGTTGACGGCGTCCCAGCAAAGACTGCTTTAGAAGTTTCTACAGTTCCCACTGCCAAAGAAACTACAAATACAGAATGGAACTCGCCAGCACGGTTGCCTGTTATCAAGAGGGAGAAGAGGAAGGTTAGAGGATATTTGGCCCCTTTCGTTTGCTGCTTATCTCATAATTAAGTGCGGAATGACGCTAATAAAAGCAGAGAGTTAAACTCACTAGTTTATTTCCTTCATTTTACCCGTAGTAGGAAGTTTAGTTGCTTATGTCATTAGTAGTTAAGTCTTCCTTGGTAGTGTGTAGTTACAGTTCCTACTACCATCTATAGACAAATCTTGTTCTTTTTTTCTATTCCTTGGATGTGTGATAGGTGTCCTGGTTACTTGGCTTGAGTTCAGAGTTTTGTGTACCATAGAAACTTGAATAATCAAATATATTTTGTCCTTCCAGTATTTTCTATTCTTTCAATGTCTATGGGTTTATTAGGACCTTTACCTGACCTTTTCCATTCATGGGTTTGGGGTTGATTTTGTGGACAGTAAATGGATTGTGGGTCCCAGATGTGACCTGAATCAGACCCTTTCACATCTCTAGCTGTGAAGCCAGTTGGCACCCAAAATATTCATTTTTCATTTTCTGCAGAAAATTATTTCAGTGTGGAAATGAAATGCAGTATTTCATAATTTTTCAGGCCACCACCACACAGGTTGTCATGAGTGACTTACAGCAGGTTGAGTAGGGACTGAAACCTGGGACCCAGTCCCTGGAGGAGTGGCATTCCCTGTGATGTTTTAAGGCTGTTTCTGTCACTTTTGAATGGTGCAGGTGTTCCATACTAAATGGGAGAAAATTCCTCCTACCTGAAACTGCTCAGTCTGCTCTCTGCAGTCTAAACTTTATGAGCCCACTTAGGTTATCAGTCATCAGTGTAAACCCAAACCCCCCTTGCAGCACAAGATCCATTTCACTGTCATCCAGCCTTTACTCACTATATGTAGGGTTGAATGACCTTTATACTTTGCCATTTCAGTTACTATTGTCTGATGGGCTGATTTTTTTTGTGCCTAAAAATGATGGGAGGTTTACATCCTACACACCAATGAGTTCTTTTTGTGTGCCAAGCCATTCACAGTTGACGAGGCACCTCCCTTTCACAAAAACAATCATGGCTGAAACCCTGATGGCCAGGAACTTGAATTAGTGTGTGAGGATTTATATTTATTGGAAAAAAATGGGGAGCCCACAATTTTAGGGATTGAAAGAGTCATTGAATAGAAATAGAATTTTTTTATTAAAAAAGTGCTACTTTCGAAAACATAAAAAAAAAGGGAAGATTTTCTCTTATCCTTTTTTTTTTTTTTTTTTTTGTGGATGTCTTCTTATGACCACCTTTCATTCCCATCAATTAAACAACATTTTCTTTGTCCTGTTCGGTGGTTTTTCTCCAGGTTGAGAGAATGAACTTTGAACTTAACCTTATACTCAAACTTGATTTCTACTCAAAATCAAACATGATTTATTCAAATCCAAATCTGAAATTTGTTCATATCACATTTGCAAATTAAATTTGGTCATAATATTAGACATAAATCCTTTTTTTTTCCTTCTCAATTTGACTTATATCACATTTACTTGTATAAACAAGTGGTTCCTGGTTATTTGTTATATTACATAGTAAAATTCACTTACATTTCCTAAGAAAGAAGGGTGTGTAATTGAGGAGTTGAGATTTAGAATAGCTTTTGAAGAGAGATGCACCTTGATTTTAAAGAAGGTAAAGAAGTCTTCCAAAAAACGAAAAAAAAAAAACTCTCATCTCAAAGGAAAAGGAGAAACGCATTTGAAATTACAAGTTGATAGTAATACCATGGTGTGGCCCACCATCGGGGTAGAAGACTTGGGTTGGTGTGACCCAACTCATTAGAATATGAACAATCATATGATCTATGGAACAAATGGACAATTGGGCCTTGGAATTCAAAGAGGACATGCCTGTTTAAATCACCTGACCTTCCCTAACATATTTGGTGGACCCCAGATGTGAGTATAACAAAAGAGTAGAATGAAAAGGAAAATCTATATGGCCCACCAATGATAATGGTCCATGTGTAAAAGTGCATCAAAATTGTGCTCATCTCTGTGGCTAATCTATGAGGCTGGGTCAGTCCAAAGGCCATACTAACTGCTAAATATGGCCTGAAGAAGAGGTTGGGTCAATCAAGCTATTGTTCCTCATTGAAGGCCTGCCATTTCTATCTAGAAAGGGGTCTGTAAAATAAGGATTAAAAGTAAAAGGGACCCATAGTCATGGCCCAATACAAACTCAGTGAAATGAAATTTGGGCAATTCTAAATTATAATACATTAATACATCACTCCAATTGAAATAAAATTCAAAAAAACATGCCCCCACACAAGTAAAATAAGGCCTTTGGCTCGACTTAAATAGTTCTTAATAGAAACTTATAAAAGCTAGGCCAGCTTACTCCAATTGAAATGAAATTTGGAAAAACATGCCCCCACAAATAACACAAATAAACTAAGGCGTTTAGCTCGACTTAAATAGTTCTCAATAGAAACTTATAAAAGCTAGGCCCAGCTGACCCTTAAGAGCTAGTGGGACACGACTTTGACAGGGCCCATCTGCAGCAAGGTAGATGGACATTCAATTGGGTTTGATTCATGGCCATTTCTTGATGAACGGCTAGATGTCGTCGTACTTCTGTGACTCTTATACAAGGGCAGTCAAAGTCGCTCAATCAAAAGCTCCATTCTTTTTCTCATTCCATTGAAAACTCAGAGAGAAGAGGAGAAGAAGAAGAAGAAGAAGAAGAAGAAGAATCCCATGGCGAAATCGAAGTTTGTGATTCCGATCGTGGCTACTTTGCTACTGTTTTTGTTTGGTAATCTCTCCATTTCCCTTTCTCAACTTTATTTTTTCAGATCCGACGTTTTGAAGTGTCTGAAAACCCAAATCTTTGTTTTCGGATTGAATATGACTCTGTTATTTCTTTTTTTGATTTTTCAGTTTCTGCTAAGAAATCTAGTGATGTTACGGAGCTACAGATCGGTGTGAAGGTAGTTGATTGCGGTGTATTAAGTTCTCTCTCTTTGCTTTTAGTGTTTTTTCTGCTTTGTAGTTTGGATGTGCTTAGAATGACAATTGTATTGGATAATGGTGATTTTGGGGATGAACATTCAAATGGGGTGCATCTGCTTTGGAACCCCATATCATCATATTGTTGCAATAGTGGGACGTATGTTTAATTGGGTATTGGATTCTTAGGATTTCTACTTTGTGCCTTTCAATCCATGGGGCTAATAGTGATTTGTTTTTATCCTTCTTTTGGGAGATTATAGTCCTCTATTGAGGAGATGGGATAGCTAGAAAATTTTGAAAACATGAGCCTAAACCATTCACAATGGCAATAATTTTAATTTCCATGTGGATCCCAGTTATGGGGCATCTTCATTAAGTTCTCTTGGAATGTGGAACAGGTTCCAAGAATGCTAGATCACCTCCATTCTCCAGGAAACTGTATTTTGGAGTGCACTACTGCTAGATCTGGACCATGAAGGTACGGCGAATTAGTGAGAGGCCTCCTTTATGGTGAAGGTGTCTGCCCTATTCAGTTCTCCATTGCTAGCCGTCCCGGATCTAGGGTAGTATTATAGTCTACAGGTCATTGATTGTTCCACACTACACACCTTAAACCTGGTGGGCCTGGGTTCCTTTTGCACTGAAATTTAGTCTGAAATGGGTGGTTTACATTTGCTCAAAGATTGCCAGTGAACTTCATCGTTATCCCTCAAAAGTCCTCTGCTTGAGAAGCCCGGGCAGTAAGTGATGGTCCTCTCTAAATCTCCATTTTAGATCTATCATTCCTTCTCTTGATACTCCTTTGATGAAACCCCCTCTGCCATGAATTTTGACAATTCGATAAGAATTAGACAGATGGACCCAAATTAAGACTTGTTATTGTCTTGATAATGATTTGTGTGGAGACTGGATGACCTAAAAGGGCCCTAATATAGAACTTTTTGGATTTGTTTTTGAAGTTGAACACGTTGTAACCCATAGTTCTTCATTTTTATTGATATGATAGGAATGTAGCAAGCAATTGAAACTGGTGTGTTTATGTAAGATTTAGTTTCATGTGAAAAAGTTGTCATTTTGCAGTTGTACCCAATTGTGGTTCATGGTTGGGACCACTCAAGGAGTCAACTGACAGGGTCCAGATGAAATCAGTATTAATCTGATCCCATCCCATTACTAACTAGGCCACAGACGGAAGAATCATTGGAACTGTTAGATTAACACAACAAATCCTATCACATTATCATAATAAAGAACCACCACCTTATTTTTCGAATCCATTTTGAAAACCTTTCATTTGAGATGTGATTCCGCCACCTTGTTTCTTCTCTGAAGGGAATTTGGAAACCGTATGCCTTTATGTGCTGTTTAGTAGCATTATTTTGGAACCTTGCAAATAGATATTCAGTAAATGTGCATAGGAAGAACAAAAATTCATGTGTTTCTCATCTCATGATTTATCAATGTTGTTTACTCTTTTGATCTTCCTTTTCTGGTTGCAGCACAAGCCAGAATCTTGTGACATTCAGGCTCACAAAGGTGACAGAGTTAAAGTACATTATCGGGTAAGTATACAGCAACTTCAATTGTATTTACAATAGATGGAAAATCATAAAATTAACGAAGAGCTTTATAATACTGTCATGCCTAACTAAGTTCGACTGTAGCCATATGCTTCCAGTTTTTATTTTTTATTTTTCATCTTTTCTTCTTTAAATTAACATTGCTCTACATGCAGGGGAAACTCACTGATGGGACTGTTTTCGACTCTAGCTTTGAGAGGGGCGACCCTATTGAGTTTGAACTTGGCAGTGGCCAAGTCATCAAAGGTTCGTGATCCACTTTTTGCTGCTATTTTTAAGTTAACATCCCTGCATCTAATCAATTCCTATTGAAGAGAAAAGGGATAATTGACTAAAACCTTGAAGGGTCGATGCTTCTTCTGTGAAGCATCAGAATAATGAAGTATTGAAAACTTGTGAGAGTGTTGGTTTTCCGTATTATAGTTTCCTGTTGATATTCTGCCAACCTTGATTATGAGAAACCCAAGGATTGACATGATAGAATGAGTGAATCATTTGTTAACTAGTTAGCCATGGTCTGAATGGATGCCTTTTGGTCTTTAATGAAGTGGAGGTTGGGATGGTGACATGAAGCACTTCTATTGAATTGGTGGGGAAAGTAAACCGAGGGAATGGAGATGCTTTGGAGAAGGGTGATAGCTTCCATAGATGAGTGAAAAAAGGTAGAGGACGGGACCCTAGGATAGTTCTTATGGGCTTTGGATCTTAGGGTAGAAAAATATTTCAAAGCTTTAATTTCAACAAGGGTTGAGATTTTTCTTTTTTAAGGTGCTTTTTACAGACATTGCACTAGGTGTGCTGTTTGTCTGTTTATGAATGATACAATGTTTCTGAACTGTAATGCTTGGCAGTTGCTGAGGATTTTAATAGATTCTGAAATTGGATGCTGGGCAGAACTTGGTGAGCCAAAGTTTGGACCTTAAAGCTGCATCTACGAAGAAGATAGCAATAGCATTAAGACATTCAATGATTCAACTGTACCCAAAGTCCCACCTACCTGCACCATGAAACACCTTTATCCTTCTATCTCCATTTTATCTTAAATCAATTGTGGAGATTTTTAGTTTTTTCTGAATTCCAGCATGATATTCATCACTTATAGCTAATGGAAGGATCATCTAAATATTTAACAAATCAAATGAAATCTTAACAGATTGTCTCTACCAATCCAATTAAATCTTCTTTCACCCCATAAATGCCCGAACATAAACTGTCACATCCTATGGTTAGCAACTTGGATCAAACTTTTTCAACAAAAACACCCTTCAAAAAATTACAAAAAAAGTCAACACTCCCAGCGTCCTTGGCTAGGGTTCCTGCTTTCTTCAAATCCGACTTGCGTAGGTGATGCTGATGTCTGCCCTAAGGGTTGCAAATGCTGTGGCTTGGCTCTGGTTCCATTTGGAGATAAAGGTGAAGAAGAAAGGAACAACCAAAAGGAAAGTTGAAAACAGTAGGATGAGGAAGATGCATGCATAGGTAGGTCTTTTTTAGCATGCTTCCTTTGTTTGAAATGAATGCTCCAATATTACAAAAGTACCCCTTCACTTTATGCAATTACACGAAGTCCTAATATAAATATTTATGGAAATTACAGATTAGTCCTCCAAAGTTATATGCAACTGTGTCTGCATAGAACTTTAATGGTTTTAAGTGTTGGTATCAATTTTGGATGTATACCATTTCACCAAGGATAGATTACATAGAACTTTGATGTTTGTAAGGGTTGGGAATTGGGATCAATGTTTCTTGTATACAATTCTCTGATGATTTTTTATTTATTTATTACGGGTCAACGATGGAAATGTGAATGATATACTCCTCTATTGATGTTGGTTTCTTCTTAGGTTTTTGCTGTAAGGTCCTAACTGCAGTATGGCTTTTCTTATATGTGTATTTTTATAGTTAATTATTGGAGTCCTTTTAGTAGACTTCGCTTGGTGTAATTATTTGGAAATGTTTGATGTTGATTCCAACCTGCAGGATGGGACCAAGGACTCTTGGGAATGTGTGTAGGGGAGAAGAGAAAGCTGAAAATACCTGCTAAACTTGGTTATGGCGCCCAAGGATCTCCACCTAAAATCCCAGGTAACTGCTGACTTTTTATACTGCACTTTTCTTACCTTTTTTACTGCATTAAATGTGTACATGTCCATAAAATTGACATTTGGAATCTCTTTTATCAACGTTCATGTAATATTCTGTATCATTATTAAAACTTGGAAAGTTGACTTAACCTGAGGAGCTGCTGTGCTGAGTCGACTCGGAGATTCAGCTGACTCTTGATTGAATCAGAAATTCAAAAATCCATTTTTGATGTATAGACAAGAAGAGAAAGTGGGAGTTATTTGCAATAATGAATATCAATTGTGAACATACTGCAACTGATTCTTCGCCGAGTTGACCAAAGTCTCTTCCAAATCATTCCTGCAGGAGATCCGGACCAATTTTTTTTTTAGTCTTTCGATAAAAAGATTCATTCTCTTCATAAAAAATAGAAGGTAGAACCAAAAAAAATAAAAGATAGAACCAATAAAAATAAATCATAAAAAATAGAAGGTAGAACCAATAAAGATTTCTTTTTCGATTCATCCTCGGAGTTGAATACGTCATTCGCAAAAACTCAAGGATCCAATTTTTCACTGAGCATGCAGTTTTATGGCCAATTTGAGTCAATTGAACCTGGCTGAGTATGATTTTTGAAACATTGAAATGCATTAAGTGCTGTGTATTTTTGTGGTTTCTACGCTCCTATTTAAGCAACTATTACACTACAATTGTCCGAAAAACAAATTGTCTTGAGGGTGAAAAAAATTTTAGGGACTGTAAAAAACTTTGCAGTGTAACCCATTGATAATAGATGGTTTATGAACTTTAATAAATAAATGACATTGATGCCTATTTGGTGCTATAATTTTTTTTTCTTTTCGTTTTTCTTTAATAAAGCTTTTTGGTATCCGACTAAACTAAATAGATAATATTGATGTCTTGGCTTATATGTTTTGTAAGTTTCAACTATTCATCAATAATTGTTCTTGTCGGTTATTCAAACGAATATTAATTATCCAAGCATCACCAAGCCCTCATCTTCTCCATTACTTGCTGTGTGATAATCATTGGCCTCTAGAATCCACAGCATTTTAACATCTCTTATTCCAAACTCGCTCCCAAGTGGGTATCTCATCCCCCACCCCGCGCACACTCACACACACACTCTCTCAATTTTTATCTTCACTTCTATGTAATCAAGTGTGAGGTTTCTGAAACCAATAAAAAATGTTTAGGATGTCTAAAGGTTTTCGGTATGTTGCACTACTGATATTGAAAACTTGGGCTTATGTGGATCTAATTGGGAGCGCTTTCCTGAAACATGGCAGGTGGGGCAACGTTGATCTTTGATACAGAGCTGGTTGCTGTGAATGGGAAGACAGGTGGGGGGAAAGCTGCGGATAATGACAGTGAATTGTAGATGAAGGATCAGTTGTCCTCTACTATTCCTCGTTTGCGGAATTGTGATGAGACTGTCAAAGCTTGCCTAGATCAGTAATCACATCAGACTGCATTCTTAGTTAAGTTTGACCATTAAACATCAAAATTTAAAATCCATGCACTTGCATGTTGTTGCTTCTGTAGGACTCTTACAGTCAGATCGTAACTTTTTCACACTATCAAAATGAAAACCAGTTGGTGAGGTATCTCCTTTGAACTGAATGAAAATAAATAACTTGATTTTCTTTCCCAATGAACTTTTGCACATTGATTCCAGTCAAAACCATACGTGTTAGCAGTCTTGATTTGTTCATGAGAGAACATGAAAGGATCTCCTTGGGATAGCCCATCTGTTGTGCAGAGACACAGAGAGGTTGACACTTGGCATCAAAATTAGCCTTTCTTTTTCTAATTATGAATTTCTTCTTGAATTATATGGGTCTTTAGGAGTTTTATTTATGCAGAAGAGCCCGATAAATGGGATAAGTCTATGATGATGGCGATGATTCAGTTGAATGTGAAAATGTGCTTGGTTGAAAATCTTCTTCTTTGTTTTGTCTTTTTTTTTTTACCCTTCTAAATAATAAGGTGAAGCAGGCCATATTATTATATCCATTAATGCCACATGAAATTTATGGCCTTTTTGTTTGCATAGAATTGAATTTTTTGAAATTTATGGTAAAAGGGATTCAACAAAGGAACGATTATTAAGAAGGGGAGAGGTGAAGGATATAAGGTGGACATAGATGGGATTCATTTTCAATCTCTCTTATTCTTTTTCCACAAAAGCTGAGATTATTTATCGGCCATTTGTGGATTTCACCTTTGTTCATTCAGGTTTATCTGCTTTAGTAATATAATTTTTAGAAATTGTAGTAATTCAATTCCATGCAAACAAATGGGCTCTTGGTGTCATATGACCAATTTCGTTTTTTTTTTTTTTTACCAAAGGACAAAAAACACCCGTAGATGAGAAGCGCAATTTTAGTTATTTACTATTCTCTTTAATTAATGCGATGACAATCAAATTTCTTATTGGAGCATGCTACCACTCTCTGTTTTTCTCTCAAATTTCTTATTAATGCAATGACAATCACTTTGGTGTAGTTCTTTGTTTATGAGTGGGGGCATGCTCCAATGATAAATCTATTATCGGACCATTAAAAACCAATTTCCTTTCGGTCAAGGCCCTGAAAAGGGCACGGACATTTTTCTGTAGTGGTAATTAGTCACACGCATGCCTAGTGATCGATTTCTGGTCAGGTTTGAAGTAGATCAAATCCAGATACAAAAGCATTAAAATCAAACAAAACAATTTACCCTTTAAAAGAAGGGGAAGGCATGGTTTTGATGACATCAAATTTTTGAAATCTTAAGTATACAATATAGTCTGCCTATTTTATGGTCGATTTAAGGGCCTATAAAAATTTGGTGAGCGACTTCAGCATGTACTGTCAACCTGGAGGTCCCGAGTTCGACTATTGCCCCATGCTTACCCACTTCTGATGACCATAGGGACTAGTTTGGCGGTAAGATTGAGATACCCTACTATATCAAAAAAAAAAAAAAAATAAATAAAAAATGGCTGGAGTCAATTTGGGTGAGTGTTAATTCACAGAATGGTAGTATGCATGTGAGGATTTAGGTTGATAGTACTGTGAGCCAGTGGCCCAGACAGGCAGGTCATTCCATGCATAGCTTAAGTGTGCACTGTTTTATGCCATACTAATTAGTAATTACATACATGAACATTCTCACAATTATGTGATTAAGTGGGCGGCCCCCAGCCAAATTCCATTATCCAAAGGCCAACAAACCCAACCCCAAATTTCAAAGTCCAGTATTGAGCCCTAACAGAATACAACACAAACAGGCCCAACCAAAAATTCATTCAAGGTAGGCCCACTTGGATTATTTGGAATTTGTTTATGGACCGGGTCGGGCTGGGCTGAGGAATATCCAAACGTAGCCTGTATTTGGCCAAAGCTCAACCAACACATGCTGTAAGTTCATGGGCTGGATTAACCATCTCTTGTTTTGGCTAGGGGTGATCATGGGCCGGGCCCAGACCAATCTGATATAATCTGTGCCCATTTAATATTTAGCTCAGGCTTTGCTAAAGTGAAGGAAGCCCAAAGCCCAGCCCGACCCACATAATTAGTGCTTTGTAATTTAGTGATAATTTGTCCAAACAATGGCTAGAAACCAAATGGGCCTCTGTTTCTAATGCTGTGCTACAGTTGGGATATGCCGAAGCCCAGCCCAACCCAAGCCAGGAACACCTATGGTTTTTGGCAAATATGTTAAAAATTATAAGCGATAGATATTCGGGTGAGTCAGTCTAGAGACTTCAGGCTTTCTATCACTTAATCCAAGCCCTGATCAAATATTAACATCTCTATATTCTAAATTAAGGTCCGGCCTAAATACTAAGCCAAACGCCCCAAAATCGGGCCAAAGTGACCTGGGCCACGCCCGGGCTGGTCAGGCCCTTGTGCACCCCTACCCTACCGTACCCTAGCCCTATTAGCATCACTAATAGAAGGTCAAATGACCAAAATAACCTCACCTAGGGTTAGGGTTTGGGTTTATGTCTTATAAGGAAGTGCTTTCTCTGCTGCAAGCGAGGGAGAGAAAGAAGGCATCAGGAATCGTTCGTCTCCTCCACAACTCTGCAAAATGGGTACAAATCCTCTCTGCAAAACCCTAATCCCTTCCACACCTTCTCTCTGCAAAACCCTGATCGTTCTACTTCTAATGGCCATTTTCATGTCTTGGATTTGCAGGTATCTCTCGAGACTCCATGCACAAAAGACGTGCCACAGGAGGAAAGAAGAAAGCTTGGAGGAAGAAGAGAAAGTAATTCATTCTTCTCCCTTTCCCCCCTTAATTTATGTACAAAACAGGAAAAATCGAGCTTTGAGTCGTCACTATCTTTCTCGCATTTCTCATCTGCAGACCCCAGATCTGAAAAGATCTGATTTTGATTGATTTTATGCAATGGCTTCCTCCCACCAGTTTCAATCTTTTGGATTTGGTTTTGTCAGTTTTTATTTTTGCCAAGATCTACTCTTTCAATTCTAGGCTGGTCATAAACTCTGAAAAGAGCCCAAACCAGATCCCAGAAATGGAGAAGTAGCTCATCCAGTAAATGGGTTCTTCCTTTTTACCCATCTCCTATCAATGAGCGGAGATGGTAAGAAGGATAGATTACGTGGGGTTACTCAAGGGCAACATTGGATTGTCAAGGTCTAATAAAATCTGCAAATTAAGGATATGCCTTCTAAATATCTGGGCTATTCTAGTTGTGGCCTCATCTTGTTTACCTGTTAGAGGCCTGAGCTCTTAGTTGGAGAAAGCAGTATTTACCCTTTGATTGAAAAAAAAAAAAGAAGACATTATTGAAGATCTGTAAATTAGTAATTATAATCATGGTGGTGATGGTGATTTGCAATTGAGCCCATGTTTTTGTGGTCTGGAACTTTGAATAGTTAGTTGCTCTTTTAAAGTTATCATTTGATGCATGGTCACAAGGTTGTTTGGTAGGTTTGACCCATGTCGAACTCACTCTATACCTGCATACCTGACCAACTGAGGTCCAACGACTTCCATGCTTGAGATGCTTACTGAACTTAATTCTAAAAGTGTATTGGGAACAATGTACTTGCAAATTGGCCTGGCTTATTGCGATTCCTACTTAAATTGTTGAATATTTCATCATTTAGACGATCATAATGACCAAGGCAATGGATGCCTGTTGACTGTATGATGTTGTTTAGTTGTTTCAACCCCTCCGCCTCCATGCCACTATTTGGATGGATAGGTTTGTTTTGAAAATCTCGTTAGGAGATATGTGCAGCGTGAGGAAGAAATAGATTTAGATTTTTTTTTCTTAATATTTGTCTGGTTTCATATAGGTACGAGCTAGGTCGCCAACCGGCAAACACTAAGCTCTCAAGTAACAAGACAGTGAGGAGAGTTCGTGTCCGGGGAGGGAATGTGAAATGGAGAGCACTGCGACTTGACACGGGCAACTACTCATGGGGAAGTGAGGCTGTTACTCGTAAAACCCGTATCCTCGATGTGGTTTACAATGCATCAAACAATGAGCTTGTAAGGACACAGACTCTGGTGAAGAGTGCCATTGTTCAGGTAGACGCTGCACCTTTCAAGCAATGGTATCTTCAGCACTATGGTGTTGACATTGGTCGGAAGAAGAAGGCTCCTGCAGTCAAGAAGGAAGCTGCTGAGGTACAATTGCATTTTTTAGAGATTTGTAATTGATATATATATATATATATATATATCAATTTCTAGAGGATCATTTATCTTTCAAAAAAATAATCTAGAAGGTCATTACTAATTGAAATCATATTAGTGTTTAAAGAGTGCGGTTTTCCAAACCTGATGGTACGAATACCTTTTTTTGTGGCTATGATTTGATCCGATCTTTCTGCTTTGTTGGCAATGTGAAGTGGGTTTTTGCTATGTATGCTTATAAATCTTTTCTTAATAATAATGTTGGATAGAGGCATAGATTGCATCATTCGGATGCAATGTTGTCATTTTGCATTTAGATGTGAAAAAATTTTATTAAGTTATGTGATGTCTAGATTCTAAAAATATAATAAAGCTCCTGCTATTCCAATGGGATTAGCATTTCATCTGCTTTGTGAAGACCCGCTTTATCCAAAGCATGTTGCTGCAAATATTTGACTCTGGTGAAATGTGTTTTTGTCTGCAGTTGGGTTGTTTTCTTGAATTTGTGAAGTTATTGAACAATACATGCTTTTCTTTATGGCTCAGAGAAGTTCATTGCTTGTTTTACCTTATCGGATTGCCTTCAGTAGTTCTCAACATATGTTAGCAGTTTTGAGAATTATCAGTACCTTTATTATAATGTTGATGAATGTCTTAGCACTTTTCAATAAAATGCAGTTACTTCCACAAAATATAGTTACATTCAAAAAATAAATAAATAAATTAGTAAATAGGGAATGACATTTTTTATGTTTCATTTTTTGTGATGATTCCTCTTATTTCAATTTATATTGTTGTTAAGCCATTGGTGTTAGAACTGTTTCTATTTCCTCTCTTAATAAATTTGTGACCTTGCCAAGGAGTGGGCTTACATAATGGGTATAAAAGTTAGATGACCTACAATGATTTCTTTTACCTTTGGCTATTAAAAGTTGGACCAGTTGGACCAAATGAGAGCATTTGCTTGTTCATGTGGAAGAAAAGGCTAATAGGTCCTCTCAGATACATGTCAAATAGCGCATTTGTGGCCCCTGTATTTTGATTGAAGCAAGCCCATCCAACCTGAGGAATGGGCTTTTAGTACTACAGACATTGTCAATTTTGGGTTGACTCAAAACACTAGTTTACCACTCTCTCTCATTAGAAAGTTGCGTGCACACTCCCACCTACACACCCCATGTCCTAACCTGCTGATCTAAAGCTTAGGACAATACACATGTACTAGTTATTGAGTGAGACTTGCTATTTATAGAGTGATACCTTCTATCCCTTGTGTTAATTTTTCCTGTTAATTGTTTATGCTTGCCATAGGGACAGGAGGGCGAAGGTGCAACAGAAGAAGTGAAGAAGAGCAACCACGTAACTAGGAAGTTGGAGAAGCGTCTGCAAGGTCACAAACTTGACCCCCACATCGAGGAACAGTTTAGTGGTGGTAGGTTGCTAGCTGCCATTTCATCTCGCCCTGGTCAATGTGGTCGAGCTGATGGGTAAGTAAAATTTAGAACAGTCCTAATAAACATCTTAATGCCTTAACATTCTTTGTTTTCCTGTCCTCTCTTGACCGTTGCTGCATGTTACTTTTGGTTACAGATACATCTTGGAAGGAAAGGAACTTGAGTTCTACATGAAGAAGATCCAAAGGAAGAAAGGCAAGGGTGCTGCGGCTTAGTCGAACTTTCACCAATTTTTTTTGGTTCTGTTATTAGACTTAGATTTGTGTCTTTATGTGGTTTTTGGACATGGTCAATGGGAGGTTATCTTCCATTTGAATGCAGTTGACTTTAATTTTACTTTGCAATTGTAGCTTTGGGAATTGGATTTGTCAATCGGGTTCACATTATTCCCAGCTCTCTTATCTGTTCAGGAACACACAGAATGCACTTGGTTATTGTTTACTCTTTTTTTCTTTAGTTGTGGATTATGTGGGTGTCGAACCATGGCTATCATCAGCTCTGATTCTCTCCCATGCCGCACTGCAGTTCTGCAGAACCAGGAATTGGTGACAGTTGTGTTGCTATTGACGGCTTGTTGTTTCACTGTAAATCTTTCTTCTGCCATGTGTCTTGCCTTGCATCTCTCTTTTAAATCTGAATGAGGATGATTTTCTTGTACTACTATCTATGGAAATTGGTCAGCGTGAATTAGGGCCTGTTTGGCAAGTCTAGTAGTGCTGATTCAATTAGATCTTTTAGAAATAGAATTTTTTTGAAATTGATACTTCTACAAGTTCCCATTTGATATGCTTCATTTAATTAGAAAAATCAAATTTCTTACCCGAGAAAAGGGATATAGACAAACTTGTCATAATATCTGTTCAAACAGAGAGCAAAGTTGTGTTGATTTTTTAAAGAAGTTTCCTTTTTGTTATTTCTAGGGCCTGTTTGGCATATCTGATTATGGTTAAAAAAATCGGTCAATATAAACCGGTATTGGCTGATATCAAATTATCGGTTTTAATAGCATATCACTAAAATATTTTTAAATTATTAGTCAATACGATCAATAATTTTAAATTATCGGTTTCAGCAGATATATTGGCCAATAATTTCGGTCTATCGGCCAACAACTCTAAAATCCTTCTCTTTCTTTTTTTTTTTCATTTTTCTCATTTTCATTTTTATTTCAATCCATTTCCTCCAAACACTGGCTAGTCCTCTTCTATTTTAACACTTCTAACACCTCTCAAGCCATCAAAAACACATTTTTTGTGAATTTAGTAAGGAAAAATCACATGTAATTTTATCAAAGTTAGTATTTCGTGTTTTTTTAGATTTGTTGAGAAATAACTTAGAGAGGATAATTGCTTGTCCTTTTTTTCGTGTGGATATTTTTCATTCTCTTAAATTGATACATTTTGATATCAGATCTATATATTGGGGGTTTTAGAATTTATTTATTTATTTATTTATTTTTCATAACCTAGGGTATCTCTTGCACGAGTGCCTTTGGCCCTGTGAACCCGAGGGACACTCGATTTTGTACAGTCGAGAACTAATCTCTAGGGGCACATACAAACCCTCCTATGGAGGTGGCCAACAAATATAGTTGTCAAACACGAGTTCTCCACTTCTTGAGGTGAATGGGTTGCTTTTTTATGGTTATATTTTACAAAATTTGTAATATTCTAACTTAGTTTGGTATAAATATCTAAATATATTTAATTGTAAACAAAATCTATATAACTTTAAATAAGACAGCGATACGAGATGTCATGATTTAGGGGGATCAATAATTTGAATAATAGTAGTTACTAATGGAAAATAACATTGTTTTACAATATCTTAAAATATTATGAATTCTTTGGATATTTTTTCATGATTTTTTTACTAAAAAAATTCATACTTCGGCTGATACAGATACCGTATCAGTTTTTGAGGCCGACCGATACTACAACCAATTTGAACCATGAGTCTGATAGATTCACTCTAGATTTGTTTTAAACGGAGCTGATTAAAGAAGATTTTTTTTTTTTTATTATTAGAGAGGTCTTTTAATAATACCACTTTTTATATTACAAAAGGTAAACTAAAAACAAAAGGTGTTTGAATTATACATTCAAGAAACTTTTTGCCAAACAATCTAAAAGCTCCCATAACATCTATTTAAATTAATTTTAAGTGAAAATGACATAAAGAGTAGAATTGCCTATTGAGACCTAAAAAATAGGCGAAATGATTTTAATACTGATTGAATCAGACATTCACATAAACCTTGGCAAGTGGTCAAAAGCACTCAGCTAAATTTATGGGGCTTCTTTTAAAAGTAGAATGACCCAGTTTTTAGTCCTTCGCCAATCAATTCATGTTTAAGATTACCTTCAAATGATGGGTGTTGCTTCATACTGAAAAGGAAAAGGGAACAAGAGTAAAAAAAAAAATGGATGTCACTAAAATATTCTCTTGGAAGGGTGCTTTTGGGTTTTGTTTCTTTACATAAATTCCAGATAAGAATTTTGGTTAGACATTCTTTGTTTTTAGTGGATTTTTGATAATTTAGGAATCTTGGAATATGAAAATGTTTGAAATCAAGCATCCATAAATTCCATCAAGCATTTGGGACTCCAACGTCTCCTATGAGCTTTGTATGTGATTGTTGCATTTTACAACTACATGGATGTCTTTATATTTGACTGAAGTACATTGCATATCTTTTGAAATTAGATTTTTTTTAACTATATTTTACTTTTTGATATTATGCAATTTAATGTTTTCTTAATTTCTAAAGGTAAGGCCTCACTTGGATTTTGGATCCATACATGAATGTGGGCATGGTATGTTGTATGCATTGATGAGCATTCTAGTTGCTATAGGAGAAATCTTATATTTCATGCACTACAATATCTTTACATTTAAACATGTATATAGAGAATGCATACAGGTGTAATTCCATTCAGAAGTTCTAATAGCTGTGAAATAGAGACTTCATGAAATCCCGGATGCATGAAATTCTCATATACAAATTGCAAGTAGTTAGGAAACTTACATACAAAGATTGCACGTAGGTGTAATGCAATCAGAAATTATAGTAGCCATGAAATGAGATTTTATGGGGTTCAAGACGCATGAAATCCTCACAGAAAAAAAAAATTCAACATGATTGAGATAGGTCACTTGTCAACCAATAGAAAAGAGTTTTGCTTTCCACAAAATCATGGAAAACTCCACATTTGGCAGTAGTAAATCTGAGGATCTAGGCCACTTTGATATCTTTATTTTCTGAGGATTCTCGGGTCTTATCCCCAGTTGGATGTAAAAATTCTCAACCCAAAAGGAGAGGAATATGAAAATCATCAAGATCTGCAAATTATTAACCTGCTACCAAAAGTGACCTATTGAATCCTTAGCCTTACGGAGCCCTTAGTGAGAAAAGTTGGGATCCAAGGGCAGCGAGAAATCCTTACAATCAAAGATTCCTCACTTGTTGTCAAATGTAACTGAACAGAAAAATGGAACAATTATGTGGATAAAACTCACTTTCTCTATTATTTGGTGCATATGTTTCTCTTTTCTCTTTTTTTACGAGGAAAAGCATTAAAAGCAATGTAATTTTCTACAAGTTTTCGAAAAGACCTGCAAGGAGCTGCCGAGAGTGGATTGACAGATTCTCAATGTAATTGTTTGTAGATGTGGTTGTGAGTTACATTGCTTGGCATTTTTCTGAAAATCTGAATGAAATCATCAATGCTAGAATATCTTTTTGTTTTTATCGTAAAACTTGAAAAGTACTAAAAAGAAAAAATTAAAAGAATATAATGACATCAATATAATGACAAATAAGATAATATATGTGAATAGTTCATTATTGTTTTTGTCATGCACCTCACCTTAATAAGAAAAATGAAAAATGAATAGTTGTGGGCTTTTTTCTCTTTAAAAACAAAATCAATAAAAATTCTCAATAAATAAAATTCAAGAACTGATTAATAAAAAACAAAAAACAAATGTAGAGTAAAACTAATACTTCTTAGTTTGCCAAGGACCACAGTCATATTGCATAAGTGTTGCATCACAATACAATCTTGCAACGTTTTATTGTTTTCTTGTTGTAATAAAATTTTGTTTTACACATGTACCCATGACGAAAATACATTAACCACTTAAAAGATGTATATAAACTGGCTTTAGAACATTTCAAGATAATGTTCGAGGCTAGTGAAAGCTACAAGCTACAAGGGGTTAATTATATTGTCATTCTCAATGTCTAATTGATTATTTATAATAACCACCTTTAAGCATAGATCTCATGTTTTACCCATTTATTATAAGAAGATTATCTTAGAAACACAATGATATTCTTGCACACTAAAATCTAGAAATCAGAAATTAAGATCTTGTCAACTAATTTATTTCAAAGAGTTGAACAAATAGCTATTTCACTTTGGAACTCAAATCAAGCAACTCATTATGAAGTATGACAAGATTTTTATAGTCCATTATTTGATGCAGTCATCTCCCTCTATCTGATTGGACACATGTTAATCATTGAACATATGACAAATAATCAAACATACCCAGCACCAGATTTAAAAAAAAAAAAATCAAAATTTAGCACCACAAATACATCCATACACAAAACATAATCATTCTTCTACAAATTATATATAAGCTAACATTTCTTTATTACTTCACTCTTATTTATTTATTTTATTATAACACATCCAAACACCAAGGAACCCAAAAGAAGAACACAAACCCAAAAACAAAAACAAGAACCCCACATACATACTAAAACCAAAATTAAACACTACTCTAAACACACCCCACCACATCAAACCCTCTTATAGTAAAATGAAGGACTGAAAGAGAGCAGTTGTTTGGAAGATTCCCAGGGCTTAACAAACACAACTGCATCAAACTCCTTCTTGGCAACATCAGTTGCATGGATCTTGAGATAGTATTTGATCCCAGAAACCACCTGCCTCTCTGCCTTGATTACATGGACAAATGAGAGTTGGGTCTGATGGTTTTTGTTGTATTCTTGGACAGAATACCTTCCAAGGGCCTGGATTTCTTTGTTGGATTCAACATCTTGGATCTCCGCCCTTCCTCCTACTCTTCTTGCAAGTCCTATTCCTCCTCCAAACTGGTATGCTGAGTAGGAAGAGATGGTGGAGAAGACTAGCAGTAGTAGGAAGAGCAGGAGGAGGGGGAGAGAGGTTGGTTTTGAATTTGATGCCATGTTTGTTGGTGTAAGAAGAAAAAGTCTGAATCTGTGTGGGTTGGTATGTGAGAGAGGAGGGAGAGTGGGGGGGTCTAATAAGGAGATGGGAGAGGGAATGGACGGTTAGGATTTGCAGTTAAGGGACACGCAAATTAAGGGGACTGGGAGCACGATCGACGTGCCGCGTCCAAGTATGACAGAGTGGTGGGTCGGGACGCCCTACACGTGTCCTACAAGAATGCATGGGCGGTTGTCCTATCTTGTGGGGACCACAGACAGTGGGGGGCGGATGAATGGGCCCCAAAATGGGTCTTCCAGAAGATCTAGGTGAGGCTCACTTTTAAGATCCAAACCCTTATGATAATCACCTGTTAATCTAACATGATCATCTGATGAAAGATGGGTTTAACTTTGATGAGAGTGTAAGGCAAAGATAAAAAGAAGAGTACGAAGAATACTATGGGTAATCTCACTCACTCACATTAAGCTAGCAGGTGGACCAACCATCAGAAAGATCACTATAAAATACATGATTTCTTGCCTTTTATGGAAAAATTCTCTTCTTGTCTTGTGTAAGAAGAAGAGGATGACATTTGGTTTAGGTTGTCAAATACAATAATGGACGAACATGTCGTGACATGAAGCTATATAACACAGGGAACCATAAAAGAGGAGAGCATAAATTTCAACAATGAGTCACCATGCTTCGAGGGATTTACCTTCTTCTTTTTTCTTTTTTCTTTTCTTTTTTCTTTATTTTTTTTTTTCAACCATTGCTTTTGAGAATTTTAAGATTGAAGGAGATTGGGCGGGAGTTTGACTCATGAATGATGATATTTCATCTACACCAGACATTGCATCAGATACGGTATGACTAACTTTATTTTAAATATAAAGCATTGTCCTCAACGAGTTAAAAAAAAAAAACCTTATCACTTTGGTAACTCCACTATAAAAATGAATTACGGTGAAGGAAAAAATTAATAGAAAAAAAAAAAAAAGATGGGTCTAATCAAAAGGTGATGGCCTTTTTGTCATTCAATGAAATGAGACCAACTACTTTAAATTCTTTCAAAAAGACGAAGGGCTTTTTTTTTTTTTTTTTCTATATTTAATGGCATGAAAAAGTAACTTTATGACTCTCTTAGTAAGAATTATAGGTGTTTTTTGAAGTATGATACTTTTTTATCCATTTTTTTTTTATTATGTCATTTTTTTTATTTTTAGAAATGACTATTCACCATACTACACTAGTGAAGTGAATTTGTGATTATTATTGCAAAGCTGGCATTTTCAACTGTGACACAGGCTATGTGATTGTTAAAAACACTCTGGTTGCAAGTACAATCATCATTGAGTTTTGAATTTGTGCCAATGTACGCCAAGCAAGCCGTCAATTGAGCTGAATCGGTAAAGAACAATCTATAGCTGAGCTCACTAGTTACATGAGACCAAATCAAGACCAGAAGCGCTTATATAAAGTGACTACAGTTTTTTTGACAATGTTTTCAGTCAAGACCAAATCATCCACCCGCAAGAAGTGGATATGGAATCCCGCAGCTGCTCGCCGTAAATGCCACATCAGGGTACAAATCAAAGTGTTCAACTTAGGGCAGATCAGAAGAATCTCTCAAAACTAAATGCAGAAAGAACATATATATATATATATATATATATATATATAGAGAGAGAGAGAGAGAGACGTAATTGCCACATGATGGCTGTCAACCTAGAGGGCCCATACTTTATCCAACACCCCAGGAAGCAAAAATGGTAAAGAGGTGCCTGATGGGGGTCGGAGAAATTAGGTCACAGGCAGTGTAAGACAAACATCGGTCGGAGCCCACCAAGCCCAACAGCACCAAGACGTTAGATAATCCAGAAAGTCTTCAAAGCTCAGGCAGAGACTATTCCGCCAGAGGCTAACATTGCAGAAAAACATAACCCTCCAGATAGCAAGCGGCAACACTAGGGTTCCGATCAAGGTGCAAACCCAACCCAAATTTTAATGAAGATAAAAAACAAGGACTGGGTTTAGGCCTGATATATATATATATGACACAATAACCATTCTGCTGGATGTTCCTACCAAGATCAATACAATTGCATGGATGTCAGCTTGGCTCCTAGTCCCTTGAGCTGTTCAGCCAATAACAGTAAAATATCGCCTGCGCTGGTCTTCATTTGACTCGTACACCCAATGTGAACCAACGCACTGATTACCAATAGAAAACACAATTGCCAGCTGAGAATAGATTTCGTGGCATATGATCTGCATGTAAAAAAACCAAACCTATTTCCAATCTTGCAAAAAACTAAAGGCATCAAAGTCGTATTAAGAGGGTGTAAAATTGATGTATTAAGCATGTATCCCCAAAGGGATAATATCTCCAACACTTAAAAACTGTTCCAGGGTTACCAATGAGAACAAATTTGCAGCACCCTTCCACATCGTCGGAATACAACCTGGGGCTTCCTTCCACACTGCTGTATACAAATACATCTCCAGTGCATCATCTGGACAACCAACCATTGACTCGCATTGAATCCATGTATATATAACATAAATATATGACCTCTTTCTATATCTACAGTTCCATCCCGCTTCCTCTGTCAATCTACTACCGGTCATAGGGAAACTCAGTATCAATTTCAGTCACTTTGAAATGCTGTGGATGCCCACCGGAGCAGTACAGATTCCACATCTTGAAATAAGCCCTCTCCAGATTCCTTACCTGTAGATGATCCGAGCCAAGTGAGTACTGACTAGATCTGAAGCTGCTAAAAAGCTTTGTCGGAAAAATGATCAACAAATGCTTAATCACGAGATTAAACAATGCAGCAGCAATAAGATTAAATAAATTAAAAAGACAATCGAGGTGTTTTGAGCCACGCAAGTAATGACTAGACCTGCTGCTTTAAAAAAAAAAAAAAAAAGGCTTTGTACGAAAAAAGATTATTTGCTTAATCACAATGCAGCGAGAATAAGATATAATTTAGTAAAGGATAAGGGATGTGTTCAAGTAAGCACTAATTGCATCTACTGATGCTGCTCAAAAGCTTTGCAGAAAAAAAGATCATCAATTGCTTAATCATGAGACAGAGAATAATAAAGTGTATAAAATAATTACAGATAGCTGGTGTATCCATCAAAAATTCCAAATCATGTACACCAGGAACCCTGAAAAGATTTGACACATATTTTGGGGCACATTTGGAAGAAAAGAAAAAATTTATAAAAAAAATTTATAAATTAAGAAACCCAACATTAACTTCATGTTCTTTTAATTGGTTTTAAAAAAACTCAGACAACTATATAGCATCTGTACTTCTTTTAATTGGATACTAATTCAATTTTTGGGCATTCCAACTCAAGCCTAAAGTAAACAGAATAATGCTAATGGAAAGAAAAGGCTAACACCTTTTTTATGATGTAGTAAAAAATTAGAGTGCAAACAAAACTAAACATACATGATCCCAACAACTAGCACATCCAAATGTTAAAGGTACAAATTAGAGTACGAAAAAATACCCAGCGTTCCGTATCAAATAAAGGGCAAGCCTGGCGAACAGCCTTCAGCTTAATACATAGTGCCTGAAGCTTATGACGATTTTGAGCCAAATCCACTGCCTTCTCTTCATACTCCTTCATACTAGAACCACCAAAAGTAGTGCAGACTCAGTGTATGTGCCAGCGAGTCAAAAGCCTAAATACACACAATAATTATTCACATTACCTGCTAACAATCATCTCCTCCCCAACACCGGTAGCAAGACAAAGTGAACCAGCTACTCTGGTTGCCATTTTCTCAAGAGGCAGTGTCACCATCGGCAGACCAGCCCACAGAACATCTGTGCCTGTCGTGTGAGCATTGCACAACGGCCTACTCAGAACAAAACCATCAATTCCAGAGTCAGCAAAACTATTGCTTGACAAGGAAATAAGTAAAGAAATAAAATAGATCTTACGTGTCAAGGAAAAGATCTGCTAGAGCACTCCGCCTGATGTGTTCATTCTTCATAGCAACATCTGTGAAAATGATTTGATCTGGACGCACCCCCTGTGCAGCAGCATCTGCAAACAGCAATCGGCAGATAAAAGCAATGTTAGCAATGATTTCAGACACGACTGACTAAGACCCTCTAGTGTCGTTCCCAGTTGTTCATTGAGGAACCGGGATAGAGTCGCAAGACTCGCAACTAATTCCAAGAACTTCTATGCCAAGTTCAACCACAATTTGAGTAAGAGACATTCCCACATACATGCCCGCAACCTCATCTCCCCTGCAGCTGGGAATCGGAGAAGCCACAATGCACTATTTGGGACTCGCTTAAGGATATTGCACCTGAAATGAATAAATGAATGAAAAGATTCATATAGCAAAAGATGAGCATCATCAGAATTACTGGCATCAAGAAAATTACATAGCCCACAGAAAGATGATTACCATGTATTGAAGATCTCAGGGTCCATCTTGTACAGTTGATTGAAGCAAGCAAATATGAATTTATCTTCAGGCAATCCATAGTCTGCTCGTCTATGTTGACAAATTGGATCCAAAACATCACGGTTTTTCTGGAGAATGAAGTTACACACAAAAGCACTCAGATCAATATATCAAGAAGTTAAGGCCTATATATATATATATATCCCTCACCACAAATGGTGAGGGATAGATGCACTTGAATATTTCCCTATATATATATATATATATATAAATATAAGAGCATCTCTCCCCTTACTATGAGAGAGAAGGTGGGGGCAATGTGGGGCCCTCACATCCATATCCAATACCAACAACTTAAATGTGAGGGCCCCCACACTAATCTCTCATAGTAGGAGCATCTCTCATATATATATATATATATATATGTATATATATATATATATATGTATATATATATATATATAAGTACCCATTTTAAGGGTCCTCTCAAAAAGGCATCCCTCTTTTTTTTCCCAATTGAAATGAAAGTAAAAAATATAAGGTGTTTTCCTTTAACAGTGCTGCTCCACCAATGAGAAATTTAAGGCAGGGTTTGAATAGAACTTATTTCTAGATTCGGCCAACTTTAGTTAGGAGGCTCTCCTTTACCTCTTGCTTCCAATCCATGTTTTCAAAAGTGGAGTTTGTGTATGTGTGTTCTTCGTGGATTGTTTCTTCCGTTGATGGTTTGTAGAGGGCATAAAAGCGAGAAATGATAGTGGACAGAAGGTGAAGACAAAGGGCATTGATATGATTTTTCCAGAATGAAAATGATCTGGCGTGAGTTAAATGGTGATTATATACCACCTTTACAGCAGGTTTGACTCTGGGATTTCATTTTATTTTTTATTTTTATTTTTTTGGTATTTTGTTCTACATGATTCAGGGGAGTTCTTGTATGGGCAGTACGAGCCCAAATCTGGACTGAACCTGACTTGTAGCCACATATGGGTTGGGCTCCACGCATGGGTGGGAATATGGAAAAGCCATTTCTATTCGGACTCAGATCCTGGAACTGGATATTAGGTCTGAAATTATCCATGTCCAGATGCAGCTGCAGCACCTTTATTATTATTATTATTATTACTAATAATACTTTCTTTCTGTTTTGGCTAGTTGGGCCAGTGGCACAGTACTGTGATAACCTTTAAAATTTTACTCAGATCCAAGTATGATTTAATGGACCATTGGATCGACTATGTACCGATCCGAATGGACTATTGACCATTAAACTTCTAGGGCCTAGATGGAGATGAAAAAAATTACAGTTGGGGCTGGTTTTTTTGCACAGAGGAGGGTTCTAAGGAGTCCTTGAAATCCCCCCATCCCCATCCCCATGTGGGTCCCCAGGTAGGCCCCACCACACACTTGAACTTACCTTATCCTAAGCTTGAGCTTAAAAGAGCCTTGCCATATATATATATATATATATATATATATATATATATATATATATATATATATGGGGATATTCCTAAGAATCATATGATGAGGGACAAACTTAATGGGACCCACTGATCATGGGACTTGTGGGGGATGGGAAGATACGTCTTGGATAGGACCATATATCAAATTTGGGGTCAATCCCATGCCTCTAACCTCTTCATCCATGGCACACAAATTTAATGACTTTATATTTGACCCTCTATCCAACGGTCCAATCCATTTCGATAGGTGAAAATTCAATGAGTATAGTGTACTTAAAGGAGTTCCATGTGTGGATGATTCAGATGTGTTATAAAGTCAATCCTACTATGTTGTTATTCACCATAACATGGTGAGAGACGGATGCACATGAATATTTCCTACATATATATATATATATGGGAGATGCTCCTATGAGAGCATCTCTCACCTTACTATGAGAGATGAGGTGGGGGCCCTCACATCAATATCCAATGCCAACAACTTAAATGTGAGGGCCCTCACCCTATCTCTCATCATAAAGTGAGAGATATCTCTGATATATATATATATATATATATATATGAACGAGTCTTATATATGTAACTGGTAATTTCTCCAAGAGCTTAGTAAAGAAAGCTGTCTGGTTCAAAAATCACCTGCTTATAATCATTCACAAAGTAACAATGAGGAAGATGGACAAGTTTCTCGGAGTAAATATGTGCAAACCGCATCGGTGACACAAACTGCAGAGTCAAATTTCATTATCAGTAAATTGAGCAGCAAAACAAAGAGAATTGCAACCATGATAGGTAGATTTTCATTCACACCTCATCTGTAACCAAATAATCAATATAAGATGCACCAGTTGTCCCAGGGAAGCCCATATACGAAACCTGAATGGGTGCAGGCTGCATTGCAAAAATTTCATTTCTTGCACCCTACAAAATGAAAAGATTAAAGTCACCAAAGCAGACAGGCAGAACAAATCCACAAATTAAGATGTAAAAGGAAAAGAATATGTTAAATGAGGAACACAACTTTCTTTAGGAATTCTCCTGTCAGCAAGTCAGAAAAGGTAAAATCAAAGAAGAAATTAAAGATAACATGAAAACCTAGAGAGAGAAAAACCCTTTCTTTCAGAAGGTATAGTATCAAATGTACATCCCAATCAACAGATAGATCGTCAAACACCACTTCACGGTATCAACATCAACCATCAAGAAGATTGCATTGGAGATGAGGGTACATCACTATTGAAACACAAGGTCTGAAATGAATGTCTCGATGCAAGGGAAGCACAAGAGAAACAGAATGGACCCACCCACTGACAATTCTCAATCATAAAGAAATTACAAAACGTTAACCCCTCGCATGACATTGGCTCCTGCCTCCAAACTGATTCGGCATCAGAGTCACACTTGACAAAGCCAGAAAGCAATTTGTGCATGGTATAAGATATAGAAGGTGAGATCTTCATCAGTGCAAGATCAACTTGCTACCAATCAAATCTGTGATTTCCTACCTGATTTACATCTAGTCTGGCAACCGCTGGGGCTTACTGGTTATGTTTGGAAAGCTGGACCAATGATGTCAGGCAGTAATTAAAATTTAAAAAAAAAAAATCATGAGCTAGGGTGATATGGGAAGAGTTCAATCCAACTAGCCCCATATATAACATTCAAAAACCAAATCCAAAAACTGACTTGAAAGAAAATAAAGCCCATTTAAAAACAAACATAAAATCCAAAAACTGACTTGAAACAAAATAGATCCCATTTAAAAGAAAATATAAAATGAAGGCTGCAGAGATAATTAAACAGTAACCCTCAACCAACAAAAAAAGCACTCCATATCTAACCAACAAAATTATTACAATTCCATGGTTAAAAAAAAAAAAAAACAGAAAATACCTTATTTGACAATCATAATGAAGATTTAAAATTCAGAAATGGCACACAATTCATGAGAGACTTGACTTTCACATAAAAAACAGATAAATTTACCAGTCAGGTTTAATATAACAAAATATTTTGAAAGCATATCAAAGCAGCGTCAGAAGGAATCACAATAAATACAATCCTAGAAGGGAAAGAAATTAAAATAACAGCATAAAGAGAAATACCTTGGTGTACCCATTGAGGTTGACTAAGATCTGTATCTTATCCTCGTTGATCATTCTGGCGATCATGTCAGATGACATGGAAGACACATCTTTAAAATGTTCCACTTCAGATTGAATACGCTGCCTCCACTCAGTTCCGTCATTCTGACTTAAGGCATAACAGAAAACCTGATGATTCACCCCATGTTTCCAAGGGTGAACACAAGAGAATGAGAATCACCAAGTCTCGTAAAAGATTGTTGTTAAGGGTCCAGTCTAGGTGTAAAATTACACCGACATCAGGTGCATACTTTTCCACTGTCCAAGGATCCAACAACCATCCTTGGATGGTGTGAGACAGGTGTGTAATCCAACACCCCCTTTATGTTACGTGCACACGACTCGGAAAAAAAATGTACTACAAACCTCAACATTTTCTCTGTTGTGCATGCCAAAGACAGAGCCCATGAGATGTGACAACGGGTGATTACCAAAATCACTGCTTACATATCTGGAAGACCAATCCAAATCGCAATAAGTTAACTGAAAGAAGTGAACATCATAAAACTGCATAAAGCAAAACCTTACCCAACTCGCAGACGCCCATTCCCACCCTCAGCTTTTATAGGGAGAGGAAGGGGATGGCTGAAGGCAGGAAGTCCATAGCGGGATGCAATCAAAGAGCACTGTGCTGCATATTTCTTACTGAAAGAACCGAAAAAAAATAATGTATGAGCCACAACTTAAAACATATTTTTTACTGGAACATAGTTCAACATGACCCCAACATAATTGGGAAAAGGCTTAACATTTTTCTGGAACTATAAAATATAAAACCCACACACATACAAAATGTGTACCTAATTTCCAGTGCAAGCATTGGATCAATTGGGTATGCTATTGCATGAAAGGGTTGCACGCTTGGAAGAACTGACATCTGTATATGTAGCATAAAGGCAGAACAAATTACAAACAAGAAATTTAAATAAAAAAAAAAAACACAAAGGAATAAAATAATAATAATAATATAGTGATGCAGAGTTCTACAGACCTTTATCTGTTTCCTTATAATCCCTTCAACTTCAACAAATTTGTTTTCCCGATCTTCCCAATTACAGACACACTGGTGAAAGGTTGAAATAATCAAATGGATTGCACAATAAAGCATGGTATTTGACAATAAACCCCAATAGTGCAACACAGTCCATCTTACTGCTACATCTTTCAATCCACAAAATACCAGGAAAATGACAAAACTGAAAAAATAAATAAATAAATACAGCTTGAAGTCTTGACTTGTGCCACATAACAAAGACGGGGGTATAAACTGGTTGTCAAATAATACCACCACAACTCCAGCACATATTGTAAGCGCATTCTTATTTTATAGCCACAAACCAGGAGAAATCACACACTGATAATATGTGCAACACAAGTTACACAACACAGAGCCCTGCTATTAACTAGATACTTCAGAAGATATGGAATGACTCCCAACATAGATTGTTTATGGCTTCAAGCACATTTGCGGTTCAGTACTTATTTTTACATTGTTATTATTACATATTTATCTTTAATGATATGCACACTAAGAGTGACTCTTATCTTCATTTGTGATATCATATCAAATGGAAATGCCACCTTGATTGAGTTCAACAACTCAATGCCTACACCTGACAGGAGGATCAGACAAGACCATGGGAACAGTACCCTCAAGTTGCAGATCTTACTCAAAAGGAGGGACGCAGAGAAAAAAGACAAGGAACTATATTCAAAATCAGATGAAGCGGATGAGATTACATACAGATTTAGATCAAATTCCTACCTTGTGCAAATTTAGATCAAAAGCATGACACATACAATTCCAAATAAATAACTTCATTCTAGTTTTTGGCTCCTTCCTCCAAACGAGTTCCAATTAAATAACTCTTTTTCTATTCTTTCTTTAGATTCTCCTGTTTGCAATAACTAGTCATAATTGACGGAAATGCTGATATGACAGGTCGTTCGTTACAATTGCATGGGGACCACCACTCCAGCAATTTCAATTTTCAACAATGTGCAACCTACAGAGCCCATTATTAACATGTCGTAACACCAAGAACATTACCATTCATGGGATCATAACTGATTGGTTCACTTCATTATCCTAGGCTAGGACACGATTATAACGCTCAATCTTGACACCACTTTCTTGAAATTCATCGCTGGTGGAGCAGCTAGGGACAAAGTAGGATAAGCATGGACTGGAGGGTTCCCGATGAATAATTTATGGGACATGATGCAATCCTCTTCAGGATCAATGGAGGTGAAGGAATCTAATGGGGCAAGGTAAGCTTCAGGTAGTGCACAAGTGTTTTTTTTTTTTTTTTTTTTTTAAAGAGTGAAAGATGGATTCTTGAAGCGTGTATTTGTCAAAGATGATTCTTACAATACAATCAAATAGGCAAACAATGAAAGATTACTCATTGGAGATCAACAGACATAGCTAGCTAGAGTAGGGATATAAAAAAGTTAATGCCAGTTCCATTTGTGCAAGTTTTAGAAGTGTGAATAAAAAGGTTGATGCACTGGCTAAGCAGGGAAATGTGAGAGATGCTGTGCTTATAGGCTTACATTTTATTTTTTTTACCTTCCTAGGGAGATGTCCATCTTTTTGGAGAGTTTTGTATTACATTTAAGTATAGATCTCATATAACGTTTAATTCTCACAAGTTTCACCTGTAGACAAGTTTGAATCATATATGAAGGTGAGTGGTCAGTGGAGCATTCCATAGACAGCACAATTGAAAGATAAGTGGCCCACAAGGAATGCCTTTTGGATAAAATAGCCCGTTACTATTCAATATAAGTTGTTGAAGCCTACAAAGTAGAAGAGTAAACTAGTTGCAAGGGCTAGAACTAGTTCAAGCACTAAAACAGACTCTCTCAGCACACCCTATTCTGTTCTTGTTTACAAATCAACAAGATCAATGTTAATAAAGTTTTTCCCCTGAATGTTGAGCACCCTCCAACTGTGCTACGGACTCTTGTCAAATTAATGTTTCTCATTATCATGGAGGGAAAAAGAGATCGTCATTGGTCACAATTGAATCTAGTTGTCAATTCCATTCCGGTTTGACCTTGTAAAGGAACATTTCAGCGTTCTGTTAAATTTCGGTGCTTCATTCTGGAAAAGATAAAGTAATAAAAATTTATAAAAAAAGTAATAGCTAAAATTGGAAAAAAAAATATTTGAATGCTAAAATATTACTAAAAATGCATACTTGCATATTTAAATTAAACCACACTATATGATCCATCATTTTCTAGTTTTCACAACAAACAAATACATGTATGAAACATGGCAAGATTGGGAGGAAATTAGTCCAGAATTAGGACAGGAATGGTCCAAAACAACCCAAATAGAATGGAATTGAGCCCCAGAAAGGTTCCTGCCAGAATGGAGGGGAATTGACAACTGTGAATTGAACAGGAAAATATGTTTACCACACTCCGGAAATTAAACAAGAATCAACATAACCTAGTTACGAGCAATCATTATCATTTCAGTTAGCATATTTGTATTTCCTACAATACTACAAATACATCATTTCAAATACATATTTTTTTGTCAGAATAATGTATTGTGTGACAAATACAGTATTCCATTTGGTGTATAGCATCCGTGCGGAGCACACATGAACACATTCCATAATTAAATAAATGCTACAATTTTAAAAACCGGAAGCAGTCTCTGGAGTCAAAAAGTGCCATACTACTGGAGTAAAAACTCGCCTTAATAGCATGACAGGTTACCCTGTTTCCTTTTTCTATTTTTTTCCTGAATGATGTGACTGGTTTCGAACAGAGTTATAAAAGCCACACATCTAGAGAAGTATGTGCTCATATCATACCTGCAATGTGTGTAGAAGATTACAAGTTGCTTCAGGAAAATCAGGCCGCAAAAGCAATGCCTGCTTATAACTCTTTATGGCCGCTTCCACATGCGCGCTAAAAATTATCCAAAACCGAGAGTTCTTAAATAATAACAGCAAGATATTATAAACCTCTCTTAACTCTTCATGAACAATAATTGTTGGAAGCAAAAGCCTACCTATCTTTATAAGCCGATGCCAGATTTGCATGAGCCTCAGGCATAGTTGGCCGAATAGTAACAGCTCGCATGTAATCCTGAATTGCCTCGCTGACTCTACCAATCTCTTTGAACGTGTTGCCTCTGTTGACGAGTCCATCAGCTGCGAGAGGATCAATGCGAAGGACTTCATTATAGCAAGATATAGCATCAGCGTAGTTTCCCTGGCATTTGCAACAACCAGAAGTTAAAAAAACTTAATACAAACCAAGCAGTTAAATCTAATCTTATTAAATATATGACATTATTGCAAGAAGCTAACAGCTCATTCTAACACATTTTCGTAGGGCCTGCAATGTCTATGCATAGCAACAATCATCTGGAACTCATCCACACCAATTAGTTCAGAAATGGCATGTATAAACATTGTTGTAAGAATCCTTCGATTCCTATCCCAATTCCCAAATCCTACACATCAAATCCAAAGGGGAAAAAAGATTCATACCTATGCAGCAAAATCCCATTTACAAGTGAATAATAGGATTTAGGTTACGATTCGATACAGCTTTACCAACTGTTATGATTTGGACAATTTGTCATAGCGGGAATAGACATAGCTGAGAGGCTAATATTAGGAACATTTTAGAAAAATTTATTAGTTAGCATTTCTATTTTTAAAAATGATTTCAGTCATTAACCTCCAAAGAGCTTTTTTGATTTTGGGGAGGTTTTAGAGATAAATAATGAACAAGCACAACAGTAGAGCACGTGCACATAGGTTTTGTCCTGCATTCACTTCATATAATTCTTTTGATTTTTTTAATGGACACTTTATTAAAACTTTTGGAGACAACCAAAACATTTAGGGCACGTTTGATAATGGTCTGAGGAGTGGAAATGGAACCCTCTCCGATTTTCCTCCCTTGCGAGGAGAACCGACATTTGATAAGAGGTCCAGCCGTATAAGAGGAATCAATAAAGGACCAAAATATCTCCCATTGCGCTAAAAGTCAAGATCTCACCCACCCCGTCTGATCTTCTCTCCACAGAGGCGCTGAAACGCGATGCTTCAGTATCCTGGCAGCAATAGGTTTTTGTTGTGGAAACCCACCTTATCGGCCCCACAATCAAGATCTAAACCGTTAATCGTGTTAAGAATGTCCGATATGGCTATGTGATGAAATCTAAGCGGTTGATTTCTCATATATCTTAAGATATTAATAATAATAAAAAGTCCTTACTGTTGGATCATCATTTCTGACTTCTGTGGGCCCATTTTCAAAATCCAAACTGTTCGATCTCCTTAGAAGACCCAAAACAACTACTGGATCAAATTTGGCAGCTTGATTCAACATGATCACGAAAAGACTTTCAAAAGCTCCCTGACCGTTGGACATCTTCTCCCAGAGAAAATACTCAGATTCTGATGAACAATAACAGATGCAGTAATAAGAAGGTGCCTTTTTTGCCGTGGAAACCTACCTTACTAGTCCCAATTTTAAGATCCAAACCGTTAGTCTTGATGATAAAGTCCAAAATGACCACCAGATCAGTTTCCAACCGTTGATTCTTTATAGATTCTGAGATATTTTCAAAACAGTTTACACCCTAAAAAATAATTTATTTTTATTTTTTGGGTCCCATTTGCAAGATCCGAACCGTCCATTTCTAGAAGGCTAAAGAAGGCTAGGCATCCAAATTTTAGGGTGTGACTCATTATGGATTGAGGGAAAATGACAACTAACTTGTCACCATTGAATGTAGTATAGGTAAATCCTCATATTCCATGTGTTTGAAAAATCTGAAATTGTATGAAAAAAAAAATCCTCACTGAGAATAACATTGTATAGGAAAAATAAAATATCCTTTGGATGATGGGTTTCCCTCCCTAGCATGGACGTCTGCCAAACATACCCTTAAGGTTGATACTTTTCATTTTATATTTTTGTTTTTTGAATTTAATGCAAACAAAATAAGACAGTTACAACTTGTTTATTTTTCCTAGTAGCATTGACATCTTCAACATATTAAACTATTCACGGATATCATTTATGATATATTAATATATAACAATGGTGTTCTTCATGGTTACATCCTAGTCTTATCTATCATTATATTGATACTGCCATGGATAGAAATTATATTGAATATGAATAACTACTTGTTTTTTTTCTTTTATAATTTTTTTTATTTTCATAAGAAAAATATGAAAATCCTACAATTTGTGATGCAATTCAATTCATCCCTTTGAACAATATACGATACAATTTAGATTATCAGAGCATATGTATAAAACCTTTCCCTTTAGAATCCAATCCAAGTCCAGGTATGTGTGTTATATCTGCCATGTCCACACTGAATGTGGGCATCCTATCTCAGAGATGTGATTTTATCCACAATAAGATTAAGAACTCTCCATCAAGCTCTACTATCCTTATTTTTATGGTAAGATCTAATATCTACTTTCAGTATTGTTGTCCTGGGATTTGAATTGCTCTCATTTACAAGTAACTCTTAGAATTTAGGTCCGAACTGTACAATTTGATGCACTGTACAGAGTTTCTTGTGTTTCTATTTAAATGTTTTTTAGTAATTTAAGGGCCAGTTTGGGATCATTTTTTAAAATGTTTTGCATTCTCAGTGCAGAATAATCAGTCAATCCTAAAAACTCCCTCCCTCCTTCCTAAGGTTTGATCACAAATTGATGGCTGGTTATTCGCTATACCAGGGCTCGTTTGGCAATTTACTAGGTTAGTAAAAGTAATGTAAAGCCTTCATTTTTTAGACAAGGGGTCACATCAAAGGTACACATTTTCAAAATCCCCGCTTGTTTTCCCAAAATAAAATTAAAAAAAAATAGAAGCAACCTCCTTTCTCCATTAAATGACAAAAAACACCCACTTTTTGTATATAAAAAAAAAAAAGTCAAAAAGATTCCCTACCAATCCACTAAAGACAAAATACCATCCTAACCCCCTTATATTTTTATTCTCTTGATTAGATGCTTTACATCACTTTTACTTTAATAGTAAATTGGCAAACTGGCCGTTAGGAATTCAATTCCACAGAAGAAACAGGCATTTGTGAATTTTGCATTTTCGGAATAATTTCTACAAAATGATGCCAAATGAGTTATTCATAATTCATTTTCCGAATAGAATATTCTCAAAACAATCTGTTCTTATCATAGAGAGAATTCCTTAACAGGAATGATGCCAAACAGGCCCCATTTGTTACCTCAACATTGAGTTCCTAAAGGAATTCATAGAAAGTGGATTCTAACAAAAAGAGAGAACAATGGACGGGCGAGAGACATATGTTAGACTAATAGGCACAATGTCCTTCACATACCTAACAAAATATATAAAAGCATCAAAGAGAGCAACCACATGACACAGAACGGTTGGGTATCAATACCTGTTGTTTATAAATTATCGCTAAATTATTTAAAGGAGCAGACAACCCAGTTGTTACATTCAACGTGGCTTTATAAAATGAAGCCGCAGCAGTAATCATGTTCCTGCAGGTTCATAACAGGTATTGCTAAAAATGACTATGTAAAACCCAGAGAAATAGTCCGAAGTTGTGAAAAGACCCTTAAAAAAAGAAGAAAAAACCTTTTAAACCAAATCCCCCTAAGGTCATGCCCAAGAGCTTACCATTCCATGTATATATTCCCAAGGTTCGTAAGAGCCTGAGGATGATTAGGTTGGAAGGAAAGGCATGACTTCATAAAACAACAAAGACATTAGTAGAAGAATAAAAGGAAACGCTCTTTAAAAAAAAAAATCAAGCAGACAGAAAAACTAGATGAACCAATTGAGGAAACCTACCCTGTAACAGCTGATAGCCTCTTCCACTCTGCCAGCGTCTTTCAGGGCATTTCCCTTTCAGCAAAGGTGTCACAAAATCTATTAGTTAGCAGGAACATTAAACTTCCAGATCAGCACTCTAGTGACACTCCAGTCAAGAATAGATTGACGACCTACCAGGTTATTGTATGCCTCTAAGAATGCCGAGTCACAAGCAATAGCTTGCTTGTAATGAAAAATTGCTAAATCAAGCTGACCTTGTTCGTAATACATACTAGCCAGATTGCCTGCACCAAATTATCTCCACCCATTGTCATATCATTCACTTTTAACACGGTCAATAAACATTTGCATAGAGGTATTGCACACAAGAAGATAGTGCAATTTCACTGTGTTTTTGTATTCCAAATCTTTTAAGGGCTAATCGGATAAATACTGTTTGCAACAGTTCAAGCTATTTCTAAAAAAAAAAAAAACAGTACCACCATGGTTTTAAAATACTGATTATAAAAGTGCAACCGTAACTCCAAGATACCACAAGCACGGCAAAGACAATAACAATCAGGCCCAAAAGTAATAGCAAGGGCTCACGCAACAAAAACTTATCAGGTTGAACTAAAGACGAAAAAGGTACATGATTCCAGAATCTCTACAATAGCAGAAAGTTTTCCAGCAGAAATTAAGAAAACAAGTGGCAAACAGCAACAAGGAAGTACACAGGACGTGCATGCTCATTAACTTATGCTGCACATACCCTTAGAAATGAGTAAAGGAGTCAAATGTCTCGTATAATCGAATGTCCCCCACATAGTTCCACTCAAGCAACATAATTGATGTTAATCATGAGCACAAGATCAAACATAACAATTTTGCATACATATTAACAAATGCTACAAGAATCCCTCCAAATGTGCTCCTTCGGGTTTTTTTAAAGCTCAACTTTGATAGGGGTGTGCTTGGAAATCCAGGCCCATCAGGATCCCCCTCCCTTGCTTTAAGGATGGGATCCCTCAGGAGTCTGCTAGAATGGGTCTCTACAATATCATTGTGGAGGGTGAACCAATATATGCTACACATTTGGCTTTGAGGTCTTCTAAGCAACCGTGGTGTTCAGCAAACATGGCTGAGGAGGTGCTAGAGTTCGCTTCAAACCTAGATGTTTCTTTCAATCGTAGTGCTAATGGACAGGTAGGCAGATCCCTAGGCCGAGGAGGGCATCCACTGCCCAGGTCTGTTCTGAGATCTTCCTATTTGTATTTTTGGTTTTCGGTTCTTTGGGTGCTTCTGGCTTGTTCTCTATGCTTTTTGGATGGTTTCCTTTTTGTAGCTCCAGTATATGTCGCTTATGTTGTCCAGCTTTTAATTAAAATTATTGTTACCATTAAAAAAAAAAAAAAAGGATTCCTCCACATGTATTTCCACCATGTGTCAGCAAAAAACAACACACGTTCTCTAATATGATTTCCCAACTCATATTTTCTGGAACTAGTTTAAATATTCTTTTGCAGTTCAGAAAATATCGTCAGTTTCTTCTCCCTCGTGTTCTCCCTTCGAATACAAAAATAGATAATGTGAACACACTTATTACCTGACCTTCTATGATAGGAACAAGTTATTTTTCATCAGTGTTATATTTCACAAATTTAAACTTAAAAATAAGTACTTATTTTACCATTAATTAAAAATCATCAGATTGGGCAACCAGTAACAGTGTTGGTTCTAATAAAGTACCCAAATCTTGGAACTTGCAATTAATACGCTGCAAAACACCAAGCAGCATTTAAGCAATCCTATATCAGACACATTGGCCAAATGAATAATCCACTATTTTAGCACTCACCATATGCCATTGCATAGTCGGGTCGCGCCTGTAGAGCACGTTGATAACATATGATAGCTTCTTGAGACATGCCCATCGCCTGGAAAAGGCAAAAGAAAGTTCTATTTCTGTCCAGAAAGCAGTCCTGGCATTTGCTGCAACCTGATCTTAGTTCTCAATACATGATGGCTTACCTTGTAAACATTTCCTTGGTTCAGGTAGGCATCAGCAAATGTGGGCTTCAGTTTAACAGCTTCCTGAAAATAAATACAACAAACCATCACAAAAAATAAGTTTGAATGTCGCTGCAGAAGCATATGCATTAATTACACCAAAAATGAAAAAACAATAATAAAAACTCTAAAGGTACATTCTCTCATTAATGCATGGTCAGATGAGTAAGTTGTCATTCACAATGCTATATCAGTCCTTGAAAAATAAAAATGCCCATGCCAAACACCCACATCAGAAGCATGCATTAACTAATAATTACTATTATTAAATGCACTTACTATATCCATACTGGTATATTATACTAGTTCATCTATTATTGTGCTAAACAGGCATACTACTACTGGTTTGTTGTACAAGCTCAACACTGGGCAATGAAGGAACTAAAAGAAATTGGCTAAATTATATATGTGGACTTGTAAGGATAGAAACTAGAACGAATACATTAGAGGAAGAAAAAAGAAAAAAATAAAACCATTGAAGTGGTTTGGGCATCTAAAAGGAAGACTAAAATCAGCCCCTATAGGATGTATAGAACGTTATGAATTCAAAGAACCCAGAGAATATAGACCTTAAACAGAATAATGAAGAAAGACAGGATAGAATATGGAATTACCAAGTAAACTGAAAGTTGATGTGAAAGCCTGTGTGTGCAGGAAACCTTCTCCTAGGTATCTGGGATTGGTATTAGCATTATTGGTATTCCTTTTCCGGTCATCCCTATTGTCCTAGTACACACGAGTTTCTCACATGGCCCACCCATAGTTGGCATGAAAGCCTGTGTGCGCAGGAAGCCTTCTCCTAGGTATCTGGGGTAGGTATTAGCATTATTGGTATTCCTTCTCCCGTCATCCCTATTGTCCTAGCACAAACGAGTTTCTTGCATGGCCCACCCATAGTGATGAAAGCCTTAGAACGGTTTGGATCAAGGCTTTGCCAAAGTTCCAAAGCATAGAAAATATGTGAAATCAAAGAACCAAGAGAATAAAGACCTAGAACAGAATAATGAAGAAACAGGATAGAATATGGAATTACCAAGCACCCTGAGAGTTACCACGAAACCTGTGTGTGCAGAAAGCCTTCTACCAGGCATCGGGGTTTGGTATTAGCATTATCAGTATTCCCCCTTATTGTCCTAGTACACAAGCTTCTTGCTCACATTGATGCAAACCCTCAAAAGGATTTGGATCAAAGCTTAGGGAGAGGGTAATGAAGCAAAGACTTAGACAGAAGACCAATATATCTGAAAATCAATTCAAGGGAGATCAACGATGGAAGCTATCTTCTCACTTAGGCAATTAATGAAAAAATATCAAGCGAAAAGGAAAATTTTGAATATGATCTTCATTGATCTAGAAAAAGCATACAACAGGATACCTAGAGATTTAATTTGGTGGGTTTTAAATAAAATGAATGTTCTAAGGGGTTATATTAGAATTATTAAAGACATGCATGAAGGACCAGTAACGAGTGTGAGAACTCATTGTGGAGGAGTTTCCAGTGACCATAGGTTTGCATCAAGGGTCAACCCCAAGTCCTTATCTCTTTTCACCGATTTTGAATGAGTTAACTGCTCATATTCAAAAAAAAAGTACCTTGGTGCATGTTATTTGCAAATGATATTGTGTTGGTAAATGAATCAAGAGATGGTGTGAATGCGAAACTTGGGATATGGCGAAAGGCTTTAGAATGCAATTGTAACTTCAATGGACATATAGAAAGAGTTGAAACTACTGGGAGAATTGAAGACCATGAGATACCACAGAGTGATTCTTTCCGGTGCCTTGGCTCTATAATTAATAAAGATGTGGAGATTGATGAAAATGTCGATCATAGGATAAAAGTGGGATGGTTGAAGTAGAGACTTGCTTCACCAACGAATGCCAACAAGATTGAAGGGGAAATTTTAAAGGACATCAATTAGACCAGCTATGACCTATGAAGCAAAATGTTGGCCAATCAAGAAACAACATGTGCACAAAATGAATGTAGTAGAGATGAGAATGTTGAGATGTATGTGTGGTAAAACTAAGAAGGACAAAATAAGAAATGAGCGCTTTCGAGAGCATTTAGGGGTAGCAACAATAAGGGATAAGGCTTAGATGATGCTGATCAACATAGTTGGGACAAGGCTTTGATGATGATGATCAAAGCTTTGCAAAGTGCTGAAGCACGGAAAAGAAATATTAAAAAAAAAACTCACAGAGGAACGAACCTCAATCCACAAACTAAAATTTTCTTAACCCCCAAACCACGTGTATATATATATATTATATTTATATATATATATATATATCATGGGATTCTGAATATCCTGAATTCTTCTCAATTCTCCACCATGGATCAGAGAAAGTAGAGAAAGATCTCTCTGAAAAGACTATTTTAAGAAAGAAAAGGATTAAATAAAGAAAGAAAATTTGATGATAAGAGACCATGGCACAGTGGAAGGTGCTCACTCTATTTCAACCTAAGGTTGTGGGTTCAAGTCATGAAGCAGAAAGAAAAAAAATGGAAAGAAATTTTGTACTTTTTTTTAATGGTAACAGGACTCTGAATCCCCAACCTTGTGGTTACAATGCTGTCACCTTAAAACTCTGCTACAGGCACTTCTCTGAGAAATTTTATAGTTATTTATTTATTTTGAAGCAAAGTGAAGACTTGTTGCTATATTTAGGGTTATGAGGTTGCCAGCGTTGAAATATTCCAAAAAAAAAAAGGTTGCAAGGGTTGAGAGCCCTAAAACCTCAACTCATCCCAAAACATGACATGTTTAATCATGAATAGCCAGTTGTACCAAAACATTACAAAAATTCTAGCCAGGAAACATATCCAAGAGATCTCTGTTTCCACCATCAGAGCAAAACAGAAGCACCATACCGACTACAAGCCACCAAAAGATAATACCAATAGGGATAAATAAATAATAAAGGAAAGAAGGAACAGAACCCAAATGCATGAACTGTTAAGTTCTAAAAGAGATGTATTTTTTGAAGAATCAAAATTCAAAACTGATGCTCACTAACCAAAAATACCCCACAGACGAAGGTAATCATTTTTTTATCAGTAAAGCTAATCATGTCCTAGATTAGTGGATCAACCATAAATTACCTTATAGTATGCAAGGGCTCTGTTGAGATCCCCAGCCTCCATGAAAAGACCAGCAAGATTTGACCATGCAATTGCAAACGTTGGTTGTATACGCAGAGCCTCAACATAACAATTGTACGCCTGTGCAGTTCATAAGCAAAGACAGAACAGTCAATACAGTAGATCTGACGAAGGTGGCATCCATCACTTGCAGTAACAAATATGTTAGATACATTACAACATTTAGAAACAGAATTGGGTAATTTTTTAATCGGTAATTTTACCAATTAAAATAATTCTCAAAACAGCTAAAGCTGGCTGCATATGCAGACCTCGACATAAGAACTGTCCGGCTGTGCAATTAATACGGTAAATAGGATAAGAGGTGGTATCCAATATTAACAAAAAAAAAAAAAAAAACCCTATATTTAAGGACTTGGTGTCATTTTCCAATTGCTAATTTTAATGATAGTGATAAAGCACAAAGCAAATACAGACAAATATAGAAAGCGGATCCTTGGGATGCCAGCAACAATGCTCTACAGTCTACAATATAGTCCAAACAGACATGTTAAGCTACCCTTGTCCACAGATATGAAAGAGTTGAATTAATTCAGATTGAACATGATACAAGATCTCTAAGAAAGGAGCATTTTGCAGTAAACTAACAAAACCCAAGAAAAAGAATATGAATGAGCATAAAAGCAGATATTCCAGTGTCTAGCCTACAGAACTCATCCCATTCATCTGGGTCAGCTTATAAAAAATCAAATATAACCGCTAATTTTGCAGTAAAAAACCAGATCACAAGGATGCATAAAATATTTAAATCTGCCACTTGTGTATGACCAAAGTGACCTAATTTTATGACTCGTAATGGAAAAAATAATAATAATGGATGAAACTGACATCAATTCTTTGTACCAAACTTTGGAAAAAGAAAATAAAAGGTATTATAACACGCATAGTGCATACAACTACAGGTATGACCACATTACTTACTAGTTACTTCTATGCATACAACTACAGCCTACAGGCATGACCACATTACTTACTTCTATAATGACTATATTTATGGCATATACATAAACAGATATGACAGACAATGACTTACTTCTTGGACTAAACCTTGTGCCTTCATCAAATTTCCGAGGTTGCTGTGAGCATCAACCTGCCAGCAAGGGGGGGAATGTGAAATAATAACCTCAAGGAATCTAAAACCCAAGAAAGTAAACAATAAACCTAGAACAAAACCAGGGTTCACCAAGCGCGGATTTAAGGTCAAAGCCTGGCGACAACACTGGGCTGCTTCAGTCAGTCTTCCCTTCCTCATGTACGCGCTGGCCAAATTTGACCATGCATCACAGAAATTGGGACGGAGCTGCAAATAAGGCAGAAGTATATATAAATATTCCCATATATGGAAAATAAGAGAAAACAGACATGAAAGCAAGGGACTTGTTCCAACAATCGATATTTTAAGAACACTAACAATTACTGGTCCAATCAAATCTAGAAGAAGAGCAAGTCGTCAAAAATGGTGTGATAGAACTGAACCAAGAGACATAGTTGAGCTCCATTAATTACTTTCATATTTATTCCAGTTTTTTTTTAAATGGAAAAAAAAGGATGACTGCTGAAACAATTCATTTCATATACAAGAAAGAAAAACACAGGCGAAAGATAATTTAGGCTGCATTTACTCATTCACTTTTCCCTTGGTGCAGTAGAAGCTCTTCTTCCAGAGTCTTAAATATTCTTAAACAATGCAATTTAGGACAAAAAAAGAAATAGATCTGTCCATTAATAACTGTGTAACCCACAACTCAATAGGAATCCATTAACACCTTGAGACCTACCCAATTATTTAGTTGTATGAAATAGACAGAGAACTCATAAAACCACTGAGCTAAGAGAGGAGGCATATACCCAAATATTCAATTGGGGGTTCATTATTTATCAGAGCAAAAAAATGCAATAGATTTGAGTACCTTGATAGCAATCAAATAATAACGAATTGCAAGGTCAATATTGCCTTTCTCCTGTTAGGAAAATCAAAACAAGTATGTCTTTATTAGAGCCTAGACATGAGACATTACAAGTCAATAATAACCACATGAGATTTATCAATAAAATAAGGTTACTAGAAGTTACCTTCCACGCATTTGCCATGTTTCCAAAGCACTCCGCAAAATGTGGTTCAATATGAAGAGCTTCTTCATTCTTGGCGATGCACGTATCAAAATCATGCAACTAGGAAAAATAGCACATATAAATTGAAGATCAGATACAGTTCTCAACCAAGTAACAATCTAAATCAAGCACTAAAAGGTGGCAAACACACATAAAAACCAGTGGTAGTGTGCTAGGATGCTAAACATGGGATGAAAATTATGATTCAGGTAGAAATAAAGATGGAAGGCGCGATAGAAGTGTTGCAAAGGGTATAAAGCAAAGAAGAGAATACTTGATAATGAATTGCGCCCAGGAGAAGAAGATTATCAGTTCGACGAGGATTCCTCTCATAAACAGCATTGCTGTGCTCCAGCGCTTGTTTATAGTTCCCAGCCTTGTATTTCTGATGAGCAAGTGCCAAGAGCATATCTTCATCTACTGCAAATGAAAACAGAAAGACAAACATTACAAGCATTCCTTCACATAAACTTGAAATACCAACAGACGTTATTGAGATATTGACTAGCAAAGCATAAAAGACATTATGCATTATTCAGTAAATACATAAAATATGTTGTTCAACACCATAATAAACAAGCTTCCAAAAAGAGAAATACTTTCCCAATATGGATAAATGGGCTGACCCAAAAAAACAAGATTATCATAGTCATTATACCTAAAGGGAGGTAAAAAGAGAGGGGAAAAGGCAATTTCTTGAAAATGGGTTCCAAAGCAGAGGAGGGAAAGAACAGAAAGAATTCACAATAAGCAATGACAATCCCAACTTCTTTCACAATAAAATTACATATATCATCCCAAGATTTAGCTCAGCTTATGAGGGGTAAGAGCATGCGAGTTTGAGTCCTTCCTAGAAAAAAAGGATTATCATTATTCACCTGAACAATACCTCATGTGAACACAGATAATAAAAGGCCGCACATCCAAACTTCAAAAGAAAGAGAAGTAATACCCCATTGGAAAATCAAAACAGTGGGTTTTTTTTCAAACAACATCAAAACAGTGATGGGTGGAGAAGAACTTCTTTAATATAAGAAACATACCCACAACTTATTATAATGACGGTCCTACTAGGATCAAAAAGTGCCCTGACCAAGTTTGCTGTTAATTTGTCATTGTTGAAGGCATGTACTTAACACTGAAACTGAAGTTCACGAGTAGCAAACAAAGTAAGACTGGTATGGCATCTCCGAAGGAAAAACAAAAAAATTCGATTTTTTTGCAACATATTGAAGTGTTTTGACAAAGGGAAAGAAAAAAAATTATATATATGTTCCTTTCTTGGTATTTGGGTAGCTCTGGATCTGGACGTGATCGTGTGAGCTACAGGTTTTCATAAAAACAAAATCTTCAATCTTCATTGCGCATTCCCCTTGCAATTTACAATACATCCAAACGCACCTAATTAAAAACTACAAACTCCAAATCCCTAAAACATAGAAAACCTTTCAAACATAAAAACAAACACATACCTAATTGAGATTCCGAAGGCTGGGATGATTTCAGATTCAAGCAAGCATCCTGCGCCAAACCAAACGATTCCTCGTGATCCGCATTAAACGAAACCCTAGAAAACCCTACGCCACTCGATCCAAAGATCTGCTGCTGCTGCTGTTGTTGCTGCTGCTGTTGCTGCTGCTGCTGCTGCTGATGGCGAGCATCGATCTGCAGCGAGATCATCATCTCGTCCCCCAAAAAGAGAAACAAAACCCTAGAATCAACGGCAGAGATCCAACGACGGAGACCGCAGAGGAGATCTCGCCGTAGAAATCCAAAATCGCAGCTGAAATCAAATCGCAAATAGAAAGAGACGAAAAAAACCCTAGCTTTCCTCTCTCTCGTCTTCTTCACGCACCCACCGCCTTGTGCGACGATCGTAAAGCGAGCTCAATGTCTTTTAAAGGCGTGTCATATATCTGCACATCGGGAGATCTCAGCCGTTGATGGGATTGTGCTAGATGACGACACGTGTTGCGCGCCAGAAATCGGTATGGAGGGTCTTTGGTCGTTGGGAAAGCGAGGTAACGAGGGACACGCTAAAGGGCGGATTCCAGCGAAGCGTGAGAAGGGCCGTTGGATTTGAGGGAGGGGTGATCGGGGCCGTTGGTGTCGATATTGTGTACGGCGCAAGCTGGATTTCGTAGTTCCGTAGAGAATGGGTATTCTGGGACTCTCATTAAAATGTGCCACCTTAGTCCTCTTGTGGATTTCGTCTATGATGGAATATATATCTCAGCATGGATTCCCAAGCTTTGTACACCTTTGATGAGAATTGCATGTCGTGGGAATTTGAAGTTCCCAAGCTCTTTAAAATTGTTATGGAACTTGTTTGTACAATGAGAGTAATTGGTGCTTTGTGTATTTATGTTTAATTCCCGTGGTGTTTTTATGCTTATCAAAGGAAATTGAAATCCTTTCTATTAAAAAAAAATCAATTATTTTTCCTTTTTTTTGAGTAAATGTGTAGCACCAGAAAATAAAAGTGGACTGCAATGAAAAATCAAAATAATTTTCTCCTCTATCAAATAATCATCTTGTTGCACAACTAAGCTCTTATGTTGGCCCACGTTCGTTTATCCAATGCAATATCATCTAATCAAAACCAATAGATACAGTGACTATAAAACAGTTTCTTTGTAAGTAATTTCAAATACACCCTCTCTCTCTTTTTCAAAATTCCATGGCAGTTCTTATTCTTTGAGTTTAATTTTCACTGGCGTCTTGTCGTTCAACCTATTTTAAATATTTGAGATGCAAGCTAAAATGTTAATAGAAAATGACAACAATGCAATTAAATCTATCCTTGCATTAACGCAACCCTAGCCAACCAAAACCTACATCTTCCCAATAAAAAGAAACCCCCCCCCCCCCACAAAAAAATAATAATAATAATAATAGTAAATAAAGAATATTTTTAATGGTATTTTATAATCATGAATTCCAATTTTATATAAAGTGAATTTTATTTTCATGATACTTTCTTGATAATATTATTAAAACCCCAAAATCTTAGAAAATCCCAACATATGGACGATATGATAATCTTTGAGAAGCAATATTTCTCACAATGGTTTCTAACTAACTCAACCAACCTAGATAACTATATGCATTTACTCATACGACCCACATAAATATATGGTCAGGAGCTTGAAAATAGAAAATGGGAAACTATACTGTTAGGAGTTTGAAAATAAAATAAAAACAAAAAAGAAACTAGGAAGCATTAATCAAACATAAATTAAAAAGAAACAAGCTTTCCCTGGAACTGCAACTTGGACCGGGTTGAACCTAGAGTGTGAATGGCTTGACTAGCCATAAGTGAGCTTTGGTTGGGCTTATTCGGGCTCATGTTAGGCTCAGCCTGTATCGAAAATCTACATGAAGTTGGGTTCGAAATGGGTTTGTGCTCTACATGTCCAATACCAACTAGCGAACTTGACTTATTTACAAGCATATATATTGCATACTTGATATTCACTAATTTATATGCAAAATACATTTTCTAAATTTATATCCTCGAGACAGTAAAACAAGAACTAAAACAAGAACAACACTTGGTATCCAGCTTGACAACACCCGATTCAACCTGACTTGTCTGGAATTCCACTGTAATCTCTATATATATATATATATATGAGAATATTCATGTTCATTCATCCCTCATCATAGGGTGATTGATAATTACATAATTTGAAATATTCATGTGCAAAAAAGGAAAAGTTATATATGGTCATATGCATAAAAAAAGAATCATATGTAAAAAAGGAAAGCCATGTAAGTGTCCCTCACCCTATACATGGGGGACATTCATGTCATCCATCCCTCACCAAACGGTGAAGGACACATACATAATTTGAAATATTCATGTGCGAAAGAGGAAAAATCATATATGGTCATATGCATAAAAAAGAATGTTCATGATGTGCAAAGAGAAAAAACCATGTAAGTGTCACTCACCTTATGGTGAGGGATGGATACACAAAAATATCCCCCTATATATATAATGAAATAAAAATAAAATTTCTTCATGCGCATGATTATGATGTGTGTTGTACATCAAAACTACCATAGAAGCAGGACCGACCCCTGAGATTCACCCTCAACATGTGCATATATAGGCGCTCTCTCATGAGAACTATGTGCAGTATAATTCTTTCTTAAAGGCAATTTCCAAAAGCTTATCCCACCAAGAATGGAGATTGTACTTAGGTGGAGGAAAATGATAGGGCACATGCTAAGGGCCTGTTTGAATGTATTGTGAATTAAAGTATGGGGAGGTGAAGCATCAAATCCAAAAAAAATAAAATATAAGGTGTTATGATGGTGTTTTATTTTTAGTTGTTTGGTATGCAAGAAGAACCTAGGGATGCCCTATGCTGGTAGATTAGTAAAGTTTACAGTTGCATATCGTGTAATGATATTAAAAAAAAAAAAAAAACCTACTCCCACCAAAATCTCATTTCCCCATACCAAGATCTATTTCCAAGGCACACTTTATTCATAATTAAAAAACAATCGTTACATGCCTAATCCAAGACTATGATCATAACAGTAGGACCTACAACTACCTTTGTCCATATCAAATGGTTGGACCAGAAGGGCTATTTATGAATTGCTACGAAGAATTTCCTAAATGACTATAGAGTACCTATTTGGTTGGAGGAATTATGACAATTCTCGCATTGAGAATTATGAATTTTTCAAATGCTCTCCTCTAAGTAGTTTTTAAAATGTTCATACATGATTATAACATTTAAATAACTGAAATTTTGAGAATTCCAAAGGTCATAAGTGATTTTTTTATCCAAAAGGTTGTTTTTTTTTTTTTTTCAAAATTCTAACATTCAAATGAAGAATTTAAGATGCTTCAAAGGATTATTTTCATTTTACGCAGGAGATAGAAAAATAGGTTTTATATGTTTAAATGTTACAAATGCAAATATAACATACGTGCAACACATTCCTAGGGGTGGCAAACTGATAGAGTTAGATATAGATTGAGTTAATAAGGGCTTTCAATGGGTTGATTTCTAGCTCGTGTCTAACATGCTTTTAAGATGTGTCGAAGAATTTCAATTCACACCTAATCTGGTCAACCTTGCCCACCCTACACGGCCGGCATTTGATGTGAGCCGACTTTTTTAGCCCAATCCAATACACAGAATCTTGGCCCATTCCCATCCATTTCAAATATTAAGGTTATCTTTCAGTAAATCGAAGGCCAATAAAAGCCCACCACAAACTAAACTAATTTAATGTAAAATGGACTACTCTTAGTGTAAAATAATTAAACGACCACATTGATTTTATGGGTTTAGACTTTAGACGTTGGGGTCGGCTCTAACACAACTCATTTAAGTAGGTTAGGGGTGTAAACATGTACATCCAATTTGTTTTTTGTGTTTTTTTTTTTTTTCCGGTCTTGTTATAAAATTTTCAAATTCCACGAAGATTTAAGATATGAAACTAAATTCTTGATGGTTATCATTAAAATGATAATATGGAATGGTTCAAATCATGAATTGTGAGCCCATAGAAGTGCACAATAATTAGATTCATAGGCAAATTTTTTTTTTATTACATGTTACTCATAATTTATGAATATTTAAGACAATGAAATTAAAGAAATTGGGATTTATTAGTTATAAAAAAAAAAAACAAATTTGACGGTTTGAACTGTGAACACATGGCCCATAGGAGTAAAAAAAAAAACGAAGTGGATGACGGGATTTGATCCGTGATTGCATAACTAAATTGTGAAAAATCCTAGTGAAAACTAAAGGGACAATTGGTAACTCTAAAATGAGCACTTAAAAAAATAAAAGAAAAGAAAGAGCTCTTATTTTATGATTTATAATTTATTTACTCGAGCATTTGTTAAGCTTCCAATGGCATCTCCTATTTTTTATAACTTATTTCCAAATCAGATAAGAGTTTTTCAGTTTATTTTACTTTGTCCAGTATACTCATTATAAATTAAAATTAAAAACTATATTTTATATTTTATATCTCAATCTAACTTGGTCTTATTAATTAGATTATAGTTCACATGCTATTGATGTAACCTTTCAACAAATAGTGGTTGCTCAGTTGGTTCACTTTGTTGGCAACCCCACTTGTTTACCTGTATGAGCTCTATTCAATCCTAACAACATTTTTATACTAAAAGAAATGAATAAAAATAATATATAGCAGTTGTAAATTTAGAGCCCGTGTCTTCAGGTTTGGTAAACAAAGAGGATTTCTCTCTACCATCTGTAAAATGTGTGATTCAACGGTTATAAGTATTTTGCAATATTCATAAAAATCAAGACTTGAGATTGCACCCCGTAATTGTTGTTGGCTTTCTAAAAAAGTTGAATGGTTCAGATTGTGCAAATGTGGCTCAAATGAATAAAAATTCCAATTTTAAGGTCTGGTCCATTTTTTTACAAAAATCTCAAGATTTGAACACAAAGCCGTTTTGGATGTTAAATTGATGATTACTTGTTTAGATCGTGATTGAAGAACCCAAAATGTAGGGTTTCGAAAAAAAAAAAAAAAAGCAACCTCTAAGTTCTCAACATATTGCTCTTCCATCTTCTTCCTTCGTTTTTATTTCTTTAGACCAACAAACGTTCCATGGTTTTTTGCAATCTTCTCATGACTTATGATGAATCACTTTGTGAAATTCAACGCATGGCTGTTTTAGGCATTTTGAAGAGGTTGGATAGTTATGGTTTCGCAAATGGACCTCACAAAAAATTCAGAAATCATGTTATAGTAGTTTGGACTTTTTTTACAAATATCTGAAAATATATTATGAATCAATGACTAATTTTTCACCTAGTAGTCGTTTTGAATATTCTAAACACTATAAATGGCTCAAATTGTGACTGTGGGAGCTGTAAGGTAGGATTCCAAATAATAATAATAATAATAACCTCTATAATAACACATGAGCTACTGTTCATCCATTTTTTTTTTTCCCTCATCACGTGGATTCGCATAATCGGGTGAGAGAGGTGCGACAGGTGAAATAATCGGAAGCACGAAGGCTCCTTGTTGCAATTTCCTGAGTGTTGCCCAATATGGATTTTTCAAAAAATGCAGAAAATTGGAGGGATTCATCTATGTGACGATTGCCAAACGTGTTTGGATAATGTCCTTGGAGATGAATCCTCTATGATTTTCCTCGATTCAAAGGAAAATCTATGTTTCGGTGAAGAAAGCAGAAGTGAGAGAGGATTTTTCAAATCCTCCAAACCATTGTAAATCCTCTCTTCCATTGATTCCTCCATCTCCACATCCCCCAATTGAATTTTTGCATATCCACGCATGCAAAGAAACACTTGAATTGATGTTTCACTCACATATTCTATGAGAGATAAAAGTGAAACTTTGTAATCGGGCTTACCTGTTTTGCAAATCCATGGTGGCAAAGAAACACCTGAATTACATGGAGTCACTCCTCGTTTTAATGTTTCACTCACATATTATATGAGAAATAAAAGTGAAACTCTGCAATTGGGCTTACCTATTGAAAATCTGAATCGTTCAAAATATGTAAAATTTCTCCGCTCCTTTCCAAACACTGCGAGTACTACAATCATAAGATGTATGGACTCATTTTTACTAGAAAAGCATGCCCGTGCCAATATAATCATAATATTAAATTAAAAAAAAACTTTATGATTAATTTATTTAAAATTAAAAGCAAAAGGTTATAGTCCGAAAATAGAGGAAAAAAAAGAAGAATTACTTATTTAAGAATTCAATACATAATATCAAATAATAAAAAAAAAAAAAAAAGAAAAAACACAAGCCCATGAAAATTGAAGACTAATGACCAAGAATTATATAAAACAAAATCAAAATAAATAAATTATATAAACAATTAATAAGATCCAATAAAATTTGAAAGACACGTAGAAATGAAAATCAATAATCAATTTAATAACATAAGCAATTTAAAATAATCAAACACTCGTGAGAAAAAAAAACCTCAAAAAATGGAGCAAAAAAGGGCAAATACGATCTAAACTAAGCATGCAAATGAAATCCGAGACAGTACTCAAAAGAGACGCAAAGAAATAAAAGAAATATTGAAGTTGCTCTAATCAAATACAATGAACTCAAAAGTAAATGAATGGAAAAAATGGAAGTTATCTTGTTGATATAGAGAAATGGAATTATTTTGGAGGAAGTAGAAAATAATGATAATAAGAATGGGTTTGATTCTTAGATGGACCAATATTATCGGAGATTCCTTTTACCATTATTTTTTGCATTCTTAAAAAAAAAAAGTGTACAATCAAAATCAATGAATCAAAAAGAAACCAAACAACCCAGAACTGCGAGTAGATTAAATAAAAAAGATTAAGAATTAAACAAACCAGACAACCTGGAACTCAGCATTTCATTTTCTAAAAAAAAAAAAAATCCTTATAATCAGAACAAACAAAAATGCTTGAAATTTCTTAGATTAGTGGTACTTGGACACTGGAACCTATTAACACTCAAATACTATTGCCTTGATAGAAATAAGATTATATCAGGAGTTTCTTAACAGACACAAGATGTGATGGAGAGTCCAAATCACAGAAAAAAAATTTATTGAGAAAACTCCATTATTTCATTTTTTTTATTAGAGAATCAATTTAACGATGGAAAAAACTTAGATTGAGCTGAAGATTGGAGATATCCCATAGATAGTAAGGATGTTTGTCTTAATTGTTGTGATTTTTAATATATGGGGTCTACCGTGGTGTTTAACTCCCTTTACATCATGATTTATAAAAGTTTAAATAACCAAAAGAAAAATGAAACTCCACTCGTTTACCCTTGGCAAGCGTGCATTGTAGTACGTCAGTTACATGGAAAGTTGGTCGCCTCCTCTTTAGTTCCACGTTGTTGTCGCGAGTTTGTCTTTTCTCAATAATATTGTTGTCATTTTCTTATGAATTATGAAATTTATTATTATTTTTTGATCAATTTCATATATTATACATTGATTTGGGTTTAGTTTTATTGTAAAATGGTTATCATAAAAAATTAATGACTATATAGGAAATCATATAAAATAGTTATTTCAAAAGTTTGATCACATATGCTTAAAGTACAATCGTAACTATGAAAATAATAACAACAGTATTTATAGGAGTCAAAATTCTAAATATATAACTACTTTTATAAATATCTCGTTGATAAAGTCCAACTCCCAGTCAGTATTCCAAAGTAGGGATGGGTTCCCTTCCCCATTATCTAATTTTAACATTTTGTTGATAACTATTAGCAAGAAGATGCTTTGTGGAGCAGCGGCATGGTCCCCCCATTTGAAATCCGAAACTTTCCTGAGATTGAGTCTCAGAACTATGTTTCATTTTGACATATTTTTCTTTGCTGAATGTGCTAATGTTGTTTGGTGCGGTTGTTGATTCCTTATAGAAAATCAAATTTTATTGTTTGCTTAAAACAATTTTATGAATAAAAATAACATAACATGTATATTATTTATTCAACATAAAATAATAATTTATTTAAAGAAATAAAAATGATAGAGTGTAGGGTTTTGGGTTGAAATGGAAAAGAGTGAGTAAATGAGATTATATATGAGGGAGAAGTTTTCCGAGGAAATTCATTTCCCACACCCCCCATAGGAAACCCATTTCCAGCACTACAAAGGAAAAAGCTAACGAGGTTGGAAAGCGCATTCGTGGAATTTTTCTGAACCAAACACATGAAAAATGAGTTTTCTGCAGAAAACCATCAACTTTTCCACGAAAAACTGTGACACGAGCATGCCCTAATTAAATATTTACCCTGGGTGGATGATTTGCAAATGCCAATAAGATTTAAATGATGAGAATTGTAAACGTTACTTGAGACATTTTAGGTGATTTAAATTTAAAATTGTAGTGAAGAAATACGATATTTCCAAATTCCAAGGGTACAAACCGTCGCTTTATATCTATGAATTTCCGACTCCTCAAGTTCCCATCGAGAATTTCGCGAAAGAAATGGGCCCAGTGAGAGTGCAAGCACCAACTATTTAGTGGGCTCCATGTTAAATCCGGCTTCACCCATACCTTTCAATAAGTGGATCTGCCATCACATATCATACATTATCATGTGGAAGCCCGGTACAAGTTCATCCCGAGCCAAGTCCATGTTGGGTTGGACTTGGCTCTTTTTAGGCCCGTTAGCACCATGGGCAGGGCCGGCCTATTTAATTAATTATTTATTTAATATTATATCTAAATATTCCATTTTTTGTTTTTTATTTATAACGGAGGGTGTTGCAACTCTTTGAGCCAAAATAATCCCAACGGGCCCAAGGAGAGCCGGGTAAATCCCTTGTGACCCAGTGTGGTGGTTCAGTTTCGAACCTTCAACCTCCGAGTACAAACCGTGGTCATAGGCCAATTAAGCTACCCCTCAGGGTTTATCTAAACATCCCATTACTAGGCTTATTTCACAAATGGGCTAGGCATGAGTCTAACTTTCAAGCCTCCGCATTGGATCCAACACAAACATTAGAGCCCACAACTGAATGGGCTATAAGACTTCCAAACACAACCAGAAACTTCCATCCAACGGCTTGGATTCAAAAAAGTGGGCCCCACAGTGGGGATCACTTCAAGGTACTCCTGAATTTATTGCATATTCAGGTGCACTGCATCAGTTATCAAGAAAAGAAAACAAAAACAAATGTCCAGCACACAAGCACATGAAAGAATTATGACGTTTTGGTGGCATTGGGCCGTGTTTCAAAACATTCCAAAGCCCATGCAGCTTCACTAAAGTGGAGCTCTATACATTTCTCCAAATAAGCCAGCCACGTGTCATTATTTATGGGGCCTATCGTGACATCGTCTCCATCAAATGTAAGAGAAACCTGAACATTATCTATCTATCAATAAAAGGTCATATGTCGAATATTTCAGCATATCTGATCCAAAAGCTATAAAATGAAATACCAGTGAAGAAGCTCTTTCGATCGTTTTATTTTACGGTTTTAGATTGATTGATGAAATCTTCCACTTAGCACAGTCGAATTACTAAGGCCGACTTTCGTATATGCTCGAAGAGAGAGCCTTGCAGTTGAGCTCTGTTATGCCTTTGCACTTGAGAGTTGATCCAAAAAAACTATTGCAACTAAAAGATTAAGGTAGTTAGTGATGAGCAAGGCAATTGAAGCCCCTCATAAACCATGAATGCAACTATAACAATTATATAGGGTTTGTTCTAACACTTTAAGAGAGAATAAAATATTAGATATTATGATGGTGTTTTATTTTTAGTTGTTTGGTATGAAAGCTTTTTGACTTTTTGTATGGAAAAATGGAGTTTTTTTTTTTTTTTTTTTTGTCTTTTAGTAGAGAAATGATGTTGCTTTTTTTACCTTTTTTTTTTAAATTAAATGCGGAAGGAATTTTGAAATTTTGGTACTTTCAATATGACCCATTGACATTTCTTTTGATATGACCATTGACATTTCTTGTATGGATTCACTTTACTTTACTTTAACTAGTTAATGGCTAAACACGCTCTCACTAGTAACGTGGAGTGAAGCAAAGTCTCATTTCACAAGATAAGAAAAAAAACTAGGACTCGTATAAAATGTATAAAGTTTCAAAATTCTCTAACCATTTTTTTATGTAAAGATGGAATTCTATTTACTTTTTACGTAAAAAGTACAAAATGTCCTTATCAAGATACTAAAAATAAAATTTCATCATAATATAATTAGACCCCATAATATTTTATTATCTCTCAATTTTCACTTCACTTCATTTTACTCTACAAGTATTTTTACCAAATAAATCGTAAGGTATCGGATTTTTTTTCGAGTAAGTCTTTCTGAATCTTTACATATAGTAAATACTAAGTTTTTTAATACGTGGCATATTTAAAAGGGAAACGGATCCCCTGTTTCGTCCAAACAGGGGATCCGGATCCATTTAAAAGACCACATGGAAACTGCCAGCTGTGCAGAGGCCGTAGAGATCCGCATCCATTTCAAAATCTAAAGGCTCTAACGGCTATATTTCTGCATCTCTGTTTTTTTTCACTCCCTTCTATCTCTCTCTTCTCTTATAACTCATTGTCTTCCATTTCTAGGGTTTTCATACTTTTCTCCCATCTTTCTAGGGTTTTCTTCTCTCTCTCTGCAATGAAAAACTCTCACCAGCAGAGAAGCGGAATCTTGAAGGGGATTTTGACCCCAGAGAGCGTTCCATCCCCAAACCCTAGCCATCAGAAGCAGCGGTCCTTCCGCAGGCTGAAACCCGATGCTGAGAATGTCCCGCCGCCCGATCCAAATACAGTGTCAGAATCTCCTCTTCCGACGCTGTCGCCGGCAAAACCACCTGCTGCGGCCAAGGCTAAATGCCCGCTGCCGCCGAGGCCCCCTCAGCATTCCCTCAAAAGAAAATTGAGCTCGGAAGCGTTGCTCGAGAACGGGTGTTCTGCGGCCTCCGACTCAGGCGTGCAGGTGATCTTTCTTGGTCTTGTGTTATTGGGTTTTCTTGATCTTGAAAAGATTGGATTTTTGGATTTGGGTGATTTGTTGCCCTAATATAGAGATCATAGATCCATTTCTTGGGCTTTGGGGGATGCTTCTTTGTAGAGAAAATTGGCCTATGTATTAATTACGAGTATCAATTCAATCTAAGATGTGGGTTCCACGGTATATGAGAGTAGAGAACCAGAACACGATCTGTTGTGGATCCTGACTTCATTTAATAGCTTTTTTCTTCCTCTGCTGAAGTTGGGGAATTAAAAAGAAGTAAATTGAAGTCCACCATTTGATGGCAGTTGAAAAATGACCCAAGTTGAACATCCATTTGATGATGGACGGACGATGGACAGTAGAACACATGATTCTCTACTGTCATCTCTGGGTTTTGTCACATTTGACAAAAGAGTACACAATTTGGCCTGTTTGGATTGATATGCTTACATTTGCCACATATATTGTTCTCTGGTCCGGTTGAAAGTAATCTAGTATTGCCTCAGACTAAAGGATCAATAACTAAATCCCTTATTTAACTGTCAGGATCTTTCCTTTGCACAACGTTTGCAGTTTGCACATTGTGCACCCACTTGCAGTATTGAGGACGGAAAGGGCTTTTGGACTGATTAAAGCTGCTGTTCCTTTGATTTAATGTTTATCGTGTTAAAATTTTCTAGGTAATAGTTCGAATGCGGCCTCTGAACAAGGAAGAGGAAGAAGAAGGATCAATTGTGCAGAAGATTTCTGCAAATTCCTTATCAATTATTGATCACGTCTTTACGTTTGATTCTATTGCTGACACAGAGTCATCACAGGTGAGGTTTCTTGATCATAAATCTTACCTCTATGAAAATTTGCTGACTCATTTTTATTATGTTTTACGGCAGCAAGATATATTCGAGCTCGTAGGCCAGCCACTGGTTGAGAACTGCTTAGCTGGCTTCAACAGTTCTATATTTGCATATGGACAGGTTCCTAATTTTTTTCAATTTAAAGCCTTGTATTTTTTTTTTGTTGTTGTGTTTTGTTGAAGATTCTGTAATTTAATTCAGTCATTAAGGGAACAAATCATCTCATTTGATTTAATATGCCTTAGACTGGCAGTGGAAAGACTTATACAATGTGGGGGCCAACTAATTCGTTGGTTGAAGAGAATTCATCAAGCAATTATCAGAAGGGCTTAACACCTCGTGTCTTTGAGCTGCTTTTTGCACGTATAAATGAAGTGAGTTTGACCCTCTTTTCTTTAAATATTAAGAATTTCCGTTCATTTACTCACAAGCATTCTTTAATCACATTAGGCAGATTAGCGATCATTTTCATTATCTGATCTCTCATGTTTCATTTCAGGAGCAAGTTAAGCATGCTGACAAAGAAATGAATTATCAATGCCGCTGTTCTTTTCTGGAGGTACTGTATAGACCAACTTTTGGTTAATTGTTTTCACTTCTTTACTTACCTTTCTGCTTCATAATTCATTTTGTGTTCTTGTATCAGATCTATAATGAACAAATCACAGATTTATTGGATCCAAATCAGAGGAATCTTCAGGTAATAACTTTGGCTACTCTTGTATTTATATATGTATATACATATATTTATCGTATTCAGTATAATGGTCTCCTTGTGGTTTTATTTGGGTTTTGTCTTTCAGATCAGAGAAGATGTTAAAACTGGTGTTTATGTTGACAATCTGACAGAGGAATATGTATGTTCAATGAAGGACATAACCAAGCTTTTGATAAAGGTCTGCCTATTGCTGAAACTATATAGAGTTCCTTCTCTTTCATTTTTTATAATGTGATGACTTCAATGATGTTGCTTCATTCATTTTATCAATCACCAGTTTTATATATTGTGGATGTTGCCTACTTTTGCAGGGACTAGCAAATAGGAGGACTGGCGCAACAAGTATAAATGCAGAGAGTTCTCGTTCACACAGCGTGTTTACTTGTGTTGTTGAGTCCCGTTGCAAGGTGCCTTTTGTTTCTTGATTGAGTCCAATGACTGATTTACATTTGCTCTTGTTTATATATTGGGTTTCCAATAGATCAGATATCTTCTCATAACTTCTAACATTATATATCTTGGTTTCCATGAAAAGAAGGTCTCAGATATGGAGTTATATAGTAGTTGAATATATTGGTTCTCATTACCGATTAACTTTGCTTAAATCAATCATCACACAGCAGCATGGACACTTGATGTCACAAACACTTAACAGCAAACTTAGTGGCCCACTTTGTATTCATACATACATATCGCGCTACAAAACTCCCCGGGCGTTATTTGCAAGAAAATGCCCCTCCTTCTAAGACTATGAAAGTGCCATGTCATCCAATTTAAATAAAGATAATGGCATATAACACAAATGGCAAGTTAGAGATTGATTCTTCTCTTACTACTTACCCAATCTCATATCCTTAAAAGTAGCTAATCAAATCAATCTTAATTAATCTCTCCTTTAAAGTACCTATATTCAAAACCCAATCGATCACGTATGTGTCTTGTGGCATCCCTTGTATTTTTTCACGTGGCATCGATTATGTATCGCTCATATTAAAATAAGATTTGAAGAATATCCATGTAGGGGTCGGGATTCAAGATGAACGATTTGGGTTATCATCATGTGAACCCGCAATGGGACCCTCTTATTTTTGTTGTGAAGGGCTTTGCTTAATCCAAATGTGTGCCCCACTTTGCATGATAAAGAAGGGCTAAGAAGGCAACTGAATGATATATTATATCCACGTGAGCACCTCGAAAGAGTCTCTCTCAAATTCAAATCTCCTATTTTCTCTCGTACACACTCCTATAATAAAGGTGAGTAAATAGATATGAGCTGGCATAAACAATGTGAACTAACCAAAATTATGTAGTCTCAGCTAGGATTTGGATGTCTTATTATGTTGTGATCTCTTTTTCCAGTCAGCAAATTATCATCGTTCAAGTATTTTTATTTATTTTAATAACTAATCTTCGTTCAAGTATGAAACAAGAGCTTGCTACATTCCTACACTCTGAAATCATAGTTATGTCCTTTGGTTATTCTTTGTGAAAAATATATGACAAAAATGAACGTGGATAATGTGGAACTTGTGAGGAGTGTATTATGGGTGTTACCGGTTTGTGTTAGAGTAGTGATACATCCAGCTGTATATGATCATTCCCTCGTTCATTCAACAAGCATACGTGGTTTTCTAAATTGTAGTCACCCAGATGGGTTCATTCTTATCTATGCCTTTGTATTTTGTAGAGCATGTCTGATGGCCTAAGTAGTTTGAGGACCAGCAGAATCAATCTTGTTGATCTTGCTGGATCAGAAAGACAGAAACTCACAGGGGCAGCTGGAGAGCGGCTGAAAGAAGCAGGGAATATCAATCGTTCCCTTTCTCAGCTAGGGTATGATTTCCTTTACAGAAATTGATTTTATAATGAATGTCTTTTCTAAAGTTACAGCCAATTATTTTTTTGAAATGGTGTTACAGTCAATCAATTACCTATAAAAAAAACGCCGCACAACCAATTTCACTATGGTGGCCAAATATTATGTGGTTGGTCTTGACCAAATTCAAGATTAGTCAGGGTTGGTTTAGATCAGTCTGACCTAGCCAGAAATACTCCATGTGATAATATTCTGTAACCTGATAACCCTGGATAGTTTTTAAGGCACGCAAGAATGGCATTATCAAATTGTAGCCCGCTCAGGTCACTCAGATCACGCAAAATCAAGGTTAAAATATCGGAAAAATCACGTGAATAACTTTGAGTGCCATATCCATGGTTCAGAGCTAATATGTATGTTTATGGTTTAAGCAAGGACCAAGGCTATTAAACTCAAATTTCCCACTTTAACTCTTTTCTATGATTTGGCCATGTGCAAATGTAATTGAAGAAAATAGCAACAGAATCAATGTCAGCTTTAATTGGGTAGCCCACATGACAACTGTCTCCTCATGCAAGATTAAGCCCTGAGCTTTGGTCTGTCTAACTAAAGCAATGGTGGTCTTATGGCAATGGCAAAATCAATGGCAGAAGGAATATTCTGCACAAATGTTGGCTGGCTGTTGATCTTGCAAAAACAAGGCATGTGCTATTAGTTCTGTTTTGTCCTGATATCCCATTCAAATATGCTGCATTCTGTGCAGCACCAAGCCAATTACTTTGAAAAATCACCAAATAGGCAGCAAAAGATAGCAGGAAAATACTGTGTAAATCAGATGTTCACAGAAACTCATGTCCCTGGTCAGGGACATGAGTCACATGACTGCAGCTGGGATTGCATGATGATGGAGGAGATGTTTGCTCTATTGTCTTATCTATAATTTGTTCGACCAGATGAACTGAAAGACGAGCTCCTCCATACAGAATGCTTGGCCAGAATGGAAAGAGCCACCAATTGGGCCGCCAATCATCTGTATGTTACCTCAAAGTAATAATGTGAATATTTCGTCAGGCACTGCATTTGCTATATGATCTTTTTTTTTTTTTATCTTTGGAGTATAAGTTATGTTATGACTGCAAGTGGAAAGTAGTGAATGTAAATTTAGTAGTAGAGGAACACTTTTTTCTTTTTCTTTTTTTTTTCTTCTTCTAATTCTAATAGTTTTTCATTTGGAGTTGCAGGAATTTAATCAAAATTCTAGCAGAAGTCTCCCAATCAGGAAAGCAAAGGCACATTCCATATAGAGATTCTAGGTTGACATTCTTACTGCAGGAATCTTTAGGTGGTAATGCAAGACTGGCCATGATATGTGCCATTTCGCCATCACAAAGGTATTCTTTTTTATTCTATAGAGTTAGTATGTTTCTCTGACATGGTTATATATATATATATATATATATGCATATATATGAAATGGTAACAGCTCAACATGGATATTTTTCATGAATTTGAAATCAATCTATTGTTGTTGCAGCTGTAAGAGTGAAACATTCAGCACACTACGATTTGCGCAGAGTGCGAAAGCCATCAAGAATAAGGCAGTTGTGAATGAAGTAACACAGGATGATGTAAATGTCTTGCGGGAAGTGATACGCCAGTTAAAGGTATTCAATTTAATGTTTATTAGGGATACGCTACAGTTGTTGTTGGTGTTTTTTCTTTTCCTCCCTATATGGGTGGATTTGATGAGGGCAAACAATTGTCAAGCAGACACTGGTTGGACCAGCCATATATGATGAAAGATGTCAATCAAATTTCAATTTTTTTTTCATCTTTTTTGGTTATAGTCTGCCTTCTTCCTATCGGATTCTCTAATTGTTCAGATCTGATACATGTGTAACACATGTATTTGAAATTGGGTGATTGACTGATTAATGGTAAAAGGGACAAACACAGTAGTTTCTGCCTATTTGTTATCTTTGGCAATTTTCTTCAGCAATGTCATATTAAGTTGTTCTTAATATTATCAACAGGAGGAGCTTTTACGAATGAAGTCAAATGGAAACTCGGCAGATGGTAATGGCGGTTATTCTACTGGATGGAATGCCCGAAGAAGCCTAAATCTCTTAAAAATGAGCCTCAATCGTCCTAGGGCATTACCTAGTGTTGAACATGACAGTGATGAGGAGATGGAAATTGATGAGGAAGACATTGAGAGGTTATGTATTGAAGTTGGTCTGCAATCATCTGCCTGTGATGGAAACATCAACAATTTAGAAAAGCTGCCTAGTCAGATGGATTCACAACCTCGAGCCTGCCAAGAGTTAAAAGATTCAGATGCAACATGTGATGGTGGTGATACTGAAATACAATCTCATGAGTTGAAGATAAATGATATATCTGCCAGTGCCTGTGGCAGTGATGAGGCTGATATAAATATGGAAGAATGCCAACTGGAAGAAACTGCATTGGAAGAACTAGACAAACATGTATACACGGGTGGCCATGGGCAGACTGCTCTAAATGCTCAACTTCGTTCCAATTCTGACAAAGAAAACTTTCAATGTGAAGCGGGTAATGGTGAGAAGTGTGATGACATAAATACCAAAATTCATTACAGTGGTGATGCAAAACCAGCAGATGAACCTGGGGAGGATAAAACCTCTATGTGTACAGATTCCAATTCGGCAGATGAAGCCACTGTGGATAAAACTTCTGCATGCAAAGATTTTAATTTTATTGTTGGAGATTCTGATTCTCCCAACGGTGCTGTTGCAGAACTATCTCTTAGTTCTCCCACTGCCTCTCCAGAGTCCATTGTGCCATCATGCCTTAGCATTGTACCCTGTGAGGTACAATCAGTGCTTCAGTCTCCAACTTCAAGCATCTCACCAAGAGTAAATAATCATGACAGTAGAAAAAGTCTCAGAATATCATCAATGTCATCAGCTTCAAAGAATGATTTATCAGAGAACATGAATTCAGGTTCGGACATTCTAAGATTATCTTTCTCGCCGTCATTGAGAGGCAGTGCCAATGCCCTGTCCACCCGTACAAGTAAGAATGCCCTGGCATCAACCGAGCACCTGGCTGCCAGCCTCCATCGTGGTCTTCAGATTATGGACAGTCACCAGCAGAGTTCAGTTCTGAGGCGATCATCATTAAGATTCTCATTCAAACCTATCGATCTCAAGCCATGTTTGTCAGTTGACAAGGTCGATGTGGGTGTTCAAACTTATTGTGAAGAAGCTGAAGTACTGGAAGATTCATCCTCATTTGTTTGCAGCTATTGTAAGACTAGGACACAACTTGAATGCAAAGATGCTGATGATAGAACAGAACTTCAAATAATACCTGTTGATGTACCGCAATCTGCTGATAAATCCAAGAAACAAGTTCCTAAAGTAAGTCTAAAAGGGATCTATGCAATCTTTTGCACCACTTAATGGTGAAAACAAGTTACATTAAGCAGGTTTTCTTTTTCTTATTTTCCTAACCGTTTTTAGTGGGTGACCTTATCAAAATCACATTGACTAGGAATTTGGTTGTCCATCTATCAAGACGGACATGCCAAGATGGTTAAGTGACTTTCAGTCGTGGGGCTGGAACACATATTTTTTGAGTTCAGATTATACAATTCCCCAGTGAAAAGGAAATCAGACCTATGCATATCTCCCCGCTGGACTCGTCACCCTTCTTCACCTCCATCAAAATCCTTCAGTTGTCTTCTTTCTATAGAAAGTAGGTCAAGAAGAAATAAGCATGTTCTAAGGGGTTTCGGGTTTGGGTATATAAAGAACACATTTCTTTTGATGCACAGGCGGTAGAGAAAGTCCTTACAGGAGCCATAAGGAGAGAGATGGCACTTGAAGACATTTGTGCCAAGCATGCTACTGAAATTGCTCAACTTAATCGTCTGGTAAGATATTTTCTTCTCAGATTTCATATTTTCTTCTTTTACTCAAGTGGGTCTGGCCAAGTCTTCCCTTCTTTTAACATATTTGGCTTTTGGCAGGTCCAGCAGTACAAGCATGAACGTGAATGCAATGCAATGATTGAACAGACACGTGAAGAAAAAATTCGTCGTCTCGAGGGCCTCATGGATGGAGTTTTACCCACAGAGGACTTCATGGAGGAAGAGCTTGTCTCACTTACTCATGAGCACAATGTAAGCTAATTCTCTGTAATATTCTATTTTCATTGATCCATGCATATGCACCTTAAATTTCTTTATATACTAGGCAGAAAGTAGAGTTTATATATTTGTTCTGCTATCAGTTTTGCACCATGTAAAGAAAAAAGCATAATTTTTTTTTCTGCATTTTCTTTTCCAACTGTTTTATCTGCCATTTTCCATATTAATTTAGGGCATAGAAATTTAATAAGCATTTTCACCAAGGCACGACTGCTATTTTTAGGATGCAGCCATTGTCTTTACTGATATTGTGTATAATTTTGTGTGTTCAGCTTCTTAAGGAGAAATATGAGTACCATCCTGAGATATTAAGGACAAAAATAGAATTAAAAAGGGTTCAAGAAGAGTTGGATTCATATAAAAACTTCTTTGATATGGGCGAGAGGGATGTGCTGATGGAAGAGATTCAGGATTTGAGAAGCCAGTTGCAATGTTATATTGATTCTTCACCTATGTCATCCCGAAAACGAAGTCCTCTGCTTCAACTGACCTATCCAAGTGAGCCCATTTCAACTCCTCTTTGTACAATTCCAGAGTCAACTGAAGAAAGTGCTCAGGAAAAGCTTGAAGCAGAGAGACGTGATTGGACTGAGGCAGAAAGCAGATGGATCTCTCTTTCAGAAGAGCTAAGACTTGAACTGGAAGCAAGCCGTTCTCTTGCTGAAAGACAGAAGCAAGAGCTTGACTCTGAGAAGAAATGCTCAGAGGAGCTGAAAGAGGCATTGCAAATGGCAATGCAGGGACATGCTCGAATTCTTGATCAGTATGCCGAGCTTCAGGAAAAGCACATTGCTTTACTTTCAAGGCATCGGAAAATCAGAGATGGGATAGAAGATGTAAAACAGGCGGCAGCAAGAGCAGGAGTTAGAGGTGCTGAATCTAAGTTCATCAACTCCCTTGCTGCTGAAATTTCAGCCTTAAAAGTGGAGAGAGAGAAAGAGAAGAGGTACATGAGAGATGAGAACAAAGCACTCCAGGGTCAACTAAGGGATACTGCTGAAGCTGTACAAGCTGCTGGCGAACTACTTGTGAGACTTAAAGAAGCTGAAGAAGCTATTGCAGTTGCTCAAGTGAGTTAATCTGAAACTTGTTTATATTAAGTGGTTTGTGCTCATGCATATAGGCATACATATCACTTGTGCATGCGTGCATGTTGCTGGCCGTGCATCCGTATGCATTTGTCTATTAGGGAAGGAGAAAAGGTTTCCTGTTATAAGCATTTTGCTAGGAGATTTGAGCTTCCAACTTCCCTTTATTTATTGTCATATTGATTCAAGGCTACTTATATGGTGCCTTGTTTTTATATACAGTTTAAGACTTTATTTTTTTGTTCTAATTATATGAATAGCTTATTACAGATCTACATATTTTCTTATCATCGACAGGTGTCATAGTAATGCAGTTGCAATTCATGGGATCTTGTATTGATCCAACAATCTATATGAGATTGGAACCCTGGAGTTGCAGATTGTCTTCTCTTGTTTCAGAACTTACAATTGAACCCTTTTCTGTTAATTTGTAAAGTGTAATTCAGTACTCGGAAAAAATTTCACCTGTGAGCAGGCTGCCATACTGTTCTTATGTGGTCCAGCTTGTGCCCCCCAATGGATGCATTCCTATCAATTGGGGTATGATAGATGGAAACTTCTCTTTACAGGATAGGGGTCAAGCAAAAAATCATCCCCATCAGATTTTCCTAGCCCTTTATTTAACGGCCAAGTTTAATGGTCTTTTAACCATAGATTTGTTTGAGTTGAGATTCAATCAAATGATCAGTAAAGGTGTGGTAAGCATAAAATTGGAGAAAGTACAAGATGGTGGGGGATAAGAATGTGAAAGGGAGCTGCATTGATCGCAGGTGGGCCCAAGTGGGCCCCATAGAGCTGGACTAATACATTCATGCAGTCTTCTTGTAGGAGAAAATTCTCCAATCCTTTGTATGATTATTATTAGTTACATCTAAAACTTATGTCTAACCCATACTTAGAAAATCACCATGAAAAACTGTTGTCACATAATCTCTTATCAATGTTTATGTTGTATTTGATTTTGGGAATTTCATTCATGTTTATTTTCATCGTAAAGGATGGTAAGGATCCTGTTAGACACCGTGCTTTAAAAGTTACGATAAGACATTTACTTTCAGTGTTATTTCCCAAGGAAGCCAGACATGAAAATAAATTGTGGCCAAATTCTCGACCCTTGGCCAGTTCCCCATGGAGTACTTAAGAATGAATGCAACATCTTAGGTGCCATCCCTGTAGAACTCAGTTTTATAAATCACAGTTGCATTCTGGTGGTATCACAAAGCAAGAGACTATTTTTGATTGTTTGTAGCCAAACGGAGTGTTTGTAACTCGCAAAATTATGTATAAAACCTGTTCCTGCATAATCCTGTTTCCAATTTACAATTGCATTTATATTTTGTCAGCTCAATTGTAGTCTAACGGATGTCTTCCTACATTAAAAAATGTTACAGAACCGAGCTGAAATAGCTGATCAAGAAGCTAGGAAAGCCCACAAAGAAATCGATAAGCTGAAGAAGAAGCATGAAAAGGAGATTGTTTCTCTGAACCAGTTACTTGCGGAGTCTCGTCTACCAAAGGAAGCACTTAGACCTACATACAACAAAGCCGAACCAAAATATGATGATGTACGGGAGAGCCTCAACAGTGATCAACGGTGGAGAGAAGAGTTTGAGCCTTTCCGTGGAGGAGACAGTGAGTTCTCAAGGATAGCAGAGCCTTCATCTTGGTTTGCCGGGTATGATCGATGCAACATATAAGGTGGTATTCTTGAAGGCAGAGGACTTACATATGTATCTTATTGCAGTTTTGTTAGATCTCAGCAGCTGTAGGTTTCTTCTGTCGGTAATCAGTCTTCACCTTTTGTGAGGACCTCCGCAGGTCTTTCCAGCAGTCAAAACTAATGAGTGATCTGATTTCTGATGGTCCTTCAGAATCTAATTTGATTGATGTATCTGTGTATGTGCAAGAGTGAAATTGGTGATTGTTTTCTTCTTTCATAAAAATAGAATGCTGTATTTCTAATCATGTTATGTATGATACAAACAGATTAAACCAGTAGTAAAAGAATATTCATATTTTTTCTAAGCCTTAATGCATTGGTTAGGATTTATCTTTAAGTCATTTCTTAAGTGGTGGATTGTGAGTTTCATTGGTCACAAGTGCTCAAAAGAATTTTTATATTATGCTGGCAACTAGAAGTTGGAAGAAGGTTTTGTGATACTGTTTTAACATTTTACAAGTGGACATTTGGGGTGGCGCTGGTGGCATGAATATCAATCATGGACACTTGCCAAATCCAATGACTCAGGTTAGTTGATATTCAGCCATTTGAGGACTTTGTTTAGATTGATCTTTGCTTCTAATTTATTTTATTATTATTATTTTTTTCATTTCTCTAGTTACTTCTCATTTTCATTGAAACAAAGAATCTAAATTTTAAGAGAGACTTGAGCCTTGTCATCTAATATATCATACCATGTGCACATCTCATTATCATCTAAGCCTTGTCCTGGCTATTTAGGTTAGGCTCCAAGTCCACTTTCTTATGACAACCATGGGCCATTGCAACATGTCATGAGAAGTGCGGCTCAGGTAAACAACTCGTATGATTTTTATTTATTTTTTGAGACTATAAATTTAGTGCGGCTCACTTGTTTTAATACACCAAATTTCAATAAACCCCTTACCTGTTTTAAGTAAACTCTAATCAATTTTTATATATGGCCCTTCCAAGATTTTTCTTATTTTTCATAGGGCCCCTCCATGTTCAAGGAAAATTTTTTGGGTCCGCCCTTGCTTGGGAGGAGGTGGTGCATATGAGAGAGTCCCATTTGCAATAATACCAAAAAATTGTTCTAACCATGTCTGCATCATATTTGGATGGAGCAATATCTGTAAAAGAGAATGGATGGAGTGGCTTTTCTTATGGACCATAAAAGGAGAACAAGGTCTCAAAGCCACAAAATGGAGACGTGTCTGATGAGGTAAACTATCTAGTTGACGGAAAAGAAGTTAGAAATGAGAATGAGATGAAATTTCTATTTTCATCCCCCCATAAATTGTGGGGGGACAGTGTTTCGCCCCATTCCCTTTCTTGTGTCACATTCAAACAGACCTTGAAGGCTCAAAGAGAGTATTGTTAGAGAATACAATCCAAATACTCTCTCTCTCTCTCTCTCTCTTCTCTTGCTGCTCTGCGAATTCTCATTAACATTTCTTTTCCAAATGTTGCAATGAGAGAAAAACTTTCATCTTGCTTGAAAGCCAAGTTGTTGGTGGCCTCAAGTCCATGGTGGGCCCCACTAACAAACAAATGCATTGGCCCGTGGAGATCTTAATGTCATGTTTCTCTGTCCTAGATCGCTTCTCTGTTGTTCTTGATGTCAACAGGATTGGTGGGGGGCAATCTTCAAGTGGATAGATGTTATCTTGTCTATGAGCTCCCTTTGAGAAATAAAAAATGAAAAAGGAAAGACAGACCACAAACATTTAACTTCGGCAGCCTCCCAACAAAAGGACTGAAACAGAAGGGTCCATCATATCAATGAGACCACAAAACATGAGCTTGTGGCCCTGTCTTCTTCTCTGACATGAACGCAGCAGTGGACAAGCTCCAGGACATTTAACTGAAAGGGAGGGGATGGATTTGAACAGTGACAGGCGATGCCCCAGCCATTCTAAGTGGGGGAGAGAAGTATGCTTGCACAAATGAAAGTGTGAATGCCCCAGCTAGATAATTGAAAAAGGGGAAGAGTTGGCTGAAAGGGACATGTAGTTGTTGCCATAACACCATACTATAACTCAAAGAGGAAGTACTCTTTTACCATGAAGTATATTCATTCAACTAATGCTTCCTCTATTTAAAGTAGAAGCACTTTTGACAGAGTGCATGTATAGAGAGCATGCCAGTGAATAGTAAATAGACCCACCATCTAAATTAAAGGAGAAAGGGAGGGTCTGATAGTGAGATGTAGATAGAGAAATAAAGGGACCTGATCCTCATCCTGTGAATAATTCTGAGAGGAGCTCAATTTCATCTATGTGGGGGGTCATGGTCTGGTGATCCAAAGCGTTGATCTGATGGACGCCACATTGATAATAAATTGACTAGCCAGAACAAGCACACAACAAAGAGAAGCAAAGATGTTCCTATATTTGGGTCAATTTGTTAGATCTCCCCATTCATGGTTGTGCCCATTGGATCTGATGGCCGGATAGAAGGGGTTATGGACCACCCCCACCCCCTCACATGAATATTCAAACCAAAAGAGAAGTGGCTTGATTCTTTGAAATCAAGTATTCCCGGAATGCATCAAAACCAGAACCTAAATGACCATGGTAGTTGAAACCAATGATTTCCACAGCCTGTGCTCTCCACAAGCACCCACCAACAAATCAAGTTAAAGCAATGCTTGTGGAGGTGAAAGGGAGAGGGAGAGAGATGGGGGTTGATAGATGTCCTCATTGATAGAAACAGTTACAGCCTGTATAATGGACCCTCTAAAATGATCATTAGGGACCAAAAGACTACTCCATCTCTCCGAACTGTTTTTTTCTCTTTGTACCACTTTTCCAACATTTCAAGTAACTCCCCAAAAAGTTTAGCATTGCCCAATTGGTGATGGTCTTCTAGTGGAGAACTTTGAGGTCAGGGATTTGAAGTCTGATCTAGCTTACATGCCAAAGTAGTGTGTGAGAGCCTGGAATTTATGTAGGGAGAATGGCTTCTGCACAAAAGTTTTAGGGCCTGTGTGTTTCATGTAATTGATTTCCTAAGAATTTAAACATCTCTACAACCGGTTAAAAATGAAGAATCAAACATCCATCAAATAACCTCACCTTTAATGGCAATTGAATGAAGGGAAGATGAGAAATGAATAAGTAGCTATGAAAATCAAGGTCCCTCCCATCTGCATTGCTGCTTACATTATTCAGTCCTCACCTCGTGTCCTTCATCCCTCAACTCTTTAGCAATCCTTTGGTGGTGCTTCTATGTATTCTAATCAAACAAAATAGGCCCTTAGAGGCTTCGTTCTAATGCTTTCACTTTTTTTCTCATTAAAAAAGAAGAAAAGAATGGGTAACCATTATGAATTTAGTGCCCCATTTTGTTTAATCGAATATTGAATTCCTACCCTTTTTCTATGAAAAGGGGCAAATCTGAAGGATTTAAGGTGTTGGGCCACAACGGCAATCAAATAATGTTCCCTTTGATTCTAATTGGTAGACCAACTATCCTCCAAGTAAATTGAGTTCTTAGAAAAGAAGAAAAGTCTCCACATGGACATGGAGGATCCAAAAAATGAGCCGCACCAGATTATCCTAGCCCTTAATTTAACATCATTTAAGTTTAGTGGCATCTTAATTAGAGATTTTCTTGGTGTTCAATCAAACAGCAAGTGAGGGATCGGTGAATGTAAAATTGGACCTAATGCCAAATCACAGGGTGAAAAGACTATCAAGGGGCTGCACTCATGAAGGCCTGTCAAAGTGGGTCCCGCAATGCTGTACTATACTTGAAATTGCTTGTGGGAGAACATTTCTCTAGAAAAGCAACCATCTACATTTCCACGTTAGATCCTATGTTCTTCACGTCTTTAGTATTCTTTTAGTAAAATGTTCTTTACCCAATTTAGGCAAACGAGCCCAAGATTTACTATACATAATTACAAATGAGAGAAATTTGTTGATGAACATACCTTTCCAAATAAGTGAAGTACTGGAGTAAGAATGTAATACAACTACATAACTTTTACCATGTCTTTCTTTCTTTCCTTCTTTCTATTTTTTTTTTTTTTTCTGATTTCTGCATGGATTCTGGTAAAATAAATTCACTCATTAGGAGTTTAATACGGTGTTACAAATATCAACATTATCTTTATAAAGAATTTTATTAGAAAATGATAAGTTCCTTTGTTAGTTTGTTATCAAAATATTTAGAAAAATGTCATAAAAATTGAAAATACCATGAGCAAAATGTGAGAACAGCACATTAATACCTTAACAAAAATGGGAAAATGGCAAAAGAAACCTAATATTCAACTTTTAACAGTAGATGAACTACTAACACTCTAAACCTAATATTCAAAATAGGATTTTGAATAGTGCAGCTCATTTAGTAGCTAATTTTGGTAAATCTTGTGGAAGGGATGTATTTTGGCGAGACAAGTTCCTGGAGTGATGTCTAGTTCCCTCCCTTGATGGTTTTGTATTGTTTCTCCTTTCTAATGAATCCATATCTTTCTTAAAAAAAAAAAAAAAAAAGTAGATGAAGTACTAACACTTTAAACAGATTGGTGTACCAAAGAACCCATGAACCTAGGATTTGTAGTCTCTGATTCTCAAACTGCATACAAGTGCAGGCAGGATTCATAAGCTACTAACAACATTCCCCTGCAAATTACCCAATCAGCAATCTGAGCTTATCAGATCTTAAACATACACATAAAGTCAATGAAATTAAATATGGGCAGCTCTGAATTTCAGATTTTCTTTTGATCTTATTAACAAATAAAATTTGATTATGTTTTACTGATACAATTTATATATTCTATTTTTTTACTAATCCCTATGCAATGGAACATTAGTATGGGCTAACAGTTCATTAGCAAGATAATATAATAACTTATCAGCTTAAAAGAAAGGGCAGTTTTCTCTCAATTTGTCTGGAGACTAACTTTTTTGGCAGCCTTTACATAAAAAGTAGTCCTGTCCTTGGGAGCATCTACACTTGATTTTGCAATATATTATTCTTGGAGGGTTCAGTGCACCTATCCATCTCTGTTCATTGGGACTGGGAGTCATTTTTAACAGGAAGTGTTTAGAGATGTCATTTCTCTTCATGTGGAGGCAATGGTTCTGTAATCCTGACCATTGATATAATAGGCCAATCTATCAAAAATCTCCCAGATAGGTGGATTTCAATCCTTTGTTCAATTTTCATCTTGACCATTTATTGTAGGTGGATGCTCCTCGAGTTAGGATATTACAATTCAGGAGAATTTGGGTCATGTGGGTCATACCCAGTACCCAAAACCAGTTAGATCCATCAGATCATTGGTGTGGATCACCAAAGCCTGGGCCCCACATATTCCCAGTGGATGCCTCAGCAGGTTGCACATTTTCTGAACTTCAGGACCCTATAATTATTCATTTGGGAGATGGTATAGCTCTCTCATCTCTGGGTCCAGTCAACCTGATTACTTAGATGCTCTTCCTCTCATCCCCAGAAGCCTGCTGTAGAAGCACTCTATTCCACAGCATCCGAAACTTTCAAGGGACCAAGAAAAGTTAAGGCACAGTAAAGGGCATGGAACATTTTCTTGGGCTAGATTTAACCCCATCCAGGTACAAGTCTAATTGGGTCAACACCAAAAAATGCCTATTTACTCAAGTAGATAATATATAAACATACCACTTAATTTATTTAATGAATTGCTCCATTGCTTTCAGATTCATATACTGCAAAAAAATTAGCATAGCTTGTTGGGATGAATCACTGGTAAAACTAAGAACGAGAGAATCACAAGTGAGTGCATTCTTGAACATTTAGGGGTAGCATCAACCGGTGGAAATTAAGTTAGGCTAATTTGAGATAAATTGAACATATCTAAAGTGGGGCAGCAACGGGGAAGATGAGAAAAGGTTTTTCCATATAGGTGGATGACCCCTCAAGGAAACAGGGTAGGGCGGAAGAGAATACATATGAAAATAGTAAGGATAGATCTGAATTGGTGTAACCTATTCAACTCTTTGACACACGATAGACCAAAATGGAGAAATGGTGTTCATGTAGCTGAACCAGCATGATTGGGACAAAGCTTTAATGATGACAAAAATGTTGCGTCCAAGTCCATATACAAAGGCCAAGTAAACCTGTAGAGCAATCCGATCGGTTGATCATTTTTTAATGTGAATTAACATCTTATGACTTATAACGACCTGTATTTTAATGGAATGTACTTTATTTTTAGAGAATACAGTAAGTAAAAGCATCTTGGATACCTTTATATCCACATATAAAAATTATATTTCATGTCCCCCTTGTCCCCTCTTGTCTTGTGCCTATTTCTATGTTTCTCAAGGGAGAGAAAAAAGAGGAAAAATTGGAGAAATATACTTCCATTCTACTTATCTTGTAACGCTGGAGCTACATTTTTGCTGAAGATGAGATAGTTAAACCTGTTCATATCCTTGCTATTTATCATAAAGCTGTCACTATCAGTACCTGTACCTGGGTTTCATAGGTTGTAGGCCCAACACTGCTAAAGATTATGGTTGACACCATCTAAATACCTGGTGTGCAGAAACTGATTTGTTAAAGACCATAATCATGTCTTGGACTTGAGGGACTACTGGGTCCCTTAACAGCTGGTTACAGAAAGTATCTTTGAATCCCACAAGTTAAGAAAGAAGCAGCATCTTGACATTAGATATCTATGGACTATGGGTACAGTGAATAAATTTAGGCGATAATTGCTGCAACATCGATATCATCATCAAAAGATCTTAATGAATTAATAACAATAATGATAACAACAATATTCTTAATGATGGCACCAACATAATCAAATCAGAAGTTGGTGGCACAGCTAGCCACCCTTCTTTTTTACCATGTTACATCTTACATGTGGGGCTGTTGATCTTCACATCACAGGAGGCAATTAGTCCACTACAATTCTACAATGGATGTGAGAATTCTGCAGAGAATGGACGCCTAAACGATACCAAAAAACGGGAAGTCGAGTTGGATCTGAAAAAAATGGATCATTCCAAGCCGGTGTTCCGATTTGAACTAATGTATCTGTACATACAGAGGTCTGTCATGCTCTTAACAGCATTGAATTGGTGAAGTTGAAGTAGAACACTTGTTGGAAATGATTGGTGAAGTTGAAGTGGAGCATGTGATCTGCAGGAAATGAGCCTACATTAGATGAAATTGCTATGTTAATTTTGCAATTGGATGTAGCTCAAGGACACTGTTGGTTGATGAATTTGCATAAGATGAAATGAAAATTTACCTAGATGAGATACTGGTTTTCTGAAGTTTCTGTTCGGTGAGAGGTGCTGAAAACGTTATGGAGATCATTCTCCCAGAGAGCCGCGAGCTGAAAACCAATTCAAACCAATATTCCTTTCTTAAGATTGTTTCCAAAGGTGTCTTTTTTTATTCCGAATATGACTTATCAGTCGCATAGATGGGTGGCTGTAATGTTCAAACCTGAGAAGAAAAATTGGCATGTCCTTCACTGGTAGGTAGCTGAGCGCCCAGACTTGGACGTAGTGTTGCATCTGATGGACTTCCAGTTTCCAACCCATTAGAGATGGCAGTCTGTGGGGGTCCCTGTTGAGGCTGGTGACCATATGAAAATACAGGTGCTGCCAACGAGTCCAATGGATATACTGTCTGTGGCAAAGACCCACGCAATTGGAGTATCTGAATTTGCAAAGGAATCCACTTTTAAGCGAAAATTCATATCTGTAATTATAAGAGCTAATGCATTGTTCTAATCTCTCTAACTTACATCCTTTGAGAGGAGTGCTTCCATGTTGAAATCTAGCCTTGGATTCACATGGGCTAACTTCATAGAGAGGAACTGATACAGATGCCAATATTTCAGCACTTAAAAAAACTACCAATATATGCAAGGAACTATCACATTGGATGATGATATCTGAATTTACCTCGACCTGTCGCTGCAGCGACTGTACATAGTTTATGATTTCATCGAGCATAACTGCCTTTCCAGTAACCTACAATAAAAACAATAGCTAAATTTAAAATCGCAAATCATGACTACTTTCTTACAGCGGGTTCAGATATAACCAAATTTGCTTGGTGGTTTGAATTCTGTAAGATGGATTCTCATAATCTTGTAGTGGATACGTTTGGACTTTGGAGTAGCAAAGATATCAGAGGGGTATTGTTATCTCATTTTCCCATCCCAAGTTGTTACAAGCACTGATCACCAAAATTAAAATGGGGCTAAGAACTCAAGGACTCGTTTGTCTAATTTCAATTCCAATTTCCATAGTACACCAAACATAGAGCAGTACAAATAACCATCCATTCTAACACAATTCAAACCAACTGTCATTTCGCCTGCATCCTACCCAACCTTCACATATCTGAAAATAAAATAAAATGTGAATTCAGCATTTTCCAATACCTTGTTGCAACCCGGCACAAGTTCTTGAAGGAGCTTCATCCTTTCATTGATCTTCTCTCTTCTTACCTGGCAAAAAATCAAGATTTCCAATAAATACCATGATTCTGCTGCTAATGATAGTAGAATAATATAAAGTCACCCATCCATGGAGAGAGAGAATTACAAGGTTCTTACCCTTTCTGCAAGACTGTGGCTGTCTGTAGCTTGGCCTCTTCGCGCCCTGACATGAATGTAATCCTGTTTGGACGGCTCGGGTAGCTTCAAATCCTTATTTTGGTTCCTGCTGCCACTCCCCCCATTTGAATTGCTGCTGTGTTCCTTCTTCACTCGAACAACATCCTTCCCCTTTTCAAAAGCTTCTGCAGATTTGCATCTCTTCTCATTTGAATTATCGTCATCCAAATCTACCTGCAAGATGCAATTATACTAAATCTAAGTATACCCCAAGTGTTCAAATTTGACAATTTGCATAAACAATCAAAGTAAATCAGCTCAAATACCTTGGCATCTTTAAAGGAAGCAGAGGATTGTAGTAATTCCTTTCCTTTTGCCTTCCTCTTTCTGCCATTCACCTCATTTGTGTCTTTCGAGCTAGTCTCCCCAGCAGAAGCTGACGCTTCCACACCAGCATTGCTGGATTCCTCATCTGGCGATGAACAGATGGAAAATTTGCTCGATTTTCTATCATGGGCAGAACCAGAGGCCGAATTAGGCCTCAATTCTGCATCCAATCTGTCCTGAATCGCCTTATCCTTGTTTTGCAAACCATCAATCTGGGGACCAATCTTCAAAGACTGGTTACTGGAGACTCCCAATAGATTTCCACTTTCCACACCCAACGAGGAGAATTGGCCAACCATTCCTCCAACGTTGCTACTGCTAAAGCAAGATAATTTCGCCGCCCTCTCTGCAAATTCTGGATCGGCAGCAAAGGGCGCCACATTACCTCTAATCTGATGATCCAACATCAAAAGATCCCGCTTGGGGGGAGAATTCAATGGAGTGCTGTAGCAGGGAGTGTCTATGATATTTGTACTTCCTCCTGCAAAGGAGGCACCGCCGCCGCCACCTCCAGTTGCCGCTGCCATTTGTGACGGAGAGAGCTCTCTGTTCTTGTGGCAGAGGCCACCCAATCTCCCGATCAGTTCTCCAATCACAGCGCTATCAGCGGGGCCGGCTGAATTCAACGACGAACCAGGCGAGGAGACAAAGGAGTTCATCGCAGACCCAAATGGGGTGCTTTGATCCATTGAATTCTCCCAATTGATGTTGAAAAATTGGTTGGAGCTGCAGTTCATCTCCACCAATTGGCCCTCCACATCCATAGAAGATCGCCAATTGGGCGTTGACGACTGCAATCCAGTGCAATTCATAAAAAGCTTCTCTTTTTCCATGTAAACTGGCCGAAATCCACGGAAAAAGGTGACAATTCTCCTAAATAAGGAAGACCCAGATGAGAATTTGCGGCAAAAATCAAGAATCAGAGAAAAAGGTAGGATCTTTTGCAACTTCAAATGGGAAAGGATGGTGTTTGTATGAGAAGAGGCAAAGGAAGATGCAGTGGCAGAGACATGATCAGCAATTTGGGGTTCAAAGAGGCTGAGGATAAGGTGATGTTGCAGCAGTAAAATGACTGTGTGTGATCTCTGGGTGAAGCAGAGAGAGGGAAGAAGATTAGAGAAGGAATGGGTTTTTTTAAGAGTAAAGGCAGAGAAAAGGGAAGAGAAATGAGAGAGAGGAACACATTTTAAAGAGAAGGTTGGGAGGAGATGAGTGGGAAGTGATGATAAAGCAATAGAAAAAGAGGAAAAGGACACTTCAATGACCACAGAGAACCTTTATCGGAGGGAACCCTGTAATTTTGACTAATTCCAAAAAGACCCATGTGTGCCAAAGTTTTTCCTATTAATCCCTTGCATAAAAGGCCTGTTGTTTTCACATAATTGAATTCCTAAATATTTATTGTGAAATAAATTCGAAAGGATCTTTGAAGAGAAGAGAGAAGAAGGATGTAAGGTGGATATGCAAATGAGACTTTTAACTTTCTTTAAATTTTATTTATGAGAGTGATTGATGAGTATTCATTTTCATCTCCACTTAATTAATTTTTACAAAAGAATAGATTATTTAATAACTATTTGTAAATAGTCACATTTGTTTATCTCATTTTCACTAATTTTATACAAAGTTTAGTTTTTTAGAATTTATAATTATCCAATTTTCAAAACAAATAACTTGTTAAGGCTTGTATACCATTAGTTTGGCTTAATAATGACTAGGGAATGAGATTTTTCAAAGTGAGCATTAGAAATTGATCCTTGATTGCTACCGCAAAATTAATATGCTGTGCCACAGATGGAGTAACTTAACTGTCTGATATTCTTAGGCAATTTTACTTATTTGCCAAGAATTGAGATTTAATCACCATGAAAGGGAGGTTTTAATGAAAATGAAAAAAATACCAAGTTATTTTAAGATTATTTCAAAAAACAAGGGGTTTTTAAAAAATAATCTATCTATATCTACAGTTCTGCCAAGTTGGCTCCATTTACTCATTTTACACGAGAGGCCCACATCTCAGTGATCCCATTTCCACCCATCTCTTGATGTGAAGGGTGATGGGTCCCACTTTCTATGGGCCGTTCATCTGAAACCTCCCCCACAAGGGGAAGAAGAGAGAATCTCAGCCCTTCAATTGACAGCAAGAAGATAGCCAATCGAACTGGATGCATGTGATCTTTCCAATCTGTGACATCTGCAAAATGGGCCATCACTTGGAAGGTTCTGATGGGTGAAGTGTGGGGCCCGAGATCAACCAGGTGAAAGGCCGAGCAGAGTTGAGAATCTCTCGGGCGAGCTCCTCAAAAGGAGTAAAGGGTGGAGGATGTTGACCTTTCTAACCCTACTGCCCGTGATGTGTGGTGGTGAAATGCCGGGCCTTGGACGTCAAACCAGCTGCTACACAAGTAGTGTCTCCCAGCTAGAGAGAGCTTTTCAAGTGGGGGAGTCTGTTTTGGCCATGGGAGTCTTGAAAAGCCACCGGGAGTCTTGAAAAGCCACCCTGTCAATGATATGAATAGAGAAAGGATAAAGGAAGAGATGGGTGTAGAAGTGGTGGAATGTGGAACCTCCTGTGGGGGCTGACACTGAACCTAAATCTAAACCGGTAAAATCCCGCATGGTTGAAAGTAATATTAGATTGATCACGTATAAAACACATAATTTAACTGATTCTTTTTGTAAATGTGAATTCTAACTCGGTTAAAGCAAACTCTGTCATGCGATAATACAAATGCTTCAGATTTTGATAATCTCATCATCAATCATGTGTTCTATTTTACATAAGGACGGCTCCTATTATAGTAAAATACGAAGATATGTCACCGGAGGAGATGATACTTATTTTGAATGGCCCAAATTATCAATACCACATTGGAGTTCAACACATCCCACTCACAATAAGCCTGTGGGTGACACTCTAGGGATGAAGTCGTGACGCTCGAGGGATGCAGACTTGTCATCAGGGCTAGTCAGCAAGCTTGAGGGGTAGTTTAAATAAATATAAGATATCAATGAAAGTCGTTTGAGATGGTTTGCGCATGCATATGAGACAGAAAACTTGATAGATTGAAAAGTAAGATGCAATCCTAATTAGAAGATCTTTGTGATTGTGACAAAAATATAAAACATTGTTATACCTGAAGAACAGAAACCTTGATTTGAAAGGAAATCAGTTTTTTTTAATCTCTTGGGAGTGTTCATTCTGATTATTTGCATAGCTTCTTTGCTGAGATTGGGATGTTTGAGATCACAAAAGACAATCTCATCCTTGCTATGCTTTTGTATCATTGTTGAAAGCTGTCACATTATAAACTTGATTAGATTTATTCTCAGATTTTACCTTTTTTTGGTAAAAGATATATTCTCAGATTTGAAAGTATGAAACTGCTTGTTTATTTGAAAACTCCTTCTACAAGGTCTGCTATTAAATTTCGAAAACTATTTGTGTTCAGTTCAATGATTTGCCCTGCCAAGCTTGAGCTCACAAGACAAAACTCAATTTGGACTTAACATGTTCGAGCTTGAGTCTCATAGGGCCTGGATTTTGAAGCTCGGACAAAAATTGGGCCGGGCTTTCGCTCTTGCCTGGGATACCCAAATGGGGCTCGTGTACCTAATCATGATGATGATATTATACATATAACATCTATTTCCCAATTTCAGGTGATTGCATTAAACCTTGGGCCATGACCCATAAGCCATGAGGAATAATGATCCAGTGTGAGATTTTTGCATCTTATTTATGGGACAACAACTTCACACTATACAGTAGAGCCCATCTTTATTTTGATTAAAAGGATGGACAGAAAAAGCCCTCCATTGATGCCCAGGGCCTCCCTCTGTCAAGATGACTTAGTTGTCAACTTAAGAAATTGCAACCCTTACTGTTGTGCTAATTATTCCCCCAACTACCTACTTTTCATGTTCATAATACACTGTTTGAACCATCTAAAACAAGAGAGTGATGGGGGGGTTAGGGCATCCCTTTGCTGTCCAGTGGTTTGCAAATCACTATAAATATTTAGCTTTGATATTTATTCTAATAACATTGTGGTCTTGAATGATGTTATTCGTTTTGCGAAACTACTATAAATTCCAACTTCTAAAATGCAAGCTTGTACTTAAGCATTTGATCAAAATCCTGCTTAAGGACGGAATATAGAGAATTTGTACAACCCCCAACACGATTTTTCAATTTTTCTTGTAAACAAGCAGGCCCTTTAATTGTTATGAGAATTTATGTCCCGACAATTTTCAAGTTTAAAGTTTTTGGTTCTTAAATAATCAACTATAAATCAAATAAATATAAAATATTATGGTTTGACCAAAATCCTGGCTCCACCATGTTTATAGGGTTCTTATCTCAAAATGATGATTATAGTTATATGGTACTTAAGACTTTCATGGGTTTTCAGGGTTCAACCAAGAAAAAGAAAACATTGAAAATGAGTTGAACTTGACTCACTTGTTATGTATTTTTCAAGGGGACAATAATGCTCAGCATCACCTTCCCCTGTTCAAAGTGCTTACTCTCTTTTGTGTTCCTTGCTGACCAGGCATTCTCCTCTCTCTCCCTTGTGCAGCTGATGCATAAAGTACTCTTCCTCTCTCTCTCTCTCTCTCTCTCTATATATATATATATATATATATATCTTTCTCTAGGTATATTGCCATTAGAATCTATAATTAATGAGTTGAATTTCCTGCTAATCTGCCTGAGACTGATCTATCTCTATATTATATATATGAGAAACAAGTCATATATCATGACAAACGACTAGTGCAGAAGGTCAAGAAAAGTAATAAGAACCTAGTGCTCCTCTTACATGAGTGGGCACTAAACACCAAGGACTACTACTAATAGGGGCGGACCTACACACATGTCATTGGGAGCAATTGCTCCCATTAGATGTGTGTCCACTTTCAAAACTCATTTGAAATTTTTGGGAACGCTTTCTAAATCCACATAAAAATCATAGGTTTACCCCCAAAACCCATAAAAAGTTGTTAGATTTGCCCTGAATGTCCAATTGTATGCTGGGCTATGCCCCGGCAAATAAAAATCTTGCATTCGCCGCTGACTACTAACTAGTGTATGGAAAGGTTCTGGATTTCAAATCAAAATCCCACGGAAATGTTTCTATAATCTTCCTTATTCATTTAGAAAAAGAAACAAATAGTTGCAAAAACCAAAAGATGAAAACCAACTAGATTGTGGATATATGAAAATGGGTACATTAGACATGAATATGAGCATGCATGTGGTCAAAGTTCAACTACGATCCTTTACATGGCTGACCGGGCAATGCATGCCCCTTACCTCTGGAACTGCTAAGAGCTCTCTCTCTCTCACTCTCCTTGAAAATTCCATTCAAACTTGGAAGATGGTCTTGGAGGTTTCTCGTGTATGCTCTAGTCAAGAAGGCCCAATAAATTCCAACAAACCCCTAATGACAATGTGACATCTTCAATCATAGAAATTAAAAAATGAGAGAGAGAGAGAGAGAGAGAGAGAGAGAGAGAGAGAGAGAGTTCCATTCAAACTTGGAAGATGGTCTTGGAGGATTCTCTTGTATGCTCTGGTCAAGAAGGCCCAATAAATTCATACAAATCCCTAGTGATAATGTGATCAATCATAGAAATGAAAATACATATGATCTGGAGAGAGAGAGAGAGAGAGAGAGAGAGAGAGAGAGAGAGAGAGAGAGAGAGAGAGAGGATTATGATGAAATAACAAAAACTAAATAGATAATATAAATGGCTCCTTCTAACAGCAAAAGCTAGCTTAATTAGTGAACTGGTTCGATCCACATGCTTGGATAATGGCACAAATCTAAGTCCATGGGCAGCTTGATGAGTTTAGTTTCAATCAACTTTCCAATACCCGATACTCAAATGCTTTATACATATGTTGGGGTCTCCATGACAATATTCATTTGTATATAATGGCATTCTAGAAGTGCAATCTATTTAAGGATTTGACGCAGGATAAACTTGTAATGATAAAACAGAATTCACATAACTAACCCAATAGAATTGGCGACAAGGCTTTGATGATAAATAAGAGCATCGTAAGTTTGGTCAAGCGTCCTAATAGAGATGTCCAAGCCGAATCCATATAGCTATTGGACCAAAAGTTCAGAGTTGGGGTCCAGTTTGAAGTCCTCAAAGTTAGCTCTCTAGGTTCTGCCCATTTGCAAAATATAATCATCCTAGGATGTTGCACTAACTAATGGATTAGGCAGACAAGCACCAATAAACACAAGTGCAAAATATGATGGGAAGAAGCTCCCACTATCCCATCACTATCAAAATACTATTACAAAAAAAAAATCAACTCGTACGTCAGTAAATACCCTTCAATTTCAAGAAAAGGACTTATACCTACGCATGAAGTTATATTTATAATAGTGCCACACACAATAAACCATGCTACAGCTTGAATCTAATACACCCCCACTCACCACAAAATAAAATATGATACCCAACTGGATCCGATTTGAAATTATGATTTCATGTTTCACATTTACAGAGGTCAAGACCTGATAGATCCAAATGTAGAAAAAGATATGAGTGCACTGTTTTTGCTGACCTAGCCTACTAACCCACCTATATGACCCATCCCCTTTCTTCACACTATCTAGCTCGGATACTACAATAGATTTTGATATTTTTATTCTAAGAAAAGAAATGTACTGTACATGAATGGCCATGCCCAATAGTCAATGTTTGTTTCAATATTTTATTAACCATTTCATTGCATCAATATGATCTTGGTCATTTTTATCTGTCTCGTTCCTCGTCAAAGCATTAGTATCTTCGGTGTTAGCTTTGTGAATTCTACTTTTCTACTATTTCTAGTCGGAGTTTGATTTTAGTGCGACTATAAAACCTAACTTGTTACTTTAGCCATAATCATCTTTATGATGCAATAGATAAGATAGAGATGTAACCACAATCTTACCACCTCCAAGTATAGTGTTTTTTTCCCCTGATTATACAAATTGGACCTACTTGAACTCGATAAAATGCACCCTGGCTCGCTGGGTTCGAGTCGATTCTAAAGTAGGGAGGGTACCCAACCCAAACCCATATAAATATTTTCTTAAGTAGCAGACCAGTGGATGACAACCTCTCATTAATCCAGCCAAAGAGATTATGATTTATATAGCAAAGACTTATTATGTTAAATAAACATGAATGCCTTGAAATCCGAGTTCTTTTCTTCTTCATCATCTTCCAAAGTTTAGAATCAAATCATGTTTTCATATACTAATAAAAATGATTATACAATGTAAGATGACTTTGGCATTACATAAGTAATACATTTGCATTAGAAATAGAATAGTAATAAAAGCAGAGCAAACATGTTTCCCTGTATTGTTGTCTCAAAACCAATCCGAAAATTTCGATGAAGTTCAAGGAAATGAGAGACAAAGAGGGTTCTTTTTTATTTCATCTTGTTTTGTGCCATAAAATCCATGTCTCCTGCTTCACAGTAGGGCCCCTTGAAGTGTGGGCTCCTACAAGAATGACGCGTTGCAAGCTCTAGTGCCGTCCAGATGTCCTTCTCTATAACGTGGATTCGACACCTGAATCCAACCCATGGGCTTAAAACTTGTATGTAAGGACACGTTTGTGTAGAATCTGCAGAAATATAAGTACTCAGGAATTTAGCTTTTTAAATTGTTTTTTCACTCATCTTTTGCGGAAAATGGATTAGACAAACGTGGTTTGTTAGTATAAATTATCCACTTAGCAAGAAGCATAAAAGAGAAAAAGAAAACGAGAAAGGGTTGTTGATCAACCATAATCATCATCATCATCATCATCATCATCATCATCATCATAAAGCTCGGGAGGTTAGGACACTCAATGACAGACCCAAGATCTTCATATGATGGGTGCGGACCCTTATTGGTAGTTGGGTTTTGGAAGAAAACCGAAGAATTTCATTCGGATTTTGAAGGTGCACCCACAATTTTAATTGGATTTTTTAAAGTCAACCCAACACTTTCATGTATGTTTTGGAAGCACACCATGATTTGACAGATACGACTGCACCCACGTGCCTCTACTTGGATCAACCTCCGGACACTAAATGCCCTTTTTATAGTGCAAGTTCAGGTCTTTTTTTTTTTTATATAAAAAAAAAAAAAAAATAAAATTATAGTTACCCTAAATTAATAAGATAATGCTCTTCTGATCTCTTTATCTTATCTCTAACTGTAAAAAGAATTGACCATGGTTAAAATTCTATGATGGCGTTAAAACTTGAATTGTCCCTATCCATGTGGTCCTTTTCAATATCAAGTGGTATGATTCTAGATCCATTAAAACAAACATGTCTGACTCGTAATCAGGCCCATGATTTAATGCATGAATCACCCAGGTGGGCCACACACAATATTTCATAAATAATTATTCAAATAAAAAAAAGTTGCTTACTACACTTCTACACATTTAAATATTGTGCTAATCTTTAAGGCACCCTTGTTAGCATTCAAATAAAATTGTTTCAGTGAATTTTTCCTCTTACTTGGGAAAATTTTCCCGTCTTTACTAGAATTGCTTTTCCACATAATCATAAAAAAAATTAACTCATGTTTCACGCTTCTTTTCCCAAGAGGAAAAAAAATTAAAAAGCAGTTGCACCAAACATGAAAAGATTTCTGCTGCAAAAAAGATGGCCAAGTTTGTCTCTCTTTTCTGCATAAACATTGTCACACAAACATGCCGTAGGGACTAAATCGTATGAAGTTGTAAAGATTCTTGAAAAAGGGATTAACACTTTTTGAATTATCACTAGCCCTATATCCTAAGCTGATTCTGCCAATCTAAATTTTCAGAAGACAGCTTGAAAGTGCCCCATGATCAGAGTGGTCCAATTCTAATTGTTCCTATCCTTAAATAAAACCTTAATGATCTTTATTCTGAGTCACTTGAACAATCCTTCTCCCTCCCTCTCTTCCTACCAGACAATGTCATTTTCAATGGGGGCCCAAGAGTTATAAGTTGGTGTGACCTGATCCTACCCAACAAAAGGAATACAATGCAAGGAGCCATCTGGTGAAAGAGCATAACAACAACAAAATCCACCAAAGATTCTGACCCATATCCTGATTTTTGAGAATTTCAGGTTTTGGCAACTTCTGTGATTGCAAAATTTTCGGGTCAGTAAGCGATCCTAATAATTTATTTAAGGCATAGGCCCAAGCCCGATGGGCTTTGTGAGCCTTAACTAACCCCATTTTAGCTTGCTCTCAGATAATATAGCATTTTGTAAAGTAGGGCTGTCGTTGGTGGGCTTTCATTATGGATGTAAATGATTCAAGCCAAGCCAAGTTTGGCCCAGCTGGAGCTCGGGTTGAACATTAAACGAGCCACCTCCATCTTGAGCCAACCAAGCTTAAGCCCAGTGCGAGCTTGGCTTGAATAATGTAAATATAATGTACAATGTAGAGTGTATATATCCATTATGTTGTGTATGAATTAGATAAGTTTTCTAAAATTTATACCCTTTAAAAAAAAAAAAAAAAAAAAAAAAAAAAAGCAAAAAATCTGTATACTTGAGCAGAGCCAGTTCAACCTGGCTCAACCCAAATCACACCAGGTAGGAATTTACAAATCAGGTCATGGTTGGCTTTTGGGTTTTGGTTTACCAACTTACAATTAGGTTTGGGCTCAGGTCGATCCAATAAGCCACCTGCCCGCCTCCAGGTGGGAACCTGTGGGATTTGGGCCGCACTCATATTAGAATAGGCATGATCCTGTTTATTTATATAAGGCCCAGGCCTGGGCTTAAGCTGGATAGCTTTTTGGGCCTTCACAAAATCCATTCATTTTGCAGAAGGAAAGGCCCGATCCCACCCTTTAGCCCATTAATATCTGCGCGCATGTACAGGCGAGGCCATTAGCGCATTTAAAGTCCCACTCTCAGATAACAGCATTTAGGTAATCTGAAATGGTGGTGGATTAGTATAAATGTAAATGTGTTTATGTATATACTTAAGACGTAGCTCGCCAGACCTTATATCCTGGGGCAAACTCCAGCCAGTTTTCTGAATGGTCCACGTCTGAAGGTCAAGACCCAGCCAATTTATCACACATCTGTTCCAATCCCACTGTAATTGGCTGGGCCCAGAATCGATCTAGACCCATCGCCGCCTTTATCCAGATATGGTAATGTGAAGATGGCCTTGAAAATGATTTTGATTTACCCATGAAAGTCTTTCAGATCTTGCCGTCCAATGGGGCAGTTTAAATATATCAATGATGTTTGTGTGGCCCATTTGGCCCATCAGGTAAAACATAATCCCTTTTTATTTCATGGGTCAGTAACATTTGTTCTTACTTGTCAAGTTTCACTAAGCCGCCATGTTTGCTTGTTGTTATAAGGTTTTACTGTTCTGAATTAATGAAAACCTGATGGAGCTAATGGGCCGGGCTAATCTAAGCTTGTAGATTTGTAGAAAATACCTGGACCAACCATTTACTAAATAGGCTTGATCTCAGTTGCTGGCCTTGAGCTAGGGTCTCGCATCTTGTTCCAAACCCAGGCCCAATGACACAGATCAACAAAGCCCATCATCGAGTAATTCCCATGCCAACTAAATCAGGCAGCTAGAGGTGGAAAGACTGGTAATTGGACCGGGTATTAAGCGGTCCAAAGCTCGATTTGCCCGTTTCGATAACTAGCTGAGCTGAGTAGCTTAGGTGGGTTTTAGCGAGTCAGAACAAGCCTTTACATCTGTGGCCCATGCCTGAAGCCTGCTTAGAGAAGCCAAGTGCATGTTGCAGTTATAGATCCTATTTGATGAACAAGTACAGGCTCCCTTGCATTCCTCTCTACTAAATTGATTTGGGTGACATTCTTTCCACCCAACATTTCAAGGTAGAGCAACTCCCATGTTGGGGTCTTCCAAATGAATTTGCAAACTATGCTTTGGAGTTTGTTAAACAGCATTTAGAAATGTTTGCTTTCCATGTGAAAATTTCAGATCGAAATCCTCCTCCCAAATTTGTAAAATCTTCTTGTTTAAAATCTCACTTCACATTGCACTTTCTGCATCAGCCCAACTGTCTTCATTATCATTTGGAACTCATATCCAAATGGCATATGTGCTGATGGATTTATAGTTTGTGTTATCAAACCACTCTATGATGGATACATATATAGGCGAGTTTAATGCAGGTTGATTTTTTTTTTTTTCAATACATATGAAATCTGTTTTTGCACAAATTAGTATTCAAACTTGCATCCCATAAAGAGTCTCCACTGCCTATTTACCACCGCACCACATGTGAGTTTTGTGTAATTGTTTGAATTGGAGAGTTCACCTCAATAGGGACATCCCCAATATCAATATCTAGGGATGTAAATGGGTCCCGATTCTCCGATTACCCGAAGGTTCTGACTCGTTAAAAACTGAGTCCTTATTTAGGTCCCGATAAGTAAATGAGTCTGGATCCGGTTCCACATTGGTTCAGACCCGTGGACCCGAGACCTGACATATTTCCTCAATTTTCGAAAATCACTCATAAAAACCATATACATATATATATATTTTTAATATGATTCTCTACGTAGATCTGGACCTGGATTCAGACCCGCCCCATATATGATTCTGGTTCTGGTTTTGAAGCCAAGAAATAGGTTCTGAAACGGTTCTGGGTCTGAATTCGATTCCACCTTTTTTTTAACGGTTCCGGTTCCGGATCCACAATAGACTCGGACTTGAATCGACCTTTTTACAACGCTGGCAGTATCCCACCCAACTCTACTTGTTGTCGCAATGGCTGTATTTGTTATCATTTTCAGTATCTTGGTAACACATATGAAGAAGTGGCAAACTATTACGCACCTCTTTTTGTGAAAAAGAAACAGAAAGAAAACTAGTGTAGTACAATATCCCCTTTACTTGATTGTGAATGGGCCATTAGTTTAAAACCCCTTCAAACACCTTTTATTTTAAAGTCCATGGGCTTAAAATCATGGTTGGAACTATTTAGATTTTTTAATATCTAATTTTTCGTAGTTTTTTTATAAATTTGTGAAAAAGATTTAAAAAAAGTACAAACTTATAGATCTGATTGTACACTTTTGTGGGGTCTCTAATTCGTGATCTGAACCATTTGATATTCTCATAACATTGATGAACATCAAGATTTTAGTTTTAGATTTTAAATCTTCGTAGAATTTGAAAAAAATGTAGAAAACATCAAAAGACAAACACATGTAAAATCATTTTGGATGTACTCATTTACTCGTGTGAAAATGGTGATTTTGACAAATATGGTAATGTAATTCATATATTTAGCATTTGCTTATGTAAAAAATATCTTTGTAGAATCCGTACATTACGTTTTCTTTTTAATCTTTACACTTCTATGGGCCCCAAAAATCCAATATGACCTGTCCAAAGTATTCATAAGAAAAATTACGACCAAGGGACCAATTTTCAATTGCTGGTTCATCTTAAATTTTGATATTTTGAAAAAAAAAGAAAAAAACTCCAAACATAAAAATGGTCATTCTAGGAATCTGTGGGGCCTTGTTTTCATAATTCAAACCATTCAAACTCTTTAAAAAGGCAAATTATGGCTATGGACAAATTTCACATCTTAATTCACTAGAGATTGTGAGATATGTGGAAAAAAACATACAATTTATTGGATTATCTATTATTTCCCTACTCTATTTTGATGACTATGAACTCAGTTTGGGATTTTGCTATTTTCTATGCACGTGGGCCCCAAAATCATTATTCGAACCATTTAAACTTTTTTAAATGACCAAAACAGCCATGAGACCAAATTTCATACTGTATCCCACACTTATTTTTAAATATTTATAAAAAAAAAAGTCCAAAATTGAAATTCTATGATTTTGGATTATGTGGTATGTTCAAACTATTTAGAATGTCATTTCTTCCCTAGGAGTATAGTCCTATGCTTTTATTCATCATATATTTTAAGCTATTTGGGAAAAAATTTTGAAAATGGTGAAGATTTTGTGAAAAATGGTAAATGGATCGACTCTGATTCACATAAGAAGAAGTGTGAAAAATGACAAACAATTGAACGTGTTTTACCTATAACTCGATTGCATATGAAAAACATTTAATATGGGAGTCATTTACATATGCATACCACTTTCCTATCACACATGAAATTTACAAATGACCCTGAAGATTTGCTCAGCAAGTTGTTAGTTGAAAAACTCCTAAACAAGTTATTTTCACATTTATTGGCCTAATTATATTCGCAATCCCAGCGGTTCACCTTTTTGGATAGGGTTGAGAAACTCTTAAGACATTTAAGTAACATTTAGCAATTACATCTTGAAATTCTACATTAGCTTTCCACAAAGTGGTGGAAACCTACGTTTGACAATTTCAAATCCTTGGAGTTTTGGGCTTTTGAGGATTTTTAGGTTTGACCCCCACAATAGGATTTTAAAATCTTTATTTTTGTGGATTTACACACCGACACCAATTTTAATCAACTACTTGCATCGATATACATCGATATTGATGTGAATTCCCAGGCATACAAAGCCCGAGTGAGGAATCATTGTTCCAGGGATATTGAGGGTTGCTCTAGATTTCTCATTTGCTACTAAATATGCCCTTAATTTCATATATTAGATCTCTATAAGTTTTGGCCAATTTATAAAAACATACAAAAGAATCCCAACCTGTAAATGAGGGATGAAAAGTGGTGTGTAAATGGATTCATTTTTATAAAAATGAAAAAAAATCCCAACTTGTTTATCTATTATTTAACACTTTCATAGCCCTCGATTTGTGAAATAGCGGCTACGCCAAATACAAATTTTAAATAATATAAAAATCGTTTCTACATCCCAACTTTATTATGTGAAAAATCGGCCGCACAAATATGCCGTAAATAAATGCCCAATCAGACCAATAAAATATGCATGATTAGGATGATAAACTTAGAGCCCACAAAATTTTTTTTTTTTTTTAATGTGGTTAAAGTGATTCAAATCAAATGTAACACAGATGCAACAAAAACATTTGACATAAGATGAATCCCACCATCAGAGGAGAAAAAAACAAGCCCTAAAAAATGTAACTGGAACTTTAGGTCATCCTTTCTCACTATAAAGTACCTTCTATCCCCCGAACTCCCACTATCTGTTCCTTTGTTCCGAAGCTACCGAGAGAGAGAAAGAGAGACGGAAAAAAAAAAAAATGCAAGGTTCTTCCAACAGTAGCCCTTCTAGGGTTAGGGTTAGGGTTTGAGTTTTGTTCGAAGAAGATCTGAGAGAGAGAGATAAAGAAGGAGTCTTTGCAGTTGCAGAAGCACTCTTCCATGGCGCGGCAGGAGAACTCCTTCGCTCTTCTTATCGACGACGAGAGCGACGACATGTCAGCGCTCATCGCCGCCGTCGCCGCCAAGGCGCCGCCTCCGACCGAGAAGAAGCAGCAGCCCCAGAAGAACCAGCAGACTACGTCTCCGGCTAAGCTCCCTTCGAAGCCTCTTCCGCCTGCGGAATCCGGTATATATTCCTCTTAAAAACCCACTTTTTTTTTTATCGTCTTTCTTTGGATACTTGCAGAATAATACGAGTTGGGTTTTTTTTTTTTTTTTTTAATGTTACATGATTTTTTAAAAATCTTTCTCTAAAGATTTCACTGTTCTATGTTTTGGGTTTTTTCTGTCTTTTTGGAATCTGCTGTTGGTTTTGAGATTTAGATGTATTTAGGGTTTTGATATTGTTGGTAATGATAAGGAAAGTATAATAAGTGATTCATATTGTGGGTAGAGAGAATATCGTGTAAGGTTATGTATTGGGGTTTTGTTATTTTGGGCGATGATAAAAGTATTTAGGGTTTTGGCAGTCTGCGCAGTCACTAATGGCTGATGGATTCTCTTATTTAATAAGTGCTCTGTATTGACTTGTAAGGGTGGAAAGGAAATCGTGTAAGGTGCATTCAGGTTTTGATAGTGCGGGTGATGATAATAAAAGCATTTACAGACTGCTTGTTTGCATTAGAATACATAGGATTCATATTAGAAGTGGTTAAAAATGAAGATCAAAGGTGAGCTTTCCATTTAGGGAAATAGAGTCAAAAGAAGATGGGAAATGAATATCCAGCCAACACCCCAGAAGTTGGGAAAACGATGGTCATTTCTCCATGCTCATTACTAACCTTGCAGTCTTCACCCCCTTGTGTCAATTCCAATTTCCGCTGTAAATCATACGGAAAAGGGGACTTCTCCTTATAGGTACTTTGCAGATATTTGCCTTTCCTTCCTCTGTTGTTTACTTTCGATAGAGGCGTGAGTTAAATTGGAACCAGTTACACTGGTCCCCATTGCAAGGGATTGGAACCACTTTTCTAACTACTGTTTTAAAGAATTCCCATATGATAAAGTGACCATTAAAACTGATATTAATTGGAAAAAAAAAATATCAATGATGAGCATGTAGTTGGTAGTAGAAGTGGAGTGATGGTTTACGTTTGTTCAGTCCGGTGTGTTTTTAAACTGTGGATTATCTGCAATGACATTGGTTAAATGGACGGCCTCTGTTCATGGGATTTTTCTATTTTATTATTGGAATATTTTACCTGTATGATTGTGTTTGGAATCTACTCATGTATCTTGATGCATTGTTTCATTGATTTCAGTGAGAACAGAAAGAGGGAGAGGGAGAGGGAGAGGCGGTCGAGGTCGCGGTGGGCTGGGACGTCTTGGATCAGGCGATAACGATGCTGGACAGTTTGGAAATGGGCGTACGAATGGCTATCAGAGGAATCTCAGTGGAGACTCTGATGGGAACTTTGCTGATGATGGCTTTCGTGTTCCTGGAAGGGGGCCCAGGGGAAGGGGCCGTGGTCGTGGAAGAGGTTCCTTCAATGAGGATCGTGGGTATGGTAATGAGAATCAAGCTTATGGCGGCAGTGAGAGCCAAGAGCAGGGTGGTGGAGGTTGGGAAGAGGGAACTGAAAATTCAGGGAAAGGAAATGGAAATGAGAATCATTATTTCAGAAATGAGAACAGGCAGTTTGGTAATGAGAATCAGACTTCAGGCAGTGAAGGGAGGGGTTATGGTGGTGAAAATCGTGGATTTAGAGGTGGCAAGGGTAGACAGTATGGTGGGCCTGATGGGATTCGTTATCGGAGGGGCGAAGGCGAAGGCCACAATGAATTTGAAAAGAAAGAAGATTCTCCTGGTTGGAAAGAGCCTGAAAACTCTGACACTCAGAATGGAAGGTATAATTTCTCCAAGGCTTATGTTCATTCATTGCTTTCATGTTTCATGGTTAATTGCAGCACAAACACACAACACAACCCCCACCACACATAATTCTTGGGTCTGCACATAAAAATAATGAGTTTGATAATGGTAATAAACTAATAATGGCGGTGATTCTCATGATATGAACAGTGTGTTAAATTATATGAATCTAAATTTGAGCCCTCAAATTATACAGATTTTGATTTAAATTTTAGGCTCAACCGCAAGTTAAACTAAATCAAGTAATTTATAGTTAAATCTCAAATCATAAATTGTAAGTCTTCTATTTGTAACGAGTCACACAGTTCAGCGAGTTGCATTCATCATGTGACTTTCTAAAGTTGTTTGTATATCACCATGGAACTTTCTCCTATAAAGAAAGTGTTTAAAGTCGTTTTATAATTTTCTATTTTCCCTCTTATTTCCTATCTTTTCACTTCAGTGTTAGGACTTAATTAGAGGTTGAAAACAGTATGTAATCCTTATTAGGATTTTGAAAGTTTCTCCTTCTCTTTGTCTATATGTCTCCTCTTGAATTCTTCAATACGATACATTTTTTTTAAAAAAACTTTATAAGAATGTAGCTTCATTGAGAGTAAAACTGGACAGTATAATGAGATGTATATGAACAAAAGGCGAGGGAGGTTCCACCAATTAAAAGTGGGCCTTCTTGGCAGAAAATCAAACATGCTAAAAAACAATTGAGACAAGCCCATCGATGCTCAATTGTGGAAAGTCATTGCTGAAAACCAATGCTTGACACAGGACTCCTTGTTTGGGTAAATTATATGCTTGTTTGAATCAACATAGAAACTAAATCCTCTTTAATTTTGTATGACTGAATCTTAGGAAATAATTCTTCTCTAGAAGTAACCGAAAGTCTGAAACACATTCATATTTGCGACAAAAAACTTGACGAATTTAAGACACTTCACACTTATTTGCTATAATGCAAATATGACTTGCACTCTAATAGAAGTTCCCACTTGAATCAACCTGCTTATTAAACATTACCCAGACACAAAGCTGGCGATAGAATGATTTGATCAAACCCTTCAAAGAGTCCTGTTACACCTGCTTTGGCGAGTGTCAGCCTCCCCATTAATCTTCCTCAGCAAGTACCAAAAAAACCACCTCTCTTGCCACTTGCATTGCCCTTGTATGGTTCACTATGTAGTATGACTTATGGCGACATAATTAGATAAATCATCTATAGATCATTGGCAAAAACTCTCATTAGATTGACAAAAAATATTGATATTTGGCACCCAACCAAAGATAGCCTAAAATCTCCAAGATGAGGAAATCATAGTCTTGCCAGGTTGCACAAAATAAATGATAAAGAAAGAAACAAGACAACCATCTACGTTCAATTAAAAAAGGATTGAGTGAGTCATGGTTGCCTTTGGTTGTAGATTAATTGATCGTTGTGAGGTATTGTGATTTATGTGTCCTGCAAACTGTTAGTACAGTGATCCAGCTAATACTCTTCCAACTTAGTTCACATAGTAGAAGGTGGTATTCCCGGGGAGGGAGCAAAAATGGTAGCTGGTGGGGCTTTATCTACTTTTCATGTTGATTTAAGGCTCATTAAGGGCACATTTGTGTCACATTATACACCCCCTCCCCCTTCTCTCTTTTTCCATGAGGCTTTTCTTTGGATTTGCAGATATTCGAGCCAAAAGATGCTTTTCCTTGTAGAAAACTATCCGCACCAAATGATGGGAAGTGAAGTTAGTGGAAAATAGGAACACTTTGCTGTTTCTTTTTCCTTTTTCTTTTTCTTTTTTTTTTTTTCCTGCGGATAATGCATTAGAGAAACGTCCCCTAAATGTTACATAGTTTCTCTTCCAAATGATATTTATGTCAGGTGGCTGCAGAGAAATAATTGAAGTTGATAACCTTTATGGTTCTTACATTGCTTTGTGCTGCCTTTGATATAGGGATGTTCCTGAGACTACTGAAATGCCAAAAGACGCTGAACCTGAGCAAGGAAAGCCTGAACATGCAGTTTCTGAAGATGTTTCTGAGAAAAAGGTTCCAGAAGAAGACAAAGTAAAGTTCCTCTTTTAGTGTAATTTGGATCTCCTTGATTGAAAATTTTTACCAGCTTTAATATAACATCATTCGCCGCTGATATTTGTCTTGCAGGAGATGACTCTTGATGAATATGAGAAGCTACTATCTGAAAAACGGAAGGCATTAGAAGTTCTGAAAAGCGAAGAGAGGAAAGTTGCTCTTGACAAAGATTTTGAGGCAATGCAACTCATTGATAAAAAGAAAGAGGATGCCAACCACCACCTCTTCATTAAGCTGGTGGGTTTATGATTTCTCTTCTTGCATAAGCGCATAAGCTGCGGCTTATTTAAATTTCCATTATGTTGTTTTGTAACATGATAACTTAGTTGTTCCTGCTCTTTGTTTTTAGAAGTCTGAAAAGGATAAGCTCAAGAAGAAGGTTAGTTTTGAGAAGGAAGAGAGAGCTCGTAAGGTATTATGATTTGGCTTATTCTTTGGCTTCTATATTTTGGCTTTTCTGAAGTTCATTACCTCTTCTCCTTAAGCATTTCTTATTGGTTTTCTGTACCATGAATATGTGGTTTTACCACTTAGTTGCCTCACTCTGTATCTTAGTACCTACATGAATTTCACTCTTTTACTGTCTTACATCCCAGGGAAGTCTGCCATAGACATAGACCTTAGTGCCTGGTTAAGATCCCAGAAATTCTGAACGAGAATCAATGTCTCTCTTGGAAACTTTGGGTTCCATGATAGATTATGTTTAGGTAGCTCTGTAATGTGTGAGAAATCCTTCTATGGGATTCTGTGTTCCTTGGAGGCATGGATCATTGTTTCAAGGAGCTTTTCTTTCTCAACCAAACAGTAGAACTTAAATAATTGGAACTCATCCTTCGAGGATTCCAGGTTGTCCAAAGTTTCTCTAGAGTGGAGTAGTTCTCTGCATCGAAATAGGCCTTTATTGTTTTTTTACCTGTCAGTGATACCATTGACGCCAGGAATTGGGAATACCATCACTGTTCAGTGATAACCTCAATGTTTTTATCTGCTTTTCGTTCTTTTTGAAATTTCAAATAAGCATTTCAGGATTAATTCTCTCCGAAACAGTGCAACACACTATCTTCATTCCTTGTATTTTTGAAGATCAGGAGTAGATGTCATTTGTATGAATTTTTGGGTAATGGCAAATGTATTTTGTAAGTTTAAGGGCGAGCTGAATGCTTTGACTTCTTTTTTTCTGATTCAATCAGGCTTTACGTCATTTATTGTTAATATTAAATTTGTTTATTGTAAAACAAAATCAGATCTTATCTTTTTTTATTTGGGTAGGATATTTTCAATTTTTTTTATTAAACTTGTTTATTAGACAATTAAATGTGTGTTCGGCCATTTTCTGTTTTTACAGTCAGTGAGCATAAATGAGTTCTTGAAGCCGGCGGAAGGGGACAAGTATGGTGGCCGTGGCGGACGTGGTGGTGGCCGTGGCCGTGGCCGTGGTGGTGGTGGTGGCGGATTCAGGGGAGGCTTTTCGGGGCGGTCTGGCAATGACACTGGTTATGCCGCTTCTGCACCTTGCATCGAGGATCCTGGCCAGTTTCCACTTTTGGGCGGAGCAGCAGTGACAGCATGAGTTTTTGTTTTTTGGGGTTTAGTATCATAAGTATTTTCATGCTTCTTTTTGACATGGCATTGGAGTCTTTTTTTTTAATATTTCTTTTCCTTTTAGTTTATCTTAAATACTGCTCTACTAGTTTTAATTTTTGTTCCTTTGTACCTTTGTTGGACCTTCATCATTTCATAATGAGTTCAGACTGTTTTTTCATTGGAAAGGTGTTTACATAGGACCACTGTTGAATCTACTTGCAGTTTTTTTTTTTTTTTTTTGGTGGATGAAGTCTGCAACTGCAGCAAGGATCCCAAAAGATCGAACAGGCATAATTAACTGCAAGTTGCAGTTATGCCCAGACGTTCTCTCTCTCTCTCTTTTTTTTTTTTTTTAGTTTTTTTATTTATTTATAATGGATGTAAATTAAAAAAAAAAAAAAAACATGGAAAAAATGAACAGGCCTAAATCATCCTTTTTTAACAGTCAGGGTTTGGCATTTTCCTTCCAGTAGACTTGGGAGGTGTAAAACAAAGATCTTGGCATTAAACAAACCAACACCCATGCAAGCTGGCCGGGCTTAGCCTAACATCATGGAGAGTATAGTTCATGCCATAGAGAGCTCCATTTCTAGCTTAAAGATAGATCAGAATTGAAGCCCAATTTAAGGCCTGCGCTTTTATCTTGTCTTGATAGTGTCATATATCTTAGTTTAAGCTTTTGTCAATCTAACTAACATTTAAAATAATAGCACAATAACCCATGCTAAGTACGGGCATGACCCATGTGGCAAGGTTCTCCTTTCCATCTACCTACTTTTGAGATTTTTTGGATTAATATTTACATATAAGTATTGTGAGGAATAGTGGTTAAGTTGGTTTCATTTAAAAGACTAGAGGTCATGAGTTTAATTCTCTTAATTCATACACTTTTAGTGGTCTCAGCTTAAATATATTATAATAGGAAAACTAATCATCATAAACACCGCCATCACCAACATTGTCGTGATCATCACCGCTAATCCTTATCATCCTCATTCATTATCACCATTATCAGGTTTGCCTCCACCAACCAGCCCGTCCTCCCACAATAGTTATCGTGGTTGCCATTGTCCAGAGGGGCAGAATTTATAAAAGAATTTGGGATGTTGAGTTTTATGGATATGGAGGGGCAGAATTTATAAAAGAATTTGGGATGTTGAGTTTTATGGATATGGTGTGATAGATTGTCTCCTGAATTTTAAGGTCCATGTATCTCTTGCCTGAATTTCAAATTCTATCCACCTAAAAGGTCTAAAATTTCAAAATTGGAATTTTTGGAATTTCACTTTCTATGCATTTTGTTGGAATTTCAAATGCTCTACCAAAATGAGAAATTTTGAATTCCACCCAAATGGAATAACTTTGAGAAAATTTGAAATTTTCCCATACATAAATTTTTGAGGAATTTACTTGAACAAATTACCTTAGATGGTCACTAACAAAAAAAAGGTCCCAGTAGCTAATATAACACGGAAGGGATCCCCTGACAGGGACCACTATTATATTTTTATATTAAAGTTTTCATTTAGTGATGACGTCTCGCTCGTTTAAACCCTACAAAACCCCCAAAACCCTGTTTTCTCTTTTTCCTCCCCATCGTTTTCCCATGTCGGGCGATTTCATTGCCTCCTTTTTCTTCAATAGCTTGCAACGTGATCCTAGAAGTCGTTTTCTAACATCCTTTGGATTGAAGCATCATAGATTTGAACATCCCGTTACGTGAAAGTATTCTTTTTTTCGTGTACCCATTGTTTATTTCTCAAAATGACGATTTGTAAGGGTTTCATCATCTTCTTTCCATTTCTCTCCCTCTCTCCCTCAGTCCCTCTCTTAGCCGACCACTCCCGGCAATGCTCTGCGCGGCCAACATCCTCTTCTTCACTTGTGTCTCCTCCTCACCACCGGCACGAATGCATCTTCTCCTCTTGCTTTCAATGTCCTTTTAAGATTTGATCTTTCATTTGATATTCATTTTTTATTTGTTGATATGGGTCCGGCTTTTGCCATTTGTTGATTTGGGCTCTCTCTCTTGGTTGGGTCGTGCAATGGAAAAGATTGATTTTGTGCCATTTGTTGATGCTCTCTGGTTGGGTTGAGTTTGGGTAATGTAGGGTCGAATGAGGCAGAGTGAGGTCTGTCATCTTGCATGAAGGCCTCTCATCCTGACTTGAGCGGCAATGATCCTAAGACCACAAACCTATGTATGTTCATTAATGAGATCTATGCGGTGGGTTCCTTAATTTTGTAAGGTACTGAAACTTTGTAAGGTACCGAAAGCCTTGTTGTTCTGTAGGTGCTAAGTGATCCTGTACAACGCATGATTTACGATGAAATTCATAAATATGCATTGACAACAATTAATCCCTTCTTGGATGAAACCAGTCCAAAGGATCATGTATTTGTTGACAATTTTAGTTGCATAAGTAGAGATACATTCTTCTATTCCTGCAACATTATGATGAAGATTGAAACAATTGATCATATCTAATGAATTTTTTTTCAAATTAAGATTAGCGACGATGTCGTCGCCTAACAAAATATGACGTCAAACTTTACAGTTTAATTAAAGGTAAGAATGAACAATGAGGTTGTCACGCCACCGAAAATGAAGAAGTTTAAGAAAACTCAAGAATATTGCCCTTTTCTTTAAAAGGAAATCTAGTCATCTCCCCCTCAGCACCACACATATCAAACCCAATATAGATTAATCGGGACCCATAGCTTATCAAGTAAGAATACAAAATGATTTCTCACTCAAAGCAGCCTAACTATAAGAAGAAAAGGTCACACATCTCCACAACCATGAATTAAAACAAATGCTAAAAATTCCTTTTTTTTTTTTTTTTAGAACTAGTGGAAAGTACGTGCGTTGCACGTAGTTGTAAGTGAGAGAATGAAAGTGTGGTTGTAATACACAATAAAAATCCAAGTGGAAACTATCATCGCTTCAAATTAAAGAAAAGAAATCTGAAGTGCAAGACTTTACATGAATTCAAGTTGACCTGAGTTGACGAGCTTCTTGATTGTACTTTGGATTCTATTACTCTTCTATCTCCAGTATTGCTGGAAAAGTGCCTGTAACAACGAATTTGACAATGATGATGACAAGGATGGTAATGATAACAGCTACAACAAGAAGCATGATGATAATGAAGTTGCCTATACTACATATATGGATTCTTGATTTGTATCCATCAACAATATCGTAATAATAAAATCCAATAGATTTTCAACTGAAGCTCTCTATCAAAACACATACATATAATATAAACATATTATGTCCAACATTTATACATGCTCAATTCAGTTGGAGTGGGAAAAAAATGAAAATTACAAATTCGAGAAGACTGTTGATTTGGAACTCCTTTAATGGTACAAACACTACAATTCATGGGATTTTTAGGTTGTTGCTAGAGATTCTACAAGCCTTCATTTTCTGGCCATGTTGAAGGTGGCCGATGTAATAGGATTGGTACATTTATTCTATTTACTTTGTGAAATCTACGGAAAGATATTGAACTTAGAGTAAAGAAAAATATGTATAAAATGAATCATACCTATGTTATTATATTCAAATGAAGCAAAATCTGTAGCGTAGAGTCAAACTGTGTTCCCCGACCATGATAATTGTGTGGCTTTGATGGGCAAGCATATAAACCATTACCCCAGGTTTTGCCCCCCATTGTATGCAAAGGACACCATTTGTAAGGGCACACTTATAATAATCCACATATGTTATTACTTAGGTGCATCATAATAAGTTGCATGAAACCTACATAAAAATAGCATAACTACCTATAAGAAAGGAAATTAAGAGGAAAAAAAAATAGGGGATGTATTATTCTATTGAATAAGCTAATGCTCTTACACGGAAACATAGAGAGAAAAAGTCTCATACAGGATATAATCTAAAAAGCAATAAACATTCAATATGGAAAAATATAAGAACATATAATTCTATTTCACAAGATCAATTTGTATGCATACAAAAGACACAAAAAAAGATCTTACAATATACAATTGGAGTGAATAGGATAAAATATAATGAATACAACTTGAAATATAAATCAATATTTACTTCTCAATTGGAATTATGTTCGCTTGATCCAGGCAGAAAAAGATAATTATATCATGATGAAAAGCAAGTAGACTGTAGACAAACGTTGAGCATATTTTAAGTAGTGCCGGGTTCTTCATCTTCTGTACCTAGAATAGTAGCTAAATGTTTCAGATCAAAACTAAATATAGAAAACGGCAATAATGTTTGTAAACAATGACATTTATAACTACTTAAATGAAAATCGCCCATGAAATGAAATGGTGGGAAGGGAAAAAACTGAATGCAGATGTACACATTTAGGAGAAAATATTTTTAATCACAAAATTATTTTTATAGTATTATTAGCAGAATTCTCTAACAAATGTTCCAGTTGTTGCATAGCAGTGAGAAGAATTGACAATATTCATGAAATAGGTACTTATATCCTACCACACATAATATGCAGAAAAGAATAAATGTTCTAAGAAAGGGAAATTTTACCTTATTACAATACATATTAACTATTCTTGAAGAGATTTTAAACTAATGACACTTAAATTCCAGCTAAACTATGAATACAAAACTTCAAGTATGATTTTCCATTCGCAATTCTTTAATCATAAGTCAATTGAAAACATAAGGTATTATCTATGGCCAAAGCAACCATGAAACCAGTTCTCATGTAGTCCAAACATTGGGTTCTTATAAAGCATGGATCAAGGGTATCAAAATAAATAGAAGGCACATCATGACATGGTTATCTAAATTGATAGATGTATGCAACAGAATCGCCCATCCATCCTAACCAATTTCAGGCCATTCACAAACCATTTGATACATAAAACCAGGTCCTTAATTTCAGTGCAAGAAGATGGACAACCATGTGCCATTTGAATTAAAGCCAAAGCTGGTAGAAGATTTTATAAGGAAGCTGCAGTAAGTCTTTTTTTTTTCTTTTTTTAGCAAGGACTACTAAAACAATAGATTATAAATTAATGAACATCTTAGGCTACATGACATTCGAAGTTCTTTGTTTTCTAAATTCCAATACTACAATTAAATTTAGCCAATATGACCAATACAATGATAGTATCAAATTCAACCTGCATTACATTCTAAGGTCCTCCAATACATAGCCGCCACCCCCTCATGTGCTTGAAACTCAATTGGAAAAAGTGGGAAGGAAAAAAAAGGGCCTTTGCAACAAGGGAGCAGCTGAAAGTTCATATATTTTAAAACACAAGCATTAAAAAAACAGAATATATATTTCTGAACTTATGAAGAAAATATATGATGAGTAGAAAAGATGATACAAGCAAGACATTATTGTCTATGACCAAACGAACCATGGAACCAGTTCGTTTACGAAAAACAACCATGGAACCAGTTATCATTTAGTCCAAACATGGTTTTTTTTTTTTTTTTTATATATAGAAAATAGATCAATTAATTGGAGTTTATTATGAAAAACACCTTGCCCTAAAAGGATTCTCTTATTTGGTAGGGAATGCTTGAGAAGAGCTATCTTGGTATGTGAGTTTTTACGTACAAATTTAAAAGCCAACATTACTTTATGCCGCATTTGTTGTTGGGAGGAGGAATTGGTGGAACATGCTTTATTTTATTGTGATTATACTAAGTATGTATGGTTTTATAATGGTGGAAGCACAGTATGGACCCCGGGAAACTGACTCCTCCCCAACCTAACCAATACATCAGGTCTTAGGGTTTTCCATATGATGGGCTTTATGGGGAACTTGGAACAATTTTATCTTTAGAGGAGTTGAGTTAAATCCCTCTCCGATCCTTATTTTGGCTAAAAGAATGCTGACGCAATGCCCAAGTAGGACTATTATGGGCACTTCTCCTCCTTGGGCCCAAGATTTAGTATGGAGGACTCTATTGATTCAATTCATTCCTTTATAGATGTGGCATTCAAAGTGGCCATGGAAAGGTCAGTTTTGGTTTTGCGGTGTGTTGTAATAGCGCTTTTAGATGTACACGGGTGTAGTTGAAGAGTTTCTAACCTTAAGAATTAGAAGTGAGATCAATCCTCCAGCACACAAAAGTAGTAACTTCAAGACTCTTGCCATCCTGATCTTATTAACAAAGAAGAAAATTCAATACTAAACAAATTATTTTCTCTAGACCTAATTTATTTTATTTTACATTTGGCTCCAATGAATAATTGAAAATCAAGATAGCTATTGATTTGGGGAGGGGAGATTGGTACATTCATTTCATTCAGTCTATGAAATCTATGAAAAGATTCCTGAACCAGGGGTAAAGCAAAAATGGTAGAAAATGAACCATGCCTTTGTTATTATATACAAATAAAGCAAGATCTATAACAAAATATATGTATTGTTATTGTTCTATTCCAGTTTTTTTTAATAATTATCAACGGTAAGACTTGTTTGGTGGATTTGATGAATATTGAAAAACCAAAATCATATCACCACTAAAAACTCACTGTCATGCAAGATCAATCATCAAACTTGCAAAAGATAACATGAGAGTTACAAAAGATTCTCAAATAGAATTTATGACTAAATTAGGGATCAAGATGATGCACAGCAGGCTTTGCCCACTTCAATGATTCATGCATAAGAAGCTTTCACCGTACCAGAACAACCATTGATCTTTTCTGTAGCATCAACCAAAAATAGGATCAAGATTATCACCATTTTCAATAAATTAAGCATCAATTTCCAACAACTGCCATACAATAGTGTCCATATAACTTGCAAAAGGTGACATGGTCATTTGCAAAGATTTCCAAATAGAAATATATGTTCAATAGGAAGGAAAGAAAAGCATGCACCAGTTACTTCCAGCTATTTTTATCTTCTTCATCATTCATACATTATAAAATCAGTAAAATATCTTAATCATTTCATGAACACACATAAATACCTTCAAATCAAAGCAAAAAATATTAGCTCTAACAAGATGAAAATTTCAATGCAAAGCTTCTCATCATGTGCCTTTCACAAATAAACTATTAAAAAGTAAACTAAAATGACACTTGGAAAAATAAAGCGTGAAAGGATCATGACCGTTATAAGTTATAAAAGGTGAGGAACTTTAAAAAATTCAGGACAGAACAATCTCTCTGTTTTTTACTCAGATTTTTCATCAAGATCGCCAAATCGCATTGACTGAAGGATTTCTTGTATTCATCATCTCATATATGAATTGCATTTCTCTATTTTTTTTAATATTTGATAGAAAGTTCAAAGTTGAATTGTATTTTGAGGTGAATGGGGATGGAGAAGTGTAGTTACTTTGATCAACGTATCAAACTCCAAAACAGACGATATCACCTAATCCACTGATTGAATATAATGATATTGATGTTCCTTTTGCTCTTTTCAACTCCGGTTCTTCCTCCTCCTTTTTTCTAGCTAAACTTTCCTAGAATTTGAATGACGAAGATGATGGCTGTGTATTCATTTCCATCTCCCCTTGATTCAGTTTCCACAGTTAACTTACTGATCTATATAAATTCTCAATCTTCTACAAATGTCTACAATCAAACCTCTTTTTCTGATTATTTTTCATTGTTTTTGTAAATTCTTAGCATCCTTTTTCATTATTCTATATCTAGGTTTTCTTTTCCTTAGATCTTGGGTTCTATTCATGGAGTTTTTGGATTGGGACTCCTCATGGTGAGAGTTTTCATGTTTTCTGGCTTTTACTATTGTTTGAATATGAGTTTTTCTCCCACTTATCTTTTGTCTTTGGATTAAAATTATAGCCATTTGGTTGGAACTGAGAAAGAGTTTTAAAATTAAGGTTCTTGCTATAATAAAGAGATAAAGAAAAGGATGATTTTCATGGGTTTTAATTTTTTATTGTTTCAACTGAAGAAAAATTTCATTTTTTTTTTTTTTTTATAAATAAGGTCTGGTTACTAATGTTTATTACCAACTTTGCCCTGTATTATCTTCATGGGATATTTTTCCATTAAAATATAAATGGAATTCTGATTGCTAATTATTTTTCATTTTTACTTTAAGACTTGATGTGAGAAGCTGGTATGGAATTTCTATTTCATTAGACCATGGTGCAGTTATAGTTATCAAAACAGAAGAGATGGGACCGTATTGAAACATTTTGTAATGAACAGAGATGAGCGTATCTGAACTGCAATGGTTTTGGATATGACTTCATTTATGAAATTTACTTATGAAAGTGCATAGGAAATTACCTATGGCATTTGCCAGGCCCCATAACAGAACCCATGTACTTACGTCATTGTAGAAACTATACTTGTGACAATGATACAAGAGAGAGGTATCCGCATCAGGAATAAAGGTGTAATCCTTTCAAACATAGTGAATAAGTAATAACACGTTAATTTAGCAGTAATTTGACACTGAATAAAGAATAAATTAATCAATTAATATACATACATATACAAAATTACAAAGTCGAAAGGAAATTACCTATGGCGTTTGCCAACGACAGAAAAACTCTTAACTGTAGTTGACTTGAAATAAATTTTCCATTGATGCACAAGATTCTTATTTGTAAGGAACAAAGTTCATATGGAGAAAAAGTAAAGCTATGAGAAGAAATACTACCTGTTTATTTGTCATTGCCCTGATATGAATCAAACCCAAAACTGGTTAAGTATCTTTCATTATGACTGGTTGATGTTTGGAATCTAAATATCCACAGAATCTACCTGTAGCAAGTATCAGCAACAGCAAATAGATGAGGACTAAGATCTCCAAAGGGAGCTCCTTTGTAGTTATTTCATCATGTGAATGTCATGCAAATGGGGCAGCCTTTTAAAAGGATTTACCGCCATTAGAATGTTCCCAGTATATGTCTAATAAAAGTGAGAAACTTTAATTCAATCCCAGTTCTCTTTCCCATAAACAATATGAATATATATTGTTATTCAGGTAAGAGGCATACGTATATCTCATTCAGAGCAAAGTGGAAGATCTAAAAGGGAGAATATACAGGTTTTTTGCAAAACTCATTTACAATTTCATTCTCATGACATAATCTCCATGCTCATAGATTCATTTGAACTTGGATTCAATAAAACAAAGAATTGAGTTGAAACTAAGGGAAACATCAATGCAAGATTTCAAAAAGGCAGAAGTTTGAATAAGTAATAACATTAAAGGTGGAAAATTACCTATAGAAAGGGCTTGAAAATGAGTTCTTCCATGTTCAGATACAAGTCTAGGAGAGAAGAAGACTTATGCATATAAACTAATTGGATTAATTGATTTTTCATGTAAAGGAACTGGTGAGCTATATGAAACAGATATTGGTGACCTATAGATAGTGAAAGAAAAGTTTCACATTGAAAGTATTGCATCACTAAATATGTACGCAACAATTCTATACAAAATATGAAGTAAGAGTTAAACATACAAGCCTTGTAGAAACCGTATCTTTACAAAATATAAAGTTAAAGTTATACATAAAAGCCTTGCAGAAATCCTATTATCCAAGATGTTACAAAATGATGATCAAAAGAAATTAGAAAGTGCCAAACATCAGCCCTTCAAATTTGCAGTTTTGTGGTAATCATTTTCTCCATATGCCATTGGCTTTCATCCTACAAAGCATACAGTCAGTGAAAAAAAACATATTGCATTTTAAAAAACAATCAATCCATAAAAAAAAAATCAAACTTACTAATAAAAGAAATATAAATATTGTAAATTTACAGAGAAATATACATATGCTGCAACATATGTGAAATTAAATGGAAGGTAACCATTCCAAGAAAAGAAACTAAGATCATATAGATTAAAAAAACGAACAAAAATCTTATATAAACAATCCAATTTTTTGGAAGTAAGAATAGCAAAAAAAACCTTGTTAGAAAGTTAATTCATTCGCCACAAGAATAGGAGACATTTGAATAGAAAAAATAGAGATAAAAATGTTTAGTTGCTGAGTTTAACTCATAGGTGTTAAAGCTACAGTGTTTATAAATGCAGGTAGCATAAGATAGTCATATTATTCAACTAATATAAGGCTTGACTTCAATTTCATTGTGTTTAACATAATCCTACCGAACAAAAAGAACAGAGTCCTAAACTATGTTTTTGTCTGTGAGTTCTCTCGAATTCAACGATCATCTGTTGGATAATGATGCAAAGTTGTATCATTCATGAATTCCATCTTGGTCAAGTTTGATAGATATTTTGGAGCCTTTGGTTAGTCTTCAGTGTTGTTGCCTTTTTTTTTCTAAGTTATATGGTGTGTTTGACTCAAATAGGGATCTAACACAATATCAACTTACTCGTGAGATATCTCAATTACTATGTTGGAATTAACTATTGCAATGCCTTTGAGTGCTACTGGATGCTTTCATCATTTATCTTTAATGTTCTATGTCATTATAAGGAGTAGTGGAAGGTAAATGAAGGTTTATGAATAGAGCTACCCAAAATTTTCTTCGAGTGCGCGCCATTAGGTCTCCTAACTTATGTCACCACTAACCATTCATCGAAATGAACTGTGCATTAACCTGACATAATGTCATTCCATAATCATTCCATATTGATCATGAAGAGAAAGAAAAAGATAGAAATTAGGTGTAACTAATTAAACAATATCATCCAATGAAAACGGAGTTAGTGCTTGGTTCTACTTTTCAGCCATACAAATACTAATAAGCTCCTGTTTTCCCTAAAGCCAACTGTTTACATATCCCATGCTGTCGACATGGCCTTTCAAAAGTTTTCATGCAAAGAAACCCTTGAGGCTTGACTTCAATTTCCTTGTGTTCAACATAGCCCTAAACTTGACTAAGCAAAAAGAACGTAGTCTTAAACTTCTTTTTGTTGCTGGGTTGTTGTCATCAATGTGCTTGCCCGTTGTGATTCTTTGGTTGTTTGTACTGTAGAACCACTTCAATATTATAATTAAAAAATAGTAGCAGCTCTATTGCCATGTGTACCATAGAAAGTTCCAAAGCAAACTTTAGTTAAATAGCTTTTTTAGAAGCCAACTGGGAGCAATAGAAGTTACCCTGCTTCCATCGTGAAATCTAAAATGCACTTTTGCTTCACACACCATCACCAACTGACCACGATATAAAGCATAGAGAAAATGCAAATAATCATAGATATATCTTTTTCTTCCATAGATATTATATTTTTTTTATTCCTTTATGAGCAGTCTTTTGGTTGTAGAAGAGAATGTTAGTTATTGCATCCACATTCCACACTCAAATACTAAGCAACTAATGTATACTAAACAATTGATCTACAAAATAACTTATTATTAAGCCATCTTTGTTTGTATTTGATATGTTCATCTCTTGCCCATCCAAAACGGTTTATTGAGCTGCATTTAATCTATGTTTTTCTTTTATGATGGGGAACACCTTCCTGAAGCACCTACACTACTAAATGTGGAGGCAATGACTAAGAAACAATACACTGTACTTATGCCTCAAATCTAATTACTTTGGACCTCCATATCTGATGATATTGTTGTTTGGCTATTTCTTGAGGGCTTCTTAGCTTAAGTGGAGCTATACTGATCTAAGTACATAAGACTACATACAAGGGCAACCCAAGTTATTTTTTGCTGATGCTTGACTAACAAAGAACACACTTAATTTATGTCTCAAATCAAAGTACTTTGGACCTCTATATCTGATGGACTTGTTGTTTGCCTATTTCTTCAAGGCTTTCTTGGCTTATGTGGAGCTATACTGATCCAAGTATATAAGACTATAAACAAGGGTAACCCAAGTTCTTTTTTGCTGATGCTTGCAGTCCTTTGAAGACATTCTTGAAAACAAATTAACCCAAGGCAGAAAGTTCCATACTTGTTTTTCTTGTATGACATAGTTGTTACATATAATAGAACATATTATTATAGGGACGTATTTCTAACTTTTGCAAGAATAATAACTAAAAGTAACAATGGCTAATGTAATTTCATCATCATTGTCATTAATAACAACACCACCTCTTCATCCAAAACAACAAAGCCTCGTTGCATCAATTATTGAGGAGAAACTCCATTTTTTTAATATGGATATAGATTATTGAGATGAATTTGTATGTATCATGCAATTATATACATGTCAGGGCCTGATTCAGGCCTAGGCTCAATTCTCTTTATTCATCTCTCCTAATAAAGAATACAATCACCCACATCTCTAATCATGCGCATATGGCTCTATATCAAGTAGATTCAAACTGTTCATTCACTTGATTGTACAGATCCATAAAGAAGACTATTACAGACCTCTAAATAGCTAATCAATAAAATACAAATTGACAAGAAAATTTAATGGTGTCATCTAACCATGGTGAGCTTTGGACAATGTCTACGCAAAGGAAGAGCCCATGGGATACGCAATTCACATCTCATTGATATTTGCCGCATACAAGATAATCTTATGGAAGGAAAAGCATAGATAAGCAAGCTATTTTCTTCTTTAGATGTCATTTCTTTTAGCAGATATTTTTGCACCCTATCATACAATTTCAGAGAATTTATGTTCTAACAAATTTCATGAAAATGGAGTTTATAGATCTTCTTTTAGCAGATATTTCTACTGCACTCTATAATACAATTCCAGATAATTTATGTTCTAACAAATTTCATGAAAATGGAGTTTACAAATCAATAATCTGCAATCAAAATATTTTAAAATATCTAACTACTTTATTTCCTTGATTTTAGAAAAATGATCCCCAATTCTTATTTTCTTGCAATCAATTTTTAGGGACTCATCCCTCTACCATCATTTCAAAGTTATAATTCCGTAAAATAAAATAAAAAAAAACACATGCATATCCATAAAAATAAATACATATTCACTTGCCTTTGGGTGAGGAAATCCAAAATGCCCAAATCCACAACTTAGCTCAAAACTGATGAATTAGAAACAAACCCACATAAATAACTCTACAAATCACAATCTAACATGCTAAGTGCTAACAAACTCATCTAACACTGATTAGTGGAAAAACCCAATTAACCCAACTTAATCAAAACAAAGAAGCTTACCTAAGAGAGAAATTGAAATGAGTTTGTGGGGTCCACTTGATCGATGATGGAGTTCTCGGTGGTCCATTGGCAAGGATAAAGAAAGAAAGGAAAACAGAAAGAAACAAACAGGGACAGTGAAATGGTGGTAGGAGATGAAATGGGTTGGGGAATACCTCACGTTGGCAGTGAGTGGAGTGTGAAAGAGAATGAGAGAAAGAAAGTAAGAGAGTGTGTGAAATAAAGAAAACAGAGGGAGAGAGAAATGGTGAGATGGGTGGGGCTGATTCACGTTGGCAGCAAGGAGGGGGAAAATAGGGTGACGGAATGGGGATGAAGCTCAAGGTCTTGTGATCATGATGATGGAAATGGATGATGAAATTGATGATGGATTCTCCATATTTGCAACAGGTAAAACGGAAAAGAGAAAAGAAAGAGAGAGAGACGTTGCAGAGAGATGAGAATGAAAAGGAAATGAGAATCCTCTTCCAAGCCATGGCCAAATTCTAATTCTCCAAACCCTAGATTGTAAGATAAATGAAACGAGAGACGGACAGAGAGAAGAGAGATTGGCAAAAAGAAGAAGTACCTTGAGAGAGACTGGAAGAGTAATAAGAGGAAGCGGTGATTTTTGCCTTTTTTTCGTTAGGCAGAGCCAAAATGGAAGAGGAGAAGAGGCGACCGGGTTCTCCATTTCTTGCTTGGCGGGTGTTGTGGATGAGAGGCCAAGAAAGCTTGATGAAGGAAATGGATGATGAAATTGATAGATGGATTCTCCATATAGGTAAGAGGTAAAATGAAAGATGGAAAAGACACAAACAAAGAAAGAGAGAGGCGTTGCAGAGAGATGAGAAAGGGTAAGTGGGTGATATAGTCATCTTGGTATAAAAAGGGGCATAAAAAAAGGGCATAAAAAGACAAACGAGTGAGTCGACTGAAACATTGACAAACTGTGGCTTTTATAATATGGGTAGATATCATGCAACATAAAAACTTCTTTCACATGACTACCAAATGAAAAACCTTTGCCTTTGCCGCCACACAATTGGTGGCGGTGGTAAGGAGTTGGATTTAAATGCCTTGAAAGGATTTTGCTAAAGAATCCGCAAGATGACCATATAGATATGAATATTAAACTCTATATTGTTGTGTCCCAACATCAAGATTTTATCTCAAGATTATATTTCAAAACCAACAATTTTCAGCAGCATTTTTCAAATTTTGACTTCTTGCAACCCTTGTTTATAGCCTAGGGAATCTTTATATCAAAAGCATTTCACCCACCATAGCTTGATTAGACCACTAAAAACCATGAATTTTTTTAGGCCAAAACATCACACTGATCGAACTAATTCTAACCATGATTTTTTCTAATCAATTAGAGAGTCCTTGTTTCTTATTAGTACACATGTGCTTTGCTTACCTCTTTAATGGAGTTCAACCACCTCTATATGGGGCATTCAATGTTGGAAAAAGGGTTCGGAACAAAAACTGCAAGAAACTAGAAATCGTAGAGGTAAAAGGTAGGACAAAAGGTAAATTCTAATCTATATTAGGCGACAACGTCGATGCTCGTTGAAAAGGGCAAAAAAAAAAAAGAGAGAGAGAGAAAATTTTGATAGGAATACTGATTTTGTTTCATAAAAACTAATGAGGCATTTTTTGGCTAGTTACTATGGAAGGTGATTTTTTGGCCAAAATCCTCTAAAAATTATTGCAAAGAAACATGCTGAAGGACCCAACCAACACATTAGTTTTTATTTTTAGGGGTTTTTACCGGAAAAAACACTTTATGTGGTCAGTGCACCATACAGGGGACTTTAGGCAAACATGCACCTAATAGAAAATCCGTACAGAATAATAAACTTTTTAAACCATTTTTTTTGGGTGGTCGCTATCGACCTTCATTTTACGTGTTGAGGGTCGACGATGACTTTCGCTATAACAAGTAAGGGTCGCAGTTGGCCCTGAGCAGGCATAAACTTATTTTCTTACGAGACAGTAAATTTTATCTACACCTATGATCTCCCATACATTTCACAACCCTTCATGAACTGTTCACATCCAAATGGGCCCCCAAAGTCATCTCAACATCAGAAGGGCACACCTTTGAGTGTTCGTTTAGTATATGTTCCATTATTGGATTGATTTTGGGGAAGAGAGGAATAATATGAATTTATGCTTACTCAGAAAAATTGTGGAAATAATTTGTTTTTCTGTACAAATTTCCTGTTAGATGCATGTTTGTTTAATGTTTTTTGTTTGGTGCATTGACTACATAAAGTGTTTTTTTCGATAAAAAAGATTATATAAACCATCCATGCAAAGAACCTTGCAGGGGCCATCTAGGGCTCCACACATTCATGATACGATCATATGGTACCTTGGGTGGGCCACACAAGATTGGCAATTTGGGATCTCATCAATCTCACGCTCGTGTGCCTGTGTCTTGTCACGTGTGGGATTCTATTCCTGCATGTCGTCTCTCTGAAAAACCCTTCACCCACTCACAGGCTCGTATGATTATGAAGTTCATGTGGCTTCTGCTCGTTCTTCTTTGAAAGCTTCTTTTCCTTGTGCCATGACATGAATCCTCCTTCAACAAACCCTAACCCTAACCCTAATTTCACCTTCCATCCTCCTCCAAACCCTAATTTCTACTCTATTTCTTTCCCAACTGCTCCAATCCCTCCTCCTCCCTTCCGTCATAACCCCTATCTAAACCCTAACCCTAACATCTCCTACGCTCCTTTCTCTCCTCCTCCTCTTCTACCCCCAAATCCCATCCCAAACCCTAATTTCTCATCCCCTCTCCCTATCTCCGAATCCGATGACATCGAAACCACAATCTCAACCCTCAAACGCTTCCTAGATCTAGCCGAAGCCACCCTGAAAGCCGCCTCCGATTTCCTCTACCTCCCAAATGCCCATCTCTGCGCCTGCCCCTTTGATTCCCGCCATCGAATGCCGCCGGAGTCCCTCTTCCGCCACTTCCTCAGCTGCCCCTCATCCCCTTCCGTTGTCGATCTCGCTGTGCTCGACTCTCTGCGCTACCCCAATTCCCTTAGAGCTCCCACTGAAAACCGTTTTGTTCGATCTCTGCTCGAATCCGATGCGGAACTCTGCCTCTCTCTTGATGAGTATGGAGAATTTGGTGGGTCTAATTTCTTCTACAAAGATTGCCCGGGTGTCGTGAGCTCTTTGGATGAAGACGGCGCCAAGAAGACGTTCAATCTTCCTGCGGTTTTATCGGTTGAGTGCGCGAATTTCATCTGCGGAGATAGGGATGGAGAAATTAAGAATTTGTCTGATGGGGTTCTCAAGCTGAGGATTCTTCCAACTGAATTGTGGGCATTGAGGAGCGAAATGGAGGTATGGAATGATTTTCCATCTAGTTATTCATACAATGGTCTTCGCGTTGCAGCTTGCTTGTTTAGGATGAAAGAATCTTATGTACTGAAATGGGTCATCTCGAACTCGCCTCGGTACGGGATAGTGATTGATGTGTCTGTGAGAGATCACATATTTGTGCTATTAAAGCTCTGTTTGAAGGCGGTTTGGCGGGAAGCTCTTCGGTTGCTTGAGTTGGCATTGAGCAGAGGAGTGAGTGAAGGCGATGGGTATTTGAATCTGAAGCCCCTTAGTTTCCAGTGTTTGCGACTGGTTGAAGTCTTAGGATGGCTAGCTTCACATCTCTCTGTTTTGTATGGAAATGTGAATGGCAAGTCCATTGCAATAGACATGCTTAAACAGTGTTTACTGAGTGCCGCAACAGGTTCATTATTGTTTCCTTTGGAGGAAAAGACGAGAGGAGCTGATGCTTTGAAAGAAGAGCGTGCAGAATTAGATGCTGCTATTGATAGCAAAGGCCTTGGATCTGTGGAATTGACAGTAGGAGGAGGTGGGGCACCTAAAGAGATTACTGAAGATAAAAGTATGCTACATGGAGATGGGAGTTTATTTGGCGGTGCATTATCTGCTGAGGGTGAAGTGTTTGTATCGCAGGTTGCAGCTGCGATTGCTGCATTGCACGAACGCGCTCTGCTTGAAGAGAGAATAAAGGAATTACGCTTTGGCAGACCGCAGTCCAAATTTCAGCGGTATGTCTTCTTGTTATGCTTAGCATTTTTAATTATCTTTTTTGCTACTTTTCTGCTGACTCTTCTGAAAGGAACTCCAACAGTCTGCATGAAATAGCATGAAACATTTATTTTCTTATTTTGTTGGTGTTTGCATACTTTCTGCTATGTGGTGATTTCAGATTTGGCAGTGCATGTGACATCTGATTTCAGTTTAGGGGATAACGTCTTGGTGATGATGAAGTAACTTTCAAAGAAGACTTTGGCTTTGACATACTGATCTTTGGTATTAAACCATGAAAATTGTATATGTATATAATGCAGCCTGGAATTAATAAATATAACCTGGATTGTGACTGGATGTAATATAGGTTATTACAACCCAATCACCAGTTTTTAATCTGCCAAAAGATGGAACTACAAGGCAAAGAAAGTACGGGAAGTTATAAAACATGTGAAAATAGACTTGGGAATTGGTTTAGCATGTCACACTTCAAAGTGAACTCGGTTCACACTATCCACAGCAGGGTTTGAAATTCAGAATCATATCACAAATTGTTCCGGGGTCTATCTGAATCGTTCTTAAGTCGCAGTTTTTTTTAAATAAAAAATAAGAAAAAAAATGTAACTCACAACTCATTCATTTTCTATTTATGCCATCATTATAATCACAAGTAACATGCTGATGATATCATATGAACAGCCTGACACCAACCAGGAAAAAAACTTGATTGTTTAAGCTACCGTGGTCAATTGACTTTGAGCTTTGATCGAGTCTAGTTTAATTGACTTGATATATTCTTTGAGTCATCTCTTTAGTCTGTCATGTTTTGGAACACAATTTGCTCTCTCTTATGTTGTTACATCTTTTTGCTTGTATGGTCATTTCATGAGTATGAGACTATGAGTTGTTGCAATGTGTGGTGCATGAACCGTTTTATGTTCAGTTCTTTTAACTTATGTTTGTTTTTCTCAGGGTAAATGAACATTCAAGTTTATCAATTAGGGCTATTGAGGAGAGAGGCAAATGCCCAAACTATAGGCCTATTCTTGAGCAAGATGGGCTTCTTTGGAAACGGGCATACAACCCGGTACGGTATATCATAACGAGTTTTTTTTTTTTAATTTTTATTCAGAATCCGGAAACAAAATGTATTATAGCTGAGAAAATGTATCGTTTTGAAGAATTGTTCTGTATAAGAGCTCTATAGAGTAATTACTAATAAAATGCACTTGAGAAGGGGAAGAAACTGCCCATATATTGGAGAGTTCCAGGTTAAATTCACGAGTCATGTACTTCTCCAGAATTCAAGCAAATCCAATGCCGAGATGAAATAAACGTGCAGAAATTGGTGAATCACAAAATGGCCTAGAAACCCTATCAAATGAGATCTGAATGGGCTTAAATTTAAGCCAAGAAATCTTTCAGCAGGGGCAAGCAGATGAGTAACATCTTCCAAAATTCTGAGATCTGTGTGGGCCCTACTGATCTATTGACCTGTCTGTAACAGTCAACTGTGTAAAGAAAAAAGGAAATGGAGTTGAATCGGGGCTTTTCTGAGAGGGATTAGAGAGATGAAGAGAGGGATAATGGCTGGGAAGAAAATGAGGAGAGAAATTTATGAGGAGAACAACTCAGGAGTGACTAACTCGACACACTCAACAGTCCAATATTACTATCGATTGTGTATTTACAGCTTCTGGGGACAGTTTCTGAGGAGAGGAAGATGAAAAAAGACTCAATGATGACTGGGAAGAGAGATCAAAAATGTGAAATGGGTGTGTAGCTTGTTATTTTCATGGAGAGATTCCAAGAACACTTGGATTAGATAGTTCAGATAGCCCAAGCTTTGGTACCACGAAACAAGTCAAGAACCACAAAGGATTTGAAGAAGTTGTTTCGATGGATTAATGTTCCCAAGCACTCTATTTGTAATGGAGTCTCATGTACACTAATGCTAACGTGCTTATCTATACAAATACAGAAAATTTTGACTAACTACTTGAAAATGTATGGTACATTAGAGAGTATCGAGTAATGGTGATCCTCTAGAAGTTATGGTACACTGAGGATCATATAAAATTGAGTGTCTTCACAACATCAAGAATGCAACATTTTAAAAGCTCCTATATAAACTAACTCTTAGTAAACTTAACAGAGATCGGTTGTGACAATTGAACTTATATAAAATAGGAAATCATCCAGTCAACTTCTCCTAACTAATAGGTACTGGGAAAAAAGGCATGATCAGCTGAGCACATTGACTTGCACAAGGGTTCCTTTTCATGTGAAGCTGCTGTGTCCTATTTTTCACATGTGGGCCCCATACAGACTTCCAAACATATGACTGAATGAACAATTTACTCAAGCACTATCAAGGATGGAGTTTCTGACCCTCCAAGTACCTGGCGTTTCTTCATTTTGCCTTAAAATACACGTTCTGTATTGTTTTATACACTTTCTTGACGGCAACATAGAATATAGTTTTACAGCAGGAGTCAATAACATAGAGTGGTGTTATACACACTTCTCTTGCTATATCAGCTTGGATATAGCATTGTATGCATGGAGTGACTTTTTTTTTTTTATATTGTTTTTATTGCTCTTTGCATTTTTGTGTGCACACGCTTTGGTTATTGTTTTTATTTTGTGTTTTCGTAACTGTTTATATCTATCTTAAGGATTCGAGTAAGAACAAGACAAGGGAAGAGCTCTTGGCTGAGGAAAGGGATTATAAACGGCGAAGGATGTCGTATCGTGGCAAGAAGGTGAAGAGGTCGACAACACAGGTGAGAGAAATAACCTTTACATTAAATTTCAGATTGCCTTTTTTTTTTTTGTTTTTGAGGAATCATTGTGTGCGTGTGAAATTTTATGTTCTTTATGTCTACCTAAATGAATTCTCCATACTAAATTATTCCTTTTAGATGCTTCCGTGTAATGTCTTTTTTGGAACCTTTCTCTATTTCCAGAACTTAGATTTGTGATGATGTTTCAGTGAAATGCCCTTTTTATTTACTGTTTCATGCTTAAAGGTGATGCGAGATATAATCGAGGAGCACATGGAGGAAATCAAGCAGGCAGGGGGAATTGGGTGCTTTGTAAAAGGCTCTACTGATATGGGTGCAATCCAGTCTGGATCCATTTCCGTTGGCGACATGACCACTGATATCGATCAGTTCAGAGGCAGGTGCAGCTCATCTGAAACAAGCAGAAACCATTCACGAGTGCATGAAAAGCAAGTACACTCTGATCACAAAGTCACATCTACAAGGTTAGAGGATGGTAATGCTAAAGATCAATTGAGAAAGGGCTATGGCTTGACTGATTCACTTTATCGTCCAAGAGAGGAGCATCATGTGTTTCATGATACTCATGATGACCGGAAAAGAAGCATTAGTAAGAATAACAGGGATGGAGATCATAAGTCCAGAAGTCCACAGGGTCACAAAAGTCACCGCCGCAAAGATGGAGAGCATCAGTCGAGAAGTTCACATGAACATAGAAGTCACCGTCAGTCACAGGAGCGGCATCGACGCCATAAGGAGCAAGATGACGATGAAGCTACTAGAAATAAGTATGATGGCTTTGATTCTTCTTCTCATAGGTCTAGAAAGCGTGATGATAGACATTATTCTTCCCCATCAGATCTAGTGGATGATATGACTATGAGTAAATATGATCGTTTCTATGAAAGTAATTCTAGATATGGAGGCAGAATAGATGGAAATCATGAGTCAGGGACACGTACACAGAGTATGTTCGAGGACAGATATGATCCTTCTGACTACAATAGGTATGGATCAAAGTATGGTGATGATTCTTCTGGCAGTGGATATGTTTGACCAGATAAACTGCAGAGTCCAGATGATGGAAAGCATCCTAAAGAACTAGGAAGGCTTAAACACTATAGTAAAAGATATCAAGATGATTATCTGCAGATGTCATGAGGTACTCATTGCCTCCTATAAGTGTCGTAAGTATGTTGACCCTCTTTATCTGTAGAAATGCCCTACCTTTGTTTGGGAAAGAAGAGGTTTATATTTCTTACGATATCTCCTTGTGTTTTTTTTGATATATCTGTGCAGTAAGAAACTGTTCAGGCTTCAGGATAACTTTTTATGCCTGTATCCTCCTTTGTATCCTCAAATTGAATGTTTTGCTGGTTAAAGCTTTTTTTTTTTTTTGTCACATAAAAAATAAACAAACTCAACCAATTTTATCAGACGTCCTGTATGAATGGCTCATAAATTCCAAAAAGATTCCTTTATGTGGTTCTGCTGGCAATTTGTTGTTGGGGAATCTGTAATTTGTGGTGTATGGGCAATTTGTAGCAGGCCTACTTATGAAGAAACTCCTATTCAGTATTAGGGGGTTCCTCGCATCTTCTGCACTAATTTAAAGCAGTGTTTTGATTCTGCTGTGGATTTAGATCTGTTTGACAAGTTCTGATATGTCCTGACAGCACATCTCTCTCTCTCTCTCTCTCTCTCTCTCTCTCTCTCTCTCTCTCTCTCTCTCTCCATATATATATATATATGGGTAGTTATCCAGTGCACACCGGGTGCATTTTTATCTTAAATGCACACCATAATGTGGGCCCACCTGGGACCCCACATGGGGATGGGAATTGTGGGGATCTCTTCATTTGCTTGGGGCATGCCCGTATAAAATATGGACCCCATCCGAATGATCTGTCTGTTGAATCGATGAGCCAATTTTTAAAGGGTTTTTAAAGGGCTGAAAGCCTGAAACTTGTTGGCCTTTGATGAAGGGGTTAAGTTGATTAGAAGGGGCTGGTATTTTTACGCAGGAAGGCCCCAACCAGATGAAGAGATCCCTATGGGTCCCATCACTAAGTGGGGTCCCAGGTGGGCCCCCACATTGAGGTGTGCATTTAAGATAAAATGCACACCTACGGTGCGGACCACCTCATGGGACCCACCTTGGGACCCCACTGATTATGGGACAGAGGGATCTTAAATGCACACCTGCGGTGCGGACCACCTTGGGACCCCACTGATTATGGGACAGAGGGTGATTGAAAAATCCAAGTGGGGCCGACTTAGACATCAGATTTGAAGTCATTTTAATACTTCTAACCCCTTCATCCATGGTCCGCAAGTTTAACATCTTTATATCAAACAACAAAAATTGACTCTCATTCCTACGATCCAGTTTATTTGAATCCGGGCAAATCCATGGGATTCGGTGACTATGGGTTGCGTATGTGTGTGGTCCATTTGGATGGGTCATAAGGTGGGCCCCACTTGGCGTTTCTCACCGTGAGGACCGTCCTCACAGGATGGGTTTCACATATATATCATACCCACACAGACACTATTATATATATGTGCACATGGATAAATCATGTATGTGAAATGTATACATATATGATTTATCCATGACGGGAAAAAAGGAAAAACAAAAATTATTATTCATGTATGTGAAATGTATACAAACCCAATCAACATATGCAATTATTTTGCATTGTTGTCAATTTTTTTTCCTTTTTTCCCATCAAATATCTTGCTTTGTGCGATACTAATGCATGCTGCCTTATTTCAAATATAACTACTCTTTTTTCTTTTTTGCCAAGTCTCATGTTCCAATATTCTAGGTCGTTTACATGATGGGCCAATTGTATCCAAACCATTGTTATCATCCACCTACATGTGGTCCGAAAGTCAATTTGACGTGTAAAACTCTGTAGGCTTGGATCTCATTTTTCTAATGACCTGAGTGTTGATCTATCTGTTCATGTGTGGCATGTGTGCAGTGGAGACATTGCCAAGATGCTACTTAAATGTGTGACCATCATTTGTTATTTTGGAAAGCTAAAGTTTTTTTATTCACACCTGTGGCCTGCTTCCACTGAATGCAGTTTACCCTATTTTACTATCTCCTAGAACTGACATGCTTACTCCATTTTTTTTTTTTTGCTTGAAGAGGAATGCATTGAACAAAAGAGACAGGAACAAACCCGGCAGAATGTGGATAAAGCAGGATTACTAGGGCTTTCAGGGTATAAAAGAATTATATTTTTTAAGATAGAAAGCTAAAACCTTCTCTGAGGTCCTCAACCTTCTCTTTCTTCCACTTAGTCTCTTGTAAACAACCGATCATCATCATAGCCTTGTTCCAACTATATTGGGGTTAGCTACATGAATTTTGTTTCTCCATTCTAGTCTATCTTAGGCTAAATCCTTGGATAGGTTGCACTTCTTTAGATCTAACCTTACTATTTCTATCATGGTCCTCTTCGGCTCAACACTTTTTCCTGGCAGGCCATCAACTCTCATTGAAGGAAATTTCCTCGTTGATGCCGTTGCTGGTTGTGTTGGGCATGTCCAAACCATCTCAAGTAAGTTTATCGCCTATTGTCCTAAATGCGCCCAAATGCGCTTATTTTGATTCTGCCTTTATTAGTTTTACCACACATCTATCTCAACACTGTCATCTCTACTAATTTTTTTTTGCATGTGTTCTTTTCTGATTGACCAACATTCTGCTTTATAGGTCATAGTTGTTCTAGTTGCTTTCTTGTAAAAAATCTCCCCTCAATCATGTTAGTATGTGCTGATCACAAAGCACCCTAGAAATAGTTCTCTACTTCAACCATCTAGCTGTATCGTATATTCAATATCCTCCTCAATCTCTCATCCTTACTAATTATAGAGATATGGTATTAGAAGAAATCTCTTTGTGATATGTTTTAAGCTTCAATTCTTACATGAGTTATATCTCTTTGCACATTTCCATTAAAGTTGCAATTCATATATTCTATCCTTGTACAACTTATTTAAAGTCTTTGGAATTTAAAGCTTCCGGCCAAGTTTTGCATTCATGCCATATCTCAATTCATCCACCAATATTGTTTTATTTGCAAACAACATACACCCCAGGTACTTTCTCTTAGATATAAGCATTTGACTTTTTTTTTTCTTTTTATAACCATATGAGCATTTAACTTGTCCATAATTAGTGCAAAAAGATGAATATGAGGTCTTTATTTTATTTTGCCACATTGTGTTGAGTCACACCAATATGCTATTATTGTAGGCCGAACAATGACCATCGTCATCCTCATCAAAGTCTTGTCCTAACTAGGTTGGGGTTGGCTACATGAATTCTGTTTCTCCATTCTGATCTATCCCGAGCCAAAGATTGAACGATGACCATGGTAACAAAAATATCATCTACATGTATTCATCAAAGGCATTTCCTTGCCAAATTGCATATCAGATTCCACACGAAACAACTATAAATAGTGAGAGTCCATGTCTCTTTAATTGGGAGGAGCCAAAGCTTGAACAATGACCATGGTAACAAAAATATCATCTACATGTATTCATCGAAGGCATTTTTTCCTAGTTGCATATCAGTAGGAAGTTCCATGCGAAATAACTATAAATAGTGAGAGTCCACGTTTCTTTAATTGGGAGGTGCCAACATTTAGTATGATTCGAGGCTCAACCAATGTAGATGTTATGTGCGTTCATTGTCGGTGATCAATGAAAAAATCAGCTTCATGGGTGGGAATTAAACAGTAATTTAATGAGTGGAGCCTTTATTAAATCAATAATCAATGTATACTTTAATGGACATATGAGATGTCTCAGCAGTAAGTTGAAACTGGAAGCCTGAAAAGCTTCTTTGAAATCTCAACTGTTTTGTACTCAGTTGCCTCTGGTTCATATATTATTATTTTTCTGTCTCTACATTTTTTGACATTTCCATCGTATGCACTGACAAAAAAAAAAGGAGCATATTTATTGTGTGCGTCATGCTGATTTTTGCAACTAGACATTGTTCATTTTGCAGGTACCACACTCAGAAGTTAAATTTATATGGTTCAGCATGCGTCTCTCTTTTGCACTCTTGGAGATGCAAGGAATGCTACTGCATGTGATGTGTGCTGTGGTATCTTGTCTGAAACTCTTCAAGAGAGAGAAGAGGATGCTACTGTGTTATCTCATGAGCTATCTGGCATGCTGGGTGAGGCTCTCATGCGATCTATAGCTGTATTTTTGTATTCAATTGGTTGAGTAGCTGCTTTCTGTGTGTTCTGGTGTCAGTGATTTGTTTTCCTGGTAATGAAGAGTAATTTATTCTCAAAATGCATGTTATTTTTGTCATCACTGGTAGGTGGAAGTATATGATCGTTGGGCCCAATCATTTTTCAGTTTGATTGGGTGGGCCCAACCATCCCCAGACCATTTTCAAAAGATAACCTTTAGTGGAAGGTCATGTCCGTCCAATATTTTACTTGTCTATTGGGATGATATGGCCAAGCCTCTGAGTGTATTGCTTCTACAGCCCACGGTGCTTTTCTTCTTGACATTCTTATTATAAAATCTTCACTCTTTGACGTGTATCTTCCATTTTGAGGATCGTTGAGGACTCCAGGTAGGTTGCCAATGTTCTGGATTTGGAATGGACTCATATGGGCCTAGGCATTGGCTCGATAAGGATTTTTGAAGAAGTCTGGGTCAGACGCTGATCTTGGAATCTGGATTAGAAACTTCCTGTGATGGGGTTTCGGGATGTCCATGTCTGCCCTATAAAAGAGCGATTCCTATTGAAGCTGGAGTATTGTAAGATTTTGGTCCCTAAACTTGTGTTTTGGGTCTGGGCTGTCAAGGACAGTCTAAATCTGGTTCAGACCAATCTGGTCTTGGTTTGTATATGCTCATTGATATTATTTTGAGTACATCCCACTTTTATAAAGTTCATTTTTATTTGGTGCTGCATTGACAAAATTCTCATTGCTCTTTCTAAACCCCGTCCATTTGAACGCATTGTTTGATGGGTTAGAGTTGTCTCAAGTGGGGGTTCTATTTGGAGGCGTTGCCACACACATTGGAGGCTTATTGCATCTCTAATAATATGGAATTTAGAAGCCTACATGCTAACGGTGAGTGAAAAAGGGTGTCTATAAATGAGGTCGGAAGTAGCTATTATATATATTATACTATCAGGCTAACAATATTCTTTCATGTTCCAAGGATCACAGAAAGGTCCACTGGAATGCCACTTCTCAAAGGTACAATAAAGGGGTTCCTTTGTCCTATTCTGGTGTAGGAGCTAACTTAGGAGTTTGGATCATCAGGCTGTCATTTTTGGGGTGGAAAGCAAGTTTGGCATCTTAGACTTGTCACCTGGCTAAAAGATGGCTCTCTCTTCCCTCGTCCTTCTGGGCTGTTAACCTGTCTTGAACCCAATAGCCTCAAGGTTTCAATAGTGTCCAAGATGAGTGTCTTCTTCATGTTTAAATAAGTTGGGATTGCTTCCCCTTTTATCTTATTAACAAACCAAGGTTTAGATGCATGGTTCGTACCCTTGATGCTCAGCACCAAATTCTCTTTTAGATCATGCCTCATAAGCATTGTCAGTTTGTTTTTACTTCTTTTTATTATGTAGAATGTTTTACAAAAAAAATTCTTCAAAGTGACAGTTTAGGAAATCTTCAATATTAAGGACTTTCTAAATTGTTTTAGATGTAAAGAAAATATTTTTAATACTGTTCAAATAGGATTCTACAAAACTGACCATGCAATTTGGTCAAGTAGGGTATAGGTATAACCAGATCCATCCATGTGTGACCCACTTTATGAATATCCAAACCATTTACAAGATGTGCTCACCCATGTTCACCTATGTACGGCCACTCCAAAAAATTGCAGTTTGGTATGGTCATTTTTCAGAAGAGAAGAAGCGCCAAATCATACATATATCAGGAACATTTCCTTGATAAAATTGGGATTTTCATACAACTAGGCCTGCATAAAGTGGATCTAAACCATCTATTCAATCCTCCCTTTGTGCTTTATTATGTGCCCAAAATTCAACAATTAGAGAAATATTGAGTTTTAGATTGGACACATGTGAGAAATATCATTAATTAATTTGTTGAATCTAGAATCGAGTATCCCTTGAGCTTAGGGGCAAAGGCTCTTGGGCTTGGTTGTGAGGGAGATACCCTGGGCTATCACAACAACAAAAAAAAAAAAAAATGTCATTATGATGGACTGAAATTTCGTATGGTTCTTGGGTAAGGAAATTACATTTCTAACAAAGTCTGGATTGTCAAAAAGTGGGCATTATTATTTGCAAAAAACTAAAAATAAATTAATGACTCACTATTACTTAGTGCTTTAATCATAATTTTCTTTAATCCAACAGTTGATATCGCTTTCTCTGGAGAAAATTCTGGGTCTCTATAGGGAAACATGGTGGGAATTTAACTTGAACATTTCAGATATTTGAAAGATCGACCCTATATGCATACATTTTGATTTGACCCTACCGACCCTCAGCTAGTTTTTGTACTCCTCCAATCATTCCCACTACACAACAATGTACATACAATGAAAAAGGCCAAGAGGACCACCTTGCATCCTTGTTCACCAGCACAATGAGGTTGTCATTAATTATCTGCACTGGGACTTTTATTGTGCCTTTTCAACTGACCAAGGGTGTGTGTGAAACTGATACCTCTCTCCAGTAAATGCTGGTTTTGCTTCTTCTCTACTCATAAACCAACTTTTTATTTTATTCGGTAGAAGCCTTGTAGCTAACTTTAATATGCCAAAGTATCATCAAAATTATGTATAGTCAAGTTAGACATTTCAACCTTTCACAAAGAAAATGGAATTTGCATTTTAGTATGGGAAGTAATCGGGTGAGAACTGTTTTCAAGGTTGTTCAAACCGTGAGAACTATAGGTGGGGCCCACCTATTACCCAATTCAAACCTTGAAATGGATAGGGACTCCTTGTTAGTCCCACGCCCCGGGTTTCCAGCATGCAAGAGAGATTATATGAGACATTTATGTGGTTGGGAGATTTTATCTGAGGGAAATTCCGTTTGTTTATGACCGTAATGTTAAATGTTGTTTCCAGCATCTGAATATTATGTACTTGGTGACATCTGGGGAACTGATAAAACCCACTGTGTCAATTTCCTTAGAATTCCAATAACCCAAACAGGCCTTACAGTGCCTGTCTGCAGTATTGCTGATAGATGGAAGTAGCCTCACAGAATACATGGAGGAGAAATTCCTCAAAAGATGGCCAGTGTAAGCAGAGAAAAAGACAACAATTGGATGACTTTTTCCAAGTTTATGCTCTTCCCAAGTGGAAGGAAATCTCTAGGCTCTTTCTCACCCCCCACAATCTTCTCCTTCTTCCTTTTCTCTCTCTCTCTCTCTCTCTCTCTCTCTCTAAGCCTTTCTTTTGGCACCTTTAAACCGCAGCCGAAAGGCATTCCACCGACGCAAAGGAGTGATGGAGACATTGGTGATGCAAGAACTAGTAGGTATTTTTATTTTATATATATATATATATATATATATATATGAACCAGGCCCAATTGGGGCACGAGGGAAATAAGTGGTGGGCCGACTTGCCAACTCTTGTCATAGCTGGATGTGATCCCCACCTCCAACTTATGCTTACTCTTCATGAAAGAGATGGATCATCTGTTCTAAACTCTAAGCATAGGGGTGCTTGAGGGGGCGGGCCGACCGGGGCCAGATCCGAGCCCAGCCCAATTTGGACTGTTGAAGCTTCGGGTCAGAGTATGGATCTGCATTTTGAGCCTGTTTAATAGTTGGGTGGAGTTTAGATTAAAGGATAGGGAAGCTCGAAGCTAGAAACCTGGCCCAGCCTGTATAAGTAGTGCTTGTAGTTTAGTGACCGATTTTCCCAAATAAGTGACACAGAGCCCGATTCTGCTTGGCTGGACAGTTACTCAAGGCTTTCGTCGGGCTTGGGCCAGATAAGGGTCTCTTTTTTTTAAAGCCGGTCTTGATCTGGATATGCCTTAGTCAAGGGTGACTCGACCCATGATCACCACTATCTAAGCAATATTTATTATTGTTATTATTATTATGGACATCTGACCTAACCCAAATCTGACCCAAACTGTGTAAGTAAAACTAGGCATTGAGATGGGTTGGGTTAAACGACCAATTCACCCCCGGCCCCGAGTCCGGGGGCGGACCTAGGAATTCTTCCTTGCGGGGGCCACTATGTAGAAATAAAATTTTGGGAGGGTCACAAATAAAAAAGTGGGCTTTTTTTACAAAATTTTGGAGGGGGCATAAAAAAAATTATAAAATTTCTTTAAAACCACATGGGGTTATCTAAAATTTTTGGGGGGCCATGGCCCCAACAATCCCCCCCTCTAGTTCCGCCACTGCCCGAGTCCAGTTCATTTACTAATTGGACCTTGTCCAAAAGCAAGGGCCCATATATGTGCAGGCCCTTTGCCACCCCTAAAATAAACAGATGAGGCAGCCAGCAGCCTCGAGAGTTTCTTTCCAGTGAAAGTCAAAGAATGTATGTAGATAATATTCTGCCCTTCTTTTTCTTGACACCGAATTGCAGTTGGGAATATTTATGTAGTTTTGAAAAAGTGAGTTGAATGAAAATTAAAGTAGATATCAGATTTCTTTTGTTTATAGCACTTTGTGCTAGAGAGACTTTTTTGTGAACGTAATTAATGATATGTAAGAAAAGGATTGTGATCACAGCTATTACATAGTTATAGTTTTCAATCAAAATGCTCCACATTAGTCCAGACAGTGATTAAAATTGTTAGCAGGAGAACTCCTATTCGAGGTTGGAAGCTATTTTAAGTGTGGGGATCATTTTAAATGTAATATTACAGGATGATAAGTGCCGTGCCGACATCATCACCTCGAAACAATCCAATCCCTCCACACGCACAACACAAGAAACCCTTTCAAAGAACACCCATCCAAAGTTTGCACCAAACACCACATTTTGCAGATATGAACATAAAACATTCATGTAAGATTCTAAAAACTGATGTCATACCAGATAGAAAATATTTTCTATGGTCGTCATCTTTTTTCCAAAGAAGCGCGTGGCGTGTTGCTATCTTACATGAGAAAATCCGAAACAAGGAAAAGAAGAGAAAGGAACCAAACAATCAACAGTTAAAACAGCGTTGAAATCATCAGTGGGAGAGGACAATACTGCCCACAGTGTAGAATAGTATGCATTCTGATATTCAAACCGCGTTTTTGTATTTTATTTTACCTGGATTGTTATAATTACACTTACTACTATGGAAATCCCATCGTTTTCACATGAGTGGTCAAAATCAGAAGCTGGGGTGGGGTGTTCACAAATGAAAAAAAAAAAAAAAGTAAAGAGTAATGAGAGCAACTTTGGTGAGTTGCAATGATGCTGTGGGTCAATTTTTCTATATGATTCAGTGTATTTCGTTTGTTGGGGGAGAGGTTGGAATGGAAATCTTGCTGCCTATGGAAAAAGCTATGTGATAGTTTTAGAATTGCAGTTTCATAGATGTGTCCAAATTTTGAGAATGGGAAATAGGTCAGGTTAAAATAGACCACCTGCTTGATTTAGAGGGGGACTCTGTTGGGTTCGCAAAGGGTGGTTTAGAGTTTGACCCAAGTTGGGTTTGGAGAGGGTTCGAAATTTGGGTGTACTTGACCCATCCCTCTGTGGTAATTGGTACCAACCGCACTACTTGATCCACTTTGTAAAAGAAGGAAAATTAAACAGGCTTGATATGAATATAATGAAGATTCTCAAGAAAGTGTTGGAGGGAAGTTAGGCCCTTGGTTATGAGAACACTATCAAGAATAGTCATAATGTAAAGTTCAATTTCATTGACTTGATCTATACAATCTAAAATCATAAAATGATTAAGAATATTAACTGAAACCTTTTCTGGCCGTTGATTTAATAAATCTAGATTGAAACAATTTGTACCATCCAATCTCCCTCAACCCCAACAAATAGCCAATCACTAAATCTTTCTCTTTTGACTTTTCTTTTTGTGTTTTTTTTTTTGGTGATAAGCCTGCCAATGAGAATCACAAAATCACCCATGTGTCCTGTTTCAAAAAAAGCAGGAAAGATGTTCTTACAGTGAAAGACCTGAATTAAATTCTTCATCTTCTAGACACTACTTGGCATCCACATGAAGCATGACAAAACACTAATTTGAATATTTGACAATGAAGTGGAGGCAGTGAGGTCCCCCCACCATCAGTCCCTGTATGCAGACACATTTGAAACTTCAAAGTTGAAACGAATGGGGTCGAATGACATGCCATGTGTCACACGTCAACCTAATTCTACTATTGGCTATGTCTTTTTGTAAAACTAATACACATCATTATAAGAAAATATATATATTCTTAACTAGCTAACTTTATATATTTTTTTAGAACTAAGTGACAAAAAGTCACTAGCCCACTCACTAATATTAATAAGGAGAAACATAGAAAAATTCATATTTTTATAAAGAATACATGATTACGAATTGTACACTTTTCTAATGCTTGCAATAGTAACTCATTGCCCAATGATCTTCTTCATTCACTTTCTCCTAATTGAAACAAATCTCAAGGGCTTATCTTTGTATAACACTAGAAGCATCACTTGGCATTTTATGTGGTTGGATGTTTGGGAGATCAAAGTTAAACTTTTCGCTTAGAAGCTTCTCTTTTTGGATAGAAGTGAAAGTGTTATATTTACAATAAATTGTTTGCTTTCTTTCAATTGATTTTTTTTTTTGAATTACTCTTTTTGTTGGGAAAAAAACTGCTTATGTAATTAGAGGATTCCAAGACATCATGTTTTTGTTTTTATGAAAAAGATGAATCTTGCATTCCTTCATCTCCAACGGAAAACTGAATTTTCTTTTTTTTTTTTTTTTTCTTCTGTACAACCAAAAAGAGTATAGTTAACAGATCATTAAACTTCAAGACATTAAATCAAGGGTTAGCATAACTTGGTGGGGCTAATTTTTCCCCTAACATGAATAAACAATCAGTTAAGGTTGCAAACGGCTATCCGATTCTCCGATTTCCCGGAAGTTCCGAGTCGCAAAAAACCGGGTCTGAAACCTATTTCAGGTTCCGATGCATAAACGAGTCCAGGTCCATAACCTAATTTAGGTTCTGATTGATAAACGGGTCCGGGTTCGGTTCCGGGCCCATCCGTGTACCCGGCATATGAGTCTTTGATATTGCAGTTTATACTTTAAAACCAACTCTTTTTTGGCATTCTTATATATAATACTGGATGTTGTAGACTCGATGTACTGCTATAGGTTGCATGATATGCTCATTTTAACAAAAATGAAGAATAAAGAGAAAATAGAATCGATTTTGAAACTAGATTCGAATCCTTTACGTGGACCCGGTTCCGGAACCGGATTTGAGTTTTCTTATCGAAACCGGGTCCAAAACCAACAAAATAAGTTCGATTCAAAACTGGATCCGAAACCGGAACCGTTATTTAAAATGGGGCAGGGTTTGTGTTCAGGTTCACTATAGTTCCGATCCGAAACCGTCCCATCCCGTTTGCAACCCTACGATCGGTCCTTTCCATCCCATTTCCACATTGATAAGCATGTATTTAGGTGGGCCTCACAAGCTAGACTATGACCCTAAATCTAGATCTTAATTTTGTGGTAAGTATATTATAATTCAAAACATAGCATACTATAAAATCCAATGGCAAAACTATTAAAGGTGATCCGAGACTGATGGGAGAAGATTTCAAAATATTGAATATGATGATCCATTGACAAGCATCAATATACTTATTTAATCTTTTTTTAATAAATTCATGCTTACTTGTGTAGGAACATATATTAAAAGCTTTGAACTGTGCATTGCAATAAAATGGAGTGCTAGAGGTTTTGCTTGTGCCCTGGAGCTCTAAATGGCTAGATCTGATAAAAGAAATCACACATCTGAGTCTAGGTTTCGACTAATGGATCTTATATAAATGCAGGGCCCAAGTTCTGACAGGCTCCAATACTATGATGATGGACCCATGATCGTAGCATGGCCCTTTAACCTTGGACTTTTTGAATTGATTTTTAATGTGTTGGGCCTTGAAAATATGGCCCTTCAACGTTGATTTTGAACATCAATTCTCGGTCCAGGGTTCAATAAAGATGGGCCTTGGACCATGACTTTTAAATTGGATCTCTTCTTGATGATGATGGATCTAGCACCTTGACTTCAAAAGTGAGTTTGTGATTCATGGGCCTTGATGATGATGGTCCTTGGACATTAGTTCCTGTGATGGTTATATATCTCGAGAGAGAGAGACCTTGATGATGATGGATCTAAGACCTTGATTGTGGTAGTGGGTTTCGCATCATGGGCCTCGATGATGATGGTCCTTGGATCTTGACTTTGGAATTGGGCTTTCATTGTGGTCTTCCACAACGAGCACTCTCCGTTCTTGTAAGTTGGGCTGTAGTGTTGTGAGCCTTGATTTTTCTTGGTAAAATCCATGAGCCTTGATGTTAATGTTTTCAACCCGGATTTGGAATATGGTCTTAGGCCTTTGATCAACTTCATAATTTGGTTTTGCCTTGAACATTGACTTGTTAATATTGTTCCAAAATTATCATTGTACCATTTTTTTCAAAGTAGGAAAAATGTTCTCGTAGCAACAACTGCAAATGCAGTCCATCATTTTGAGGCCCACCTTTCAATACCCAGACAGACCCTTTGGTATTCTCTTCATCCCATGTAGTGGTATTAGACCTAATTTTATACTCGTTAAATTTTTACTCACTATTGAATTGAATCTCAAGAAAATCTACCGTTGGATGCTATTAAACTTGAAGGTTGCTAAATCAAGAGATGAGATAATCTGGTGGAGCTAATTTTTTGGATTCTCTTTTTCCCGAGAAGTCATTGTCATTGAAGCCTTATGAACAGGGGTCATGAGTTAATTTTTTTTTTCTTTCTGCCTTTTCTTGTCATTATGTTTAAATGGCTTTTAATTTTGGTTCAACTAATTAAGTAGATTGTGCCTTTTTTGGGCAACAGTCTTAAAACCACATGTGGCTTCAACAGTTTGATAAGAGGAAAGTGTTCGAAGGAATAGTATATGAATGAAACTATGAAAGTTTAGTAATTGGAGCATCCACTTGTATCAAGGTCCACAGAAATCTCCTTTTCATTGGCCGCCAAACTTGACTTTCTATTGATTTTTTATTTGTTTAAGATGTTAACCTTTGTGAAAAACATAGAAAAATGTACAAGAGCTAAAAGAACCATTAGGGCCCATTTGTGTAAAATCATTTTCACGGAAAATTCTATGAAAAAGATTTGATTTTTTCGGAAAAAAAAAAAAAACCATTTTCAATTGTTTGATCATAGGAATAGATAGCCGAAAAGATGTTTCCACATAAAAAAGGCACAAGCTAAACATTCCAATCCATGACTTTGAAGTTACTTACAAATTAAGTGTTTGTATGTAGGCTGATATATAATGAATGTATTGTACTGCTGGTGAGAAGAAGTTTCCATTGTGTAAATTTTGAAAGAAAGCCGACGAGCAACTGCAAGTTTAGATGATTTAAAAAGAATGAAGTCCTTCTTCATCAAACCCCAAATAAGAAAAAGAGAGTTGTAGGGTGCTCGATTAAAAGCTCAAGACTAGTTTATACATTAGAAAAAAAAAAAATCCTTCTACTTTTTCAGAAACATTCACCATTACCTTATTTAATAGGTGAGGAGGACACACTGTCATCGGCTCAAATCCAACAGTGGGTATGGGCCCAACTAGGTCGAGACTCGACCCGGTCATCAGTCACTCACCAACCTAAGAGGTGCATGAATCGCACACCATGATGTGGGGGCCACCTCCACATCAGCAATGGGCCCCACTGACATCAGTAGTAATATAAGGTGAGGTGCGCGGGACACCGTATGGCGGATCACCCAACCCCGTGTGGCGTGTGCCCACCCCGCCACGCGGTACACACTGAATACTATTTTTTCCGGAAGTAGTTCGGCGCAGCTGTAGTGGCAATACCGTAATATCATAAAATCGAGAGGTGCATTGCTGTAATATCACTTGGACACCGTAGAAACAGCCGACAATGAAAACCACACTTTCAAATCCCCAAGTACGCTAAAAGCTAATCATGAGTTAATAATTAAATATATATATATATATAAATATTAAAAAAAATACTTAATTTTTATTTGTATTTTCCCAATAATATTTCAATTTTGGAATCTCGAGAAATATGAAAATTTACGGAGTGACGCATCAATTGAATATTTTGAGCGGGTCAAAATAAATGCCCTCTGAGTTTGGGTTCTCGTCTTCGAATTTCTAATTTAATATGAGCAGGTCCTATTATAAGATGAATTATGTGATTAGAAGACCGATTGATATAATCTTCTGTATATTCATTAATCACATTTTTATAAAATAGTCAATCTTGCGATGGGATATGACCAACTTCTATTAGGATTGAAATGAGGGTACTCCATGATTCTTAGGTGGACAATTATTTTTGATGGCTTTGATTTTCAATAGATGAGCTCTATTAAGGGTTTTTACTATGTCAACTCAAGTTTTTTCAAACTAAAAGGATATAGACTACCTTTTGAAAGTCCAAATATCTTCAATTATTATTATTATTATTATCATCATTCTAATTTTGATATTCAAAATCATATACACCTATGTATCTAATTAGCTAAACTCATATATTCAAGTCCTAAAAAACCCGAAGTTCAATCTACTTTCCACCGATTATCTTTCACCAATGATTTTCTTAATATTCATTTATCAAGCTCATTTGACCATGAACTCGTATATATTCGATTCCACACAAACAATAAGACCCTATTACCTAATATGTATAAATTTCCACTATGTCGAATTTTCAACAAAATCTAGTTAAAAACTACAATTGCATTGGAACTATATTCTTGCCACTTTACATCAATTCTTCTTTCATTTTACTCCGACCTAAGCACTCCAATACAATATTTAAATATAGAAATCACAAATCTTTCTCTCTTCTAAATATTATTTATTTTAGAAGAAATGAACCTAAATAAAAAAATAAATTATTAATCATAAGTTAATATATCGACTGAATCATAAAGGTTTTTGTCATTAGCTAACCATTATTCATTTTTATTAAATATTTTAATACTCCTGTATCAAGTTCATTTGACAACGAATTCCTATTTATTCGATTCCACACAAACAATAAGACCCCATCACTTAATATGTATAAATCTCAACCACGTGGAATTCTCAACAAATTTAGTTAAACACTACATTCTTGCCATTTTACATTGATTCTTCTTTTATTTTTCTCTTGACCTAAGCACTCTAATACAGAAATTAAAAAAGAAGAAATCACAAATCCTTCATCTTGTGAATATTATTAATTTTAGAAAAAAACATGAACCCAAAGAATAAAATAAAATATTAATCATAAGTTAATATATGGAATGATACATAAAGTTTTTTGTCATTAGCTAATCATTAGTCCAATCCGTAATTCAAAACTATGTGTCTTCCACCCCAAGATTCTTCAATCAATAGTCAAAGCAGGCACTTCCATTGACCTTCTCCACGGACGGTTCAGATTAAAATAGAAAGAAAGAAAAATAAAGAGGAAGAGGAATAAATGAGAGGAGGGAGCGCCAGCTGTCCAGACACGGATTCCATGATTATTAGTGAGGTGGAATGTGGGCCCCACATCTTACACCATTTCGTGGGATGCCCCCACTCCATCCAACGGCTCCTCTCCTCTCTCCACCCCTCAATCACATTAAAAAATAATATCCTAATAACCCCACAAACCACCAATAATAATAAAAAAAAAAAAAAATTTCTCCAAAATCCCTTTTCCACCTATGGCCCACATGTTGATTTATCAATCCAAATCCTCGACAACACTCAATCCCAATCACTTTTACACTAGACATGATTTTTTTAATGAAAAGCATGGAAAATTAAAAAAATTCCGAGCAGCTGCTTTTTTACAGGAGAAAAAAGTAGAAAGTGAATCCGTATTTAAAATATTTTGTGAGCTGATTTTTTGCGCAAAATGCAAGAATTGTAGAGATAATTTTCCGCACTATAATAAAATCTAATTTTGTGCCACCTCTTCTCCTAGCATAAAAAAAAATGCAATAATGGGTTAAATTTTCACAATTCAATTAAATTTTATTTTAATTTTTTTTTTTTTACATAGGAATCATCATCAACATCGTGAAAACCTTTCATCTATGTTGGGCCATATACCTAAATTCTACTTTTTCCCTTCCGATTTATCTTATCTTGAGTGAAATACTAAGTTAAGTCGTATTTTTTTCTACATTCCTACCTAAAAATATGGATGAAAAAGAAATTCCGTGGTACTGATTTTTCGTTTTCGTGGAACATAGAAAATTTCCCCCAGAATTGGGATTCCATAGGGCTATGCAAACATGCCCTAACCCACTTTTTCATTAATCATCAAGTCAATCACAAAAACAACAATTAAAGTGGTATGATCAGATCCAGGTGGGCCACCCAAACATGTGATATTCCCCCTAATCGGTTGAAAAGAAATGAATAAATCCCTTCTTCTTTTATACATCAAAACGAACGAAGCAGAAACCGCTCTTTTTGTTCTCTTTCTTTGATTGCAAGCAGAAGCCACAGAGAGAGAGAGAGAGAGAGAGAGAGAAATGAGGAAAGTAGAAGGAGAAGGAGAGAAGTGAGAGAGAGATTTCTGCAAATTTGTGTTTGGGGATGGCGAAATCGGGTGCAATGGAGACGGTGGATCCAGCGTCGGTGGCGAAGGCGACGGAGACGAAGAGGGAGTTGCAGAGATTGGTGAAATCGATCGTGGAAGACGAGGAATGCTCGATGGAGACCTTCGACAAGGCCTCGAAGACGATAGCTTCGTTGAAGGATCTCAAGTTGAAGCGATCTTTGTCACAGAAGCTCGACTCTGTTAACGTTCCGGAGCATTTCCTCTGCCCTATTTCTTCAGAGCTCATGAAAGATCCCGTTATTTTGGCGACTGGGCAGGTGAGGATTTGGGAATTTGAGTCTTGGGGTTGTTTTATTTTCTTTTGTTTTTAGTTCTCTCGTTTGGGTTTTAGGGTTTGTTTTCTTGTGTTGAATTTGTGTTTTTCCCCCCTTTTTGGGTTCTTGGAGGGGTTGATTTTGGATTTTGTGATGAGAGTTTTGATGGGGTTTCTGGGTTTTGGTGGATTTGGGTTTTTGTTGTTTGGATTGGTTTTTTGGTTGGAGAGAATTATGATTTTGATGATGAAAGTATGCTACTTTGGTAAGCGTTTCTTGTTTTTTTTTTTTATCTAAATGATTGCAATCGTGACGAGGTTTCTTGGTTTTGTTAGATTCGGATGTATATCTATTTATATTTTCTTTCGGTTTGTTCGTTTTCGTAGTTGGAGAGAATTACAGTCATCATGTTTTAAAGATTTTGATTCGGTGAGCGTTTATGGGGTTTCCTTTTTTTTTCTTCTTTGTCTGTTGAATCGCAGTTTCCGTTGGAGATTCTCTCTCTCTTCCTGAATTTGATTTCTTTCACCTGATTGAAATTTGGAGCTGTTTTTTTTACCTTTTACGGTGATTTTAGTTTTGCGTAGTATTTGATTCGGTGTAATTCATTGAGATTGGTAACACTTGGAAGGAATTCGTGTAATTGATTTCGGACGATTCTAGTTTCTGGTTACTATTTGATTCGGGTAAATATTCTTATTGAATAGTTCAACATTTGCAATTTCGCATGCATGGATTTCGATTCTTCTTTCTCAAATAGTAAATATAAGATCTGCAAATCCATCCGCAATTTGGGTTTGAGCCCTTTCGTATGAATTCATCTGTTTCCTCTGTTTTCTTGTTTGAAAGATTTTGATTTTTGAGATCAGGGTTCCTTTAATGGTCTTGAATTGTTCCCTTCTGCACCATTTTCCATGTGGATCTAACCATCTCTTTTTTTTTCTTTTTTTTCCTCACTTGGATGTGAGGGAAATGAGGCTTTCAGTTTTCCATGCCACTCTAGAAACTGATAAAGATCTGTTTGACTATGTATTGCAATTTGGGGTACATCCAAACAGTACCTTCAAATGAAATATAGTACCGAATTCTTCTTTTTGAGGAAATGTTTTTAGTATGAGAGATTTTTACTACGAAGTACTATGCACAGTGTTTATGTAAGTTATGTTGATTGTCTGTTTCTAATCTATATGCAGACATATGACCGACCGTTCATACAGGGGTGGCTCAACGCGGGCCACCGGACATGCCCTCGTACTCAACAAGTCCTTTCGCATTTGATCCTCACCCCCAATCACCTGGTCAGGAACTTGATCTCACAGTGGTGCGAGAGCCAGGGGATCGAATTGCCATCTCGAGTCCATGATTCCCCTGAGGAAGGGATCACTCAAGGAGAGAGAATCCACCTAGATTCATTGCTTGATAAGATCTCATTCCCAGCTATATCTGAACAGAAAGAGGCTGCTAGAGAGCTGAGATTGCTCACCAAGAGGATGCCGTCCTTCCGGGCTCTTCTTGGGGAGACCCCGGATGCCATCCCCCAATTGCTCTCACTGCTGTCGCGCACTGATCTCAACCGCCATTCAGACATCCAAGAAGACATTGTGACCATAATTTTGAATCTTTCCATACATGATAGCAACAAGAAGATTGTGGCTGATCATCCCGAAGCGATACCTCTGCTTATAGACTCCTTAAAATCCGGGACCATGGAGACTAGGAGCAATGCTGCTGCGGCGCTCTTCACATTATCTGCTCTAGATTCGAACAAAGTCAAGATTGGTGAGTTGGGTGCATTGCAACCGCTCATCAAACTTCTAGAACAGGGCACTCCCATTGCCAAGAAGGATGCTGCCTCTGCAATTTTCAACCTATGTATAATCCATGAGAACAAAACGCGTGCTGTCAAAGATGGAGCAGTCAGGGTGATTATGAAGACGATTATGGATCAGATGCTTGTGGATGAGTCGCTGGCGATCCTTGCGATGTTGTCAAGTAATCAGCAGGCAGTGGAGGAGATGGGTGATAATGGTGCAATGACTTTCCTGCTGAGCATTATCAGGGAAAGCACTTGTGGTCGCAACAGGGAGAATTCAGCTGCGATTCTATATTCGATTTGTATGAATGATCGTACCAAGTTGAGGGAGGTCAGGGGGGAAGAGAACTCAAACGGCACCATCTCTAAGCTTGCACAGAATGGTACTTCAAGGGCCCGAAGAAAGGCGAATGGCATCCTTGATAGACTGAGGAGGACTACCACCAACACTGCCTGATCTTTATGGGTGGTTGAAGCTCAAAAATCAGAACAACCTTGTAAATACTTCATTTTCAATCGGCGCTTGTATAGTAACATCACACACCTGTTCAAATTTCATCATCCTCGACTACCGCCTTGTTGCAGCGGGTGTATTTCCGGTGTAAAGATAATGTTGTTGAGTTGTTTCTCCTATCTCAATCATCCAAAAAAAAAAAGAGTCTATCTTCATCAATATTGCACTTACTCATGTCCCTACTACTGGCTTCACCTTTTCTGCTTCATGAATACTACACAAGCTTTTGTGCCTTACGTGATTACAGTTAAAAAATAAAAAAAAAAAAATTCTACATTGAGATTTTGTTTTATTATTTTCAGCTTCTATTTCATGGTTTCTTACTTGGGACCTTATAAAATAGGTGAACTGTATAAAATAGTTTTAGAGCATTTGATGATATACCAGCAAAATGGGCATGAACAAAAACAGTTGCTGGTGGGTTGTTGTAAATGAGAGCAAAGATGAGAACTGTTTTCTTATGTTGTTTTATTACTGCATGAGCAAAATTTAGTTTGGGTGAAAGGGTTTTGACTATTGATGTCCAAGAATGAGAATTTTGTGGTATATTATATATGTTGAATCTTATCACTATTTGTACATTATTATATGGTGATGGGATGTGGGCCATGTGGTCCAAACTTTTCTTTTTTTACTCCTTTTGAAGTGGTGGGTGGAGAGTCGGCCGTCGACCCACTTAACATGACTACCCAATCATCCGACCCAAAATATCATATATATATTACACTCATTGGATTCGACTCGAACTGACCTCAGTGCATGAACCCAGTTCAGTTATTGCATTACCTATGGAATGCCATACTTCTTTTATCTCATCAACTTAATAAAGTGTGAAGCTTTTTATGATAGCTACTCTGCAAGTTTCCTTCTATCTGAGCTTGAAGAAACCTTAACCAACCTGTCTTATCTCATCAACTTAATACAGTGTGAAGCTTTTTATGATAGCTACTCTGCAATTTTCCTTCTATCTGAGCTTGAAGAAACCTTAACCAACCCGCCTACTACCATGGGATTGGGGTTCTAATTTCACCTACAACAAGCAGACCTTTTGACAAGCAATTCACAGTGCCAGGTGCTTTAATGATTTTAACATTAGAGAAACGCCAAAAAACACTTGTCCTTCACGTGGCATGAGGTATATATACACCTTGCAAGTGTCCTGTTCAATAAGTCATGGAGGTCCATTCATCAGGTGGGACACATGGCTAAGACAGCCAACACCTTGTGGGTCCCAGGAGTGTCGGTGAAGAATGAAGAAGCTGCTCCTACTTACTACATAAATGCTTGGGTCTTGGGCTGTGGGATCATTCGCCAATACAGGGCTGTTTGGACCCTTTTACACATGGTGAAAGGTGGTCTCAGTTTACTATAAGCTCTCTCACTCTCAGTAGTCCTTTGCCACCATTAAATTGACTGAGATGAAACGTCCTGACTACATAGAAATGACCCTATTGGGCAAATTAAATACCTGATTTCAGAGCTTTCCGGCAGAGGAGTTAATTTTCATTTAATGGGCAACTAAACTGATGAAATGTTGCCATCTGGGTCTAGGTGGGAGCTGAATTTTAATAGAATGGGTACAGCTCAGTCCATTTCAATTTAGAAGTTTTGTGGGCTATCATTTTCAAATGTCAGTTTTCTAACAATATTTCAGCTAGAAATGCTAATGGCTGTGTGTAAAAGTTGAAGTCAGTTCAGTTTGGGTTGATGAGAGTTTTTGTGATCTAACTCAAGGCACCAACATAATGATAGGTGCAGTTTGCACGGACAAATGGACAGTTGAACAAGTGACTTATCTTTAATTTATTCATACATGTCAGTGGTGGTGGTTAGGTGTCGGGCATTTGGCTCCTGTCCTATCAGGCTGATGTGTAAATATGCAGTCTAAATAAAAGGCCTTATGTGACATGTTCCCATGAAGATAAGGCGACGGGGGATTAGTTTTATTAGGAAGTTTGATTGTAGTAGTAATGTATATACACCACTAGTTTTAGAGGTGGCCATGATTAAGTAATCCAAGAGGAGCTTGGGCCCCTTAGTCCTTTAAACATTAAACGGTCATGTTTGGCCACCACAATTTTAGAGAAAAGATTTTCGCTTTTTCGCAAATTCGTGAAAATTGAAAAAATTTAGAATTGACAATTTTACAACCACAAAAGGTTTATTGAGGATTCTCATGTCCAACCCTAATCCCATGAATTCTAATAACGTCTATAACACTATTTAATCTTTTATTCTGTGAATGAGGGCCTTCAAAATACAGGGTCAGGACTCAGGAACACTGTTCTAAGCTGACAGGGGTCAGGAAAATGTGATACTTTTTTAAATGGGTCATATTAGGTTCTGCATAACCTTTATAAATTTGTTTGGTTTAAGGTTTACATGCATTTCTAAACCCATTTAGACAATTTGGTGGTTTATTATTTTGATACTCAGAATAATTTATTTTCTATGAAATGGGTTAAGCTTGTGTCGTATTTTTATTTTCTTTTTTTCTTTTTTTCTTTTGGCCTGCTAAGTAGCTCAAATATGGCCAAATTGTTTGAAATGGATTACAGGTTGGGTAGTGTTAAATAGGTTGACTTGTACTGGATGCAGATTATGGGGGTTAGATTGAGTTGACTTTGGATCTTCAAAATCTGGATCTATAGAGGATTTTCACTATATGGCTCTCCATTTTGGAGCACTTACTTATTTGGTATCTAAACTTTTGTATTCAATTACTCATATTGTAACACCCAACTCATGTGGTGGGATTTCCTTTTTGTTTTTGTTTTTTTTTTGGGTAGGTTTACTTAAGTGGGGGCTTTATTTCATTTGACAATTTATGTAATTGGTTTTCATGAAGTAGATTTTCCTACAGAATTCCTGGAGCTGATTTTATGTAGTGGATTTTATGAAGTAGTTGACTTTTTGTAGTGGAGTTTCTTTATTGGGTTTCTGTATAGTGGGATTTTATGTAGTGACCAGTGAGCATTTCCACAGTTGTTATTTCTGTAATGGGCTTTCAGTTTTGGCCTTTCTCTTATTGGGGTAGTTTTGTGGTGAACATTTGCCTAGTGTGTACTTCTGTAATGGGCTTCAGTTTTGGCCTTTCTCTTATTGGGGTGTTTGTGTGGTGAACATTTGCCTAGTGTGCACTTCTGCAATGATCATTGGGAAATCCAGTAGTGAGAATGGTTCTTATGAATGTGAAATCAAATCAACAACTGAAATAAATTAAAAGGGTGAGATCCAATAGTGGTGGGTCCCACAGATTCGATGCAACAGTGAACATCATTCCAATCAATATGATTTTTTTACCCTATTACTTATCAAGGGAAGAGGTTGATGTTATATGGTTTCTTTCCACTGAGCCTCATTGCCCACTTTAGCTAGGCACATATGGTTAAAAAAGAAGGGTTTTTATGAATTCCAAATTCTTGATTTTTTTTTTGTCATATGGGTGTTTTTAAATATCATTTTTCAATCTTTTTTTTTTTTAATATATAGGACTTGATTGAAAGAAATATGTAAAACGTTTATACTTTTTTAAAACATTCAACTCCTCATGTACTTTTTGAAAATCATCAAATTTCTCCAAAAAGTTACAAAATAAGAAAAATAAAAAAAGATAACATGGTTTAGCCAACTACACCAAATACAATGGGTTGGACTCATGAAAGCATACACCTAAGCCCATTTACTTATCTAAACCTGGGCCTTTCTATGACCCCAACAAGCTTTTTGGCCCTGGCCCGAGTCTGCCCATTAGCTCATTTATATCCAAGCTCATGCGTGGGCTCGGGCTCGGGGTAGGTGATCAGCCCATTTAGAGAACTAGTCTCAACCAATATGAAATTTAGGAGATTAGGACATTCGATTGATGCGTTTTAATTCAAATAAACAATATACTAATATTTTTATTTATATGTATGTATATGAAATTAGTTATCATGTACAGAAAGCAGGCCATATAGTCTGTCAGGCCTCATTGCCTGTGAAAGTCTGGCCCATTTAATAAAGGGTCTTGTTAAAAAGCCCACGTCAGGCCCGTGGGACGTTTCTACGCCAAAGGTTGCTCCAATTGGGCCGGGTGTGGGCCGGTGCTAATTTAAGCCCATTTCTATTCTAATACAATGAATGTGGAATGGGAAATGTGCACAATACATGCATGCAACTGTTAGTATCACTGTTTGTCATGATGAATAATTCATAGAGGAATTAGATGGGGACAGAAGAAGGCCTACAAATTACAAGTGAAGTTCATGTCTTTGAGGAGCTAGGAATCTCTGCAAAAGCACCAGTACAATTCTTTTCACAATCCCATGGCTGACATGAGTTCCCCAGTGGAAGTTCACTCTTACAGTATTGCTTGGAGGTATTGAATGACAAGACCCTTGCGGTTACATATGCATGGTTCATAACCATCATCTCCCCCAGCTCATTTTGTCTCCTTTCTAACTCAGATATTTGTACTCAATGGGACTCATTATCTTGGAGTAGGGAGAAAAAGGAGATTTTCACTTATATATGTTCTACTATGAAGGAAAGGTCTCATTATGGATAAATTAACTTTATTAGATATCTTAAACCTTAATATATTAGTCTTTTAAAGTATTTTTAAGATTCAACCCGCGGGTGATTAATTATCAGAAGAGTCAGTGTTGTCTGATTAGGCCTAATGATAGATCTAGGAGGTAATGAGTGAAGATGGTATACTGATCAAAGGTGAGCTAGATTGGGGCCATAGAGACTCGGTTGTGGGCCGTCCCGACCCCCATCCTACATTAAGCCTGGCACTGTTGACAGTTCAAACAAATGGACATGATATTTTTCACAAACAGGCTTTGCGGGGAACTTTTGGGCCTGTGGGTAGAGTCCAACTTGAAATAGAGCCCATGCATTTCAGCTAGAGCTCTGCTTGGACATGCCTTATCTGGGCCAAGTCGGCCCATGACCAAACACTTATGCTGCTCGACAATTGGTGCTTGTAACAGGGCTCAAGTCTGATGTGAATGAGTCCAACCAGATTAATGGTATGATGAAGAGGACATGGGTTCGATGAAGCCAAATCCAAATGTGGCTTCCATGGCAATATGTTATCTACCTACACACTAATGTACAACATAAAACATAACATATTGCCATGGCATTGGGTGTTTGGGTTCTTGGGTATGAAATCCATAGGCCCGAGCCCAGACCCAATTTCAATCAGGGTCAGTTTCAAATATTGGACCAGTGCCTGGATTTTCCATCTCAAATCCCAATACATTATAGACCATACCCTAAACCAACTCATTTTCATCTTTGAAATGTGACTTGACCCAATTGGAATTCCAAACTAGTTGATAAGAACTGAAAGAACTGGTGAGGTTGACATGATGTCCAACTTCACATAGGAAACAAAAGTTAAGAGAATTTAAAAGTGCACAAGTTTCATGTCTGTGATAAGGAAGTAGGAATCACACCAAAAGAACCATACTTTCTTACATTCTCTTCTCATGGCCGACATGTATTCCCCAAAAGAAGTTCTCTCTTAATAGTCTCTCATAGTGCTTTGAAGGATTGAATGACAAAACCCTTGTGATCACACATCATTCTTTTTTGGGTCTATGCAATACATTTCCATCTAGTCATTTCCTGCTCTGCTGAGATTCTTATCATTGAGCACAGGGAGAAAATGGGCACCAAATGCCCAACCCAACCAATACAAGGCATATGGCAGTGCATTTTCTCTTTATGGGACAAGCCCTTGAGTCAAAAGAAGGTAAGGACCAATTTACATTTATTGTTAGCTTAAAAAAAATGCTAAACCAGGGCGTACCTCAATGGTATATTGTCTCATGACACTAATATAAAGAATGAGAGAGAACTTTTGGTTAGGCCTATAGATCCACCAATGGAGTGATGATGGGCTCAAAATAAACTTTGGTATACTAGTTGTGTTGGGTTATGCTTGTATTCCAGGTTAACCATATCAGTCATCTAGGTAAGCCATGACTCAGGTTAAGGGTTTGAGGGTATTTTGGTAATTTAAATAGGCCTTTTTTTTTTTCCTTTTATGGTTTACAAAGGATGCATTATAAACCGGATGCAATTATTACTTTTACCCAAGTGAGAGTAATAGATATAATTTCATTTCGTGGACACAGACATATCTCATATAAAATATTGATTTGTTCTTTAAATGTTAAAGGCCACCCAATTTATACAGGACAGGCTTGCATGGGCGTATATTAAGTCCATGTTTAGGTTGAATCTAGACTAGAAACTTGAGTCCAAAACAAAAATCACAGAAAATGTTAACACAGATAAATGAAAAGCCACTGACCCTGAAAAAAATCTTCTTCATTTTCAAGGAAATTACTCCACAGGAACATATTAAAATCCGTGGAGTATTTGATTCTGTACTCTGCAGAGTACCATCCTTCGCTTACAATTGAATCCATGGATCAGCATCGTTGCTATCTTCCTATGAACTGATGACAAAGGCTTAAAAAGGGACATCAACTTTGAATTATTTGTGTTGGCTTATTCATGAATCATGTCTTTGAGGATGACCCAGATGAGAGCTGTGGTAGCCTCACAAAGAGGGTATCCAGCATCAAGACATGCAAGGGTCCTACTGCATGTGTTTCTTTTCTCATTGCCTGGCATGCATGTATGAGCTGTTGGATTTCCCTTTTTCTCTTTTATCATACCATTAAAGGAAAAAAAAAGAGGAGAGATTTCATGCAATGAATGCGGTTAGTGTTAAGCTGATATGTCAAATTACTGGGATTTCAGACCTGGTTGGCCCATTACAGTTGTTGGGATTAACCAGACTACCTGACTGGATAATAGTGAAGGGCTTAATAGTGAATTGCTCTTTGTGGATACTGGACTGAAGTTTCCTGTAAGATCTCTCAGTGTAGAGAGACAAATTAAAGAGGAAGGGCTGCAAGTTGGGCTAAAGTCACTGAGCTTCTCTCTTGATTACTTCTATTGTGAAAATGATTTTTATGCAAAACGGAGAAAGAGGCACTAAAACTCAACAAATGAGTAATACAAGGATTTACATGGTTTGACGATGTGCCTAATCCATCGGCAACAGGAAGCCTTCACTATATTTTAAGAAAATAGGATAAACAAAGCTTCTTGGGATTTTCCTCTCACATTTCGCAGAGAGAATCCTGTAATGTATAGAGATTACATCAATTACCCATAATGCACTCAAAGTTTGTATTGTACAAGGATTAAATAAATTTGTCAGATTTACGATGGACTAGACTTAGGTTTGATTAGGGTTATGATGCTGTTAGGATCATATGAACAGTGTTATATTTAGATTAGGTTATACTCTGCAAATACCCTCCATGAAAACACCACAGAGATTTTGCTCAAAGATGTAGTCCTTAAATTTCTGCAAGAACCCCAGATTCATCATGGATTTGTTGAAGCATTCTATTCTACTTTACTACTTTGTCAATTCCTGCGGGAGGTAGAAGTAGGACATGTAGTCTAGTGGATCGGCCTAGGGAGAAATTCTTCAACCCTCCTCAGATTTCCTACCATGATTTTGAGTGCCAAATGAGAGATGTACTCAACTACTTATTTGTCACCATCACTCATGGTTGGCATAAATAATGTGCAGCCATATTAGAAAGTTGTGCAGATCAACAATGGACCAACTAACTTGGTCCTCATTTCTCATTGAACCATCTTTTTCTACTTATGTCAATCATTGGGTAACAACAGTCAAATTGGGTTTTCCAAGAAAATGATCTTCATCAATAAGATATAGTGAGGGTTGGATCAATAAAATAATGCTCTCTTTGAGTTGATGGAGATTTTCACGTCCGATTAGAACATTGTCGTGAGGCTGGCGATCTTCAATAAGACTTATCTTCTTAAAGCATATTAGTACTTTGCAGAGTCATGTTGAACTCAAGCATTTAGTCATGTTTGTGACAACAACTCTCCATCATGCATGGTAGTATGAGTAATCCAAGGGTCAGTCACAAATATTTATGTTGACTAGGTAAAAAAAAGAGTTGTTGAGGTGGGGCTCTTTTCTAGCTACATGTGTGGGTCCTACATGGCCCACATGCCAGCATCTTCTGCTGGGCCAAAAAGGGCTGAAACTATGTCATAAGATTTGCGCCTACTTTGTTGTGGCTTGACACTAGTAATAAATATTGCCCCTCCTTTCCATAGATTAATTTTTAACTAACATGAGTTGTTTTTATGCTTTTGGGGATATAGTTCTTAAGATTTTACCTAGAGCTGATTTCTTTGATTTCCTTTTAGGTCAAGGATTTTTGCTCTTTCGATCATGAGTTTCAAGATCTTACATCATCATCATGAGGTAGTTTTGCTTTAGTTTTTTGCTAGAACAAGAAATTCCGGATCTTCAACAGTGGAAACTAATGACATGATGTGCATTTAATGAGGTTCGATCATCCTAAAAAAATCTCACAGATATCTCATGGTTATCATAAAGATGTCACAATTTAGACATTTATAACAATTGTCAAATCAATGTAATGACATGAGGTTTTCTCACACATTTTACAGTCAAAGAATTCACATTCTGGACAAACAGCCCCCTAGGGGCTGTTGGATCCAACAGCTCCTGGGATCCAACAGCCCCTAGGGGGCTGGTTTTCTCACACATTTTACAGATTCTGGACAAGTACTCTTTGATTTTAGCAGCCATTACCATGACTTAGGAATATAATCCATCTTCTGTGGGACCATAATTAATGATCTTGTAGAGTGGACAAAGCAAACAAGTAGGACTCAAAATGCCAACCCCAGATGGATATGGATAATGCGACGATGATTTTTTAAGGTTTTTTTTATTGGTATTGTATCGATGATGATAATGGTGATGGTGAAGATGATCATATATGTTCGCCATTTTTCTTATTTCAGATGTTGGTATTTAATGTGTCTCATTTACAATGTTCACTTTACAGAAGAAGATAATTAGCTTCCCTTAATATATATAAAAGTACACAAATGTTACACAACTAAGTCCTCACAAACCATATATACAGACCTCTTAACTTAGTACCATCTTGCCCAAAACAAGTAGTTTATGAAATTTAGAAAATTAAGAACTGAGAGGGTTACATAGAAGAGGTCCAAACGACTCTCATTCAAATCATTGCCTCCCAACCACTCGCCCGAGTGAAACCGCCGACTCACTGAGTTAGCAAGTGAGACAAGAAGAGAACTAAGGAAATACCCCATAGCAGTTGAGCACCAGGAGAGTGCGGTGCACACACTCCTCATTGTATTTGGAGCCTCAGAATAGAAGAACTCAAGCATCCCAGCTAAAGTAAACATATCAGAGATGCCTAGTAACAAGTATTGCCATCCAAGCCAGAAAACACTTATTCTAGTGTGCTCCTCAGCGGCGCATCGCCTCTTAACTTCGACAGTTGCAGCCACCAACATTGACAGAGATGCCAATAAGAGGCCCAGCCCGATCCGTTGGAGCGGTGGGAACACATCATCCTTTTGCAAGAGTTTCCTGAGCAAGGAGACGATGAGGCGGTCATATAAGGGAACCAAGACAAGCATGATAATGAGAGGGATTGCCGAGAGGGAAGCTGATGAGATGTGGAAACTGCGGAAGAGTGTTCGATCCATTGTCATCCCTTGATGAACTGAGAAAGTTTGCAGCTGGGCTAGACAACAGTTCATCATGATGGTGCCTGCGAAGATCGGAAGTAGGCGAAGGAATGCTCTTGTTTCCTCCACTTGAGCTTTTCCTATGCCATCGTTTGCCATAGCCTTGTCCAAGAACCTATAAACATGGAATCTTATTGGCAATATGTTTAAATGTGCAATTTTTTCACAACTCTAGTTATCCAATAAATGTGATCACCTGGATCATAATCACATAGTTTGAGCATGTACAGCACAAGTTAACAATATTGACGCTGGTGAGAAATGTTGTTCTACATTTGATGGACCGATCAGAAAAGGAATAGGCCAAAAAGAATAAGGATGGAAAAAGGGCAACTATATGAGAATTTAGAATAAGATAAAGTGGAATGGCGAAACAAGATTTATATAGCTAAATTCAACATAGTTGGAACAATGTTTTGATGACGATGAAGAGTAATGATCCTCCTCTAAATCTAATTCCTAGAGCGAATACACTCATGGTCAAGTGGTATTGGGACCTTCGTATCACATATATCTCAAGCGATGGATCCCTCTCTCTCCAAGACTAAAGTATCACGTCTGACTAGTGGTCCAACTTAGCAGAAATCTATTTCCTAGACAGTTCCTGGCTTTTCCCTACATATTCTAGCACACCCAATTTTTATTTTATTTTTAATCCTTTGGTTTAAAAAAAAAAAAAAAAAACCATAGCCATGGTTTTACTGGTCTTTCCTTCTAGTTTTGCAGGAACCCTTCAAGTTGTTGTACTACTCGCAATTATATAATCTCTTTACATCCCCCCATGATGTGTATAAATTACTCTATGACCATTTACATCGGCCTCATCCCTATCCATAGTAGGGCTTATTTGATTTATGGGTTAGTATGCGCAACCTGACTTGCCTAGATTTGAGCCCGACTGAGATTCCAAGAGGACCAATGTTCACCAAACTTGAGCTAACATTTGAGATACCAGACCTAAACACATCTGAATTCAAATCAGGTTTTGATTTTTAGCCCGAGCCCAACCTGAACCGAAAATGACCAACCCAAATATTGGTTCTCATCATATCAAGTCAGTTGGGCTTTTGTCTGGCCCAGCCCAAGTTGCACCATAGCCTCATCTAATCAATAATATATATCAATAATTTGGGCATTGATCCAACTTGTACAAATGGTGCGCCTTTACTGCTGAACCTTATGCAGATCCTAATAGATAATGTGGATTTTGCATTTGGCATCCTATCGCAAATGGAAGCAATCTTGTTGCAAGCAGTATTAAATTTAGAAATCCTCTGTGGAACCATTGAAACCTCATAATGATGAAAAGGGGGCAAAAAGAAGAAAAATCTTGCCTGAACTTTATTGTAGATCTCCCTCCAGTTCCATCCCAATTTGGTGCTGGTGGTGAAGCATTCCAATTCCTTATTGTAAATACAAATACCTAAAACCAAGATATGTCATTATATGAATCATATTTTATTTTAATTTTTTTTAGTGTAAGTTTGGTGTGGTCCAAAGAATGCTTATAGACCCACCTCGCCCAACATAGTTTAGGTGAAGGAAGATAATATTTCCCTAGCAGCCTGGATCCACTTACATAAATTTCAGGTGTGTGGACTGGGTCCAAGCCTAACTATTAGCACAAAACAAAATTATCTGGTCTTAGATAAGCATCTGCCAACTAACCCAGCAGATGAATATAGGAATGACAAGAAGTTGTGTTCGGGCCTGATCCATATTTTACCCAGACCCAAACCTGAAGTAGTAGTTCGGACTAGTACCCGAATACAGTCCAGATTACAGGACCAGTACACATAACCAAATTCAGATGAAAAGGTCCAAACCTAGAGCTAAGCAAAGAGCTTGGGTCCAGGCCCAAAGTAAGACCCAATGACTATAATACAACATACTTATATATCAATATTATGGCAATATTGGGTGTTCGGCTCCTCAGGTATGAAATCCATGGACCTGAATGCAGGCCCAAATACTGGACCCATGCCCAGCATTTTCAGTATGAGCCTGGAAATTTGTGTACTGCTTAATACCCCCATAGTTTTCTAATTGGAAAGGCCCACAATTACCTTGAAAATTCTGATGAATGGGCTTCCATTAGGGAATTTGTGCCTGTGGAATGGTGACCCCCCTGCGAAAATGCAGAGAGCCAAAAACAGTGTAACAGCCGAGATTGCGAAGGCCCATTGCCATCCTTTGTTCTCCTGGACCCAGACCAGTAGGGTAACTGCGAACAGGCCGCCGGTGCATAGGGCGAAGAAGTACCAGTTAAAAAAGGAGGAGATGGCTCGCTTGTTGGAGCGATCGAGCTGGTCCGCCCCATGCGTTGGCAAGGAGGCCTTGACGCCGCCAACTCCAATGGCCATGGCATAGAGCCCAGCATATAACATGGCTGCCTGTGAAGGTGATGGGCCTTTTCCTGGGCCTGGCTGGAAGGACTCGTAATGGGCTTGAATTGTCAAGATGACAAGTCCCTGTACATAACTAAATTTTTTTAATCATTATGAGTTCAATGTGGAGAAAGAATTTAAAAAAAGGGAACTGGACAAAGCAGCATTCAAGTGGACTGATTTGAATCAGTATCATGACCATTCATCCTGTGGGCCTCACATTGTTTGTGTCCCGGCCCAGAAATCTCAAGGTTGTTGTGTTTCTCTCACTTCAGAATCTAGATCCTCATTCTCTAAGTCAGCACTATAAATCCATCAGTGGGGTCATCTAATATTGATACTGCTTGATCTCAGCATCCAGCTCTGGGACAAATTTTACTCCAGTGGCTTGAGTGGTGCCTCTGTCAGATTGATGAACATGTAAAATATGTGATCTGACAGTGGGCCTAACTTTAGTTGGAGTGAAATTTGGCCTATAGCTAATGCATGAGATTTTTTTAATATGAATAAGTACACCACACATCACAAAGGAACCATTGGTATTGAAATGCAATTTAAAAAAATATATCTTTGAAATTAGCATATCCTATTGAAGACAGACTTTGTCCTCAGAATGGAAATCAAGGGATGAGTGTGACTCTTACAATGAGTTCTATGACACCAAAGAGGGTTGTAGTAGAGAACTTGGTGAGGAAAGTGTCAGAGATGAAACCTCCAAGTAAGGTAAGGAGGAAAGATGTAGCCATAAAATTTGTGAGCATGTTGGCAGATCTTCCCAGAGAATAGTGCATTGAAGAATGAAAATATGTGACCAAGTTTGAGGCATTTGATATGAACACCATATTTTCCAACACCTCAACCACTGCAAGCAAACAAACAAACCCAAGAAAAAGAACTGTTACTAGTGAGCCCACTATGGATTATCATTGGATTCAATCATAAAAACAAACTCACTTGCAAAATTATTAAGGCTTTAAGATTGAATGGAAAGATTATCTGTTGGGACTGATGTTTAGCCTATATCATATCTTGAATTTCCTCTACTGCTCTACACCTTCAACTTCAAAGGTTGTAAGAATTGTTGTGGTGCAGGCAGCGGAATAAACACAACAAGAACACCATTTTAAATATCAACCTGGCTTGAACTCATGTTTGGGCTCAAATTATAACCTTGGATTGGGTTAGGCCCTTTAAGGTTGGCTTCCAATTCTAATATCCTTACCAAATTATACTCACCATCGTTAACACAAAAAAATTAAGTTAATATATATGTTAGTTTTGTTAAATAGTTGTTTGTGCAGTTTTCCAATTGGTTTTGGAACTACTGGTTAAACAACCCCGTCAAGTCTATACTATACATTTTTTGATATAATTCCATATAAATGATACATGTATAAACTATATAGAGGAGAATTCAGCCACAAACTAGGACACAACTTTAAAAGTTGCAAATGTGGCGGCTGGGCCCACCTTGAGACATGCCAATCCCTAGATGAGAGGGAGTAAAAGGTCTCATCCTGGATTAGGTGTGGGACCCACATGGGTGAACTTCTGATTGTAAACTAAGAACTAAATGTAAACTCCAACAAAATGGCATACCACAGACAAGAGCTGCACCCATCCTTCCACCACCTTTTGCTTGGTTCATTCTCCTCCCTTTCCAGTCAACATACTCATTTGCCTCCAAGTCCAAGCTCATGTCTTCCTTCTTAGAAAAAAAGAAAAAAAAAACAAAAAAAAAAATAATTAATTAATTTACTTAATGAAAGATACCATAGATAACATAAGGAGCCTGATTTCAACAAATTTACAAAAAAAGCCCCTTAATTCTCTTAATATATATGTCGGTAACACTAACATGGATATTTTCATATGAGCCTTATCCGATCAATTTGGGATAATAAAATTCTCAATCATACCAAACAGTAAAGAAAATTAATTAAATAAGGATATGTCTACTTGTTGTAAAAACAAATTTTCAATAGTGTTATTTCTTTTGGCTCATTTTACATTTGTGAAACTAGAAAAAATGTCCTCTAGTGTAAACAATAAACTACATAAAAGCCCTTACAAAAGGCTTATTCTTGCAATGAGAAGATTCCAGCTGGTCTGCGGATTTCTGTTCTTAAAGGAGAGTGGAATCTTGCATTATTACCGCTTTCCACAAGGAACGTGTCAAACTAAGAGATTAGTGGGCCACATGTAAAACAAAACAATTTTCTTCTCTATTGTAGAAAACCAAAGGAGAAATAACATCTTTGGAATTCGCTTTCCAGAGACTAGAATCACCACCGCGGGCCTATTTCTTTCATGGGAATTGAATTTCTTGAAAAAGAGCTTGAAGCATATATGAATCACATGATTCCAGGACAACTTTCTCGTGAAATCAGGTTTCTCTCAAAGGACAGGATTTTCAAATTTAGAAGACCTGCCCTTTATCATCCATATCATCCATCCAGGTATTCATGGTGGACCACACTATGATAAAACAAAGCCAAGTGCAAAGAATCCTAACCATCTGATCCTGGTGATCCATAGAGGAAATATAAAGAGACTTCATCCTACATAAAGGTCTAAATCAAAGGTGCATTCTTCTTACAGAATTAGTACTTGCCCAAATTTCACCTTGAATCAGAACATGTCCAAATTTCACTCCAAGAAAAGTGGTGACATCTACTGTTGGCATTTTTATTTATTTTTTCTCTTTTGGTGCCCCAGCCCCGCAAGGGGGCTGGGACCTATGAGAGCACCAGCACACACGGGGAGGGAGCACTTGTAGATGCGAGAGGACACCTGCGCGCACCGAGAGGGAAGACTCACACATGCAAAGAGAGGAAACTTGCAATTGTTGGGTTGATCATGTAAAAAACACAATTAAAATACGAAAGGTCATTGCAGTGAAATTTAGCATAGATATAAATGATCTAAACCGTCAAAAATAAAATAACTTTCTTGCCTTGTGTAAGATATGGCCCATAGTTCCAATCACAGTCAATTTCGACTCAGATCTAATACAAGGTGAGAAAGTGATTTTGAGTGATTTAGATTTTAAAAGTGGGCCCCCACTAATCATAGCACTGCCCTCGGAATTTTAAGATATGGACACAACCACCTACAGGAACTTCATAAAATTGTAAAACAAAATCAAGAATTTTAATTTTACCATAAAGATGAAGCACTGAAAGCAAGGATTTCGAAATGTTGAAAGAAGAGAAAAGATGCTGAGGCTAAATGAGAGATGAAGGACAGAGGTGTGCTGTTGATAAGCTTTGATCACCCCAGGTGCTAGAATCAGTTGTATATTTATAGGGCTGAAAAGGTGGAATTGGGAAAGTAAACGCAAGAGAAATGTGTTATGATCAGGTTAAGCCCATGACAAACTCCCCACAAGTGGACCAAACAGGTTGAGACTGTAGCCACCAGTCTCATCACTTAGGTCATCCTAATCCCAAGCAGGCAAAGTATCAGTCATGTATGGACGCTTTGCATGGAAGATGCCATGCAGTGAAAAATATCTCTCCACTCATTTTCTTTGTCATTATCCTTTTCTACTTCAAGTCCAACTTGTTATTTAGTAAATTCCTATTATTTCCAATTATAACTTGTTAGGTGCATTGGAATTCATTTTGTTCCATCCAACCTTTTCATTTTATGATAATTTCTAACAAATAATACACCTTCCATTAGGAGAAGTTAGCTATTAAAATTGCTCCACGCTGGTGAAAGTGAAACTCGAAGGGGATCACACTAGAGGGTTAGGTGGTTCGACGGTATGCTTACATCCACGAACAAGGAGGAAACTCTTTCTCCTAGTGTCTTGAATTTCCTCAAGCCCTAAGAAAGTTGATACAATCACCAAACTATCCCTAAACCCAGAATTACTACTTGGCTAACTCCATAGACTAATTCTAGAATTTTGGTGCAAAAAGGCTGCTTGGGGATGCTACTTGCCACATATCCAAAAGCCTTTTCCATTGCAGGAATTGAACCTTAGTCTGTACTGCCTTATTACCGATCCAACAGTGGATTGGCCACTATTTGTTTCTTAGATTAATTAACTTAGAAAATAGCAATGACAATTGATATTTACAATAACCTTTTGCATAAACCAAGAGAGTAAAACTAACTTCAATTCAGATTTGGTACACCCCCCATTTTTATTTTGTACAATGAGGCCCTGTATCTGTATGGTTAATCCATATCCCCTAATTAACACTTACCCCAAATGCTGACACTGATTTGGCCATATCCAGTGTTTGATTGAGTAAATAACTTTTTTTTTTGGACTCATTACATTATGAAATTTTAAAGCCCCAAATCAAAGTTTGGGGCAATTTGATCAAAGTTTGGTTTATGCCAAAAAAATAAAATCATAGTTTGGGTTCATTTGATCAAAGTAGCATCTTAACCATGACTTACCGATTTTCGCATATCCTTCGTATTCCTTTGTATTGTTTTTTTTTTTTTTTTTTTTACATTCAAACGCACGAAAAGAAATCGATATGAATTTTCACATTTTTAATTTTCTTCTTTTTTTTTTTTTGTCAAATTATTTTATTCAAAGAAGGGCCCAAAAGACCTAAATAGGATTTCAGACAAATATATCAGCCAATGTGTTATAGTGTGCAAAATCATAAAAGATACCTATGTGTTTAGTGCATACCTTTTTTTTTTTTAAGTAGGAGCGTATACCTTGTTATAAATGCCTGACCTCAAGTGATTATGACATTCCATGCTAATGCAGATATCACTCCTGTTTCCATGTTTATAAGTAGGAATTTATGGCTTATGTTGACATGTAAAAAGAAAAAAAATAGATGGATGTAGTTTAAGGAGACCACCAGAGGATAGCATCTAGTTCCATTGTCCTTATAACCACAGCTTACACAACAAAAGCAAAGATAAAAACTTTAAGAAGCAACTTGGGAAAAAGTCCTGTAGCCCACTTGTGCTCTCTTTTGAAATGAAAATCTAACCTTTATTGGGTGATGGGAGTGCTCCATAACAAAACTTCGGTGGGTCATTTGCATGCTATGTAATGTACTCATGAAAGGGGCATATTAATCTATGGTTATCCTTTTTACCCCCAAAAAGAAAAAATCTATGGTTATCCTGTTGGCGACTCATGTGCCTTGTGACATCCTGATTGATGGGAGAGGCATCTGACCAACTTGCAAAAAAAACACAAGCTCAAGAGTTAAAAAAAAAAATTGCTTTTAGAAAAGGAAACGCACGAGTACAGTAGTACACTGAATGCATCCACCAAATGGCATTATGATTGAATGAGGGCCCCTGATTTGAGCAATGTATTGTTTTTTAGTAGCTATTGAAAACAGAAGTACTCACCATCCTTTTTTTTTTCAGTAGTAAGATTCGATCTTTCATCTTGGTGTCCTGATCACCTGAGCAAGATTGCATAGCTGCATTTTGGGTTGAAGGCCAGCCAGTGTAGCCCACATCTGAGGATGGCTAGTGGTGGGATGGAATGACTTGTGCTTGAATGGCAAGCTCACCAAATTTCAGAGGATATGGGTCTTCCAAGATCAAAGATGAGAAAACAAATTTTAAATTCATTGGTTGCAGAACTTTACATGTGATAAGAGCTTAGGACAATCTGATGTTTAAGTCTGACTAGCCAATAAATACATCCCCGTTTGGTAATTTTAGTTGTAAAATCAAGTCAAGTTAAACATCAAATCAAAAGCACTTTTTATCACAACTCCCTCCATCTTTTCCAAAAAAAAGTAAAAAAACAACTACATTTATTCACTAGAAGATAAAAAAAACTCCATTTCCCCATACAAAAAGTATAAAAATATTTCATCATAAACAACTAAAAACAAAATACCGTCGTAACCCATTTATATTTTATTCTCTTTTTTCATTTCAGTTCATTCCACTTTATTTTAAAAGTAAAATGCCAAACGGGAACCAATCTGCTTAAACTAAACATCAATGTCCCCTATCAAACGGGAGGCGGTTTGAATGAGGGAATAATGTCTCCCTGGAGTTTGAACTCTCAGACTTAGCATTCAATCTTATACCAAGTTGAATCTGGTTAGCCAACACATCACAAATGCTTAAGTTGAAAGGAAGCGGAAAACTAATATACTTAACATGTGGATGGTATATTCACTATTACAATATTAAAATTATGGGTTCATGTCACCTTACCAATAAAAAGCAAAAATTCACAAGTGAGAAATGTAAATAAAAGATTGATCATTGGACGGAACAAGTGAAAATGGAACTAAATCATGTTTGTCCAATTCTTTGGAATATGGGCCTTGAGATTCCTCAAAAAAAAAAAAAAAAAAAAAAAGATTAGTAATCAGTTTTAATTGAATAGATTTGGCCTCGTACATTCTCGGGGAGGGACATATTGATAAGCAACTGTCAATATGTCTTATAAGAAGCCCAAGCATTCTTGTTTAGGGCCCAAGTTCAATTAAAGGCCGAGTCAAACTAATGTCCAAGCCCATTGATGGCTCGTTTTCAGTCCAAGAGCTCTCTCTTTTTCAAATAGACACTTAAAAATGTATATATGTATTTTTAAAATACATAAGTGTTTATATATATATATATATATATAGGAAAATATTCACATGTACGTGCTCCTGTGATTTGCAGTCCTCCGCATCTAGGCCGTACATCATGTGTAACTCATGGAAGTTAGAGGTGGGCCCCACCTCTTAGGATGGTTCGGACGCACTAGAGCATAGAGTGTAGTTTGGAAAAGAATAATTTCCTATATATACATACATATATGTTCATATATATATATATATATATATATATACACGCGCGCACGCGTGCACATAGAAAATTCTAAAAAATGTTCCCCTTTAAAAAAAGGCCCAAATTTTTGCTCCATTTTTTAGGGTGTAGGGTCTACTTTCAGTTAATTTAATCCATTCCTCTCACAAACACCACCTCATTTAATTTGCCCAATCCAAATTTCACAATGTTCTAGAAACTATTCACTATTGATCCATTTCTTTTCAAATTCACAATCCATAGGGCCTACTTATGAAAGAGCCAAATTTATTATCTAGCAGTGGGTCCAACTCCTATTGGTGTGAGATTTGGCGACGACAATCTACTCATAATTGGTCCTCACTAATGGGTTCTCGAAACTGCCCACTTTGAAACTAAGGTTTTAAACAAGCAATCGATAGGGGCCCACTTACCAAAATTCCAAAATTTTTATAATGATCTATCTGATGGTGGGCCCAACTTTATTGGTGTGAGATTTGGAGAGGACCAATAAAAGACAAGGCACTTTAGTTAGAATGGATTGGGTTTTCTCACAAGTGGTCCCCACTAATGGGTTAAATCTTGCATAATTGAGATTCATAATTGTTAGACTCAAGCTCATTCGGATTCGGTCTGGACCTGGGTTCATACCCGGCCCAAAAAAGTGCCCAGCCCCAGCTCCATCAACTTTTCCGTTTTATCTTTCCCGGGGAAATATAGCCCAACAAACGAACAAGTTATCATACTTATTCAAAATTTCCGTGGAATTCGATTTCCCGCCAAGAATAGTTACGCACCCAAACGTTGATTGCGGACAGTTTGTTGGTTTTCTCTCAAAAATCCGCGAAAACAATATATGGGGGAAATGGAATTCCATATTCTCCACCGTTCTTTTCCGACATATCCGTGAATGCGTTGAAATCCTTCTTCTCGAGCGGGGGAAGACTTGAGATTTTCAGAGGAATCCTCCATTTGAGATCAGTGAAAAAGAAAACAGGGAATTTGATTTCTAGGGTTTTCTCCATTTCTCTCTCTCTCTCTCTCTCTCTCTCTCTCTCTCTCTCTCAGGCCATGGGATTCTCCAGATGCATTCCATTATTCCTTCTCCTCTTACATTTCTCTTTCGCAGATGACGCAACCCGAAACGACGCCTCCGTAACGCCGAAATCCCCTTCTTGCAGCATGGAGTTCGTGTCGGTAATCCCCTAAATCTTCTTTTATCTGTTCTTTATCTTATTGGTTTTGTTTGGGTTGTTTTCAATTTTGTCTTCTTATACATTGATTTCCCAATCTACATTCATTAATCTTTTGCTGAATGGATAATTTACTGTGAATCACTTGTTTGTATAATCTTCCATGGGTATCTAATTTCATCTTGTTCTTCTCATTTCTATTCTAGATTTTTTTTTTTGTTCTCATCTATGGCCAAGAGTTTTATGTCATTGAAGTAATCTTTACTATTTGTTGTTTCATATGTTTTGATTGGGAGCGCTTTCAGGTTAAGGTGAAGAACTGGGTGAATGGCGTGGAAGGTGAAACTGTGGTTGGATTAACTGCTAGCTTTGGTACTCCAGTGCCAAGTCAAGAAACTGAAGCCCTCAGGTTGCCTGCTGTTATGGCAGATCCTTTCAGTTGCTGTTCTAAATCTTCTTCGAAGGTCAATGCTTTCCTTTATCTAAACTGCAGTTAGGCTACCTTCATAATGATTAGGCTTAAGAAATTATGAAGAGATCTGCATTTATTCTTCGTTATTTTGTTTCTAATTGCACTATGGATGGGTTAGTGAAAAATGTAATGCTTTATAGATTAGATGAGATATTACATATGAATAAATGAGTCTGTGTAGGCCTCAATCTAGAACAACTATGGGTCATGCTCGCTTCTCTTGTTGATTCCAATGCCACTTCAAAAAACCATATTTCTTGCAATGGTCCTGTTTGGTTGTTTTCTTTATTGTCGTCGTATTCACCCCCATACTTCTTTGATGATTATTTATCTTAAATTAGTCATCTCTGATGCAGTTATCTAATTCAATTGCCCTGTCAATGCGTGGGGATTGTGATTTCACAGTCAAGGCCCAAGTAGCACAGTCAGGAGGTGCAGCTGGTTTACTGGTTATAAATAATGAAGCAGGTAGTCATTTAAGAAATATGATTTAGCCTAATTTATGTGATCATTAGGTGAGAAGCTGGTGGGTTGCATGTCCTTGAGTATGTTGTGGTTTTAACATATCAGCTTTTCCAGGGATGAGAGACATGAGGGGGCGTTGTGTCTGTCTCAAAGTCTGTTCAATACATAGTGCTGCATTTCTTTTTCTAATTTCTGGGTGGAGAATGTGTCAATTTCAGTACTCTGTGCAGATATTTTCAGGATGGAGTGTAGTGCAAACGATACCTCCCTAGAGATCAAAATTCCAGTTGTAGCAATCCCAAAGTCAGAAGGGGATATAATGCAGAAATCCATTGGTAGTGGCAGGAAGGGTAAGTCTCATCTTTATTTTTCATGGTCTGATGTGTTGATCATTGTTTATAAACAGCTGGTGGAGTCTTATTTTAAACCTTGAAACTATAGTTAAGTATCGACACAGTTGACAACGCAAAGAAAGCCTTTGGTTCATGCCTCCCTAAAATCTTTGCATATATTTCTTTCTGCTGGTGTAGATGTTTTAGCAATTTTTTATTATTATAATTCTATTAAGGTGTCTTGGTACTGCGATATGTCAGTGTAGTTTTCCACCTTTTCACATTCTTGACCTTTACACCGATTAATGCAGTTAGATTACAGAGCTTTGTCAGATGCATATTGTGGAGGAAAATTTACATGTATTATTTAATTTCACGCTTCCAAACATGCTCTGAAATATCACTGTTTTGTTTCATGGCTTATTTCAGAATTTTAACCATGTTGGATTCATTTGTGGATAATTCGTTGTTTGAATCATGATTTTCCTTGTTACGATTAGTTTAATCTGACATTTTCTTCTGTTTGAGATACAGTTTCATGTGATTTAACCATTATGTATTTCATTAGTAGAATAAATCTCTACAGAGTAAGATTCATGGCTGAATCAAATCTTATCATGAATTGTATCACGATTTTAGGATTTTTTTATTTTTCTTATAAAAATGAAAACATAATTAAAAAATAAAAAAATAATTAAAAAATAAAAAAAGTAGATGTCCATACCCTGTCCATTTTCAATCCATAGCAGCATAAATTCAATGACAAATAAGACTATGATACAATCATATGTAGAACATCATTCATATATATATATATATATTAATATATCATAAATGATGTGTAGATAGTTATAATGAATTTAAGATGTCAATGTTGCTAGGAAAAATAAGCAAGTTGCAATATATTTTTTTATCCTTTTCAAGTAAAGAAAAAAAAAGTAATACCAAATCATCAATCTTACTTGTTAGGAAAAATAAACAAGTTGCAATAGTTTTTTTTTTTTGTTCTCTTTAAATTAAAATGTAAAATTCAAATAAAATAATCAATACCTTTTCAAATTCTTTAGGATTTCTTGTTTTGACTCTGTTTGGTACTTTGATATTATGCATGCATATATTATTTGATCCCTCCCTTCAGTGATGTGAGCATCATGCCCTTTCCATTACATGTTAAAGGAAACAGATCCACTGTTTGGACCAATCAGGGGGTGCCACATGGGGAGAGATGTCAAATCAATGACATCTCATCTCCTCCACCAAAAAGAATTTTTTTTTTTTTATTCATGTGGCACCCCCTGATTGGTCCAAACAGGGGATCCTTTTCCATGTTAAAGAAGTTCTGCCTTTCTCGTAATTTAGTAGTGCACGCCAAGTGTCAGTAAATCATGTCTATATACATCGTGGAGTTACTTTCTGCTAAAAGGTATCTCTCACTGATTGTGTGAGAAGTACAACTCTAAGCCCCTTGTGGGACCCACTTAGATGCATGCCAATCATGGGAGGATAGTGTGATAGAAAGGTCTCATTATAGATATGATTTTAGGCAAAAGTCGTATCAATCAGATCATGACAACCATTGATTTACGGGCCTTAAATTTTAATGGTGTCTTAAGTTACATTCTTCATGAAATTTAATCCAATGGTGAGTATAATTTAGATTAGTGTCAAATTAGGGTAAGTGCCAATTCATGGGGGATTAGTGAGTGAGGGGGTTGGATGTATAATGGGGGGTCCCATCTGGTGGTAAAAAAGTTACCTTTTAGCAGAATGTATCCCATAGATTGCTTTCACTTTTTAGTTTTATTAATGCTAAGCATATCTATGATATTTCTTATTCTAGTGGAGCTCCTCCTATATTCTCCAAAACGGCCTGTTGTGGACTTTGCTGTGGTCTTCTTGTGGTTGATGGCTGTTGGGACCCTCATTTGTGCTTGTTTGTGGGCTGACTTTGTTGCTTGCAAGCAGACTGATAATTACAATCAACTGGTGAGAGATTTTTGTTTAACCTTTCCTCATCAATTGGAAACCCAAGTGGATTTAATTACATACTGTCATGTGATGCCTTTGTAGCTGAGTGTCCCTCCCTAAGATCTAGAATTTGTACATGTAAGGGAACTTGTCTATTTTATAGAATATTAACAAGGTTACATGTTGATATGTGATATCCTTGTAACCAATTGTGTTTATTGGGATGATCTAGCATTTGTAGAAGGGAACTTGATTATTGGTAGGGGTGTGACTGTTCGGTTAACCAGTTAATCTGGGAAAACCGTTAACCGAACCGTAACGGCGGTTTTTTGGCTTTTAAAACCGTAACCGTAACTGTATCTACAAAAATCGTGGAAAACCGTAACTGCGGTTAACTGTATTAAACGGTTCGGTTACGGTTAATAACCGTGGAATGCCTTCCTCACATAAGGGGATAAATGTGAATTATTGAAGGTAAAATGACACATAAGGAGCAATTGAATAAGGTAAAAAATATTTCATTTAGCCCCCTTATTTTTTATTTTATTTGTAAACGGTACGGTTCGGTTAATAACCGTGAATTATTACAGAAAATCGTAACCGAACCGAACCGTGCGGTTTTTGGATTTCATTAACTGTAACTGTAACCGAACCGTGAAATACGGTTATTAACCGCGGTTTGGTTCGGTTAGACGGTTTTCCGGTTTTTTTTTTTATTTTTACACCCCTAATTATTGGAAAGAAATATTAATATGGTCTTGTCAACTGGTAACTGTTTTATTGTCATCAATTTCAAGTTCATTTTGCACTTACTAATATTATAGATTTTGAAGTATGACTTTTTAGATCACTCTTTTTTCCCCTTTATGAAAGAAGAGAAGATCCTCATTTCTATTCAAGAAAAGGGATGTGGTGTTTTTGGTGGGGGCATTGAGATTTCAGTATTTCACCCATAAAAGCCCCGTATTACATAAGAATAGCAGTAGATTGACTAGGGATATAAACGGGCATATGAGTTTTAAATGTTGCAAATTGTAGCTTAAAATCAACTCTGGTTGGATATTTAATATTTTAATCCCAGAGGAAGTAGACTTGATGCATTGTTATAAGTTAAATGATATCCTCATTTTAAGGAAAAAGAAATAAAAAACATGAAAAGAAGTTAGAACCGGTTTTAGAACTTGATCCCGATCCTCTAGTTGGAACCGGTTCTTGGTCCTCTTATCGGAACTGGGTTTAAAACTAACAAAATAATTTCCAAGTGGGAACTGGATCCTGAATTGGAAGCATCATTTAGAAACGGTTCTGGTTTTGGGTTCAGTATGGCTCCTGCCCGGCCTGTTTGCATCCCTAAGATTGACTCTAGTAGAGCCAGATGGGATTATCTCCCAGAAAAGACCCCATAGATAGATCAATGGGTCGTGGTAAGCATATTGGGTATTGGATGGGAATGAAGTTTCACCCATGAAAGCCCCTTATCTAGATCAATGAATCCCAATAGAATAGTAGATTGATGACCACATACATCGCTCTCGCGCGCGCGCGTGTGAGAGAGAGAGAGAGACAAAGAGCATGGATTTTGTGGATTGTTGATTTTGAATTATTTTTTCGTATTAGTAGGCTTGCTAATAAGGAAGTGATGATTTGTCTGATGATAAGGTGGTGGAACTTAAAACAAGAAAAGTTAACAACATTCAAGTGAAAGTTAATGAGTCCAGGCTATTAGAATTGGCCTAAGAACTAATGAATTGTTAAATAGGTCACTCACCAAAAATATACCTGAGGAGTGAGTCTACAGGTTAGAAGAGTTATACACATAAGCTAACTTGATTACATAATGTAAGTACAAAAGGGCTTTTGATGAGAAGATGAGATTATTTAATGAATGGCAGAATCCAATAAATATAAAAGAAAAGGTACAATTTGCAAAAAAGTGATGCTAAGAGATATATAATTAGAGAAAAAGAAAACTAACTATAATTGGGCATTGCTGTTTCGTTGAAATATAGGGACAAATATTAAGTGCTTAAAGTTAAGGGTTACAATCATCTAGTCACAGTGATATTTGGTCAATCTATTATTCACTTCATACCCACTTCAGTCCCTTTATCTCTTGGCATGTATCTAGTGGACCCCACTAAATGGGGTGCATCCATTCAAACTTTTTTCAAGAATCTAGATAGACTCTTTGAAGGCTGGCCTTAGAGAGTTCTTCAAGTCCACCCCAGAAATACGTCAGGGGTCCCGTGTCTGAAATCCAACCTGCTAAAATTAACGACCCCTTGTTTTAGCGTAGTATGAAATTTAGCTTCAATGTAAGTTAGGCCCACCATTTAGATTGAATATGTAGAAGCACATAATTAAACACTTTTGTTATTTATTTCAGTCGTGTTCTTTATGCTTGATCATTTGATATTGGGCCCAATTTTGTTTCAAGAGAAGTTTGGTGCAAAGATAATACACAGGGTGATAGTGATTTTGAGAGGTTGAATGTGGCCCCCATTGATGAATTTATAAAGATGACTGTGGAGACTTCTCTAAAAGCATCTGTGAAAGTGCATCATGTCCCTCTTAGAAGGGATCTGGATCCTCTGCTTCCCAGGCCATGCAATGGACAGTTGGTGGATAAAAGGAGAATTTTTATCTCAACCGTTTATTTCATGATCTTAGATTCAACAATTGGCAATATCTATCGAATGAACCCTTTTTTTTATACTTTTATTCTTTGCAAATGGCTAGACCCCGAAGCCCTTTACATCTAGTAGGGCTAGTAGGCTCCACTGCCCGTGTTCTCATTAAAGAAAAGGAGCAGAGACCCTTGTTCATACGAAAGCATAACTAGCACAATTAAGGCTAACAAACAGTAATTAAGTGAGTTGATACACCTCAGGAGGTCACCAAATCACACTCATTTAAGTTCTTGTTTTTTTGAAAAAAGACAAAGGACGTTTTGGCATTTAAAGCATTATCTTGGACTTTAATGTGTTTTTTATTTGTGCTGCTGTAGTTACAATTTTAAATATCTATCAGCTATTTTTTGTTTGTACTCCTTTCATGTGCAGTAGTGAATCAGAAGTTTTTACCTGTCTTTACTTTTCATATATAACAGGTGCAACTTGTGTTTTATGATGTGTGGACTTTCATTGGCTAGGAACCCCCTATTAGTGGAACCAACAGTGAAGATAACACGGAGAATGAAGTTGTAGATATTAATGCAAAGGGAGCTGTAATTTTTGTCATAGCTGCATCCGCTTTCCTGTTGGTCCTATACTTTCTTATGTCTGCTTGGTTCATATGGGTACTTATTGTGATGTTCTGCATTGGTGGTTCTCAGGTATACAATATTCTTTGGCATATTCATTGACTATATTATGTTGTTGAAATTAGAAAAATTCATAGGATGCATTTTTTTTTTTCTAACTCATTCATATAGACTAGTATTCAAAGACTGAATGTCCGGAATTACAGAGTTCAATTTCCATTTCGATATTTAATATAAATATATATATATATATATAGACACACACATATGTCAGAGACTTGAAGAGGGATTTTTTCAGAGGTTGGGGCATTAAACCTCATAGACATGTTTTTTTTTTATGTGTTTGGTACTGAATTTTGTGTGCAAGGGATTCACAAATATTTTAGTGCTCTTCCTCTTCCTTAGTAAAAGGTCTGTAAGCCTATATTTTGTTGTTTGGGTTTGAAGTCAGGGAAGAGGGTTCAATTGGAGCCCCAATTTCGAGAACATTAATCCAAACAATAGGATTACAGTAACTTGTTTTGTGGAAAAAGTTACACAGATTGACAATTTAAGCAACCATCCACACTACCTCCAACTCAGTTTTCCTCAAAAGGAGTGAGCATATTGAGGTAAACTGCAGACCTCATTTCATTCTAAATAATCTAGTTAGAAACCTGATAGTCTTTAATGGTACTATTTACTGAATACTCGCTCTCACGACTAATCCAGAACAACCTGGTGTAATGGTGTTATGACTGAAAAGACTACACTATTGATTTATTATTTGAAAATCACCAGATTACAAACATGTGAAAAATGACTTATCAGTGTTGTAGACTCTGTAGTTTGTTAGACTCTGTAGTTTGTTGTGATGTATCTGTGCAACAGGTTTACTTCCTTCAATGCTCATCTAAGTTGTCCCTGTTTTCCAGGGAATGCTTTCTTGCTTAGTGGCGCTGATTTTAAGGTATATTTGATTGAATATGTTGTTGTTAGAAGCAATAGAATTCAATTTTTTTGGTTCCTCTGTTTTAAATGTTTTGTACTGTGCCCTTCCTACCAGAATGTGCAGGGGTTGTGGACGGAAGAAAATAAAACTTCCTGTTCTTGGTGATGTTTCAGTTCTATCTTGTTTTGTTTTCCCATTCTGTGTAGCATTTGCCATTTTTTGGGCTGCAAATCAGAATGCCTCATATGCTTGGATAGGACAAGACATTCTTGTAAGTTACCTTCTAATATCCCTCTTTATTTTTAGTGCTGCTTTAGTTTGCTCATAATGTTATTCTGTGGTAAATACATCATAAGATGTTCTGGGCTGTGCTAACTTCTTTCATCGCTTGCAGATAATATAGTTATACAAATATATAATATTCAAATATGTTATAGGGGAGTGATTATAAGGATGACCACAATGTGTGGTCAAGGAAGGCCAAATAAATTCTATACATATGTGGTCCGTTCCAAGGATATGGACCATTCACGTTATGACCTGTTCACTCGTAGCAGGCTTGATATTTTCTCCAAAGAAAATGGTATTAACTGTTGGATTGAGAAAACATCATTTGAGCACTAATTAATAATGATTGTTGGTAACTTTCTTTCCTCAGCGCAATGGTGCCCATATGTTAGCAATCTGGACTGTTCAGAAGAAGCATAGTTTCTTCTTATCGTAACAGTATGAAATCTCAGTCACAGTTGGAGTTACATTCACCATTGGATTAACAATCAGAATTTAGGCATGTTTTTCATTTGTCCAATCCAATGCCAATATTATTTGATTGACTTGAAACTTGGGACCTGTACAGATGAATGGAGCGAGCATTGAATTGGTGGTTTTAATTCATGTTATGTAGGACCAATGATATGGAAAACATGGTTTTATTAACAAAATCTGATTTAACTACACTTCTTGAAAAACTTCCCACCCAAATGGTGATTGTTGCACAGAGTATCTCTGTGATTCTCAGATACCAAAGGCAAGTATAAGCCGGGCTATGATAAGAAGATGATATTGGGGAGAATGGAGTAGTGCCCCTTGGATGATGGCCTCTCCTTTTTATACAATCCTCAATTCCCATGATTAGGTTATTACAATCAATTTACAATTAATCAAGAATCAATGAGCTCTCTCATTAGTATGGTGCTCCTAAGTCCCAACTCCTAAGGTCTATGTTTTAAAGTATACACTATTTTCAGTGCAATGCTCTTTAATAGCACTATTTTCTATGTTCCTTCAGTGTACACATAAATATAATTCATGAAACTCTTTCCTTTTCTTCTTCTATGTATTCATGTTGTGTAAAGGAACGACCAAAGTACTTAAAGAAAACATATCTTCAAGTTGTTGGTTTTTTTAACCCAGAATATGGAACTGTACATGCACAGATTGTGATTTAGCCATTTAGTGTCCTCTACCTCTTTTGGGAACTATGTTACACTTCTTTAGGATGAAGAAAGTTGAGGACAAGTGACGTCAGTCTGTTGAGCATCTTGCAGTTCTTCCTAGTAGATCTGCTTTAGCTAATATAGTTGATGGTGAAGGCTGTGGTGATGTAGATCGAGATCGGGGTTGGGGTTGACGTGTGGTCATGGTGGACCATCTACTATAGAAAAATAAATGGTTTGCTATATATGTTGTGGAAGATATCATTATATTGGAGATTCAGATTGCTCCTCTCAATCTACTTCCTAATTAGTTCATGTTGTTGCTTGATGTTTTCAGCCAAGTTTTCACTAGGATGTGCTCCACTTGTGATTTTGAATGGACTTTATTGTGTGGCCATATTCTTAGATAGGCTATAGGCAAATTTGCTTGAGGCCATTCCAAATACCATTGCTTTAGTCACCATTACGTCAACTCATTTTGACATTAACTGAGCCTAGCAGCATCCAGAGCCCTAAAACCAACTCAAAATGAGTCTCACTCAAGGTTCTAATACAACTTCGCTGTGTCAGTGCCAACTCAGCAAGTCCTATAGGACTCACCCAAGTTTTATAGCACTCTATGAGAACTATATAAATATGAATATCCAGATGGAAGAGTGATCAATTCTATACTTGTTGAGTCAAGTAGAATCAGCCAAGTCAACCCAAAGTTAATTAATGTTTAAAGCCATGGAGGAATCCTAGGTCACTATTTTCATGTGCTATAATACCATATAGGGACACAAACTTGACTAAGGAAAAGATTTAATGTATTACTCCACATAAACACATTTAAGACAACATGATACAGCTCACTACTACAAAGATATCTACTTTCCAACCAATCTAAATGAAACTAAAAATGTGTTGGGAATTGTTACCTCATTGCCCCTCTTAAAACCATGATAATTTGCGGAGGCTTAGAGAGTGGTGTTTGACTAGCAACTGTCTACTCTTAGCGCACCTTGGGCATAGCACCCACTTGGATGCATTCATATCACTAGTGTAGGGGTAGGGGTATCAGATGGTCCTGTCATCCATTAGTGAATGGGCCCCACATGGGCATAATTTGTTGATGGTAACCATTTAATTAAGGGCCTCAGAGTTTAATCATGATATTCATCTATGCAAATCATCATCATCATCAAGTTGTGCCTGTGTGGGACCTATCCACCAATACATGACTAGACCCTTCAATCCCTGACCCCTAGTGATCTGCATGCATCCAAGTGGACCCCACATTCGGGTTAATATTTCTCAAAGCTTAGATGCTTGATGGCCTTCAACTTCAACTTATGAATGGAGTCTTTCTACCCCATGCTTTTGCAGCTGCTCTTGTCAATGGTCATATGGCAGGTTTTTTACTATAGTTGGTATGGAAGATTAGCCAATCTTCATAATTCATAATTTCTGCTGTGAATATATAAAAATAATGGTTATTAATTTATCTTTCCAAAACTAGTTTCTTTCTATCCTACAAATTTATTTGTTCATAATTCTCGAATATCAAAATATGTAGCTTGAAATTAGTTCCATTCTTGTCTTCTATTAAAATTATGAATTGTTGCATTTATGTGTATCTTTTGATTAACTTTTCTGTAGAATTCTACCTAATATTTCATATTGTTGTCATATTACTATATAATCTAATGCTTTTACCTGTGGGCAGGGCATCTCCTTGATGATAAATGTCTTGCAACTAGCTCGGTTGCCAAATATCAAGGTGCATTGGAATAGTTAGATTGTCGTTTTTCTATTATTAATGTTTCTCAGATTTAATTATTATTAATTTTCAGGTTGCTTCAGTTCTTCTTTGCTGCGCATTTTGCTATGATATATTTTGGGTCTTCATATCACCATTAATTTTCCATGAAAGTGTTATGATTGCGGTGAGTGTATTTGCTTTTTTGTCTATCACTCTTACGCGTATTCTAGAAAATATAGATGTTCTTTTTTTTTTCTTTTTAAATTGGGAAATTTATTTGATGCAAGGTCTCAGCGGATTGGCATGATTTGGGAGAAAGAAATCAAACAATCAAATCAATGGATCGGATTGCTTTTGTAGTAACTAAGGCAGGCAGTCCTGATTCACAAATTGGACTATTGTGCGATGTTGAGACACAAACTATGGAAATTCCAGATAATTTAAAAGAAAGAAACTGAATATAAATTATCAACACTAATCTCTAATTGTTGGATTAATGCTGAATAATCCTCAATTCAATGGGGAATGCTCAATCAAAGGGAGAGAATTCCATGGTTGCATGTTAAAGTCAATGTGCAAATGAAAATAGCTAAAAGTATCCCTAGACACTTGTTTCTTAAACATCTAAGCTCCTTGTGGATCTAAAAAATATACACCATTGACTACTCTTGCGTTAAGTTTGAGAATTAAGAATGCCCGACATAAACATCACTAGGTATCGCAGTGAAGAAGTTAATTTTATCTAACACTTGTTTTTTTCTTTTTCTTTTTTCTTTTTTTCTCTGTTTGAAGGTTGCTCGTGGTGATAATAGTGGTGGTGCAGCCATTCCTATGCTTTTGAGAATCCCTCGCTTTTTTGATCCATGGGGTGGGTATGACATGATTGGCTTTGGAGACATTCTCTTCCCAGGACTGCTTGTTTCTTTTTCGTATAGGTAATATTGCAACATTTTTATAGTTTACATGCAATTCTTGTAATAAAACATCTAAAATCTTTAATTTATTTTCATATAAGAACCCGTATGTTTGATGATTGAAAATGTTGTGGAGTCCAAGAAACGAAATTATATATTTTGGCCTGGTAGATATATATGCACCAGCTTGAGAGGAAGGGCGGGGGTTGGATAAAATGGCATTTTTTTAATTATAAAAATGATCTAAAAAAGATAGTTATCTTATCTGATGTATTATGCATGCTGGGCCAAGTAGATATGTGCACCGGCTTGGGGATGGAGGAAAGGTCGGGAGATGTTTAGGGATTATTTTTGACTTAACAGAAGTTTAGGTACTATTTTGTGATTTTGTACAGTGAAAAGCTTTTTGGTGAATATTGGAAGTTTCATCAATATACCATGCTGGTCAATTTGGGACTATTCTATAACTAATATAGAGTTTTCGGTAAATACTAGAAGTTTCATTAATATACCATACTGGTAATTTTGGGACTATTCTGTAATTATGTGAAATAAAGAGATTTTTTTTAATACTGAAATATCATTAATTTAAATATACCATGTTGATTGCCTAGCCCTACTTGAACGACCAGCAACCTTAATTTCAATTCTTTCTTTCCTTTTTCTCTTTAAAGCCTCTTCTTCTTCTTCTTCTTTGTATCTTTCTCCTTCAAATCCATCTTCTTCCTCATTGTTTTGATTTTTATAGTAAATCAGAGGTTACAACTCAATGGTGAGACACTACATTGAAGATACATTTGGTCATGCATCCATGTCATTCTCACTACAATTCATCGATGATTAATCTTGGAACATTAGTTTAAGATACATTGGATGGATGTGAATACATGAATTTTGCACATATACGATGTGCCAACAAGTTCAAAGGTAACAATTTTGTACAAGAATTCTAGAAGTGCAATTAATTCCTCTCTATCGTTGATACGTAGTCAGACTTCAAGGATGAATTCTTTTTCAAGAAGGAAATAATGATGCGACCCAAGAGGACATCTGCCATTGAGGCACATGCCCAAGACTAGTGAGACTTTGATCCTTTGATACCAAATTCTTTCCTATGAGTATTCTTGAGTTTATGAATGGATGTTTGATCATCACTAGTTACCGTACAGCAAAAAGAGAGTGATGTTTGGGATGAAGTACATGATTTCATGACCGTACTTATTATAATTCCTATTCAATCATTTAGCTATGAGCCTATAACCACCACGAGGATGCTCACAGGCATATGGTGACTAACTTTTATTTTAAGCTCTTCATTTTGAGTATCATTTCAATGCTTCGAGTAGAACGTTGTAGTTTTATTATACATCTTGTTATAATTTCTAACTACGGTTTTTTGACAACAGTAGTCATCTATGATCATTTAATCTTTCTTAGTCATTGTAAACAGAAGCTAGTCTCTCTTTTTCATTCCGATTATACAGATGAATATTCCCTCTTTTCATAGCTTTTATCGTACATCATGTCTTGACTTTAGTTATAAATTTTCCAGCTTCTGGCTGGGCCTCTTATGGTGATATAGTAATGTGCTCTCCATTTTCATTTGTCTTGGCTTTACTTTGTTAACACAGATATGACAAAGCAAATAAGAAGGGCGTTTTCAGTGGATATTTCCTTTGGTTGGTATTTGGCTATGGATTTGGTAGGTCTTAATACATCCCTTTATCTCATTATGTAATTATTAGTTTCACTTGGAGTTACTTTGACCAATGATGTTTATGCAAACAATTAAGTAGCTGATATTTGTAATGGTTATGGCTATTAAGATTGTAATTGTGAAATGAATCTTGAAGTTCTTCATATCTGGGAGACTTTTGGCATTTCCCTATGTTTTATGTAGGAAAGTGGCATTGATCTAAGGGATGAAAAGTGAAAGGTCAGTGACCGATATACACAAGCAATCATTAAAAAAAAAATAAAAAAAAAAAAATTGAATGGTAACAATGAATTATATAAAAGGAAGAATGACAGAATACAAGCAGCCCCAAAACAAGAACAAAAAAGGGGTACAATAGTATAAAAGCATTATATCAAGGAGAAATGAAAAAAAAAAAAAAAAAAAAAACCAATTACACTGAAAGCTACCAAGTTAGAAGACCTATCCACCCCTTGCTTTGCTAATGCGTCAGCGGAACCATTGGCCGACCTCCCAACATGCTGAAAAAACACTTGAATTGAAGATGATAAACTATAATCTCATTCATATAGAACTGAACTCCGTGGAGAAGACACCCAGGAGACGGCATTAAGAGAACCACTATCCACCACTAACCTTGACAAAAAGAGGAGGAGATGTACATCCCAATCGTTTCTAGAATAGCTAAGACCTTTGTCTTGTTGGATTCCATAGTCCATACTCCCCATATGCTTGGAGTACATTGCCAAAACAATTCCTTCACTATTACAAAGCACCCCACCAATGCCCGCCGGACCTGACTCCCCCCTAGCTGCCCCATCCACATTGAACTTTAACACACTTACAAAGGGGGGAACCCAAGACACCACCTTTTTCACCTTCTTGACCCCACAAGATACAAGCAATCATCAATATCACTCCCTTGACGAAAAATAGTTCCTCTGCTATTGAAATTAAATCTCAAAACATGTGGGAAATTTTATGATCTCCACTTCCTGGCCATACACCTTTGCCCCTCATCCTTTACTGTTCACTCTTTTCAACCCCTCCACTTCTGAATGTAAATAATGGGAAAATGGATATAGTCCCAGAATAGAGAAATGGAGGCAGAACCATTCACAAATCCTTTTTTACCGTTCACCCTTTTCAACCCCTCCACTTCCAAAATTTTGTATCTCGTCATGCTTTACTCCTTCTGGAAGGCCTTTGTCACTAGCTTATCTCCTAGATATTTCTGAGAGGCATTGGATCATCCTACCTAGAACAGTGCTTGGAAGATGATGAGCATTCTTGAATGGAATCACACTTGGACATGGTTGAATGACCTGTCAGTAATGATGGAAACTGGTTGCGTTTGGGTTGATCCATATTATTCCGGACCTGAATTCGAATTACCAATAGATACTTGCACCCGACCAAGGTACTAAGTTATGTGGTCCTTATCCATACCCGAATCTAGATAAAAGGCATGAACCAAGACCTAAATAGAATAAAGGGTTTGTGCTTTCTTTTCTTTTTGTTTTTTGTATTTTATTTATTACCACTCTTTTGGTCTCTTTTCTTTTTGTTCATGTATTTCTTTAATATCCCTTTTTAAGTAAACATTATTTACGTAGAAAGGCATCTTTTCAATTTCACTAATGTCATGCAATAAGAGAGGTCACCCATGATCATCTGGATCTTTAATTACGCCTCTCCATCACTATGCTCGTAGAACATTCCCCTCCCAAATGATGGAGTACAGATGTTCTTTTCTGGATCTAACAAAATGCAGTCCTTCACTGTATTGCCAACTCTCTAGTTTAGATGTTAGATTGCTATAAACCACTTTTGCGTACTTACAATCTTAAACTATAAATGCAGGTCTTAGAAGCTACCTCTAGTCCTTCACTTTCCTTCTGAACATATGGCACTCTAAGTCTAATTTGAACAATTGATCTAATAAGCAAACTTCCCAAAAGGAGTGTTCTAAAGTCACTGCGGTGGGATGACCTTCACCATTGTAATAGTGACCACAATTGTTGGATGAAACATTGTAATAGTGACCACAATTGTTGGATAAAAGAAGACGGCTACGACAGTAAAACAAGCGCACTGTTCCACAGGCAACAGATGGATATTGCACAAAAATGTTAATAGTTACAATCTTCAAATCATGTGTTTATGACCTGCTCACACTCATGAGGTTAATCATTCTGTTTGCTCTACATGTGCATACGTCCATGCATTAGAACAGTTATGTCACAGCCCACTAGAAACGTGCACACATCTCAGAGACTACTCCATGGATTAGAACCTTAAAAGCCACAGTTCCTTTTTTTCTTTTTTTCTAACAGGGAATGAGCTTTTATGTTGTCTATGCAGGGCTCTTCGTCACTTATCTGGGTTTGTATCTGATGGATGGGCATGGCCAACCTGCATTGTTGTACCTTGTTCCATGTACACTAGGTAAAGACTTTCATTAACCATGGTGCATTAACACAAAAGGGAAACATGCCTCCCATCTTCTAATTCTCATCATGTTACTCAGGGCTCACTGTTATATTGGGTTGTGTGAGAGGTGAGCTGAAAGACTTGTGGAACTATGGTGAAGAACCATCTTCTAATAGATCTGATAAAGCTTAAAGAGTTCTCTATGATGTTTCTAAAATGGTAGAGGAAGCTTTCTGAATCTGCTGAATACGCTTACAGATAGAATGGGGTAAGGTAAATCAAGCCGGTTCTGCCCCCTAACACAGATGGGATAGTAACTTATGAAGTCTTTCTGAATGGAAGAAGCCAAAACTTCTATGCATGAACAGAGCTAAATCTAAGAGGTGAATATATGACTCAATATCCTTCTGTATTTAACTTGTATAGCAACATGTCATTTGATACCACATTTTTACCTCATTTATTCGGGCTTCAAAATTTGATACAGATCAAGCTACTACTTTCAGGTAAATTCAATTTATTGTAAGATCATTTACAAAATTAAAATATTGTCGAATTGCACACGTTCCCATGGAAATGTACAAGCCCAAGTAGGCTAGTATCACTAAAATCAGAGTGACATACGCCATTATTTTGATCATTCTGCGAAGAATGCAATAAACTGTTATGTCCATCTTTATACATTGATGAATCTAATAGTGTGCATCACTCTGGGATGGGGTGGAATATTGATATTAAATGAATGGCTTGGATCAAACAAAAATGGGCCCACGTGAGACTAACATAACTAGTTGGCATGAAAATTCCCATGCAGACGTCAGCATATACTATCATTTAGCAGATACATAAGATTTGTGATAGCCCAATAACAAATTTGAGTAATTTAGCTTTGACTCTGATTTAGTGTTTTGACTTAGCTTGTGTTGGAGCATCCTACCGTTTCTATGTCCCCACCAAACTCATGTCAATGAAATCAAACTGCTTATCACATGGGTTCTTTTGATCAGACATTAAACAAAAGTTGCAGTAGTTGGAAAATCATGAATATCCAATCAATAGACATTTCACAAGTCATTTGATAAGGAGGCAACGTTATGGTCTCAGGAGTTTTACTGCCTCCATAAATGCATCTTAATAGATATGTAAATGCTTCATCTCACAACCATATGGTCCATAACCTGTTTTATCAGGTCAGATCCATTGGGTAATCAGGTTAATGGGACCCAGCCCGCTGTCATCCAAAGGGATGCAAACCTTTCAGTTTTTTTGGGCCAATTGGGTATCAGGGGTCCATGCCATCAATTCATCCCTAGGACATCTTGAACTTTTTACACAGCAAAGATGAAAGATCGGACCCTCAAAGTGACTCTAGGAAAATAGAGGATGAAAAGGTCACAAACACTAATCGGTCATCGCATCTTTTTATGACAATGACTTCAAAATATGTTATTTCTAAGGTTGAAAGTGAAAGATTGGTTTCAAACCAAGTTTGTTTGTGAAGATTTTTAAAGCTCATCCCTTTTATCAGATGATTAGAAGTGCTTGATGAAATTCGCTCTTTATACATATCTAATTCAAAATCTCCTCTTGTATTTATGGGTTCATCGTGTATAGGGGTGTGCAGCATCCACCCCTGTGGACTGCAAAACTTTTAAGTCCATTAGATCATCCTAACTCATTAATCTATTGGCCCTCAATTTTAATAGTTCTTGAAGTTATCATGTTTTTCGGATTTCAATCTAATGATGAGTGTCAAACCCGGGACTTAAGTGATATTTAGTGGGACAGTACGTGTGAAAAGGTTGGATGGATCATGGGGTCCAACTTGCCTGAAAAAAGGGCGTCGGTCAATTGCTCCCATGAAAATCCTTCTCATTGGAGCATCCAAATTCAATGTCATCTTTTTTTTTTTTAATTTTGTTGTCTGTTCTTTTGAAGTTTCGATCAGCCATGGGATCACGAGAAACACACTGTTATTGTTCCCATCATACAAAAAGAAGCTTTAAACAAATTGTGGTTGGTGATGGTCTTTCAACAAAGAAAGAGAAACAGACAATGGAGCAGTTCTCGTCCTATTCCATCTTCCACTTAAATAGGAGCCTCAAGAGTTTGAATTTTTGCAATTGAAACAGCCTTTTTTTCCTTTGTCTTGAGACCCTTTTCAGCATATCCCACCGAGGCATAACCTCATCCAATCGTCACCATTAATCAATTAAAGAAGAAAGTGGGGCCCACCATTGAATAAATAGAGCATGATTTATCACATGTCTTATCTGCTATCTTTGGAAGCTGAAAATAAAGAATCCAAATTGCAATAGGGCCATCTAATTAATTGGGTTGGCTCAGGTAATTCCCATCTGGTTAAGAGGCCCGGTATTATCCGAATGGGCCCATGAACTCAGGCCAATGCAAATGGGACACCGGTCCGGCCCATATTGACACCTTTTACCAGCTATTGCCCTGGTAAATCAAATCTTGTGAACATGAGAACCTCATTTACATCTTCATCTTGTATTCTTCACTCATCCCCACTAAACACTCATTTGTAAGAAGTAAGAACCCACTTTGCTAAAAATTCCTAGGATTTCAATATTTAACAAACAAACAAACGGGTCAGTTTCACATTGGACCATATTTCACGCCTATGAAACTCTTCTCACACTTCAGATGCTTCTTCTATTTTGGTCCTAGTCCCTTTCATGATTATTACATCCATGGAAATGAATTTAATATAGCAGATTAGGGTAGACCTCAAAACCCCCTTTTTTTAACTCTCATGATTCCCTTCCTATCATAGAATCTTTTCCTTATTGGGTTTGAGATGCCACTCTTGTGTTAGCCAATGAAAATAGTATAATTGATTGGTTCAATTAGGAATGAAGAATCTCAACAAAATGATCACCCACTAGAGTTTGGTGTGTGGTCATGCCGACCATACCCAATATGTCTAACATCATCATCTCATTATCAAAGCCCTGTTACAATATCCATTACGTCCTTAGCAAGTTCTTGTTACCCTAATTTTGGATTAACTACAACAAAAGCATGAGTAAAACTATCTATTTCTCACAATCAGGTGTCTTACATGAGCATTGCATTTAGAAGTATCTTGATTGACGCTTGTCCACTTCCCACTACTTAACAAGATTTTTCAAAACCTATTCATACATCTAGTTTGACCAGTGAACCCCACCAAGATGCTATGTGTTTTTGTGTCATATGAATGCATGACAGAGGTTAAAATAAAACTCTTCCCTTTGGGTCACGTTTATAAAATCCCACTTTATTTGATCATCGTCAAACATTAACCGAAGAAAAAGTTCGGTTGATGTTTTGTATTCTAGGTTAATCAGATTGGCCTATTGGGTTAGTTAGAGATTAGATTTTCGATCGAAAGAAGTGTTGTGATCTAGAGTCTATTAGAAGAGATGAAGCACACACAAGAATACAAGAGGTTTACGTGGTTCGACTTTTGGCCTACGACCATGGGGAGATGGGAGAATTCACTATACAATCAAAAGAGGTATGCATCATATAGAGTCTTAGCCTCTATTTATAATATCAGCCCCAAAATCCTGTTACACTCAAACACTACTTCTAATCACAATAGACCTACTTTTAATCACAGTAGAATATGGACAATTCAGGGGCCCGGTTTACCAGATTTATGACTTCTATTGAGCCATACAATCTAACAAGAAGGTATTTTAACAATTGCATCCGGCTTTCTTATAGCGTAAGGGAAAGTTAAACTTAGTGAGAGTTTCTCCTACTATGGAAATAGGCAAGTCAGTAGAAGCATGCAAATCCCTTGTTTGATTTATCCCTTTGTGTGTTGCTTTGTGTAGTTGATTATCCATCCAAGTTCAATTTGCTTCCACTCGTATAACAAAACTAATCATCATTCTTGATTCACATCCTTCAAACACATTCTTGCTGGGTTCTACTTGCATGTATCTACTATCAATGGGACATTCAAAGTATCACCCAATTAAGAGTTAAAACTGGCATTTGACCAATCATATGAGGAGACCCATTGACTTTTGGTTAATTTGTAATCATGGAAGGTCAGGAGTCTTAATCCCATTAGGATGTGGAGAACACAACAGTGAGGTCTAATATATGTATTAGTAGTTTCTATTGCGAATAGAGGATTCGGAGGATTCCTAGTGCTAGAAGCTTACTTTAGATTGTTGTCATCTCGATCAAACGTCAACTTCGGTTTACATCCACAATGTACCCATCCAAATAGATCATTGACCCTAAACATGTTTTGTGGAATTGTATCACATCTTGTTATGCAGCTTATAATATCTCTATTTGACCACTTCTCAATCAAATTATTATGATGACGATTATGATGATGATGATGAACGACTACGATTAGCATTAAAATGAGAACCGACTAACTTTGCCAAAAAAAAAAAAAAAAGGGTAACTTGAAATGACCATCAATTGTGTTAAAAAAAAAAGAAGTAAAAAGACAATTTTGGCCATTAAACCCTGAAGACGTAAAATCAAAGGCTAAAATCATTTGAATGACTTGATGTCACCCATTTTTCTAATCTATATCCAACCCTTTCCATCACCAATGCCTTCATCCATTATGCATCCATATGGGTTCCACCCAAAAGTCCACTTGAGTTATGAGATTTGCTAAGCAAAAGTCCAAGGTAACCAACAGATACTTGTTATACAGTCAAATTGGGAACATTTTACTAAAAATATAATATATATATATATATATATATTTGTGTGTGTGTGTGCATCGGAATCCTCTAACTGTGTACAAGTACGGTAATATGGTAGACTGTGAATGGTCCACTCACAGTCATCGGGGAGTTTTTCCTCATCAATTTCAGACTCAAAACATATATAGGCCTTTTCTTTTAAGTTATCTAAAATAGAGGAGACTTTTATATATGGGCCTTTTTTTGTAGTGGAAAAACTTCAAAAAAAAGAAAGAAAGAAAGAAAGAGAAAAATAGTATGGGTGTTTTGAAAAGGAAAGTAAAGGATGCAGGTGTTGGGTGTGGGCGAGAGAGAAAATGATTCACAGGGGAAAGGTGGGAAAGTGAGGTGTTGGGTGTGGGCGAGAGTGAAAATGACTCACAGGGGAAAGGTGGGGGAGTGAGGGCAGATTCTAGTGGGCAGTTTCTGACGCTCCTGTAGTGGAGGGTGGGGCCCAAGGGCCCTTGTGTTGCTCCTCCCATTAAGGAGTTGTGTAGGGACCACTTCCCCCAGTTTTCATCCAACAACAACGAGTACCTCTCTAACCCACACGTTTCAAAGATTAGAAAAAAAAAAAAAAAAAAAGTTTACATGGACAGCAACTTTTGTTTTGATCTAACATCATATTTTTTATTTTAAAGGCAACTACTTGCGCATCTAAACCTTACACACTGGTCGAAGTTTTTCACCGTCAACACTATAGCCAAAAATTTATCATTGATCATTTATTTTCGGGGAAAAGAAGTGCCACACTATCAACCAACATTTGATCCTAGCAGCGACTGGTGTGTGACTAGATGGGGGCAAATGAAAAGGCAAATCTCAACCTCTATTTATAGGTTTTAGATCATTGAGTCCACAAACTATGTCACATGTCGCACTTGCACAAATCCTGATATCACATAGTTGAGGATCCTTGTTCATGGACGTAGCAGTGGGTCCCTATTTATCCTCAGTCAAGCTATGAATCGCTTGATTTCATTTTATCTTCCGTTAAAAACATGAGTATGTGACTACAGAGTTGGCAGATGACTCAATCAAAAATAAGATTTTTATATTCATTGCATCATCATCACTATCAAAGTCTTGTTGTTAGGGTTGACTCTATGAATTCTATTTATCCATTTCGATGTATATTAATTTATAACATAAAAAACTTATATTAATTTTATACTAATTTATTATATATAAAAAAAACTCTTTAAAATAGTGGAATTATCTAAAAGAAAGTGTTTTCCTTATTTTGAAACAATAAAAATTAAACTTGCCATATATTCCATATTCCATAATAAAAAAAATTTATATAAGATTCAAATTGAATTTTACCTAAGAAATAGCAAATTGGTCCTATTGCCCCCCTTCAAATCCTTAAAATCTTGTTAAATTTCTCACTTCACTTATTTTGCATTGATGATCGTGAAATGTAAATCACAATCCCTTGCCTACAATTTGGTAAGATTTTGACCATTGAATAATGAGGAGGACATGTATACGTTTTGGATTCATTGTCTACGTTCTTTAGTCCCTGCATTCATGCAAAACACGCGCCCCTCATTAATGCATGGGATTATCTTTCTATACAGTGTGGGTTTGACATAATCCATTAAATGGAATGAATTCTATCACAGAACTACAGGAAGCCAGCATTCAAAGTCCAACTACTTTGTTCAAAATGATGGTAAACTAGCACGGGGAAGCGATAAAACTTTTATTACGACGACTTCAAGGAGACGAGGTTCGTATGCTTATGTTCATTTGTAAGGGCTTGGGAAACGGAGAGATTAAAGCAAAGATGCCAATGTACAAAAATATTGATTTACCCGTAGTTTGGAAAGGTGGGGAAAATGGGGGAAGGAAAAAAAAAAAAAAGAGAGGGAAAATGAAAAATGAGGGTATTTGGGAAGGGGGGAGGAAAAGTGGGGGAGGGGAAAAGAGTGTGGGGCCCACACAAAAATTTTCCCCCCAAAACAGGGGGGGAAAATGAGGGCAAAGGAGGGGGAAAATGGGAAAAATTACTAAACTGCCCTTTTTCCCAATTGAAACTTTTGTCCAAGTAAGGATAAAATGGTCTTTATCTCTCTACCTCATAAACAAACAAAATTATACTTTTTCACTTTTCTTCCCCTTACTTTTTGACTTCCCAAACAAAAGGAGGTAAAATTAATTTCCCCTCCCTTTTATTTTCCTTCCCCCTTAAATTTCCAAACCACACCGCCCCAAAACACCCCCCCCCCCCCCCCCCAAACATAATAAATCTAAGGGAGAGATTTTATAACAACACTCTTTCCATGAATATAGAGGAATCCATGGACCCACCCTTTTTCATGCCTCCTTTTCAGTCTATTTTGACCCTTGTGAGTTGTGACTCATGCCTTCTTTTTCTTCTCTTTCACACATTAACATGCCTTCATTGGAATGTCACATTGTTCCAGACAATACTTATTATTAGGTTTTTATTTAAAATGAAATTAGAAATATATTTTTTTTGATTTGGTATTGATAGATACATTCTCATTCACCTTTTTAAGCCTTTAATTTAATAGATAGATAGATATGCATCACGTATATTAAATTAAAGGCTTAAAAACATAAACCTACTACAGTACTACACCCCCTCCATGTCCATGTTAAAATCTTTCCATTATCTGGTGGTTCATTTAAACACGTTGCATTAAAACTAAGCATTTCTTCTAAAAACAAATATAAGGAAAACAACCCATTCTAAAGGTCATCACCGTGATCCTGCTCAAGCAGGGTTCAAGCCGGAGACGCACCTAATATTTACCAATTTTGTACAAAATAGCTGTTAGCAGAAAAAAAAATATACATAATTTTATTGCCACTTGACATATACCATTGGGGTGTTTTTCTTTTATTCTTTTAGTGCAGGTTTGTAATCGTAGAGGAATCTGCATAATTTAGGATTCTTCTCATCTAAAAAAGAAGTAAAATTATTGTCATTGATTTGCTAGCTAATGATTCCTTGTATTCCGCATTTGCAGGGTGGGACTCAGGGATTCTTCCTTAGAGGGGCCATTATGTAGAAATAAATTTTTTGGAGGGCCAAATGTAGAAAGTGTGTATAATTTTTAAAACATATAAGAGCCATTTTGAAAACTTTGTGTGTGTGTGTGTGTGTGTGTGTGTGTGGGGGGGGGGGGGGGGGGGGGGGGGTTGCATAAATAAGAAATTATAAAATTCTTTAAACCCACAAGGAGTTTCCTTTTTCTTTTCTTTTTTTTTTCCCGCGGGGCGGGGGGGGGGGGGGTCTATATTCATATGTCTTTTTCTTTCTGGATTTTTTTCAACTTGTGAATTTTTAAGTGCTATAAAATGTGTTATTTATCACTTACGTAGCTTAAAATCATTTCAAACCGGAATCTTAATATTAAATTTTAATAAATCTTGAGAATTTTCATCTTATCTTTTCATTTTTACGTTAATCTTTTTATCTCTCAAAACATCCAATCTAAAGACGGTAGGAAGTGAGAGTGGGATTTTGGCTTTTATATTCACCCCTTTGCACACAGGATTTACATATTCAATGTAGGAAGATCATATCCTAAAATTATATAAATAGCATGAAAATCATATCAACGATAATTTGCGGTTGCCAAACTTAAATATAGCATGAAAAAAGAAAATCTTCTCTCACAAATTTTTGTAGTTTCTCCCCATTCCCCAATTCCCCTTTTTTAAGTATCCTTTCCTACTCCCTCTTCACAGCCTCTCCCTCCCTCCCTCTCTCTCTCTCTATAAAACGTATTTTCTCGTACACCTTTCACGCGCTCTTCCTTCTCCTCTTCTCTCTCTCTCTCTCTCTCTCTCTCTCTCTCTCCATTACTATTATATAAACAAACTCCTCACAAGCTCATTTTCACAAACACCTTGAAGAGAAGAAGAAGAGAGAGAAAGTCATGGCTGCTTCTTCTTCTTCTCTTTATCTCTTCGTCTTTCTCTGCTTCGCTCTTGCTCTTCGATCCAACGCTGCAAATTGCTCTTCTCAGTCCTTCTCCAAGAACAGAGTCTTCGCTCTCTGCAGCGATCTCCCGCATCTCAACGCCTCCCTCCATTGGAACTACAATGCTTCGAATTCTTCCTTGGATCTCGCTTTCGTCGCTCCTCCCGCCAAATCAAACGGCTGGATCGCCTGGGGAATCAATCCAACGGCCGAGGGGATGCTTGGCACCCAGGCCTTGATCGCCTTCCGCGGATCCAACGGATCCATGGCCATCCACACCTACAACATCACCTCCTACCAAGGCGTCTTTCCGTCGCCGATCGCCTTCCACGTCTGGTCCACATCGGCGGAGCACTCCCACGGAGCGATGCAGATCTTCACGTCCATGGCCATGCCGGATAAGACGACGACAGTAAACCACGTCTGGCAGGTTGGAGCTTCTGTCAACGGGACGTTGCCGGCGAAGCACGATTTCGCGCCGGAGAATCTGAATGCGAAGGGGAAGATCGATCTGACGAGTGGAGGGGGCTCTAGCGGCGGAGCACCGGCTCCGAGCGGTGGCGCGACCGCTCCGGCGCCCAGCGGCGGAGGATCGACTTCGTCGGTTTCGTCTCTCTTCTCTCACTCTCTTTCGTTCTCGTCCTCTGCTGCTATTATTATTATATTCTCGATGGCCTTTTCTTCTATCGTATAGCGGTGCGGTGTAGTCTAAGGTGCGCGGTGCTCACGTTAAGAGATCCGGTGGGCTCCACTCGAATGGGATGGGACATGCAGTAGATTCTGTTCATGATTGATCTAACGGTTGATATTGTTTTTATTATAATTTTTCATGATCATGGAATTGTCGGTCGGATCATCTTAACGGAGCTCTCTGCGCTCTTGATAGAATTGGGAATTATAGTATGGTCTCTAGTTAGGTTACTGAAGTTTGGAAATAGTAAAGTTTGGAAGGTTGTTTTTGCAAATTGAGTCTTTAATGCATTTTTTATGCTTTCTGGTGGTCCTCATCTACTTGTACTTGAAAATGCTCTGCTTCACGTTTTTATTTTTCTGCTGTTGTGTTTTTTACCGCGTGAAATTCCAGTACTGCGAATTCACATAGCGAATGCTCTTAACCCAATCAACAAAATCAAGAGTCTATTCGGAAATCTTATAATGGTAAAGTAATAAAGGTAAAACTTAGGTAACTGGTTTTCAGCAGTTTAGATTTCATAATTTATAGCATTTCCCTCAGAACTAATCACTCTCTTTTATTGTGCAACCAGCAATTTCATTATATCAAAGTTGGGGGCCTTCTTTTGATCATACTTAAAAATTTTGACCCACGAGGAGAGTGATTGTGTATAGTGCTGATTTAGTGTTGTTGTGAAAAGTACCCATGAGGAGAGTGATTCTGTATAGTGCTGATTTAGTGTTGTTGAGAAAAGTAGAGAGCTTTTTTACACTGCTATTTTTGAGGACCACATAATCTCTTTAATTGGAGTAATATTCTTCATTAAGATCAGGAAGATTTTCACCTAAACTGGATCTGGTTTGAATTCAATGCCCTCCATTTGTGCTTGGGTTCAGGTCTTTAAATTGAGTTGAGGTATGGGTATGGGTTCTGTTACTTCTGTACCACCATGTAAAGCCTTCATCAGGGTGATTTTTTGAGTTAGTATTTTACCTGCTGTTCAGCCCAGTAACTAGCCAGAGTGGGCCTTTTCCTGCCTTCACTTAAAGTACTGATTATTGGATGGATGGGACCCAGGCCAAAAATTTTAACCCAGAAAAGGGTCCGAAAAGTGGCTTATCTAGAGAATTCCTGATGAATTGGATTGATTAAGTTGAGTTTAAATACAGTAAAGGGAAATGTTTGTTCAGCTAATGATGGATTTTGTGCCACCAAATGTGTTTGAAGAAAAAACAAAACGAAATATTCCTTCCTCTCCCACTGCTCAGGCTCCATCCCACTGATGCTAACAATTTGGTAATGATTTCCTAACTTCAACAATGTGTCTGCCTTACTAGACGCCTATATGCTTTATGGTAATGATTTCCTAACTTCAACAAATGTGTCTGCCTTACTAGACGCCTATATATGCTTTAAATGAAAGACAGATGGGATGTTTCCACTTTTATCATTAAGTGTCGGCCTCATCACCCAATTTCATATTTTGATTAATGGTATGTTTCTAATGATGCTGTTCATCAAGAATTTGAGTTTGGGGTAGATTACCAAACTTTTGTCAAGAAGCATATGCTTACTTTACTCATAATAGAATCTTTCTTTGTGCTTTGTGGATAACACATGGGATGGGATGCTTCACCTTTTGCAACTTATCTTAGGCATAAGTGGATCAAATGCCCCACCAAAAGTTCCATCCAAGAAATTAAAAGAAAAAAACCTCACCAAGGATATCATTAGGAACCCTCTTAAGGAGGCATTTTTTCAATTTTCACTAACGATCGATTGATAAAACTGTTGCACACATGTTTGATTGCTTATTTGTGGAAAAACATTGCTATGTTTCACGGATAATCAATCAAATGATTCATATCGCTTCCATTGAAGTAAAATTTAAAAACTGGCCCAAGTGAGATTGGGATGACTCCATTTCAATTCACTCCAACTGAAGTACCCATATAACCTGGGTTGAGAGATGTTGATGCTCTGGCATTCAACAGCATATGATACTCTGCTTGCAGCACAGCATATGATACTCTGCTTGCATCTATGCTGCCTTAACTAACGCATTGTTGGCCCCAATTGATTTTTTTGTTTTTTTTTTTTTTTTTTTTATAATTTACCTCAGGATGATATTTGTAATTATATTGTCTTATTAGGTGTTATAGTTATATTAGGAATAATACAAGCATGTGAGGCAGGTTTAATACTAACCACAACCCGGCCCATCTAAATGCGGAAAAAATTGACTTGACCCACACAACAAACCCATATACATTACCAGTTGGGGAGGAGTTGAACCAGTCCATATTCCATTTGGGCTACTACGAGAAAGTCGCCTTAAAGATAATGAGGATAAAAATATATAAATGTCATGGGTTGGGTCGACAATAAATATATACCCACAGGTTGAAGAAGGGCCTGCTTGGTGCCTAATGGGTTGCAAATAGACCAAAAAATTAAGAATCGATGCCCCCATGCAGGAGCGAACTACAGACCTTCAGTTTTCAGATGTGGTGGGTCAGACCATATTTGACCTTTGATGGCCAAATACTTGATCTATATATGAAGGACAATCATGGATTTAGATCAATGTAGGGGGTGGGGTTAAGGCCCAAGCAGAAGTTGTGCTTGGAGTGGGACTGGGCGATGATGGCAGAGGCACACATGGTTCTGGGAGGTATGCGTGCAACTGATGCCCAAATATCAGATGATAAAATGAAACAATAGGGAGGGGAGAATGGACCAAAAAATCTAGAAAATTTAGAGGATAATCAAGGTGCATGCGCTTAGGCATGTCAAACGGGCCGGGCAGGGCCGGGGGCAGGCCAGGCCGGCCCACCAGGGAAATTCCCTGGCACGGCCCGCCATGGCTCACATAAAAATATACTAATCATAGAGGATAGATGATGGATGTTTTTAATTAGAATGGACTGTGGTGAGCCAAAAATGATCACCTAGGCTTGATCCTAACCCTCAATTGAAGCGGCAATGTCCAATTGGCGCCATCAAGTTAAGAGTTATTTTAGTTTATTTGTTTGTGTTTATATAATTAGTTTTATTAGTTTTATTTTATTTATATCATTGTTTTCTGAACATCTTTTGATGTAGATTCTTTACTGACGTTTTGGGTGGTCATGATTTTGCAGAAAATGGGATTGAGATTCCTATAATCCTACCCATCCTACTGACTAAATGGATGGGCTAGGCTTAGACCTGTCTAGTGATGTGATCCCGTTGGTATGTGTTTGGTACTTCATATCAACTAGCTACAACTTGTGTAGTTTGGGGGACATGGATCAAAACCACTCATCCAAAGGATCACCTTTCGGTGTAGGTTTTTTTTTTGATAAAATGATAATTTTATTCGACACAAAGATCAAACAAATACACAAAAGAGCAAACAACTACGTGACTTCCTCTTGTCCCAATCAACACAAGTTCTAGGAAACTATGACATTTTAACAAAATTATCAGATACCCAAATAAGTCTATTTAAGGCTCCTAATCATCTCTCATTTGTCAATTCCTATTCCTTTAATTCAATTTACTTCACTTGACCATACATCAAAACACACACGTCATGTTTGACTTACACCTTTCAGTGTAGTTGATGAGCAATTTTGAACCATCATCCCATTGGGCGATTGCTTTTTACACATGCAACTAGCATAAAATTTATTTAAAAGTCTTTATCAGATAAATATTTACTAATTAAGTTAATTTTTTTCTGATAGGTAATTCATTGTCTAAAAGCATCATTTTTTTATGAGATATTGAGAAAAGTCCGAGTTACCAAGATTGTTATATACCAGTCAGATAACCACAATGATCAATATCAAACAAATTCTATGATTCTATTTCTCAAAACCTAGATCTGCTTGAATTATTATCCAAATTTACATAATCAAATATTTAGATTACTAAGAAGTTAAGGTGAGAATATGATAATCAGATTAAGGGCTTGAAATATTTGAGGGTTAGAGTATTATAAATAACACTAATAAATTTAGAAAAAGAATATGAGGGTTAGAGTAATATAGACTTTGTAAAATTGAAAAGGACACAAAATACCCCTTATATGACCGTTTTATGACTGTTTGGGGGGGGGGGGGGGGGGGGGGCGCTAAAAAGGATAATTTAAAAAAAAAAACAGCCACTCTTGGGCAGGCCAGGCCTAGCGGGCCCGGCGGGCCCATCATGACGGACCGCAAAGGGCAGCCCATGTGCCAGGCGGGCCTGGCCTCCTCAGACACGGGCCATGCCTTGTGGGTCGTGCCATTGATTGGTTCGGCCCGGCCCGGCCCGGCCCATTTGACATCCCTACATGCGCTCTAGTTTAACCTTTTAGATCTTGAAAAGGTTCTTACAATCTTTTGAAAAGTACTAATCAAAAACTTACTCATGTAAGTTTCAAGTTACCCAAATCGTGACTGAATTCAATCTGTGTTCATGTGGGAGGACACATGAAGTTTTGGATAATTGAGATGTGTACGCTACAAACGCAGGGACTAAATTGCATTCAAACAAGCAACCTTCATGGAGCCTTGAGATTGTATACAGGAGATCATTTCAACTAATTCACACCAACACAATATGAGAGTTAGGATGAACACCCTAATTGAATAACTAAACAACGTGCAGATGAGATGTCATTTAGCATTTATCTTCCTTAAATTTCCCTGAACCTCTCTCTAGCTCTCTTTTGTTAGACCATGTGGAGCCCACATGTTTTATGCCCACTAAGCCTTAATGGGTATATCACATTCTCAACCATAATCCTTTAATTTGCTGACACGATTTGTATAATCAGAAGGCCACTTCCCCAGCTTTGATGGGTAAAGTCGTCCTCTAAATATGATTTATATATGGATGATGAGATCCATGAACTAAATAGAAAAAAGCATATAATTTAGAGATATGAAAAACAACCTCTGCCAGAAATCTATGCTTCACAGCATTCATCTCGGATCTTACGCACTCAAATCCTTCATCTTTATCCCTTTTGGTCAACTGGTTAAGAATGAGAAGGAGTGCAGTTGCAACTCCTTTTTATGAGGTTACATTGCTCCTTTTCCTTTATTACCATTCTACAATCATTGGTTGGGTGTGTCGTACTTAAGCCCGGTCAATTTTCTTCCCACACATTCCACATTCTATCCTTACCTAGACAACTTCTACAGCTACACACTTCATAGTAGCCACCCAATGGAAAGCTGCCACTGATTTTCAAAAGTAAGATCCAAAGTGTATGGACCCGTTAGCTTGTCGGATCTGAGGAAGCTTTCATCTAAACGAAAAAAAATAAAAAATAAATTTTTTTTTATTTTCATCATCTCATCTAATACCATAAATTAGACATTAACCATGTTTCTATTTTGAACTATTCGTTTTTATGATTTTAATTTAGACAGCTCATAACACAACTGGGTTTGTACAGGTTCCGTGGAGCAAAAAGTAATTTATTTGCTTTCATAACACTCATATTCTTACCTTTTATGTGAGAAAAATTGAGAACCTTGATAGCGTAGAAAAACTCCCATCTTTTTTTCCTTCTCCCATTTCCTCGCTGACAACTATGGTTGCATTTTCTAGGGTAGAAAACTTGTTGGGTTTTTTGGGTGTTTCGAAAATAAATAAGGTATTTTTTGTAAAAGGTGTATTGTCCTTTTATGCTTTTGCTTAGGGTTTGAAATTATGTCATGACAGTGGGGCTCAAGCTCTCTCACCTTACCAGTGAGATGCTCTTTAAATATTTTGAAACAGAGGGGAGATAGTTGGGTTTTTTGGCTGTTTCAAAAATTCATAAAGGTGTTTTTTGTAAAAGTTGTGTTTGTCCTTTTGTGCTTTTGCCTTATGGGTAGTGTAGGCTATTGGGAACAAGATATGTCACATTGCTTAAGTTTATTTTTTGAAGAGGGTTTATATGTGTTTCCATTTCTTTAGTCTTTAAGAACTTTTGCAGCATTTTGCCATGGGCCCTATGCAAGCACGCGAGTGGGCTTGACTCGTGGTGGCTGGTCCGAAAAACGTTTAACCGGATGCACGTCGCGTGTATATCCAGGCCAGGTGGCCTAGGGGGACCCATATTTTGATATAGAAATGGCAACCTTTTGTCATTATTTTATTTATTTATTTAACGTTGTGATTTATTGTCTTTAACGTTGAGGGATTAATGGGCTTAATGGGTTTTAACATTGACGATTAATGGCCCAACGGATATCCATCTCCATATATTAGGGCCATCTATGTTATCGTTTTATACAACAGAAAATAAATTTTATTTCCTGCTCCTCTTCTAAGATCCTTTGTTTTTCTCTGAGCATTCCGAAAAGGAGTCTACAATTCAGACTAATTGTGTGACTGGACTTGAACAAGTAGGCCGTTGTATCCTGAGAGCAATTCTGTTAAGAACCCTCGCACCTGGATTTTATCACAAGGAATAGAACTCTTCCTAAAGAGAACGTGCCTCGGCCACAAATCTATTACCGTTGTCGCCCTTCATCTTCCACCAACAAATCACAATTGCAGTCTTCAATAATCGGGTACTATTATTATTATTATTTTTAATTATGTTTGACAGTCATCCTTATTTTGTAGCATTTTCAACAAATCCATCATCTTTTATATCTATTTTTCTAACGATGTGTTTGTGCACCATCCGTAAAAGAGCAAACAATATTTCCTCTTCCATGATAACACTAATCCGTTCACACACGTGAACTCCAATATCTCCTCTTCCCACGTAAACGCGTTTTAAAAATGACAGAGTTCTCCAAACTATTCCTTTTTACAGCAAAAGGCTAGGCGAAGAGCGCCGGAAAACTAGGCGTGGTTTCACTTTCTTTTACCGATGCGTCAGGCGTGCACAAACACTCTAAAGTAGGTGGTGCACAAAAATGCCCTAAAGTGTCCTAATGAACCCAACAATTAGGGATGTAAATGAGTATCCGATTCTCCAATTACCCGGAAGTTCCGACCCATTAAAAATCGGATCTGGGTCTTTATTTAGGCCCCGATAAGTAAATGGGTATAGGTTTGGTTCCACCATGGTTTGAACCCGTGTACCTGAGACATGACATATTACTTCAATTTTAGAAAATATCTTCTAAACACTATATTTTTTTAAATATCATTCTCTACCTAAACCCGGACTCGGATCCAGACCCGTTCCATATATGGTTCTGGTTCCGGTTTTAGAGTCAAGAAATCGGTTCCGAAGCGGTTCCGGATCTGGATCCGATTCCACTTTCTCCTTAATGGTTCCGATTCTGAGTCTACCATGGATCCGGACTAGAACAGACCCATATACAACCCTACGAACAATGAGATGAGCCATACGAACAGTAATGAACTCTACACGTTCCCTATAACATATAAGGAAGCAATAGACGGCCCACATCTTCCATCAAATTAAGTATACAAGTGATGATACCCATCTCTTTCTAATTTTCTTCATCAAATAAATGTCATAAGTCTTATATTGCTACACACTATATTCCCAAGCAATTGGAATTGCTCTACTAACTTCCAAAATGTTATCAAATTTTACCATCTCACTAGTCCAATACAAAACAACTTCGAAAACGTACCATCTAATAATAATTTCATCGGATATTTTCGGCCATTCATTTCTCGAAGTGCCGAGAATTTACCTAAATAGAGCCACATATATGCAGCTCATCCAAACCTGGTCGGGCCAAGGCTGGCTGGCTCGATCTCGAGTCCCAAATCCCGATGTATATCTGTGTAGTGGGCCCCCACAAACTCTTCTCAAGCTTCATACCAAATCCAACATGGGAAGAAATGGATGGTCCGGATCCTCCCCACACGTTTGTATATATCGGTGATGCCGACTATCATTCTCTTTCGTATGGAGAATCTCGATACCGCGGCATATGCTTCTTCGATAAGCATCACTTGTAGTTGTCTTTCTTCTTCTTCTCCTTCTTCTTCAATCCAAACGGGAATAAAGAGAGAAAGAGAAAGCAGAAAGTTTGTATCTTTCTTTGGATTTCTAATTCTTCTTCTTCAATCCGAACGAAAAAGAGAAAGAAAGAGAAAAATCGATCGATAGATCGATTGATTGGCGAGGATGGTGTCGTTGCAGAGGCGAGTGGAGTCATGGATCCAAGAACAGAGGAGCAAGATCATGCAAGTACAATGGCCGCCTCGGCTGAGATGGCCGTGGAAGGACGAGAGAGAGCAGAGGAAGAGGCTTCAGGAAGATTACGAGAGGCGGAAGAAGCAGATCCAACATCTCTGTCAAGCCGTCAAGGCCGATTCCGTCTCCGACTTACAAGATATTCTCTGCTCTATGGTCCTTTCCGAGTGCGTCTACAAGGTATTCTTTAATAATCCCCCAAATCTCTCTTCATTGAAATCCTAATCTTTTTTCTTCTTCTCCCTTTTTTTTTTTTTTTTTTTTTTTTTTTTTTTTTTTTTTTTTTTTTGTGTGTGTGTGTGTGTGTGTGTGTGTTCTGGGTTAGAATCATGGAAGTTGAATTTTAATGTGGGATTAGGTTTGAAGCATTGGAGAGGGGGCAGTATCAGTTTGATTTTTGATGGGTCTCTTTTTATGGCGCCAAAGATGAGATTTTTAGTTTGTGTGTTACATGGTGGGAACTTCTCCACTATTAAAAGAAAAAAAATGGGAACTTGTCGGTTGTTGAGCTGATGCTTGAATTTGAAAAAGTATAGTTTGCTATACTTGTAAAATTAAGGGAATAGGTAGATGGAAATAGACGATTGCATTCTTGTTGTGTACGGTCTAGTCTAGACTGTAATCATAGGTTTTAGGGATGAAATAGAAAGTACTTTGGATATGATCTTCTAAAGTTACAGAGATTTACTGGAGATGTGGCTACTAGGTTTGTTGTTTAAATGATTATAATGACAAGCCTAATTGAGGGGCCAAACCGAACATCAAGATGGGAAAGGAGGCCAATGGTCGAATTGAATTGCGAGGGTTGAGGGTGAACCAGAAACAGAGGATGGATGTATGCAAAGGGATGATTGCACGGAAGCCAAAGAAGTTAGTGATCTACTAAACCAAATTTTATGCAATGCAATGTGAGAGAAAAGAAGTGATGAGCTGCGGTAAAATAGAATTTAGGTTCTCATTGGGCCATGAAATATAATGTCAATGGGGTTGCAAAACGTAAGTTGGGATTGACAGGTGTTGGAAGAGTGCTACATGAGACAAGCTATGGGGACCGACGTGGGAGATGGAATATGACGACGGTGCCATTACTGCGGCGCTCGCATTTTCGCTAGACATCATTTGGAACCAGTGTTTATAGAAGGTGATTTATTAAATGCAATTAAATGAGCAACAAGTGGTAGTAAGTAGCGATGGAATGTGCACATTAAGAGAGAGATCGAGAATTTTATTGCGCCTTTACTAGCTACTGTTTTGTATACTAAAAGTGAAAGCTGTAATTCAGCTGTAGATTTCGTAACGAAGTCTGGCATGTATGGAGATACACCGTTCACAGCATAGATTGTTTTTTTGGGATACATTGTTGTAATTTTGTGCAAAAAAGTATGTAACTTTGATACTGTAATTTTTCTCTTCTACTTATACCTTTATCTCAATATTTAAATCCTAAAATTAAACTCCATTTGGATAAGTCACCTTGCATGGAGGGTTATACAAGTGCTTTTCTCATATCTTTAAGCTGCCAGCTAATATAATGATTGAATCGGCCATTTTTTCCATGGCTATAGCTGGCATCTTCATATATATATATATATATATCTGTGTGTGTGTGTGTGTGTACACCCCTGTGTTTGTTTTAGGAGGGATTTTATCAAACAGTCATGGTGCAGGATTAGAAAATCTTCTGATATCAATTATGAGCCAGGTCAATGGTCTGGTGACGACACTTAATTGCGTCAGCGATGGGCTTGGTCCAAGTGTCTACATTGTTGATCCTTGAACTAAATTAATGACCCAACCCACAAGCTCTAAGGGTCCAGCCAAATTTCTGTGGCAGTTTAAGTTATTGGGAGTCTTAGTTAGGAATTTTGAGTCAATTAATAGTCTTTAATTAGGAGTTTTCTTTGATTCAGATAATTACGCAACTTTCTAATTTTTAAGAGAGAATTTAGGAAACAAATTAGGTAAGTTTAGTTGGAATACCTAGGAAGGAACATCCCATCCCACCCTTGTATATTTGTAACCCTTCCACTGGGAGGATCAGTTTTCATAATTGAATAAAAAATTGTTTGGTTGGTTGAGTTGCTTATGACTTTGAGTGTTCTTTTTGATTGAAGATGAAGAGCGCTCATGTGTGTTGAATCCGTTGAGGGGCTCAGCCAACGCCCATTGTGGAGTTGGTCCTCGCTTCAAATCTGTCCAGGATTCAGTGTGAAGTTGGTCTACATTCATTCAACAATCGTTCAATGATCCGGGACTGTGTCATTTAATCAATCAGCATTTAAGAGAAGGTTTAAAATTGTGATATAGCCCGTGTGACCATTTATTGGACACATCACTTTAGTATGCAGGAGGTCTTCCCTTGGGGCATTCATATTTCAAGATTTTTATTATTAGGGCCTGACACATGACAGCACGTACATTGTTCATGTGGTCCAAGGTATGTTGAGAGGACAAAAGAATGTGTAATTCATTTTCTCAGGAGAAGTTTAACTTCTCACAATGGATTTGACCCTAAAATATGAATGAGAAAAGAGTACCTATAATCACATGAAAACCAGAAAATCCAGTTGCTGAGGAAAAGGTGAAACCATAGCCATAAATACTATCCCAAATCATAAATCACGATCTCGTATTTTTCGATATCCCTCAAACAGCTCTATAAATCTATCAAAATACAGGGCATGTTCCCCGAATTCCTGAAGACTTCTTAGAACACTTGAAAGACACATGACATTGTGCGAGTTCAGAGCCCATCGACTATATGCCTCCAAAGAGAATTTTTTTTAAGTTACGTTAAATTGTCAAGTCACAAGAATTTAGTGTATATCTCAGAATTCAGAATAAGTGATGCGATAATGTAAACTAAATATTTCATGGCATATGAAATTAGTTTCCCCCTCAGGATTGATTTCAAGTTAATAAAATTTAAGTTTGTTGTGACATGAATACTATATTTTAATGAATATGCATATAAGAAATGTTAACGACTTATTAAGTCAACAAAATTCTTTCTTAGAAGATATTTACCTTAAACTTCTAGAGGCAGGAAAGGAAAGGGAATAAATATAGGATTTGCCATGGGATTTGGAATGTAATAATGGAATACAGAGAAAGGAAAAATTGTCTGTGTCATTCACAATTGAAAACAGGAAAAGAAGGGTCAAGATCTTATTATTGGACCAAAGAGGTAGAGGAACAACTGATGAAGGGGATTAGTCTTGGACTCTTGGGCAAGAGTCCGATGATAGGGAACATGGAAGGTATATCTTTCATGCAATAGAAAGGGCACATGAGCTTGTAGTAAAGTTGGAAAGTGCTCATTGTTGCAACCATCAACTAATGTTTTAACTTTTTAAGTACAGTTGATTTGAGAACCATGTTCTATATGATGGTGTGATCTAGATCTACTAAGATGTCACTGTTGTGAGGGATGCAGGGGGTTATTTATAATTTCCATAATTGTGGACTATTTGTAATCTTGAATAACATTGGTGAGAAGGTGTTTTTTGTAATTTATGGAAATAATTAATAATGTAAATAATGTTTTAGGGCTGGTTGTCCAGTCACATTGGACGACTAAGTGACTAACCCTTCCACTTTCTCTCCAATTCTTCTTCTTCTCTTGTACCCCGTTGTTCTCCTCCTACTTTCTCTTCCTTCTTTCTCCAGTCCTTTGTGTTTCAACCTAAATTTCTTGTGGATTAAAAGCTCCAACTATTGCAACTAAATGGTGCAAACAAGGAGGTGGAAATGATCCCCCTTTTTCCATTAATTCAAAGTGGAATTATATTATTGCTCACCCCTGCATGGAGACTTGTGACACTTAGTGATTGAGCCCGCTAACACAAGCGCGCACAAAGACGAACTCGTTCTGATATAGGTCATTCATTTGCCATTAAAAAATAAATAAAAAGATATAGGTCATTCATTTTGTTGACCCCACTGTTGAGATGTCATTGTATACAATTAATGAATGAGATAATCTTCATTCTTCATCATCCAAATGGTGGCTTGCATTTGGACAATTGGAAAGAAAGAGTAGAAAGTCCTACATGGCTGTGTCATCTTTTAGGCTACAGCAGCTCTACATTGGGATTCATTTAGATGATCAATCTTCATCTTGCTGGAATCATGTAGTGATAGGCCTTTCATGTCTCATTGACGCCGTCTCACAGTTCTACATGAATAGATGTCTCATAGCATCACTCCTTTAAATCATTGAATTCTTAATTTCCAATAAAATTATTGAATTCATAAGCTTTCCTTTTGTTGCTGATGATCTTTGTATATGACAGAGGCATGGTACTGCCCTCCTTTAAATCATTTGAATACTAGATTTCAATAAAAACATTGAATTTATTTGCCTTTCTTGTGTTGTTTGTTGATGATCCTTTTTATATGACAGAGGCCTGCTACTGAAATGGTTCGATTTGTCAACAAGTTCAAGGCAGATTTTGGAGGCCAAATTGTTTCTCTAGAGCGTGTGCAACCTTCTTTAGATCACGTCCCTCACAGGTTTTACCACACTATCTCTCAATGGAATAGTTTTTCCCCCTTAATTTCAGTTTTAAGAACTATAGAAAGTATTTGTTATAAATCTTTGATTCATTGCTGAAAATACATATGAAATAGAAGAAGAGGACAGGGGAATCTGTTTTTCGTATAAGTTGCATCAGCTGATATATATCTTTTAGAAAATTGTTTATGACGGCGCCATTGTTGGTAAAACATCATCATCTTCATTGAAATTGTGCTCGATCTATTTGAGGTTGTAGAAATTGTAGAATTGAATATATTGATGAACTAAGGAATGAAGACACCCTGCTTGGTGGTCAATGTATCATGGTTCATAAGTTCGCCGAGCTTGAATCATCATGGAGGGGTCATATCAGACTTGGTCCTGAATGACAGGACTCTTCTGAGTCTTGTGCGTATCGCCCGAGGCAATGTTGTAATGGACTCGGTGTCATCAAGTCGGTTTCTAGAACCAAGTTTTGAGACCATGTATATAATTGTGTGTGTGAGAGGGAGGGAGGGAGGGAGGGAGCCATGCAGCTTGTTGTGGCATGACTTTTTTGTCCCAAAAAAATCTGAAAATATCCAAATAATCCAGAATATTGAAAAATGCTAGAATCCAAAACTTTCTTTTCCATTTAGTGCATGTTATATCGATCTCCTAAAATCATTAACAATTTTTTTTTTCATTTTTTAATAATCCATAACATTTTTCATTTTTGTTGTTAATAGCTCTGCATCTTTTGCCTTTATGTTTGTAGGTATCTACTAGCAGAAGCTGGTGATACATTATTTGCTTCATTCATTGGAACTAAGCAATACAAGTGAGCATGTAACTGTGATTGAAATCTTTTCTTTGGCTTTTCTCAAGCTTTGGCTTTATCAACATATCATATCACCATTTTTTATAGGGATGTTATAGCTGATGCAAATATATTTCAAGGAGCTATATTTCATGAGGATGCCCTGGAAGAAATTGAAGGAAATGAAGTCCTCAAACATGATCTAGCTGGTGGTCAAAATCAGAAGGGGAAAAATGTTGGAAAGCCACTTCAAGAAAAATCTGATCAACTAAAGAATAAACCAAAACCTGCTGCTCATCGGGTGAGATTGTTGATTTATGTTTCCAGAAGATTGCTTATTTCACCATTGAAAAGAAAAAGGGAAAGTAAAGATTTCATGTGTTAAAGTGCATGTGGATGTACTCCAAATCACATTTGCTTTGTATGCTTTTGGCAGAATGTATGGTTATTTATTCCATCATGTATTTTGTGCAATGCAGAAATCGGAAATATATGTTGGATAGATTTTTGTCATTTACTCCAAATCAATATCAAGGACTGCGTCCTAAAAAATTTAGGACAGATACAAGCAAGAAGTAGGGTAAGACAAGGAAAATTCCTTGTAATCCATGGGGTGTAGATATGGGATGAATATGGTAGGTCACCCTGGCATAGTTATGGACTTTATGCTTAAAAAATTAAGTATCAGATATGAAACGACAAGATACATTGACTACTTCGAAGTATCTAGGTATCGTTGCTTGTAATGTGGTCTCCAGTTTATGTAGCATGTTGAATGCATATTGGAATGGGTAATCAATCCTATGTACTGCCAAATATTAAAACAAGTTGCTATTTTGGGTACATAAATATAAACCTTTATTCGGGTTGGACTTTATCTACTTCATTATCTGCTATCTTATTTGAAAACCTAAAGCCCAGGTTTAATGATATGCGCTTACAAGATTGTTCTTTTGCTTGTTTGTTTCTCAAATTATTCTCCAGGGATTTTTGGCTCGAGCTAAAGGAATACCAGCATTGGAGTTGTATAGGCTTGCTCAGAAAAAGAAGCGGAAGCTTGTTCTTTGCGGACATTCACTTGGTGGTGCCGTAAGTATACGGGAATTCTTCTATACTGCATGCTTACCTGTTCATGCAAGTTCTCCCGTTTATCCTAAGTCTGAATCATGGCTTCTATTTGCAGGTCGCAGTATTGGCAACTTTAGCCATATTGAGGGTCATCTCATCTACAGTGAAAGAAAATGACAAAGTCCAGGTCAAGTGTATCACTTTCTCTCAGCCACCAGTGGGAAATGCTGCTTTAAGAGAGTAGGTTTTTCTTGTTATCTTGCTACCACATGCCATCTTTTTGTTTTTTGGTTTTATTTAGACTAAAAAGTTAGCAGGCAGTGAGTGCTGAAATATCAGCTTTAGGTGTTTTCTCTCTCACAAAAATAATTCTCAACTTTTCCCTGATATTTGTGTTTGTTTGGGCTTCCAGTTATGTTCATAGAAAAGGATGGCAGCATTATTTCAAGACTTACTGCATCCCAGAAGATTTAGTGCCCCGAATCTTGTCTCCTGCTTATTTTCATCACTACAATGCTCAACCTTTGCAAGCTTCTGCTGACACAGGAATTACCGGTTCATCTTCATTGAAACCTATAGATGGTGCTGAGAGATCAAGAGCGGTGAAACGCAAGGAAAATAATGGGGAGCAGCTTGTACTAGGCTTGGGCCCTGTTCAGAACTCTTTCTGGAGACTTTCTAAGCTTGTGCCTTTAGGCATTGTTAGTAAACAGTTGGATAGATTTAAAGGAAAACGCAATAAACTGGGAGATTCATCTTCAGTTGCTGATTCAGGCATAACATCAACACTTGAAGAAGTGGAAGCTGGGCCACAGTTACTTGAAATACAAGAGAATTCTGATGGCATATCTCTTACTCCATTACCAGATATGGATAAAGGATCACCTGATGACACAAAGATTGGCCATGTGCCAGGAAAAGGCAGCAGTAAAAATGGGGATTTGAGGCGATGGCGCAGAGTTCCTTATTTGCCTTCATATGTGCCTTTTGGACAGGTAGATTTGTCATTATATATATATATATATATGGTTTATCTATACCTTCTTTAAATGATTTGATGTTTGGGTTCAATATGACTTAACTGCTTTAAATGGTAAATACAGCTCCTTTTATTTTGGAGGCTTTTTTGATCTCAGAGCATATTTTTTTGAGTGTGCATCTGAAATTCTGGTTGTTCTGATTCATAATTTGTCTGGCAGTGTTGTATTCCCTCTTACATATTGGATTTCATAGATTATGATAAAATGATTGTTATTTTCAGTTTAAAAAAAATCATAATATTTATTGTATGAATGACTCCTCATATAAAAGTAAGATCTGACACTCATAGTTAGACCAATCCTAATAATACAATTATTTAAACAACCGTAAAAAGACAGGTTGAATATTATCCTCTTTTCTTTCTTTCTTTCTTTCTTTTTTAATATCGGCAATGGGTGAACTTTTATTTAAGATTTGAAGAGAGCATATGAGTTCCAACAAAAGAGGGTACTAGAGTGGAGAGCCTTATACCCATCAAAATTACATGATAGCAGCAACAAAAGGATAAACCCTATCCACCCCTTGCATTGCCAAAGCATCCATTGTAGAATTTGCCGATCTGAGTACATGAGAGGAAATTGCGACTGAAGATGAGCAGATCGTGCTTTAATCTCATCATTAAACAAAAACTAATGGTTCCATAGGCGTTAATATTACCATAATTATCTTACCATAAACATATACTAGCTATTCCTGTTTGGTAGAAAAGAAGAGATGGAAACTTGAGTTTAGACCAAGGTTCTAAATCCTAGTGCTGGCCTCCGATTGGGACGAGTCATGCCGCCTTTGCTGCTCAGGAAGACAAACTTGAACCTTCCCGAGCCCAGCTTGGTCAAAAACTCTGCGAAAAAAAAATAAATCCCTTTCTCTGGCTCTCACTCTCAGTAACAGATAAATTTAATTAAAATGAGAAAAAAACACTCAAGGAAAAAGGGTATAAAAGATTTAGGGTGCGTTTGTGTAACACCTCTAGCCGCGGAAAACTGGGGCTTCATAGCCGTTTGGTGCAACTGCAGCGATCACTAGAGGGAGGAATCTCGGATTCTAGGCATACTTTCCGTGCTGGAGGGGATCCGGAACTCCCACCTAGCAGGGTGGGATGGGCATCGCCGCGGAAGAGGAAAACCCCATTTCCTCTTCCACGGCTTGTCACAAATGCACCCTTATAGCCTACAACATGAGAGAGCTAAAAACACACCTCCCAAGGAGTTGTAACCCCCTGTTTAGCTGCATTGTCCGCTAACCCATTAGCTGATCTAACTTCGTGAGGAAAAACCACATTAAATTTAGAAGCAAACGTAACCCCCCCCCCCCCCAATAAGCTCTTTTTTGAATGTTTTCCGTACATACTTTTGTGAAATAGAACTTCTCTTTAGTATTTTTCCATATGGACTAAATGTAAATTAGAACTTAGAAGTTGGCTCTGTTGGACTTTGTTCTAGGCATAATCTAACTAGCTCTATAAGTTTAGACCGGAGTTTTAAAACTGTCCTTTAGACTCCTTTTAACTTATTTGATTCTTTCTTCTCTGGCCTTTGGAATGGTAGACCCCTTCTGCCGTGATGCCCATGAGAGATGCATCTTCCACATTGAATGTGACTTACATTCCAGACTTCATGTAACTCTAGGACATAGATTTTGGAACTAATCTCATTGTTAAATTTGAAGGCCCTACACTTTGTGGTTGCAACTTCTTGAACTTTCCCATGAGAAATGGTCTGGAATCTAGTCACACCATTACTAATTTTTAGCTATATGCAATTTATACAAAACCCACCCTATCCAACTGTCAAGCATAAGTAGCTGAAGTCAGCCCTACAACATAAGTTGGATTGCAATTGTTGTCATGTGAACTTCATAATTTTCTTACACATAAATGCTCTATGATGTATGCCTATAGGTGCAGTGAAGATAAATCTACCCTTTGAATGCAATCCACCATATAACGACATGCTTTTGATTGCGATTTTGTTTTTTCAAGATACTTATATTTGTTGATACCTTCAAGTGCATAGATTAGGTTCAAACTTATGACATTGATCATCATTTTGACTCCATATACTGCTGCCCACAAGCCCATCTAAGGAAACCTTCCTACTTTATCTGAGCAGCTTTTTCTGTTGGGGAATTCATCTGTGGAATCTCTCTCTGATTCTGAATACTCAAAGTTGACATCGGTATGAGCTTCCTTTGTTTTCACACTCACACAGAAAACTCTCTCTCTCTCTCTCTCTCTCTCTCTCTCTCTCTCTCTCTCTCTCAATACTTAGTTGCAGTTTCTAGGCACTCATCTTTGTTGCTTCTGTTGGCAAAGGCATTTGCAGATGAGGTCTGTGATTGCAGAATTGAGGGAGCGCTTTCAGTCACATTCTATGAGGTCATATAGGTCTCGCTTCCAAAAGTAAGTGACATTGGATTGAGATTATTCCGTATGATTTTACAGTCAACTGGTTTGACATTCATTCATACACTACTCTTGCCTGTAAGTTTTTAATAGTCAAGCTTCCAGAATGTTGTATGCATGTTTTCCATTGCTCTTGCATTCAATATGATATTTTGCAAGTATCTTCTTTTGGGAATCTTCTGCTTGATCAACCTAGAAGTCAGCACCTTGGGGTCCTTGGAGTGATCAGCAATGGCTCCTGGAGCCATCACCAGGAGGCTTATGTGGAGTTGTCACCACACAAATCTAATTACATTGAGTTCCAGTTAGTCCCCCTTTAGATACTATTGAAAAACAAAAAATAAGGGCAGACTTAATTTGGTAGGCCAACACATACCAAATAGTCAACTTAAATCTTCAAGTCATACTGTGATATTGTTCATTTCATAGTCAATGCCAGGTAGCATCACTTCCAAACTTTGAAGGGGCAAGTTCCCTCTTAACAGGGTTGGGGTTCATATCTCAGGTGATTGTCCTAATTCTGGCGAAAAATACACATCCTGATGAGGAACAAAAATCCTTTTCCCTTCGTTCGAGAAGCTTTTTTATTTGATTTTATGAAGATAAATAAGGATGAAATTAACCATTTTATAGATTTTTAGTGGTATAGTTTAGTAGGATACTGGAAAATAACTTTGTGTGATGCAACGGATGCCATGCCAAAATAAATAAATAAAATCAGTAGTAACAATAAGAATGTATCATTCCAAAATAATAATAATAATAATATAATAATAATAATAATGTGATGACAGTGATTAATTATGGTGGGGCCTGCTTAATTATGAATATTGTGTCACAACCCCGGACTGGGTTAGCTTCTAACTCTGCATAGGGCATCGGTTTTTCCCACAGGATTCTACTATGTGGAGTTAGCAGCTAATCCAGTCCAGAGTCGTGACAAAGAGGTAGCACGAAACGATGGTAATGTGGTGGTTCAGCCAATAAGAAGCATGTACAGCTATTTGTTGGATGGGTTATCAAGGTGAACTCATCATTTGTTCTAATGAACATTGGGAATGTGGTGGTTCAACATCTTCAACTTGATACAGCTGTTTAGTGATTTAAACCATTATTTCTGATTGTTGGATCTCTCTAGACTTAAATTGTCTGCTGTTTGTGATTTAAATACTCAATACATTGAAAATATCGCTGGAGTGTATTAAAGTTTATGATTTTTTGGATTCCAAAACTCTTTCTTCAACTTCTCACCAGTTTGGTGAAATTTGAGCCTGATGCTCGTGTCTATCCCAACAACCTGACTGGGCAAATCAATCTGCCTCGTTGCTATCATTTTAGTGCACAGTGCTAATATTTATTATCAATTTTCTTGGCCTTACATCTGAACGGAATACCAATTTTGAATGAGATGGGGGCTGGATTTATCATCCTTAAGATGTAAGGGGCTGTTTCATATTCAACTTATCATAGTTGTGGAAATGGCGAGGACATGTTGAAATTCAAACTTTGGTTGTAGTAGGATTATTGCATGTAGAGTAGGAAGTTAGTGGTGTATTTGTATTTAGAAATTTAGGTTCATGTTTGAATTTGAGATGTTACAATTGATTATTTGTCATTTTCTACGATAACTATATTCATCTGAAGTTAGTATGTTTGATTTTTCTTTTTTTACAATGACATTGATATTTTTTATATTGGAGACCTGAATAATCAAAGAATGGTGAATTCTTGGATTAAATTAATACTTTCAAATGCCATCATAATAAGCTCATGTATTTATATGAAATGTATGTGCTGACTAAGCGTCTGTTGAAAACTAATTTTGGCTTGAAAGCTCAGTTAAGTATTTATATGAACCTTGCAGGATCTATGAACTTTGCATGTGCCTTAATGCTTCTCCATTCTTAGGAATGGATCAGCTGTCACAGTTTCCAAATTTACAACAATGGCTTGGCCTAGCGGTTGCTGGTAATGTAGAACTTGGACACATTGTGGATCCCCCTGTTGTCAGAATGGCAACAGCAATTGTTCCTCTTGGATGGACTGGTGTTCCTGGTGAAAAGAATGGGGAGCCTTTAAAAGTTGATGTTGCTGGTTATGGACTACATCTGTGCACCCTTGTTCAGGCACGAGTGAATGGTAACTGGTATAGCTTTTTCCTCTATGACATCAGTGTTTTCTTGTTCTATTTCAATATTCTTTTGAGTCTACACTCTACAATTTGATATTTCAGTTGTTCAATACAAGGTATATCTGTTGAGCAATGGATCTCACAAGCTGGATATAAAGTGCATATCAATTGAAAAAAGAGAAAAAAAAAAATTCTATAACAATGTACTTTTGGCTACTTGGATGGAGGTAAAAAGTGAATAGAAGAAAACATTAACATCTTCATAATAGCAAAAAGGTTTCTCATCATACAGTCTGAAAGACAGACTATTATGAGGTTTTTTTTTTTATATTTCCAAGTAATTAGCTGAAATTAGTTCAAATTTTGGACTTTGATTAACAGTTTGAATATACAGTTAGTCTCAAGTAGAAATTCCCATGAATCAGGCTTGGACATGGAGAAACCTAAACTTTGAGAAGGTCCAGCCCTGGCCCAATCAGTTCAATTGCATTAGTTGCATAATGACATTGTCCAAATTTTTCTTATATTTTAGACGCCGTCACCAATCCACCTTGACATATTGAGCCGCCACATTGAGAGAGAAATTTCATGGGAGTTATAATAGTGGACATTGTGATCCATTAGAAAAACTTATAGTAAGAAAAGCTAGAACAAGGTGAAAACGAAAAGAAATTACTGAATGACTTAGTAGTCCTCATCAGTGTTGTTTTTCGTCATTTTCTTTGTTTATGAACTTTTCTTTCTTAGGTATTCTATCTCATTTTGCTTTCTTACGTGTATCATGTGTTAACCCAGGTGCTCGACTATAGTTGAAACATTACCCTCGACACCTGCATACTCTTTTAATAATGGAATTGGACCTGATTTGCAAAAGATGAGGATCTTAATTGGTGCACCACTTAAACGGCCCCCAAAACATCAGATAGTGGCGGATTCTTTAATGCCTGGTTTTCCTTCCTCTGATTCAGACTCCATCAATCCTCAGAAATATAACATAGAATCTTTTGGCGAAGGGGAAAACATCCATGCTAATGGTCTAAATGATGTTTTCATTTGCTGTACAAGTGATTTCATCACCACTTCCAAGGCAGTTTATATCAGAACACGTAGGGTGCGGTTACTTGGTCTTGAGGTACTGAATTGTGGTTGTATATCTACTCATTGGCCATGCTGTGTGTTTCAGTGGATATGGTTTAATGGTTGATTTTGATATTGTTGTAGGGTGCTGGGAAGACTTCTTTATTTAATGCAATATTGGGTCAAAATAAACAAACTGTTGGGGATATTGAGAGCGTGCTTCCAGATGTTGGTACTCAAGAAAGATTGGCTGGTGGATTGTTTTACATAGATTCAGCAGGAGTCAACTTGCAGGTTCTGTGTCTGTGTTTCAAATTGTTGTTAAGCTTAAATTTTACTTTTTCTACTTTTTTGTCCCTGCTGGTCATACATCTTTTTGTTTAATCTAGAAGTGCCAGTAACTTGTAGGTGCTTTGTTGCTACAGGAGTTGCATTCAGAAGTTGCCCGCTTTAGGGACGAGTTATGGATGGGAGTCCATGACCTTAGTAAGAAAATAGATCTAATTGTTCTTGTGCATAACCTATCCCACAAAATACCAACATATCATCAACAAAATACAACCCATACACAACCAGCCCTTTCACTAATCTTAAATGAGGCCAAAGTGCTCGGTATCCCTTGGGTCCTGGCTATAACAAACAAATTTTCTGTCAGTGCACATCAGCAAAAGTCTGCAGTTAATGCTATCCTGCAGGCATATCAAGCTTCTCCTCGCACGACAGAAGTGATCAATTCCTGTCCTTATGTTACGCCAAGCAGCGGTGGTGATCCTGGGTCCTGGGATTCAGTCGAGGGCAATGATTATTCTAAAGGAAGGATGGCAGCTCAGAACCTGCTGCGTGCTCCAATTAACCTTGTACGAATGCCCTTCCAAAAGAAATCAGTGGTACTACCTGTTGAGGGCGTAAATGCTCTTTGTCAATTAATACACCGAGAGCTTCACCGTCAAGAAGAGGCTTCTCTTCAGGTACATATATGATGCATCCAGTCCTGTCTCTTTCAAATTGATCAGTTCATATGTTCCTGAAACTTGATATTCATAATCCAGCACGAGTATTGATTATATGCGAAGATGTATCATAGGGTTCTCTGCTGTCTCCGTGTCTATTATTGTGCTTCCTATTTCAAAATGAAGAGCCCTCTGTTTTGGTGATCGATTGATTGATGTTGTCCACCATTGGGATGCCCAAACATGTTCTGCTGTGCTCTCTTTAAAGTTAATTCATTGCCAAGCAACTGAAGGGTTTCGATCTTCTGATCTTAGAATTCTCCAATAGACAATGGGATCCATCAGATCAACAATCTGGATCACTTGAGTGTGTGTTTATAGGCCTTTTTCTTGTGTGCATAAAACCCACTAATTCCTCATTTAAGAAGCCTGACTTGACTCTGATCCTTGCATAATCAAAACCTGCTCTTGTTTTTGTGGGTTGCTTTCTCCTTTTCAGTATGACCATTATAATGTTTAACCAAAAATGTTGATGGTATTTGAGTTCATTTTGTTCAGGAACTTGCTAGAGAGAGGCTGCTACTGGAATTGGCAAGGGAACAGGAAAGGGCTGCAAATGCAAGCCGAGATTCGCAGAACAAGGCAAACTCTCTGACTGCTGCTGCTGTTGGTGCATCTCTTGGTGCTGGTGTTGGACTTGTTTTGGCTGTTGTTATGGGTGCAGCATCGGCCTTAAGGAAACCTTGAGATCTATTTCCATGCATTTCTTGTTTAATCATTATTTTAGTTGTTTCGGGGTTTTGCCTTTATGGAGCTCTTCTTTCCATTGTGGGCTTGGACACTCACAATGTAGATGTATCTGTCTGTAGAGAATGTCATGCCCTGTGTTTTCATCATTTTATTCTTGATCTCTCTTTCGTTCCCTCGCATAGCTGTTCATTCCTTTGTGCACCAAAGCTGCTATTTCTACCCAATGGGGAACTCTTGTTCCAGACTATTTTCCCAGATGGACCCATCATTGCTGGGGTAGATGCACCTAATAGGTTAACTGACTAGATGTTCTAATCCTGTGACAAAGATGGGAGCAGTCCATGAAAGGAAGAGCTGAATTGAGGAAAGTTGGGTTCTTTTTTCCATGTTAGGCCTTATTCTTGTTGACAGTCCAAGATTCTGAAGTACCATCAGTAAAACATTTAAAAAAGTGCACATTTAAAAAACATTTGTTGCTTTTTTCTGTCATGTAGCTAAGTTTATTTTATTTTTCTGGAGAGATGATCATGCCCACCCTTCTATATTAACAATTTACTGTACAGTTTGCTGTTCATCTTTTATTTGCATTGGATTTGCATGTATGATCGATCACAAGAGTGACTATCAAAATTGATGTATAGAACAATATGTGCAAATCATTTTTTTCATATGCTCTTTGATTCAACAGATAATGCCATTTATACTGCTACGTGTAGCAATTTTTTTTTTTTTTTTTGTGTCTTGAATATAATTCAGATCCACAAACTGGGGATTGTTAAACCTATAGCCTACATTTGTTTGAGATATGGGAAGCAAAGCATGAAACTATAGGAGTATAGAATCTTCTCAAAGGGGATTGAAAATGAGTGATGAGTTTATTCAACAGGATTATTGCTATGTTTTTGTTAGGGTTGTTTGTTTGCATGGAATTGAATTCCTATGAGTTAATGGTAAACTAGTTTCCAACAAAATATTATTAGAAAGGTGAGGGATGAAGAACACAAGGTGGAAATGTAGATGGGACTGAGATTTAATTTACTCGGGTGATAGCTGGGTTTCCATTTAACATTGAAGGGAAGATTTATTTATTTATTTTTGACACCTTTGTTTCTTCCTTCTTAGCCAATTTTAGGATTACTCTTCTTGGAATTAATTGCTGCAGAGAAGGTATTCTTTGAACTTTGTTTTTCATGTATACCATTGCCAATGATGAGTTTGATTCAGCCTCCCCATCCCTCTGCTCTCTAGAGGTCTCTTTTACCACACCCCACGCCGCCCCCCCAACCCCGCCCGCGGAAAAACTGGCATAAACTTGAAAGTCAGCATGGAGTTGGCAGCATGTACTCATTTTTCTCAACCGGTTACTAGTTTCAACAGAGAATGATCCCTTGCCAATACAAGTGGTTTAATGGGAGATCTTGAAACCAATTACAAATCAATATAGTTCACACACACAAAAAAAAAAGGTCAGAGGTTTTCTCCATTAGAGTCATTCAGTTATTGTGCCTTTAGGTCATGTTTGGCAAGTTTGATCTGTTTGAAATTGATCTGTTCATTCAATTACTCTTCTACAAATAAGCTGTTTCTATGTTTGATTTATTTAGTAGGGAAAAGCAAACTTGTCATGTAAGTAAAAGTTACATGTTACATGAATAAAGTAGCCATATAGTAAAATTTATATGAACAAACATGAAAAGAAATTAAGAAAAATGTAACAATCATATGAGTTTGAAAAAGTTAATTCTTTTTCTTTTGCTTTTCTTTTTTAGTTTTAACTTCTTAAGGAAGACGCAAAAGAGTTTTAAAGCTAATTCAATCAAATATTGGCATAAACTTTGCCAAACAGTTAGAAGGCACTCAAACATCAATTTCAATCAGATTTATAAGTCAAAATAAACTCGAAAGGAAGTGTTGCTAGTAGTAAGACTGGAACTAGGTAGGGGCAGAAATTTGGAAAACCCCCTACTGTACTGAGAATTTTCACTTTTTTGCATTGGCTCTAAAAAATGAAAAATTCTTATGTTACAGAAAATTTTAGTATACCCCCGCGCCAATCCACACATAGAGACTTGTAGCTAGTTCCATTAAGATGCCATGAAATCCACTTTCCAAATGTGTAACCTCCTCAAGTTAAAAACCTTATTTTGTATAAGAAGCATATGCAAAGAAATGAGCCACATCAGAATCCACATTTCTGAGGCAATCTTTATTTTTCTTTGTTCAAGCTGAAATACTCCCAACAAGCACATTGATTGAGTGTTCTTCAGGTTATTGCCATTTATTTCAAAGTATAGCCCAAGAGTCACTCACACTCCATGCTTCAAACATTATAAAAGTGAGAACCTCAATCAAAGGATGACTTAGATGCATGGAGGCTGTCACCACTTCCAAGTCCAAGCTTCTAGAAGTTGACCTGCTAATGCCAAAGTGAACCATGGTGGGATTCCCATTGGGAAAAGTCAATTGAAAATTGCAGCCAACCCAACAAGGGGAATGGGGTGGTGAATCATGGGCGCCCTTAAATTATCATACTTGTGATTATGAGCTGACCTTAAATATTAGTGCACTGCTGACTATCAAGTGCCATAGTTGTAGGCTTTGTGGAGTGGAATATATAAACCTAGTAACTTCCCCACATTAAATTTTCTTTGGAGGGCCACCATTAAAAAAATATCTTTTTTTTTTTAACTCAACTTAGGGCTCTGGACCACATGAGAGAAGTAGATTTCGGGTGAGGTAGAACAACTCCCGGATGAGGAAAGGTGATTACCTAGGTTCGAATCCCAGAAAGACCGTAAGAACATATCGGGGAAGCCATATGTAAAAAATGCATGCAGTCTTCTTTAAAACCTATAGGTGTTTTCAGAAAATTCATTGAAAATGCCCTTTTTCTTTTTCTTTAGTCTTGCCCTTAGCCAATCCACCATTGCATTGGTGGCTTAAGTGGCAAGTCCATGTTGGGGGCCCATATAACTATGGACATTTGCAAAGTATTTGACAAGATATTTTCTATTGTTTATTGTTAGTATTTAATGCAGCTGATAAGTTGTGTTTGTTTTTAGGAGACGTAGAAGATAAATATCTAGTTTTCTAATTGATTTTAGTTTCTAATTTCAATTAATTTGGATAAAGGGTTGAAATTTCTTTTCATTAGGCTTCTTTTTTTTGTAAATGTGATATTGCATAGTGGGCTCACCTGTGGACTTCAACTCCTTCAATTCAGGAATTCTCTTAAGTCAGAGACTTTGGGGGCCCAGAGCCCAGACTCTTTAAGAATTTTAAACATAATGGGCTATGTGCTGCATCCTGATTGGAAACCTCACATGTTTAGTGAGTCTCACCTCAGCTAATTCAAATTCAAGGAGATGAGGGTGGCTATAGCATATTCACTTGCTTTCTGAATTCTGAGAATGATGGTTGTAAGTTGCCAAATTCCAATTATTGGATATGGACAGAAATAGGAGACATAGTTTAACAGTTTTATTATGGGTTTTCCAGAAAAAAAATAAAATAAAACAGTCCTGTAATGGGTATGGTTTTGGAAGATAATTTGACAAGCAGAGAAGGTCAAGAAATGGATTAATCTCCCTCCCTCCCTCTCTCTCTCTCTCATGGTAATTCTCAGAAAATTAGTGATGATTCATTACATACATGTCATATGGGAGAGAGGTGTCACCCATGCCAACTCTCTCTAATTAAGGTTATACTTGTGCATTTCTGTTGTCTACAACAGTAGGTTCTTCATAAGGTGGTGGGGGGAAAAGGCAGCTCTTTTGGCTTGCAGTGAGGAGAGATTTTCAGTAAGTGTAGGATATTTTTGGAGCTGGATGAACTGACTGAATATGACTGTGAGGCTCTTCATGGCCATTTATGTGGGCCCAAATCAAATGGCCCACAGGCCAACAACTACTATGATAACTGCTAAGATATTATCTACATTAAAAATGATAAGAACTCTTTGGATGACATACAATAAGGTTCTGTTTGTATGATCCAAGTCAAAGGTGTTTCTTTCCACCACAATGGGCAGTTGGATTGGATTTGGATGGATATAGTTGCTGATGTATCATGTATACGTTCCTTTATCTTCAATATGACATAACAATAATGAAAACCATTGAATACCAACAAAACAATGATGTTAACCATTGGCCATACATGTCTTAACGGGCCGGGCCAAGGTTCCACCAATCAGGGATTCTGAACTGGTCAGGCCAGGCCCATTCAAATAGTCAGTTCTTCTAGCCTAAACCGGGCCCATTGGCAGAACAAGTTGCATCTTCTGCAAATCAGTGGGAAAACTTGGAAGCTGTAGCTTTTTTTTATAGTGGGTCCCATAACATGACTCTGACTTGGTATCGTGGTCCCATGACCATTTCAGAACATCCAGGACTAGCCCGTTTAGCTATTGGACCGGGCCGACTAGTTAGGCCCAGATCCAGACCATATACAGTGTGTAAGGTCAGTTTGTTTGACCATGAGATAGATACTCGCATGGCCCAGCACTTCAGTGATCAAGCCAGAACTAGCTCCATCACATCCCATGAGCCTAAAAGCTCAGCCCACTCCATACCATAGTGAGCTGGGCCCATGATGGTCCGGCCCAGTTGTAATCCTAGGCATAACACTGAAGTGGCTCCTTGTCCCTAAAACCATCATCTCAGATATCATGAATAGGCTCACAGATGGGTCAGGTCTTAGTGGTCTAAGGTTGGACTAATTTTGAAGTGACTGGACTGGAGAAAGAGAATATTTTGACCTAAAATGACCAGGTAGATCTGGATCCTGTCCATGGCCCATTAGGTACCATAACCCAACTCACTGATTGCCTGACCTAACTTAGAAGCTAGTTGGGTTATTTGGACTATGGGCCCAATTAATAGTTGGATCTACATTGGAGACCTAGACTGCTCCTGTACGACTAAATCAATGTTTTAAGAAACCGGCTGGTCCGACCTGGTTGGACCTGAACAGTTAAATTTTTTTGGTTTGGTTCAACCAAATCCCATCTGAAAGTGGTTTGGTCTGACCGTTACACCCATCAAACTGTTTACTAATTATGTATGATTGATTTGTTTGTTGATATATTTCTAGGATTATGTATTAAAATGTGTACTTATTATTACTGGTTCGACGGGCGGTCTAGATCAATTTGGCTCAACAAGGTTGATCATATAATCGGATCGGGTTAATGGATTCGACCCGTTTGAAATTCTTTTCTTGCTCAAAGTTAACCTACAAACCCAAACCTACAGACCCAGAAGAGCAATTAATTTGCAGAGCTGCTAAGGTTGCAATGTGCTCAATTAAGGCCGTGTCCCGGTCCAAGCCTACCTATTCTGGCCCAATATTTCACTTTTTTGCCAAGGCCCAAACAAAAACAAAAAAAATATATATATATCTAACGTGCCAGACCAGCTTAATTTAAATAATTACTTTACTAATCATGTAAAAATTATCATATACATGTAGTATGGAGAAATAAAAAAACTGCTAATCATGCCATATGATCATTGGCATCCATACTATAGAACTAGTGGGCCTCATTGTGGACTTTTGAGCAGACCATAATGACCATTCAATTCAATAATTAAAGGCCATATATATAGTCAAAAGTTCCCACTCAAAAGTGATGAAAAAAAAAAAAAAAAACAGACAGATGGCCCAGATTTCTTTTTAGATTTCACCCCTCTGAAATCAGGGACCACAATTCAGACAGTGGAGATTGAGATCCTCAGATGCCCCATGTTCTATAGATGATTCATCTCAGAAGTTTTGCTGGTTGGAAGACAGACAATCTTTACAAATACTATAATCAGGTCTGAAACATACAAAAGTAGAAGACCCAATTATCTAGGCCCTTGTGAACATGTACTCTCTCTCTCTCTCTCTCTCTCTCTCTCTCTCTCTCTCTCTACCAGAGATGTACTAGGAAGATCTTTCACATGTGGGAATTGGGTGGGAGATATTTGGAAATGAGAGTACGAGAGAGAGAGAGAGAGAGAGAGAGAGAGATGATAGAAGTTATTGGGTTTTATGTTGGTCAAGTCAATGAAAAAACAAAAAAGAAAACGCAATGCTTATGTATGATGGGTGTCACTTGGATTAGATTTTTCTAAAATAAAAGAATCCACAACTTCCAAAAGATAAAGAGACCCAAGTTTCCAGATCACCTCTTTCCCACATAAACAAAGAAAACAAGGAGAAATGCCAACCCAACAAACAAATGATCTCTCAAGAAACCCCAAGAGTGGACTTTCCAAGACCATTTTAATTTCCCTTGCAAAGATCACCACTCAATGAGAAACAACCAAATGCAAGAGATAATAAGATACCATAAATATTGGGGGACCCTTCACCTCCTGGGGTCAGGAGGTGGGTCCCACTTGGGTGGGCCATGAGAAGAGAATGGAATCCATGGGTACAGTAAATTGCCTTACAGTTAAGCATACAGGCAGGAAACTCTAACTAAATGAATGAGAGTGAAACAGAATTTATGATAATCATCTGAATAGAGATTGCTAAATCAACTGTGGAGTAGATACTACAGCTATCCCATGAAGGTGGTAAAGAAGTGGGCCCATCTGCACCCACTCTTCAGCTGGTGCCATAAAATGGTGCCAGTGCTTCTTCACCATCAAACTACAATCTTGATGAGATTGACCAACAAAAGAAAGGGGAATAAATAATCACCCACACCAGAGACTTCCACCCTACCTGAAACTTCATATCCTTAATTACAATCAATCAAAAGGAGATAGAAATTGGACCCCATCAAAGTGGGCCCATCAGATTCAATGGTCTGTCCCTAACAGCCTATATTTATCATTCTCTTATTAAAGCTTGAAAACCAACCCAAGATACTTCCTACCCTTTTAGCATCTTCTCCATCTAGAGATCTTAGGTGATTGAATGCTTGAGGTGGGATGTCATGATAACATTAGAATGACATCATCACCATGTATGATGGGCCCACAGACAGCTGGGTGACCCTTCTCCCATTTCTCTCTCTTCCCAATCTTAGCCCCAGCAGTTTTGTTTTCCTGAATGAGAGTCAGCTGCCAACCCACGCTCTCTCTTCTTTTCTCCAGAACATCCTGACAAGAAAGTCGTTAGTTAATGAGAGGCAACATAAAAACCCACAGACCAAAAGAAACATAGAGAGAGAGAGGGAGACGGAGAGGGAGATGCCTATAAATTCTTCCTTCCTATTCCATTCCTTCCCAGTCAAAAGAAACAGAGTCCCTTTTCATTGTTTCATTTCTAATCTCAAGAGGAGCATGTCTAGATCTTCTTCTGTAGGTCAGAGCTCCAGCTTCAGCCGGCCAAGGCATGTGGTAAAGAGGCTCTTGGCCAAGCCTCAACATGAAGGAGAAGGAGCTGTTGTTAGAAGAAGCATTGGAAGGTTCTTTTGTTTTTTCTGCATTGATTAATGGGGGTCTTGTTTTTCTCCTCTGTTTCTTTTTTCTGGGTCTTGACTCTGGGTGGGTGTATGTTTTTTTATGGGTTCTGAAGGTTGGAGCTGAAGCATTTGGATCCTTTTCTTCTGATGGATGAGTTCTCAGGTTGTTATTTTGTGTGGTTTATGGGTTTGAATAGATTTCATGTTTGGGGAAGGAAAAAGAAAGGTTCTTATTGATGTTGGATTTGATGAATTTGCTTGCAGTTTCAGCTCCTGCTGGGTTCCCTGATCACCCACATAGAGGTTATGAGAAATGCCTATCTCATTTCATTCCTTCTCCAGAACTGTATTTAAAAAAAAAAAATTACAGTCATTGCTGAAGATATATCTTCTCATTCTGTGACCTTGTTTCAGGCTTCGAGACAGTTACGTATATGCTGGATGGAGCTTTCACTCATCAAGATTTTACAGGGCACAAAGGGACAATCAGAACTGGTGATTTACAGGTGTTGGTACTGGATATGTAGAGAACTCTATTGAAACTTGAGAGCCAATCACAAAATATTGTATTTCAATGTGTTGATATTTTTTTCTGAAGTTTTGGGTCTCTTGTGCTTGTTCTTTTTCAGTGGATGACTGCTGGTAGAGGGATCATTCACTCAGAAATGCCTGAAGGAGAAGGAATCCAAAGAGGTTTGCAGCTGTGGATTAATCTCACTGCCAAAGACAAAATGTAAGATCAAAATAAAACCAATATCCATATCAACGCCATTTTTGTACTTTGGCATTAATTGTGTTGGAACAGAATATCAAGGCTGAATTCTTCCAATCTCAAATTGCAGGATAGCACCTGGGTACCAAGAGCTGCAAAGTGAAGACATTAATAGGGTGGAGAAAGATGGTGTTGAGGTCTGTGTCATTGCAGGAGAAGCGATGGGAGTTCGATCGCCAGTCTACACTAGGACCCCAACAATGTTTTTGGATTTCACATTGAGGCCTGGAGCGCATACATACCAACATATCCCGGATTCCTGGAATTCATTTGTGTATGTCCTTGAAGGGGAGGGCATTTTTGGAAACTTGAGCTCATCGCCCGCAACAGCTCACCACACACTGGTCTTGAGCACAGGAGATGGTCTCAGCATTTGGAACAGATCCACCAAGCTGCTCAGATTTGTTCTTATTGGAGGGCAGCCTCTAAATGAGCCTGTGGTTCAGTATGGACCATTTGTGATGAACACACAAGCAGAGATTGATCAGACCATTGAAGACTTCCAATTCTGCAAGAATGGGTTTGAGAATGCCACATGCTGGAAATCTCAGCCCTGAGAAAGAGGGAGTGTTGTGTATGCTATCCTTCAAATTATTTGGAATAGGAACAACAAATTAAAGTCACCTGAAGAAGTTGTTTTTGAATTAGATTTCTCCTCCAAAAGTCATGTAGGTAGGGTCACTGTGACAAATTCCCACTAAATCCATAGGAATATGGCTTTCATGAAAGAGTTTAATAAGTGAATCATCAAAAGATGGAGATCTACAAATTATCATAACCACTCCCAACAAGGGGTAGAAATTGTGGTGATCCCTTGTAGATGTCCACCTTGATCCTTCAATTTCAATCCCTCTGATAAAAGCCCATTTCCTAATAATTCCCATGAATTCACCAAATGTGCAACTTAGAGACTTCATTGAAAATGATTCTTGTCCATTTCCCTCTTGTAAAAGGAAATTAGCAATGTCGCGCATAGTTGCATTCACTGCACCAGTGGCACCTTTTCTTTTTCTTTTTCTTTTTTTTTTTTTCCATTTTTTTTTTGGGACTGATTCCCAACTTCTCCCTGTTTATCAAATGGACTAATGACCATTTTGTTCTCATTTTCACCTAATATGTCTCTAGTAGTGCGAACCAAGAAACAAGTATTAATCTGAATCAGATCTCAGTTGCAGCATTTCTGGCGCATATTCAAGTGTTGTTTCCTCTGTTTAGTTGCCATTGTAAATGCACAAAAGTAACAAGCAGAATCTCAAGCAGATTTTGAATGAAAAGCCACTAGGGCAAACTAAGAATCATAATGTGTTATGGAAAATGCTGGCTGGCACTCCAGAGAGAGAGAGAGGATAAGATTCTATCATTAAAATTGAAAAAAACATGAGATAAGCCATGAGTCATGGGACTGAAAGTGGTTCTAGAAGCTTGATGGCGAGTTGGGAATGAGTGGGCCACTATAGTCAAGAGTCAACTCATCAGGGCTTCCTTTTTCAAACCCAGTTTCTCTTTTTCCTCATTCCATGATGTGGATTCTGATCTTTTTTGCCTTTCTTCTTTTATGGGTGTCTTGGTGGAGTCATAATGACTCTTTTGAGGGTTGGGTAGTGAATCATTTTTTAAACCACAGATGCCCCTTCAAGTGTGATCATTTATAGCTGTAAAAGTTCCAGTGGAATGGCTTTAATGATCTGATCTGCAAGGACTTGATATGTCAGTTCCCAGGGTAGGATTTTGTGGGATTCTGTAAAGGATACTACATGATTGCTTCATCATGCTAGGAAATCAGATAACAAAAGTGTAAAACATCTGATAGTAACTCAGTACCTATCCTCAGAGTTGCTGTACATGCTGTTTGTTTTATTATTCTAGTCTCAAGAGGATAGAGAAGCCTGAAGAGAGGATGGATGAGCATCATCTGTGAGGTTCCATTTACCCATCTTATTTTATTAAAGGTTGATTCCTCCGTTACAAATTGGCTAGTTCCCTTTGTGTGCCAAATGAATTAAATAATTAGGTACTCATGGACAAATTGGCTCCACCAATGGACCATTAAAGAGGTGAAGGGTGAAGGATAAAGTAGCAATGAATATGGGATCTTGACTTTTCTAGAATTGAATTACTAGGGTGATGGCTGGGAATTCGTTTACTATCTTCCCTTGATTCCTTTTCAACAAGAGGGAGGTTATTTGATGGTTATTTTTGGATATTCACTTCTGATTCTTCATTATAATCCTAGGAACTCAACTACAGGAAAAAAAAACAGGCCCTAGGAGTTTGTCTCCTCATTCCATTCTCCTGGATATAATGATGGTACACATTACTGAGGCGATCATCTCAAGTTCTTTAACAGTTGATGCCAATATCCATGTGTGATTAGAGCTGCCTTGTGCCCAATTCATGGCTGCCTTAACTACTGAAGGATCCCTTTATCTGTTTAATCTAATGCATGTATAATATGGGGCACCACATAGGCAATCTACATGTGAAAAAAAAAAAAAAACATTCCTAGTGAAAATCACATGATAACTAGAAGCTCACCAATGCTTAAAGTTTTAGGCTACTTTGATCATCACACATAATTCAATGAAATTCTATATTTATATTTAAAGGCCTTTTGAAATGGTACAAGTTCTAATGAGACTTAGAGGACTAGGTGCATTATCACCTCTACAATACCAAGTTCTTCTCTCTCCTGCATCATCACAGTAGCAGTCCATTTGTTTATATTCATTTTTACCCAAAACCGCAGATTGAAAGAAGTCACATAGCCTGAGGTTGACTTCCATTGACATTGATAGGCTTGAACCATCCCAACTCATCATGTTTCTGTTTATTTTACTGTTTTAACTATATAGAAATTCTTTTATTGAAATACTCTGAATTGACAAAAACGCTAGTTTACTCCATTAATATAATAACAAAATACCAAAAAGTAAAAGATATCTGCAATGATATCATCTAGGACTAGAAAAGGTATATGAAAACTGCATGAGTTAAACTAATAAACAATCATGGTACTTAAAATAGTAATCATATGAAATAGTCAAGCCAAGTTTCATTGCTAAGATATCCCCTAAGCATTTGAGAGAGAAATTGAAGGAATGTGATACCAAGTAATGGAAGTGATCACCTGAGCAACACTCTGGGAGCTCACCTTGGAACACCACTAATTAAGGGGATTGGGAGATGGGAAACCTCTGTGTCGATAAGGATGCCCCAAAAATCAGCTTGATCAGATCTATCTGTGTCGGTTTAAAGGCCCCAAAATGAACTGCCCAAAATGTAAAAAGAAAAATAATAGAAAGAATGAAAGAAAACAGTGTGTTACTATCCAATGGTAGTAGGATAGTCATCAATAAGTGAGTCCATTGATCATAGGAGGGACCTGGTGGCTCTGCAAGATCATCATCCATAAAGTGTGTATGGGAAACACCTCTATCATGGAATCATTTCCCACTAAGGAAAACAAGCTCAAGCACAAGCAGCTAGTCCATTGTGGGCTACTGGCACTCATAATCAGTGAGCTTTATAGTCATCAACAGCAATAGAGAATTTCAAAAAAAAAAAAAAAAGTGTTAAATCAGAAATATTTAATAAGAAACAAAACTAAGATTCATTCAAGAGCACATGGAACAGCCCTTGCCGTTGAAAAGTTCTAGATGGTATTCAAATGCAAACAACTTATAACTGGCAATAATGAGTGTGCTACTGTTTTGTGTGGTGCTTAAAATCAACTGCATAATAATTTGACATTCAACAAATACCCAGAACATTTTAGGGTCTTCAAATGGCTTCAAGAACATCTGTGATGGCCTTCATGTTGGAGCCACAGAAGGCCTAGAGTGATCGGAATACCGTAAAAGCATTTCCAGAACAAATTTAGAATAGCTTGGTTTGAGATTCAAAATCTATACTTAAGATGCCAGAGGAGGGATGCACTGACACAGATATATCTTCATGCAACTAAAGCTAGCACTATAGAGTTACAGGCATTCTCACCCCAGAAAAATAAATACTTTAAAATTGGCAAAGTATGAGTTGACTCGGTGAGTCATATCAAACTCAGCAATGACTAATTCGGTCACCAATACTGAGTTTTGAAACCACCCCTGCATCATGAAAATCTGAGATTTTGTTGGATGGCTATTGACTAGATACCCGTATAATATAATTGTACGTTTGTACAGTGAAGACTTTACGTCATGTTTTACATCATCACTTAGAGTAATTTTTCTTACTCACTCTATGGATTTTCGACTAAAAAACTTCATTACAGACACGTTGAAAATTTTAAATTAATACTCTGTCCCCATTGGTCAATTCTTTAAAAATAGAGGTTTCTATAGATAAATCATCCCACCTCTGGTAATCACAAAAGCATTCTTTTACTTTTACTTTTTCTTCTCATTTGGTTTTCTTTATTTAATAAGAAAAGACAAGAAGATATCTCTTTCCTTTCTTGTTGAAATGATGAATTACTATCTTGCTTAGAAAGTGATTCTCTCTGTTTTGTTCTTGTTGAATGGAAAATTTGTAATAACTTTTGAATGTTATTTACCCTTTTCTTGTTGTAATCAAGATATGCCTCCCTTCAGAGTTTCTAGAATCTGTCAATCAAAGCTGTAATTATCCTTTCCTATTGGAGATATTTGTTTGATAGATGTGGAGCTTGTTTAGATTCTATTTATTCTTTTTCTTACTCGAAAAGAAACAGCTGTTTCTTCACAATAACTAATAAAACAAACAGGTGCTCCTTCACAATATATTACTAATAACACAAGTCACTCATGCAAACAAAACCCACAAAGCCCCAGTGAAATTTGAGATATCAAGATCGACTGCCAACAATCTCCAATAGGAAGAACCCAAAAAATGGAGTAAAGTTCTCGTAATCACTAACTACAGAACCCCCGCCCCCCCCCCCCACAAAAAAAAAAAAAAAAAAGAAAAAAAAAGAAGAAAAAAAAAAAAGAAACAGAAAATAGTAGTTGGGATACTCACTTAGTTGAGACTTTACTGAAGTTATAGGAAGCAAAAAATTAAGAAAAAAAGAAACAGATAAGGAAAAGTTGTCCTTTCTGATCCTCCCTTGATCAAAGAATACCAACATGAACTAAATGCCCCATCCAAGCAAAAGACCGGACTCCAAACAGTCCTCACAAATGATTACAGAAATGAGATCCAGAAAGATATGGCAGAAAGAAATGGTAGATAAAGAACTTTATCATAAAGATCTTCATTGGCGCCACAAAAACCTACGGGCCACTTCATCTCTGTCCTATCTGGAAAGAGAAATGAGCGCATATACACATACAGCTAGCAAAATCTGTATATGAGGCCAAAGCTATCTCCTGATTGTAATTTGAGTGATCATCAATGGATTAGTCATTTTCTTTACATTCACTGCCAATTCTCTGCAACAGTTGGATTGGGTCAGGTTCGGCTGAGTAACAATTCTATTTCAGCAGGTTTTTTTTTTTTTGCTGAGTTGGCCCAGTGGCCAGGAGAGGTGATTGGAAAGCACCCTGCCAGGGATAAATCCCCGGCAGGGGCTATGGGAGCGGGTGTTTCTATCCACAAAAACTCCCTGTGATTCCCTATTTCAGCGGATTTGTTGTTATCAATTTGGTTGCTTTTTTTCTTCCTTATGTTAACATCTATCAGTAAGTTTCGATATATATATATATATATATATATATATATATAAAACATGGAAGTTAGAGAGTCCCCGGGTGCATAGTTGAGAGAGAGAATAGTATAGCAAATATCCGTTGTTTGTTGCTAAATTTCTGATTTCTTTTTTATCACATAAAGCTATAAATCTCAGCCATGAAGCAGCAGCTGATGGTGCAGCTTTTCAGTCAATAAAATCAGTTTACTCATTCTATATTTACAGCAGTCTTGTTGCTCTGCTTTTCTGTATTAAAAATGATCAGAGTGTTGTTCAGAATTCCACATGATCATTCATTGTTAGGTCAATTCATTTTGCATTTTATCTAGGGTGAAGATGATGAATTCAATCCAAAAGTTGATCAACCCCAGTGTAAAACCTCCAGGTTTCAACACAACAGGACTCAACCCACCAACCCCCCATCCAGTGATTTATGATAAGCCGCTCAGATTGACACTATAATTTTCTGGCTGGTGCTTCCACCCCCGATTACTGAATGAGATAGGTTCAGGTGGAATTCATTCCTACTGGTGATCTGCCAACCCAACTCAAAAGATGACCTAACTGGACAATATACACTGACCCACCAACCCACTCAAGCCTGACCTGTTATATATAAGGCTTTGGGTTGATCAGCTGGGATCACTGACATTTTCAACATGGTTAATAAATGATTTGTGTTTGAGATGCGGCTACAAATGTTACCCACAGACACTGCTCAACTCGACCCAAACCCAACCTGAGCTCTTGCAAGTTGCCACTCACAACCAGGGCATGAAAAAAGAGATTTAACTATGAATTTGAAACAAATATAGTAACTAATCTTTCATGGATTGATTGATCCAATGGTGCATACCAATCCTGAATGAAATGAGATCTCAGAAAGTACATTTTCATGAGCGGGGGCATGTCCTGTACATGAGTTGGATCGAAGTATCGAACAAAGGTAGGTGGGTCCACAGAAACTGACCACAGGAAGTGTCAGGCTCAATAGCAAGAAAACAACATTCAAACCAAAAAAATGCTAACGTGGAAGAAATAACAATAGTCCGAAATATGATATATTCTAACTTCTAAGAGTGTATAGAAAATTCTATCACAAACCTCTATCCAGTTTATTCAGTGGTGGACGTTACACACCTCTCTCTCCTGATAACAAAAATTTAACTCCAAAAGCACATTTTCTTATTGCATCCATTGAATGAACCTGGAAGAGGTCCTAAATGAGATAACAAATTGAAAACCCAATCCAGAGTATGGAGAATTAATTGACCAATCTCTCAATCATATATTTTCTGAGAAAGTGATCTCAACAGCAAGAATACTTGTTCGGAGCTTGCTTTGACGCGTCATTCCCATTAACAAGGTTCACACTGTTGACAGACAACTCAGCTTTATAGGACTCAGAATCCAAGACCTTCTTGCTGACATTATTATATATCTCCTTGATAACAATCTCAAAAGCTGTCTTAACATTTGTTGCATCTAAAGCCGATGTCTCCAACAAACACAGCCCTTCTTCTTCTGCAAGTTGTTTTCCTTCATCAACACTTACTTCTCTAATATTCTCCAGATCACATTTGTTTCCAACCAGCATCCTTACTACAGTTGTGTCACAATGAGCTGCAAGTTTTATACAAACAAAAATAACTGTATTGCAAAGAATATTAAAAAGATGAGACAGCCTAAGTGTTGATCCAAGCAAATTGCATATTTAAAAGAAAAACGAGTTTACAATTGACATCCATTTAAAAAAAAAAAAAACTTTGATAATGGTAATTAAAATCGACCGATAAAGATATTAAAATAAACCCCATTGCTTTCACATTGATAGTATTGTGAAATTAATAGGAATCCTGAAAATCTAGATGTTTGATTATGTTACTACAGATGACTTGGCTTTATCATTGTTTTTATGACTCACAACCAAGTGCTTCACAAGTACAATTAGTTGAACTATTTTGTGAAGTGGGAGGAGATTATATCCTTGACTGCCATATTGCAGTGGACTCTGTTTCTCTCCCATATATGTTCCTGCTTCTCCACTGCTAGACCCCGTCCCGAGTTAATCGAGATTAATTTTAATTGATTGGAAATTAAAGCTAATTAATTATGCTTAATTAAGCTAATGATGGTTTATGGCCAAATGGAATTGAATTAGCCTAAAATTAATGAGTTAGGCTTAATGAAATGATAATGAAAGAAATTGAATGAATTGAATGGGTTTTAGACTCAAACTAAGAGAACAAGGACTTTTCCGTAATATGAATTTCTGCGTATTTTGTCGAATATGAAAACTCTTGATACCAACGCGCGTATCTCGACGAGTACGTTAACTCTCGTAATAGACTCAAAGTCGTTTAACGAGAATTTGATCAAATGACCCTTCATTTGACTTGAATTGAGAATAGAAGAGAAGTGGATGGTTAAAATGCAAAAAGAAAGCTTATATAAAGGAGATGAGTTTCCTTTGAGTCCATTCAACTCAATTTTATGGAGGAGTAAACCCTAGACACCCCTTTTCTTCTTTCTTCTTCCATTCTTCTTCATCAAGAGTGAGGTCTGGAGTGATTCAAGTGGTTTTTGAAGAGGTTTCATCTTCTTCCTCAACTTGTTTTCCATTTTTGGAGTGTTAATGCTTGAGAAAGAACTCAAGAATTCCTTTTCTTGGAGCTACAAGTTAGCTCTTAGATCCTTTTAAGAACTTAAATGTTCTATTAAGTGGTTTGGAGTAGTAGCTAGCACAAATAACTCATAGAGATATGTTTTTCATGTTTTCATGGAATTAGGGTTTGAATTGGGGATTTTTGATCTCAAGACAAGTTAAGTAAAGAAGGGTTCTTGTTAATTGTCTCCAACAAGGCAAGTATAAACAGTATTTGTGATTAGATGCTAGTTACCATGAGTTTTGTTTCAATTTTTGTTATTGAGAATGATTTTACCCTAATTTTAGAATTGATTTGTATGTGTGTGGTTGATTGATTGAAGAAGAAGATTAGGTATGAGTTTATGGAGTATTGGATGCTCAAATTATGTTTAAATGGCCTTTGGAAAGACTTGAAAATGAGTAGAAAAGGTGGGAAAACAATCAGTGCAGAAACGGAACTTTACAGATTCTGTTCTGAAAATTCTGCACTCGAACGTTTGAACTTTTGGCCTGAACGTTCGAACTCTTGGCCTGAACGATCAAACTCTTGGCCTGAACGTTTGAACTCTTGGTCTTGCTGGTTTTTTGCCTAGAACGTACGACACTCGAACGTTCGAACTCTTGGCTGAATGTTCGAACTCTTGACAGACCATTGAACTTGGCAGATTTTCAAACGGCCATGACTTTTTATCCGTACGTCAGATTTTGGAGTTCTATATATCGTTGGAAAGCTCTTGAAATGTAGAAACTAATGGTCTATAGTTTCAATTGATTGGATGACTCAAAAATGAGTCTGGAATGAGGTGATTCTATTTGAATCAAAAACTATTTCCTTGCTTGTAAATAGGTCTATAACTTAGCCTTGAGACTAAATAATGTAATATTCATCGGAAAGTGTACTTAAACTTTCATAGGTGTTAGCTAAGGTTATCTTAATGTACAAATTTCAATTAAAGTGATATCATTGACAACAACAAGTACATTAGATAACAAACGTTTCACCTGAATATTTGGTTTAGGAGTTTGAATAGATTTATTGATTAGATTTCCGAGTCTGGCACTACATAGTAGTTCACTAAGCTCATTAATGAGCTGAAATGAATTAATGAAATGCGTCACTGAATTAATGAATGATCAATGAATAGTTACTAAAGGTAACAATGAATTAATGAACAATCCTACTGTAGTAGATGGACTGGGGTGTTCCGGAGCTCCGTGGTGATGCCAGTGATCTCTGATCTAGACACCGGTAGATCCCACACTTTATTGAATAAAAAGCCACACAATGGACTGAAAAGTCCCTCATTGATAAGTCCTGTAATATGGACTGAAAAGTCACTCAAATGATAAGCCACCTCAGAATGAGTAACCACTGTAAATCAATGAAATGAATGAATATAAATGAATGAACATGAATGAATGCTTCCTTTTGGAAGAACTAAAATGAAACGAATGCTATTGTAGTTGCCATTTAGTAATTGATATTACTTGACTCCATTGGATTCCAATGTACAGGTTATGCCATTGTCTAGAATTGTTTAATGGTTAAATTGAACAGGGTTATTATGAATGATAGCATGTACTATCAAAGATCTGTATATACATTGTTGAACCGTCGTGTTTACAGTGTTATTGATTGCATTACATGCCCAATTGCCCTTGCCAGTCACGCAAAGGCCGCGCCGCCAGCAGAGGAGGCCAATCCGATACCTCCAGGAGGATTAATCGAATGGACTTGAACTAGAGTACGAATGGAATTAGAAAAATTTTGGAAATGTTTTGAGAGAACTTTTGTGTATTCATTTTGGAATGTAAATAGTTGTAGATGCATGGTATTTGAATATGCAAGTGTATGACATGAATAGGGACATGAAATGTTAATTGTATGTATATGAACTTTACTTTTATATAAAGGACTCGTACAGTTTAATTGGTTTCGTCAATATATATATATATATATATATATTCCGCAAAAATGTACATTTGACAGGTATGTATGATTGTTATCGCTTGTGGACTTCGTTTTAACTTCAGTTAGTTCGGAGTTTACGAGAGTAAGTATGGACAGCGCGACCCGGGATTTGTCCGGATTAATCGGATCTCGGGCCGGGTCATGACATCCACCATCTCCCTAGCACTCTTCTATCATATAAGTCTAACTGAGGGCCCATTTTTCCTTTTTTTTCTTTATAGTCAAAACTATGCCTCCTAATCACTCACTCACACAACCAAGTTAAGGCTTCAACTGACCCCAAATTGACAGGATAAATTAAGGCTTTGATGCCTATGATTGATACTGAATTGCATTGCAAGACAGCAAAATAATAAATTATATTTCCAACTGTTTAGAGTAATTCTCAAACAAGAAAGACTGTGGCAGTCCAAACCCACATATTCTTTCTACAAACAAGGAATCCACCCCATTGTCCAAACACACAGTATATTCTCATTTCTAAAGAATCACTTTTCACCATACAAGAGAATAAAGAAAGAAAGAAAAAGGGATTTTTAAGATCCAAAAGTCACACTAATCCAAATAAAGACTAATCAAATGAAGAAGCTACTCCAATGAGATTAGATTAAGCTAAGATTTTGAAGAAGATGCACTGAAAAATGAGATTAAAATTAAGATAGAATGTTGAACATACTGGTGAGCTCATCCAGCCATCGGCGAACACTGTCGAAGGTGGATCTGCGACTGATGTCGTATACGACAAGCGCGCCGAGAGCGCCTCTATAGTAGGCGGAGGTGACGGCACGGAAGCGCTCCTGGCCGGCGGTGTCCCAGATCTGGGCCTTGACCTCCTTGCCGTTGATGTCGACGCTCTGCGTCTGGAACTCGACGCCGATGGTGGCCTTTGAGTTGGCACTGAACTCGTTCCGAGCGTACCTCGAAAGCAGATTCGATTTCCCCACTGCAGAATCGCCGATCAACACTATCTTGAACAGGTACTCTTCTCCCTCCTCAGCTTCCATTCTAAAAGAATAAAGAAGAAGAAAACTGATGCTAAATTGCTAATGCTGATTGTTTGATTTTTGGTTGCTTGTTTGGGGCCTTCTCCTTTTTCAACAAAGAGGAAAAAGGGGAGAGAGCGAGAGTAATGGAGAATGAAGGAAAGTTGTTGGTTATATAAATGGAGTGTTGAAATGAGAGAGTGGAAAGGAGAGTATATAGGGGGAAGAGAGCTGATTTTCTGTGGACTATGCACATTCCACACAGATAGATTAAAGAAAAAAAAACTTTGTAAGGAGACAAAGGTCAATCCACTTTTCTTCCTTTGTTTTTTCTACAGAAATTTACATTGTTTGGGCTTGAGTCTTTTGTTAATGACTGAAGTGTCCAAGGCTTCCTTTGGTGCATTGGCTTCGAAAGGAAAAAAAAAAAAAAAAAAAAAGGACTACTATCCCGGTTTTTTTATTGAAATTTATGACTAGAATTTGAGAGGTTGGAGTTTCTTTTTTTTTTTTTTTTTTAATGATGTGACATTTTGTCCCTGCATTTGAAATACTATGATTCTTTTATTAGAGTTTCAAATTTCAACCATCCAAAATACCTTTTGAAATTTTACTCTCTATATCATTTGTTGGAATTTCAAATCCCCCATAAAAAATAGGGATTTGAAATTCCACCGCCAGTTTCTTTATCAGAATTTCAAGAATTCTTGTATGAAAAAATTTCAAATTCTCAAAAAATTGAATTTCCTGAGAATTCTTGGAATTTGAAGTAAGAATTCTATATAGAGTGAGAATTACTGAAATTTGAAATTCTCCGAAACAAAAATTCTTGGAATTCTGATAAAGAAACAGACCCCTTGGGTTCACTTGTTTAAAATTATTACTTTAACAAAAGTGGTACTCACCCTATTGGTCTTTACCTTATTTTGATAATTTGAGTCGCTCAAAATTAATGTCCTTTGAGTGCATTAAATATCGCCAAATTTTACTATCATAGGAATTGTCCCACCATAAGACTGGCCATCATTAAATTAGAAATAAAACCTATGGATATGAAATTTATTCATTTTAAGCACGGCTCGAATTTAAATTCCCCTTATTCAAATAAAGAGGATCCAAAATTTTGGGACATGTAAGCCATTGCAAAAAGAAGAAAGGGCCCATGTGTCATTTCAAATCTTTTGTAGTAATTGGAGACCAGAGGGTGGGACGGGTGCGTAAATCCGCGGCGTGACTTGAGCCCTCAGCTGCCCGAAAAGAAAGAAAAGTCACGCTCTCACGCCGCGAGAGACGTCGTGAATCTCGACATTAGCTCATTGCGTCGAAACCGGAACAATAAAAGAATTGTCCTGGTGTGCGTTTCATACAAAACCCAACGTGGCAGTAACTAGTAACTAGTAAAGCGTGTAAGACATGTTCTAGTCCACAAAGAAGATGCTAAAATTGATTCGTTTCATACAAAACCCATGAGGCTTGGGTACGTTTGGGAGTGGGTTGGTGGGTTGGACCCTTTCCAGATTAAAAATGGACAAAACTTCATATGGCTCATAATCATGGAATAATATTGCATCATTTCTCTTTATAAAACAGTATAGACTAAAATTAATCCATATAAACCCATCTTGATCTTTCTACAACAATGTACATAGCAGTTATTGATTCAAGACCAACATACAGTATTACATGCATGTGTGCATGCATGTCTGCTCACTGCATTGCACCATTATTCATCTCTCTAAAGTCTGAATACAGAGGAAGGTTGATTTAAGGAGACTATTAGGCAATCCCAGGAATCATAATCTTCTTTCTGGGCTCTCTCGATTAGTAAGTTAGTTCAGCATGGCTTCTTGGGAAAGGAATGGCATCTCTGATGTCATCAAGTCCAGTAGTGAACATAACCATCTGTTCAAAGCCAAGACTGAATCCTACATGTTTGACACTCCCATGTCTCCGAAGATCCAAATACCACCCATACATCTCTTGCGGCAGACCGGACTCCTGGATCCTGCAACAGTGGTATTGTGGGAGAGTAAGTAAACAAAAGCTTTCAGTAAATTATCATTAGAACCACACATTTGTACAGTGCAAATACAAGTGTAACATAGTAGATGATTTGGCCTAGAAAGACTGGAATAGAGGAACAAAATTCATGTAGCTAACCCCATCATAGTTGGGACAGGGCTTTGTTGTTGATGATGAAATAAAATTGTCATATCTTCAATTGGAGTAAATGTTGTATGGTTGAAGCAGAGCAAGTTCACACAATTGGATAAAGCAAACAAAAACCAATGACATGAAGGCCTCATTTTGGATGGAATGTCGATGGTGCCATCTGTTTCTCAACTTCCAGTTGCACACAAACAATCAAAGTTGTTGAAACTCTGATAACTGAGTTTTAAACATGTTGGCCAGTGGTCAGAGTCAGACCCATGAGGGATGGTGAAAATGAATGGGGGTGGCAACAATAGAACTATAATGAGTAATTCAAACCTCATATAGTGCATCCATGTTTGGAAAGGAAAATATGCAAAGAATAATTATGATAATACCTTGTACTGATCGCATCGATGCGCTCCTCCTTCTGGCTGCCACTGACTGCGGCTCCAACCTATGCACAGGAAAACCATCCAGCGAGAAGAAGTAAACTGAAGGTAAGTATTCAAGTGTCCCACTTTAACTTAGGAAGAAGAAGAAGTATTCAAGTGTCCCACTTTAGCTTGGGAACAGAAGAAGAAGTAAATTGGTGTTCAAGTGTCCCACAACTTAGGAAGAACTTGTAGTCATGTGTCCCATTGTAACTTAGGAAAAACTTGCACTTAAATCTTTTATGTAATATGTTCAGTTCAATGGAGTGCGCTTCACACCAGATTGAAAATTTATGTTTAGAAATTTTTAACATTTTAAATAAAGTATATGTGTACCTGGGGCAGGACAAGATCCATAGCAGCAACCGTCTTCCCATCATCATTAACACGAACATAAAATGGCTTAACCTCTTTAGGATAATCATATATGATGACTGGCTTCTTGAAGACTTCATCAGCCAAATATCTGTGATCAATTTAGAAGAACCAGAAATATCAGAAAAACAGAGAAGTTCTACGAGAATAAAATAGGTCAATCCGAAAAACACATTTTGACATCAAGTCGGAGACATAATTATACCTTTTGTGTTCCTCAGCTAGATCGATACCCCAGTCTACTTTTGTTTCAAATGTCTTATCTGTAACCTGATCAACCAATTTCATAGATGGAATTATTTAGAGTCGAAGGCAAAATTAATGACGTGCAAAGTACAAATTGCATGATGCAGATAAATATTATTTACAATGGCATTAAGATGAAATGCATATATCCTCAATGATTCATATTACAAATACCTCCTTCAAAAGCTCCACTGCTTTTGTGTAGGTCAACCTTTCAAATGTACTCGATGCCACTGATCGAAGGCAATCCATACTAGTCTTGTCTGTTCGTTTCGCCAAGAGCTTAATGTCATTTGAACAATTTTGTAATATCCACTTACAGAGAAACTTCACATAGTCCTCTACACAGTTCATGACATCCTGTAAAGGTGACAAAAAAGGAAAAAGAAAAGGGAAAAACAACTGACAATCATCTATTTGAAATAACTACAGCTAGAAAATCAAATGATTGGTTACCTGGATTAGCTATTACCTTTCTCAAACACTTTTGCCTGGTTTTTGAAACAATAGTTACTACTGGTATGAGTTTAGAGTAGGGCTGCACAACCGGAAATCCAGTCCGGTTTTTGGACCGGAATCCGGTCGGACCGGATTTCCGGTTGTAGTTAAATGGGAGGACCGGACCGGACCACTTATAAGCGGTCCGGTCCGGTCTAAAACAGTCCGGTCTGGACCACTTAAGTGGTCCAGACCGGTTTCGTTTTTTTTTGTTTTTTTTTTTCATAATCTTTTTTTTTTTCATTTTCAGCACACATCTTAAAATAAAAAAATGTGAATTCATTTAAAGACTTGAACATTGCTGACTTACTTAATTCAAAGTTTAGACATTTTGAACATTTTTATTTTTTAAGTTTAAAGTTTTGTATTAAAAAAAATTAAATTTTTTTATTATTATTAATCCGGTCCGGTCTGGTCCAGACTGGTTCTTAAAATGTCTGGACTGGACCGGACCGGATATAACTGGTTTTTCAAATCCGGTCCGGACCGGACCGGATTTGTATTGTTAAGACCACAAATCCGGTCCGGTCTGCGGTCCGGTTTTGTTCAGCCCTAGTTTAGAGGGCACAAAATAAAATGGGCATAAAAAGAAATTGCGCTGTGGCTCGACAAGTACTTCATATGCTTGTACTTAGATTCATCAATCACTGTGGTGCATGTAACTAAAAATAAGCAAAGGAAAAGAACCTATATTAGAAAAAAAGGAGGCTCAAATGAATGCGTTCTTAGCTTTTTCATTCTTTGAAACATTCATGTTTTTTTTTTGGGTCTATGCAGAGGTGAATTATTCTCATCGGAGGTGATGAAAAGTTACCTTTAGCATTAATATAACTTCCATAATAAAATACATGGTGCAACAAAAAAATAGGTTTTAGCAAAATAAATACCTTCCTCTAGATCTTTTTCCTTTTGGGATGTGCTTTGTAGGGATGCGTGATCCATGTTGTAGAACTCTAGCCTTATTTTTGGAGAGAGAGAGAGAGAGCTTGCACCGTAGACAATTGGATATAAGTTGGCATAGCTTTTTACAGCTAAACAGTAGAACTCTATAAGTCAGCTGAGATTATGGGACAAGGCTAAGATGACAAATTGACAATGAGGACAACGATGAATTAGCTTCCTTCAAACCAAAAAGTAGAACACTCATCAATGGTGATATTTATAAAGTCCTAAAGCATACTTTTAAGACATACCTCTAATTCTGCAAATGCCATTCCAAGTTCCACCATCCAGCACTCGGCCAAATGCCTCGGGGAATGAGAGTTTTTAGTCCTAAATGCTGGCCCAAATGCATAAACACTACCAAGAGCACATGCATAGCTCTCAATGTGGAGCTGAGCAGATGCCGAAAGATATGCCTGGCGAGAAAAGTAATCTTCAGAGAAGTCCACCTTTCCGAACTTAAAAGAAGTTCCAGGCTTATCTATTTATTGTGCTTCCATCTGAGATGCTAGCTCATAAGTCTTTATCAGATCCAGAGAGGCAGCGAGTACAGCTTCCTCATTCTTTTTAGTTCTCTGCAGCTCTTGGATTCTGTTACTTTTCTCTTTAATAGCAATCTTAACAGCTTCAAGGTTAATAACTCCATGATCGTAAGTTAGACTTGGCCTGTCCATCTTTTGAGCTTTGCTGAAAAATGTTGTAACCTGAAATGTTTCGCCATAATCCATGGAATCAATTGAGGTGATCACAGGCATATTTACATGAAGGAAACCATGGTTTTGGAAGGAAAGTGTGAGTTGCATAGGCCAACGCATTGCGTATTCGTGTAACAGATGCCACCTGAAAAATGGAGAAATCAGAAATCAACAATTTAAATTTCATCTTCTCCTCGTTCAAAAAGAAAATCTTTAAACTGCAGAAAGGTCAGTGCTCAGAAGTCCACAGAATACTGAAATGAGCCTGTAGTTCATGGATTAGGCCCCTCAAGGATATTGGTGAGTATATTGTCATGTCTAGAATCTCTAGACCATGAACTCCTCTTTTCCCTAAACATAATTCTAACTTAAATCAGATTGGATTATAAATCATTGGTCATTATATGGTTTTTGCCATTCATTTATCAGATGGCCAGCATTGCTTGTTGCAACAGGTATTTGCTGATAAACTGCTTACTCATGCGGAAGCTACACCATGAATGGTTCTAAACTCGTATCTTTGCCCCAACTGAAGAGGTAAAGTCAGTTCAGCTATAGACGAATGATATGGATCCTGTAATTGAGTACTAAACTCTAAAATATTAGTTCAAGACTAACATTCATCCTACTTTGTATATGTTTTTGACCATAAAGTTACTTCGCATCATTCCAGGATCATTTAAGTTATTTGCACTCCATTTTTCTTTTACCAACTGTTGACACCCATTACACAATCTTGGTTTAAACTCTCACCAGCCATAATGGGTGTTATTTTCGACGTAATGAAGCACAACCAATGATTTTTATAGATAGGAAAGAAATGAACATGTTATGCCACAGATAGAAAAAAACAAACAGAAAAGTGGTGAAGTTTCAATTCTCAAATAGACTCTCAGATTACCGTAGTTGTTTTGGGGCGAAGGTGTGAATAGCTCCTTAGAAATTCCAATGGCAATCTCGTCTTTGCCAGTGGGTAGTTGGCAAGATCAACAGTTCCAATATGTAGAATTTTCTCCACTTCAAGCACTATTACATGTTTTCCAGCGTTGGATGGTTGTTTCAATACCCCTTCTGCTAAAATAGAAGTTCCTGCAGTAAGGACTTCGTTGATTGGAGCTACAGATGATTTTACCACTACCTGGAAAGAGGTAAAATGAGAAATAAGTAAACTTTCCAATCACATGACAACAATTCTTAGGCTCTTACCTTGCAATACAAGCATATAAGAGTAAGAACTTCTCATGTGGGAATAAATAAATGTAAAAGACTTCGCAATAGCATCCCAAAATACAATTGCCTTCCTTAATATACACATCCAATGATCTTTTTGACATCTACAGTTATTTGCTCAGCATCTCTGGTTGCACCTATGTTATCCATACTAAGTAGGCCAAAAGTATTTTATTTAAATTTTTTTCCTTTTTTTTCCTAGGGGATGATATGGCCACAACCCTCTTGGCACCATGCAGTGGATCCCATAAAATGGAGACTCACTGTTCTATTTCGTATGGAATTGGACCCATTGCCCAAATATCTTCACAGGAAATTATCAATGGGGAACATTAAAAAATATATATATCAATGGGGGAATGTCGGGATATTTAGAAATTTGGTTTTTTTCTTGGGATATTATTGGTAAAATAGTGTGAAAAATAAATTATTTTTTAAATAATTAAAACAATAAGTAAATGCAAAATAAATAGAAAACATTGTTAGAAGTTATTTTATGGAGAATGTCTATTTTAGCCACTTCTTATTCTGATATTTTTGCAAGAACTTGCAGTATTTTATTTTCTAGCAATGTTTAGTAAAATCAAACACTATCAAGAAAATATCATTTGTGATAAATATTATGATAATACTGCAGTAGTGTTCAACATATTGCTGATATTTGTGCCACATTGAGTGGGCACTACTTTTGATTGTCCACCATATGAATCAATGACGTTTAAATGTAATAACCTTCTCGACTGAATGTACTTCCTTAGAATGTACATCATTGATTAATGCAGTTTCCGACATGGACCAAACATATGAATGGTCCTGTTACTATCAAGTATCAACTGTAACAGCAATGTACAGTGATATCAATGTAAATTCCTGATGACCCATGTCCGTGCTTTGAACATATGAACACTTTCAATTGCAGCAATAAGCAACAAACAACTAACTCAAGAAAATTTGTATGCACCCATCTATCATTGTAATTGTAAATGACAAGAAATCACATTTTAAGCTAAAAAGGGAAACAGAGATGCAAACCTGAATGCTTGAAACACAAGACCCATCATTCACTAAGTAAGCCACAGAAGGGACCTTTTCAGCAGGGACAGCGGTATCCAACGGCTCCCTTCGCGGCGGCGGGCGACTGCAATTGGTAAACATCCTTATGAAGGAGTGCAAAAGGGGGGAAATTCGCGCCAGGATGACTTTGCAGTGAGTCACATGTTCCTCCTGTTCTTTGGAAGCAGCTGGCGCCTCCTCGGCCGGGCTGGAGGGAGGCGATGGCGGGGCACCGGAATTTCTTTGTTCCTCTTTGGAGGTTTTCACCCATCCTCCAATAACAACCTGCTTTCCGGTCAGGCCAAGACCGCGGTCTGGGCGGTCCAAGATGGTCTTCAAGAGGACCCTTCTGGTGTAGCTGGAGAGTTGGATGGGGAGGTCAGGGGCTTTTTTGGATGCCATGGAGGGAAAGGGTAGTTGGTGATGAATAAGGGGATGAGAGAAATGTGGGACTTCTTATAGGAGAGATTTCGAGATGGATGAATGCTTTGCTTGGGTGAGGGGGATTTTCTGTGGATCAATTGGAGATGGGGTGGAGAAGGAAAGGGATTTTCTGACATGTTGACTAATCTCTCCCTCTCTCTCTCTCAAAGGAGAAGAAGCAAGCAACAAGGCAGAGGAAAGCAAGGAGGAGGGGTTTTGTTGGGGTTTATGGAATGAATATTTAACAGAAAACCAACCAGGATACCAAAAATACAGAAAACCACCCATATTTGTTTATATATGCAATAACCACCTGCCCTTTCTTACAATTAAGTGATCAACCATATCTCTTATAATCTCTTTACCAAAAAAAAAACCATATCTCTTAATCTGAAATTTCTGGTCAACCATCTTGATCGATAGTCAAAGGCCAGCTCGGGAAAAAAAGCATATTTTTTTTGTTGTCATCAAGGATAAAAGCGCCGTTACAACTAAGCTAGTTCAAACTAGATTTAGTGTATTTATCTTGGATAAGTTAACTTGGGCTTATGGTCTTTCCCATTACATCATCATAATCTAGATGGACACATTTTGTTTGCAATAAAATACATAAGAATTGAATATATATAGAAACTCATATGAAATAAACTCTACCAAAGAGAGGTGAGCGGAGAAGGACATGAGATAAGGGCTAAAGGATATTAGGTGGAGATATAAGTATGAACTTCTCTTTTCTATTTATTGAATAATTAGAATAATGCTTGGATATTTGTTTTCCATCTTCTCTTGATTTTGTTTTCATAAAGGAAAGTTCCTTTATTTTTTATCTTCATTTATGCTCATTTTTTTAAAATTTACCTTTGATCTTCATTTTTTACAACTTCCAACATGATATCATATATATTCTAATGAAAATTGTAAACAAACATACCCTGGTATTTTGAATGAATCTTATCTAATTAGTCCAATATTAAAACTTACTGATAGTCAAAGTAGTTGATAGAGATTTCCAAAATAATAAAGATGGTTGTCTGTAAAAAATCAAAAAACGAAAAGTAGTTATTTGCAATTGTGAAAAGAGTTTTGGGAGTTAACTGGAGAATGCCCTTTGATTTCACAGAGATGATTTGAAAATTAGGTAGTAAAGGACAATTTGAGACTTGAGGGAAGGAATAACAAGATTGAGTAGAGTTTGTGTTAATCTGGGGGTTTACTGAGGTGTAAAGCTATGTGTAGATGAGAAGGGGATGAAATGGGTCGGGTCTGGGTTCATGTCGGGCCAGGTGGTCCATGCCTAGTTAATTCAAGGACTGAATTCTATGAGTAAACTTGAAAATTCTGCATTGAATTTGAGTCAAGCTCAAATTTGGGTCTTAGGTATCGAATTTGACACGATTCTTTCACTTTTTATTATCACTAGGGCTGTCAATCGTGTCGTATTAACGAATTCGGGTTACGGGTTAATGAATTCGGGTTAAAATCACCTCAACCCGTACTCGACCTGTTAACTTAACGGGTCAAAAAATCTAATCCGAACACGACCCGTTAATTTAACGGGTTACCCGACCCAACTCGTTAACCCGTTAAGTAATTAAGTCATTTCGAAATTTAAAAAAAAATTATACAAAAATAGAAGAAGAAAAATATATAAGCCACATGAAACTATAAGTGAGGATCTCAAGTGGATCCCACCTAAAAACCCACTATATAACAATAAATTTTAATTTCTTTTTTTATGAATATAAATTAATTTATTCACATTTAGGGAGTAAAAAAAAATTTAACGGGTCAAGCGGATTGTTAGCGGGTTACTTGTTTAATTCATACCCGACCCGTTAACTTAACGTGTTAACAGGTTTGACCCATTAACGACCCGGACCCATTAAGAGCCAACCCAAACCCGTTAATATCGTGTGGGTTCGTATCGTGTTAACGGGTCGTGTGACATTTTGACAGCCCTAATCATCACTTCATTATTGTTTGTTTTACCCAAAAAGAGAGAGAGGGAAGAGAGAGAGAATACTTTGTTTGAGTGATAACTTTGGAAGGAAAAGGTAGGAGTGTCAATAGGGTCAGCTTAGTGTTTTACCCAAAAAGAGAGAGAGGGAAGAGAGAGAGAATACTTTGTTTGAGTGATAACTTTGGAAGGAAAAGGTAAGAGTGTCAATAGGGTCAGCTTGAGTGTTATGCACACGCTCTGCTGTTGAAAATAATAATAATAATAATAATAAAGAGTCAAGTCCGTGCCTAGGACTGGGCCTAGGTGGAATAGTTGTGATTGCCAATTATTAATATTTAAGAGCCTTTTTTGCATTAAATCATATAGAAATTTATGGTGAAATGAAATCTAGGAAAGGGTCATTAAAGAAGTTAAGGGTAAATGATATGAGGTTGAGATGTAGATAAGACATTCACTTTGTTATGTATTGAATTATTAGGGTGATCACTCAATATTCTTTGCCGATCTTCTTTTGATTCTATTTCCCTAAAAGAAAATATTAATTACTTCTCACTCTTTGAAATCTCTCTTTGATCTTCATTTTTATCCACCCCACCTATGGTATAAATCCTATGTATTCTAATGCAAACAAATAGGCAAATGATCGGGTGCGCATCTAGTGCATGGTGCACAAATGCTAGGAGAGTCCACCTAAACAATGATGGGAATGGACCACAAACAACCACCCCACCTTCAATGTCACCGTTCCCCTGATTCGTGGAGGTAGACCATTGGATCGATGGTCAATTCTATATAATAAACATATATAATCGTTAACTTGTGGGCCTCGGATTAAGAGTTAAGAAGATCTAATGGACTTGAAATTTTAGACAGAGGTAGGGCCCATCCAGATCTTTCGGTTCCCCATCTTCCCAACCCTAGGTGTGGGCCCCAAGGTGTGCACGGGTGCACTGGTGAAGGACATGTAGATGATGGGAATTGGTTATAGTGGATGATGACAGCGATATATCTTTCTTTTCTTTTCTTTTCTTTTCTTTTGTCACTTTTGTGCCCTTTCCATATTTATCATTCTCGTCTCCATTGTTATTAGGGATGCTGTTATTATTATTGTTGGTGTTCAGGGTTCCATTGCCCATGCATTGGATGTTTCCTTTGTAGTCTCTCTCAATACATGTAGTAAATGCCATTGAAATCTAAATTGTAATCACTTGGCCCAACCATGACCAACCATCGACCAAATATTAAGATCATTGTGAAAGTGTGTGGACCTTTCCTGGATTAAAAATGGACAAAAATTCAAATGGTTCACAATGATTGAACAAAAGCCCATTGATTGTTGTATATATCCTTTGGATAGTAATCATACTACAATTTGAATTCAAAGCTATTGTTTTATTATGAAAAGGAAAATAAATACATGATTTCCACAACCCACAACATCAATTCTCTTTATAATACAGTATTAGACTAAAAAAGTGCTTTGTTAATTGATATAAAACCATCTTGATCATTCTACAACAATGTACATGGCAGTTATTGATTTCAAGACCAATATGCAATATTGCATGTGTGCATGCATGCATGTCTGCTCACTGCAATATTGCACCATTATTCATCTCTCTGAACTCTGAAGTTTGAATGCAGAGGAAGGTCAATTTTAGGAGTATTAGACGTGACCCAGGAATGATAAGCCTCTGGCTCTCTCAGTTAGCAAGTCAGTTTGCCATGGCTTCTTGGGAAGGGAATGGCATCTCTAATGTCATCAAGTCCAGTAGCGAGCATGACCATCTGCTCAAAGCCAAGACTGAATCCAGTGTGTTTGACATTCCCATGCCTTCGAAGATCTAAATACCAATCATACATCTCTTGCCGCAAACCACACTCCTGAATCCTGCAACCATGCGATTGTGGAGAGTATCAGTAAATAGAAGCTTTCGGTGAAGAAGTGCAACCTATCCAAACATAGATGGTGGTGGTGGTGGTGGTGAATTATCATTAGAACCACACATTTTCACACAGCAAATAGAATTGTTATATATTCAATTGGAGTAAGTGTTGCATGATCGAAGCAGAGTAAGTTCACAATGACACATGGAAAGCAAACGAAAACAATTGACATGAAGGCCTCATTTTGGATGGAATGAAGATTGATGTCATCTATTTCTCAACTTCCATTTGCACACAACCATATTGTGTCAAAACGTTAGAACTGTGATGAGCAGTCCAATATAGTGCATCCATGTTTGGAGGGGAAAATATGTAAAGAATCACTATGACAGTACCTTGTACTGAGCACATCGATGCGTTCCTCCTTTTGGCTGCCTCTAATCACAGCTCCAACCTATGCACACAAAAATCATCCAGCAGAGACAGTTTACTGGCAACAACACTAAACTGGTATTCAAGCGTTGCACTAAAAATTTGTATGGTAAAATGTTTCAGTAATCAGTTGAAAAGAAGTTGCCCCACCCTGAATTCAATGGACTGGGAAAGGACAGGCCCACCAAACATATCATTGAAATTAAGTTCCTGAGAATTGAACGGTTAAACTAAATACAGTTTAGGTGTCCGATTTGCAGGCCCTTAATTGATCAATGGTTAAGACTAATCAATCATCGTTGTATGCAGGAAACATATGAAGCCCATGATGGAGCACATCCTTATCAAATAGGTGCATTCTGCAGTGCAATGGAGTGCACTTCGCACCCGATCAAAATCTTATATTTAGAAAATTTCACCATTTTCAATGAAGCATATATACCTTGGGCAGGACTAGATCCATAGCACAAACTGTCTTCCCATCGTCGTTAACACGAACATAAAATGGCTTAACCTCTTTCGGATGATCATATATGATGACTGGCTTCTTGAAGATTTCATCAGCCAAGTATCTGTCATCAAATTAAAAGAACCAGAGACATCTTTTCTGACACAGAAGTTCTACAAGAATTTTTAAGAATAAAATAAATAGATCCGAAAAACACATGTTGACATCTAGCCAAAGAGATTATAATTATACCTTTCGTGCTCCTCAGCTAGATTGATACCCCAGTATACTTTTGTTTCAAATGTCTTATCTGCAATCTGGTTGACCAATTTCAGAGATGGAATTATTTAGAGTTGAGGATAAAATTAAACATATCACTTGCCAAGTACAAATTGAGTGATGAAGAAATTATTTATAATGGCATTATGATGAAATGCATATATCCTCAATGATTCATATTACAAGTACCTCCATCAAAAGCTCCACCGTTTTTGTGTAGGTCAACCTCTCAAATGTGCTTGATGCCACTGATCTAAGGCGATCCATACTAGTCTTGTCTATTCGTTTCGCCAAAAGCTTCATATCATTTGAACAATTTTCTAATATCCACTTGCAGAGAAACTTCACATAGTCCTCTACACAGTTCATGGCATCCTGTAAGTGTGACAAAATGAAATCTTTAAGAAACCACAACAATCATCTAATTTAAAAAACATAACTAGGAAGTAGAAAAGTTGGTTGCTTGGATTATAGATTACCTTTCCCAATCACTTTAAAATCAGAAGCCTTGCCAGGTATTTCAAACAATATCTACTAGTGGTATGAGTTAAGAGTACATGGTACTAAATGGTGTAAAGAGAAATCTTGCTGTGGCTCAACAAGTAGTTTATATGCTTATGCTTACAGGTGTCGTCATTCACTGTGCTACATGTAAGTTAAAATAACTGAAGGAACGGGAACTATCTTAGGAAGGTGGCTCTTAAATCAGTTTCCAGCGAAGTCTTGGTCTTTTCCATTCTACCATCTTATTGTTTGAACTTCTTGGCTTAAATGAATGCATTCTTGGTTTTTTGTTCTTTGAAACATTCATGTTTCTTTTTGGGTCTATGCAGAGGTGAATCATTCTCATCAGATATGATTAGAAGTAACCTTTAGCATCAATATAACTTCCATAGTGAAATGGAAACCATGATGCAAAAAAAAAATATGTTTATCAAAATAAATAGCTTCCTCTAGATCTATTTCCTTTGGGGCGTGTTTTGTTGGGATGCATGCTGTAGAACTCTACCTTTCTTTTTGAAGTGTTCACTTCAGATACCTCTATTGCACCTTAGAAATTAGGATATAAGTGGGCATAGCTTTTTATAGCTAAATAGTAGAACTCTATAAGCCACCCCAAATTGATGGAATAAGGCTTAAGATGACAATGTTGATGATGAATTAGCTTCCCATGAATGGAAAAGTAAAACACTCAGCAATAGAGAAGTTTATAAAGTCCAAAAGCATATTTTTAACAAATACCTCTAGTTCTGCGAAGGCTATTTCAAGTTCCACCATCCAGGATTCAGCCAAATGTCTTGAAGAATGAGAATCTTTAGTCCTAAATGTTGGTCCAAATGCATAAACACTACCAAGAGCACATGCATAGCTCTCAATATGAAGCTGCGCTGATGCTGAAAGATATGCTTGGCGAGAAAAGTAATCTTCAGAGAAGTCCACCTTTCCAACCTTAAAAGAGGTTCCTGGCTTCGCCTTTTCTCGTTCTTCCATTTGCAATGCTAACTCGTTAGTCTTTTGCAGATCCAAAAGGGCAACAAGTAGAGCTTCCTTGTTGCTGTCAGTTCTCTGCAGTTCTTGGACTCGATTACTTTTCTCTTTAATAGCAGTCTTAACAACTTCAAGGTTAATAGCTCCATGATCGTTCATTGGATTTGGTTCTTCTATCTTTTCAGCTTCGCTGAAAAGTGTTGTGACCTGAAATGTTTCGCCATTACCCATGGAATCGGTGGAGGTGATCACAGGCATATTTACATAAAGGAAACCATGGTTTTGGCAGAATGTGTGAGTTGCATAAGCCAAAGCATTGCGTATTCGTGTAACAGACGCCACCTGAAAGATGAAGAAAGCAGGAATCAAGAGTTTAAACTTTATATTACCTAAAATATTCAAAAAGCATATCTTTCAGCTGCAGAAAGATCAGTACCCAGAAGTCCCCAGAATACTAAAGTGAACTTGTAGGTTCATGAGGAAGGCCACTTGATGGGTTCGCCGTATTTCTAGAACATGGACATCTAGACCATGGACTGTCCTTTCCTCTAAAAATAATCCTACCTTGCAGAAGGGAGGATAAATCATTGATCATTATATGGCTTTTGTTGTTCATTTATCAGATGGGCAGCATTGCTTGTAGCAACAGGTATTTTGCAATGACCGCCTAGTGATGTGGGACCTACCTCGAGATGGTTCCAAAGCCATATCTTTGTCCTAATTGAAGACGTAAAATCAATTCAGAGGTCCTGCCGGCAGACTGATGGCACAGATCCCTTAATTGAGTTTCCAACTTCCCTAAAATATCAGTTCAAATGTGAAAACTAATATCCATTCTTCTTTCGGTATGTTTTCCGGGATCTGTTTTAAGTTAAGTGACTGTCATTCATAAGAAAGAAATTAAACTGTCATACCAAAAATAGGATAATCAAATGGAAAAGTGGTGAGGTCTCAATTGGATGCTAAAATTACCATGGTTGTTCGGGGGCGAAGGTGCGAATAGTTCCTTAGAAATTCCAACGGTAATCTCGTCTTTGTCAATGGATACTTGGTAAGATCAACAGTTCCAATATGAAGAATGTTCTCCACCTCAAGCTCTATTACACGTTTTCCTGTGTTGGATGGCTGTTTCAACAACCCTTCTGCTAAAATAGAAGTTCCCGGAGAAGTGACTTGGCTGATTGGAGCTACAGATGATTTTACCACTACCTGAAAGAGGGAGGCCAACCAACTTCAATAAGTAAAACTTCCAATCACATAATAGCCCTTCCTAAGCTCCTCTTGCAATACAACCAAATTAGTGTATGAATTTCTCATATGAAAATGAATAAATGTAAAAGACTTCACAATAGCATGCTAAAATACAATTGGCTTCCTGACTTTATACATCCAATGGGTTTTTTTTATTTTTTATTTTTTTTTATTTTTTATCACCATCTCTGGTTGCACCTATGTTTCCCATGCAAAGTACCCCAAAAAAAAATTTAATCAAAATATTTGTGATAGCCGTGCCACTGGTGGGACCACACTAGGTTTCCAATGGAAGAACCACTTATTCTGTTTACTGGGCAGAGAAGTCTGATATTATTGCTCCAATGGTTTTATTTGATGGTTTCATTGTTCATGACAGTGGTGGACAAAATGGTTCAGTAACAACCAATGTTACAATAAAATGCTTTAAGCTTTTGATTGCTTGAAAGAGAGTACACTACAGTCATGTAACAGCTTTAGATCTAACAGAAAAAACATGCATTTTTTGTCGGTTCAAAAATGTTTTAGTGTGGATAAGACATGACCTGTTTGAATAGGTTTGAATGGAGTTTGGCCTGTTTCAAGGTTTCCTCCAACCCAATAAACTAATTGTTTTGGCTATTAAAAAAATAATAAACAAATGGTTTTGTCATGGCCAAAACCAATGCATAATGGTTGTTGTGCAACAAAAACAAGCAGGTTCTCATACCGTGATTTCTCCTCTGTCCTAATACCTCTAACAAATGCTATACCCTGCTACAGCGGAGCTTTAATTATGCAACAATTATTCCTCTTGCTCTTTTTTGCTCATCAATAAGGAGCTGTCTTAGTATATTGCCAATCACCACCGTTCACAGTTGGCCAGTCATGAGTCATGACCGTTCATTCTAAGGGCCCTACTTTTGATTGTCCACAATACAAAATCAATAACATTTAACTCTAATAGCTTTCTTAGAGATGTAAATGGGTACCCGATTCTTCGATTACTTCGAGGTTCCGACCCGTTAAAAACCTGATTTTGGTCCTTATTTAGGCCCCGATAAGTAAATTGATCCGGGTCCGGTTCCACCTTGGTTCAGACCCGTGGACCCAAGACCCAACATATTACCTCAATTTTAAAAAATTTATCTTAAAAACCATGTTTTTTTTAATATCATTCTCTACATAAACCCGGACCCGGATCCAGACCCGTCCCATATATGGTTCTGGTTCCGGTTCCGGAGTCAAGAAACCGGTTCTGAAACGGTTCCTGGTCCACCTTCTTTTTAATGGTTCTTGATGGACTTGGACCGGAACCCACCCGTATACAACCCCTTTCTTGATTTAAAGTAATTCTAAGGTCGGTCATTAATCATTTATCTTTTTTTTTATTAAGAAGAATTTCCTCATCAACGCAGATTTCAACATTGACCCATCAATTTCTTGGCCCAACATATGAATGATCTTGTGTATCGACTGTAACAGCAATGCACAGTGATATCAATAAAAATTCTTCATGATCCATTTCTGTACTTCGAACATATGAACTCTTACAATTGCAGCAACAATCAACAAACAACTAAGCCAACATGTATGTACCCATCTATCATTATGGCTATAGAAGATAAGAACAACCCGCATTTTAACCTTAAAAAAAAAAAAAGGAATTGGCAATATGTACCTGAATGCTTGAAACAGAAGATCCATCATTCACAAGCAAGTAAGCCATAGAAGGGGCCTTTTTAGTAGGGTCAGGAGCATCCGATGGCCTCCTTCCACCGATAAATATCCTTACAAAGGAGCGCAAACAGGGAGGAATTCGCGCCTGGATGACTTCGGAGCAAGTGACATCCACCCCTTGTGTGGAGGCGGCTGGCACCTCACTGGCATTGCCGGAAGGCGGCGATTGCGGGGCACCAGAATTTCTTCCCTTCTCTTTGGAGGATTTCACCCATCCTCCAATCACGACGCGCTCTCCGGTCAGGCCAAGCCCGCCGTCTGGGCGGTCCAAGATGGTCTTCAAGAGGACCCTTTTGGAGTAGCTGGAGAGCTGGAGGGGGTGTTCAGAGACTTGTTGGGATGCCATGGAGGGAAAGAATAGTTGGTGATGAATGAGGGGTTGAGGGGAATGTGGGTATTCTTATAGGAGAGATGTGAAGATAGATGGATGCTTTGCTTGAAAAAGTGGGGTTTTCTGTAGATGAATAGGAAATGGGGTGAGGAAGGAAAGGGATTTTCTGAAATCTGGGCCATCTCTCTCTCTCTCTCTCTTCTCTCTCTAGTAGCAAAGGAGAAGAAGAGAGAAGAAGCAAGCAACAAGGCAAAGGAAAGAGCACAGGAGGGGGTTTGGTAGGGGTTTTTGGAATGGATATTTAACAGAAAACCAACCATAGTTGTTTACATATTCAAAAAACACCACTAGCCTTCAGTTAATCACATCTCTTATAGTTTAACAATCCTTGTCAATCATTTTAATTGGTAGTCAAAGGCAAGTTCATTGAAATTTAGCACTTTTTTTTTGTTGTCAAAAATTGCCATATCATGCTCTCAAAGACTTTATTAGCTTGGAGACATAACTTGGTTGATCATTGCTCTTGAAGCCTTCTACTGCTGTATATATATAGATGTTTTGATCAACCTCGCTAAAGTTCCCTGAAAAATAAGCTCTTTAAATTAAGTTCAATGCATCAATCATGGTTAAATTAATTTGGTTTTATGATCTTTTGCACTAACTCTCTCTCTCTGTTTGGTCCATATCAAGTCAAAATCCAAGGATTTTTTGTACGAATTTTGTTATTTGGTTGAGTGTTAAAATTTGACCGTCGGTCTAAGTGGTTGAAAGATTGTCAAAATAATAGAGAAGGTTAATTGTAAAACTTGCTAAGAAAAGTGGTTATTCGCAATTGTGAAAAGTGTTTGAGGGGTTAACTGGAAAATGGCCTTTTGGAAGTCTATGGCGGGAAGGGAAGGCCTAGGACAGGTGAGACTTGAGAGATGATTTTGAAAATTAGGTAGTGTGTAAGAAGTGGTCACCACTGGACAATGTGGGGAGTATGGAAAGAGGGAAGGAATATTTAAGATGTCTGCAGCTGGATTACTGGAATTATGGAAAGGGATGAAATGGGCTGGTCTGGGTTTGGGTTGGGCCTGGGTGGGCCATACCTTGTCATTTCAAGGCCAGAGTTCTTTGCCTAATTAAGGAAATGGAGTCAGGGCTACAACTTGGGTTGTGTCAAAAATTGAATCAGAAAAACAGACTGGGCTAAAAGTGAAATTTGGATTGTGCTTGTTCAGACTCAAGTCAGTGAGCTGGAAAAATCCACATGGAATTCAAGTCCAGCTCAGATTTGGGCCTTGGGGATCAAATTTGACCCGAATACATGACTCATATATCCTGTGCCTTTTATCGAAAATGATCACAGCTTTTTGGGAGGAAGTAATACAAACTTGAACTCTATGGAAGCACTTAATAACCCATCCAAGTGATTTATTTGGTTATACATGTGCTGTGGACAATGTTCCATGCATCAAATCTGGCCATATATTGAAAATGCAAAAAACAGAGACCAGCTGGTCCTGGAATGGGCCTGGTGGGTTAACCCTAGATCCTGATATTTGGGTTTGGGCTTTCATGATGGCTTCATTTTGGGCTATATTAAGAAGTCAAATAACAAATCAACTATGAATGATGAACCAGTCTTTTGAGATGGTGTGGTATATGAGCTAGCTTTATGAAGTCCACCTTGATATATGGCAACCAAAAACGGCAGAAGGGATTGAAATATCTTCAGGGGAACCAGGATGAATAATCAACCTCATCCACTCATCCCAACCCCTTCATCTTAACTGTCCATATTTGCAACGGCTGAATTAAGTTACCTTGTTTCACATATCAAACAAATCTCTTTTCATTTTCTATATTAGAGACTCTTAAATCACCCACTCTCATACATGCACCCCCCTTGCCCTTGGGATGATGTGTAGGACTTAGATTAGGCTAGTTTAGGACTAAGACAACTTACCATTCCTCGCATATAAAAGAAAGGAAAAACAAATAAAAAATCAAGGGATGGGATAATCTAACAAAGATATTATTTCTTGTTCATGAAGAGACCTTTTTATCCATCCAACCTCTCCATTGATAGGAGAGCATCCAAGTGGGCCTCTCGAGAGTATTCTCATGGGCCAAGCCAATATATTCCAATATAGAAGTTGGAGCTCGGTCCTTTTATCAAAGGCTTACCTTCGAGATCCAACCCAAGCCCACAGGCCTTAAAAAATCCATCTAACCCTAACCCTAACTCAAAGTGGGCTAGCCCAAGCCCAAGTCCCCCAACAGGCCCATCATTCGAACTGTCCAGATTGGACCTACGTGGCCACCTTCCAATTCTACAAATCCCCACCATATTATCCATTCATTTCCCACACACACCGCCCTCTCTCTCTCCCTCTCCCCTCAGCCACACCAAACTCTATACATTGATGGGCGCAGAGAACTCTCACACTCTCTCCATCCAGTCATGTTTACAGCACTCGGCTCCGCTGCCGATTTCTCCTTCCTCTTCCGCTCCTACATCACCGCCCGCACCAGCACCAGCACCAGCACCAGCACCAGCACCAGAAGCAGCTCTATAAACTCATATGCGGCTTCGCATTTTAGCAAACACCTCTCCCGCACTAGATCAATTCCCGCTCGACGTGCGGAGAGACTGAAAGTCTCGTGCAGCGCGAGAGCTGAGGGAGTCGAGCGAGAGGTAGTTGTGGGTGATGATTCGCAAGAGAGCGATGTAGTTCGGCGATCTCGGGTATGGTTTAGGGCTTGTCTTTGTCACTTCTATCTGGTTTTTAGGTTGTAATTGATGTGTTAGTAGTTGAGATTGAATCCCATTGTCTAAGAAGCGGGATTGATGGAAAATGAGAGACAGAGAAGCTTTTTATACAGTTTGGGGTATGCTGTAATGCGTGTGAAGAGCAAAAGTGTTACCTTTTAGAAGAGAACATTGGTTTTCCGAACGAAATTGCAAATATTGGATATATGTGTGCTTTACTAGTTCCTAATCTCATTGAAGTAGAAGTTTCATTTTTGGGGGTTGAAATTATATGATTTGGGATTGGAGTTGGATGGGTGATTGATTCTTCTGTATAATATATACATATAAACTAGTAGTTAGCTTCAATGAAGAAGTAAAGTTTTAGTTCTGCTCTTAATTTTCAATGTATGATCTAATACTTAGCTTCTGTGAAGAAGTAGGGGTCTGCTGATTGGGAGACGGCAAGGGCTTGTAAAGAAAGTGGGGTTATTTATGATGGTCGGATTGAAGGATTTAATGGTGGTGGTTTGCTGGTTCGGTTTCATTCACTTCTGGGCTTTCTCCCCTATCCTTTGTTGTGTCCATACTATTCGTGTAATGGTAATTTTCTTTTTCTTTGTTTATGTTTTATTGGTATTGTTATAATTGCATTTATTACCTCGTTCTATCATATGGGCAAATAGGACGTAGAAACATGCCAAACATGTTCAAGAAGATCGGGTTGTGTTGACATACTTTTCCTAGTATCTCAACATTTTGCCTACTTATAAAAAGTGCAATCGATAGGTGACTTCAAGTTAGCAGTGGCTCACTCTTATCTGACTACCCGAGTGATATTCAAGCCATTGAAATGCGCAGGAGATGGTATTGATACGATGTTCTTGCTTGTGGACTTCATGATTTTATTTGATTGTATTGAACTCATAACTACATGCTTTTATATAGTCATTTCTCTATTTAATTTGTTATGCAGTCCTAAAGTAGTTATGATTTTGGAAATTGAAACTTTTCACATTCCCATTGTTGCGTATTGGTGCAAGATGTACTATTTGTTCATAATAACTTAGAATTTACCCATTATAATTGATGTTATCTTTCTCATGTAGATCCTAACAGAAGCATTCAAGAGATTGCTAAAGATCTTGTAGGTTCATCAATTTCTGTGAAGGTACTTAATTTCCGTATGCAAGCTTGTTTCTTCTTTCTTTTCTTTCACAACGGCGGACTCAATTACAAATTCATTATTCTTTTTCTTTTATCTTGTAGTTAAATGTTGATATCAATTTTTTTTTTTAATGGTACATAATAAACTTTTGATTTGAAACTCTTTATTAACTGAAAACTTCCATAAAGGAATTATCTACAACGGAGACAAAGTACCATATGCATCAAATTATGCCTTTCAGTTAACAAATACGATACATGGATGTGGATATTATTTTTTCCCCTTTTTATGTGCATATATATATATATATATATATATATATTGTAGGGAAAGAAAAGGTGAAATCCGCACACAACCACACAAAAGAAAGCGAAAATAAAGAAGAGAGTCGGAAGGGATTTGTGTTTTCTGTAGAAGCAGCATTGAACATTCGGTCGGCCATTCTCACAAAGTGGTGATCGGTGACTATCCTCTAAAATTAATGCCAAGTTGCTGCAGCAACATTTTTACTTCTTTCACTGTTGCAATGAGGTGACCAGTGAGATTTTTGGATGATGGGGAGCAATGGAGTGGGATTAGGAGGTTGGGGATGGAAGTATCTACAAGAGGCCCTTTTAGCTGTATCTGGACTGCTTTTATATCTGTGGGTTGTCCAAACTAGGAATGGAAGGCGAAGTTCTGGAAGTATCTCTAAGATGTCGGTAAGGCAGGATATCTAGTCTAGCGCAGGATGTACATTGATGTTCTGATGACGTAAGCAGGGATGTCTTAGGTTGGTCTCCCTAGAAACTTTCATTTCTCCCCATTTTTGGTGAGGGAGGGACCTTGTCTCGTTTGTAGTATAAAGGTAGGTTTTGTGATCTTAGCTTGCTTGGAAATTTGAAGTCATGAGTTTTACAGCAGTAGCTTTAGCTGACCTCAGAGATGATGTTGGTTTGCAAGTTCTTGATAGATGATTGGAACTAATTGAGTTGATGGTGTCTGCCTACCCATGGTAGGCCATCTCTCCAGCAATTCCTTTTGATTGGAAGGTGGATGCTTCTCTACAATTCTGCACATCATATGGTTTGAAGGGTTTCTAACTGGGTCACTCACGTTATGATATTTGACGAACTTTGTAGTATGCCAATCAGCTTAAACTTTAACATGGGTCATGACTTACTAATGAATGCATTTACTAAAACCAATTTTACCTTGGTCAGGTCTCATTTAAGATTTATGTAATGTATTATTATGAAATTTAGTCTTTGTTGAATTGCTTCTATTTAAATATTTGTCATTAGAAATTTCCAAAGAAAGGGAAAGAATTATAAGTTACTTTCTATAATTGTTATAAATAATATATAATGATTACCTAGGAAAATACTATTACCATAAATAATTTCATAAATCATGGAGAGTTACTTTTTTCCTTTTATAGGTGGTTCAAGTGGGTGAGGAGGATAGAAACTTGATTTTATCAGAAAAAGATGCCATCTGGTCAAAGTTTTCAGGCCAAGTAAATGTAGGGGATATTTTTGAAGCAAGAGTGGGTTCTGTGGAAGACTATGGTGCCTTTGTTCACCTGCGATTTCCAGATGGTACATATAAACTCTAAAGAATATTTTTTTAAATGGTTAAATTACAATAAATATTACTTTTTTTGTTTTATCAAAATTGGATTACACAATGATTAAAAATGACTGATGCATACTGTATTTGTGGAGCAGGATGTTATTATCTCACTGGCCTTGTACATGTATCCGAGGTATCCTGGGATTTGGTTCAAGATGTGAGGGATATCCTAAACGAAGGTGATGAAGTTAAAGTTAAAGTAATTCGAATAAATAGGTCAGTTTATCTGCCATCTTTAAAGACTTCACTTTATGAATGCTCTTCCACATGAATCTATTGTTAATCTTCATTTTAGCATTCAAAAGCTAAATTTAGCAACAAATACTAAGCCTAGAGTCTATAGAGAAGACATCCATTTCCAGCCTTTTGAGAGTATTGTTTTGTGTTTTGTGGAAGTTCATAAAACTCAAATTGATGTGGATGAATAGCGATCAATTTGCAATCAAGAAACTAACGTCTGTTAAAAATATTGAAAAACATTGAGCTAACTTTTAGCGGCACTTTTTGTATTTTTCTCATGTCATGGCATTTTTTTTTTTTTTTTTTTCATGAGTGCATTTTTGTAATTGTGTCAAAATATTGAGCTAACTTGTAGTGTCTTCTTTGTATTTTTCCTTAATGTATGGATATTTTAGTCTTTTTCCACAAGGGCATTTTTGTAGTTTCGTTGAAGATCTTTTTTTTTTTTTTTTTAAAGGTTTATTATAAGTATCTTGGGTAGAATTTTGTAGAAACTCGATGTGTATTTAAAGGCATAAAAAATTTATGCCTTTGCTTTGATGAGATTCTCCTCTTCCGGTCTAAAATCTTCCATAAGGTCTATATATACATGTAGCTGGCCGTTTCTATTTTGCATGAGAGAAATGAAGTGCAACCTATCCGAGGATTTGATGCATGACAGACTGGAAAAGAAAAACAGAATTTATGTAGTTGACCCCAACATGGTTGGGACAAGACTCTGATGACGACTGTTGACATACATTGTTGTGTCGTTTACTAACAGCTCGAGCTTTTGGTGCTTCTGGTTATTAACATGGTATCAAAGATAGAGGTCACAAGTTCGAAACTCCTGGGAGGCTGATGCAATCCAAGGGTTAGGATGCAAGTGTCAGGGCACAATTAGGTTCCCACAGGAACAATCACGTGAAGAAAAAAACTCTCCCACGATAAACCCACAAAAGGGAATTTTATTAATCTCAAAATCTCTGAGATCATTGATCTCTACAATGCTATATTTATAATAAAAGAAACTTAAGCCCTAAGAAACAATCCTAATTAAACTAGGAAACCAAATAATAATCCTACCCAAATTAGAAACTATTCCTAAACACAACTTCTTAAATAAAAATTAGAAGCTAATAACAATTAACAAATCAGAATGGTACGGGTCCTACATGTGGACCACGCCTCTTGTTGCAATAACGTGGAATCGTTGCTGCATCATTCTCCCCGGGTTGGAAAATAGTTCGACCTCGAACTCGGCTCTTCTTCTTGATGTTGTTTCTATAAATAGTGTGCACGTGAAACGCTTCCTTGGTGAGACGAGAACATGACCCTTTCTTTGGGGGTGTCGGCTTCAGAGGACGGAGTGTGACTTGCTTTGCACCATGCATGAATGTGTAGGTATTGTCGCGCATGCCATTAGTTCCATTCTTATCATACATCCATGGACGACCCAACAAGATATCACAACTATCCATGGGTATTACATTACACCACACAGTATCTATATTATCTGCACCAATGGAAAATGTAACTGGACATGCATATCGGACTTGCACTTCATCACCTGTCATTAACCATCTAGCAAAATAAGGACGATGATACTTCCAAACTTTCAGCTGTAATCGATCAACAAAAGCTTGTGATATAATATTCTGACAACTGCCTCTATCAATGACGATAGTGCATTCTTTACCATGGACTGTTCCTTTTAAGCGGAAAATATTTTCTCACAACCACTTCGTCTCAGTAGTCGAGGGAGTGTCAGTGAGGATCAAGAGGGATTCACCTTCAACTGCATGGTAGATCTCTAAGTCTTCGGTCTCAATTGCAACCTCGTGCTCTTTAGGATCATCTGGAGTATCAGGCTGACCACTTTCAGTCTCAATGAAGTGGAGACGTTTGGGACATTCTGCTGCACGATGCCCTTGTTGTTTACAATTAAAACATGTGAGCCTATTTTGACCTTCGGGCTTGCTAACAACTTTCTCCGATGATGTACTTGGTTTAGAACCTGCAACGAAGGAATTCTTTTGCATAACCCATTTAGTTGCATTAAGTTTTTGGGCTTGATGATTTGCAATTCCCTCAACCTTGATAGCATGCTGAATAATCTCATCAACATTATCAAAATGCTTGAATGCGAGGATATCCTGAATGTCAAGAGTAAGCCTATTAAAGTATCCGTCAACTAAGACCTCATCATCTTCATTCAAACCACAACGGGCTTGCATCGTCATAAACTCCTCAGAATACTCAACAACTGTCTTAGATCCTTATTTCAAGTATTGAAAACGTGAATGCAGATCTCTGGAGTAATTGACAGGCAGGAGCTTCTGCTTCAACAAATTTTTCATTTCAGCCCATGTGTTAACATGGTCAATTTGTTGGTATCTCCTCTTCTTTTGCAACTCGGCCCACCATATCGTAGCATAATTGCGAAATCGAGTTGCCACCAGTGTAATTTTATGACCATCCGTCATTGGTTTATGTGCAAAAATATTTCAATACACACTAACCAATCCAAGAATTCATCTGGCTTCAATTTTCCATCATATTCGGGAATCACAAGTTTAATACTCAAATCTCGATCAACATTGATGGCATGTGGATCACGTTGATTTCGATTATGTCTTCCATCATCTCGATGATCATCCTCACGTCGATTAGTTTCTAAAATAGTTAATCGTGTTTCAATCCTTGCAAGAGTGTCTTGCATTTGAACCATCATTGCGGATAGTTGATTAACAGTTACTGATAATTGTGCAATGGTTCCCCTCAAATCATCATCATTATGGGAGGAAGACTCCACATCTACTTGCTTCTTGGGAGGCATTTTTGTTTAAAGCAAATTTAAAATTTTATGACTGACCTAATGTGTAGACTTGTTCTCCACGATCACGTTGGTGAAAACGGATTGAAAATCTGATGCTAGATGAGTTTGGTATTGCGAAAAGCAAGTTGGGCCGTCGTTTTGGGAAAACAATTACTGCTGATGGTACTGGGCTTACTGCTTCAATGCGGCCGAAAGAAAACTATACAATTTCCCTTTTTGATGTTGGGCTTCTTAATGGGTCAGGTCTTCCTGTGGGCCGAACTAGAAATTAGGCCCAACCTACTGTGTCACTGCTGCCTCGTTCTTTGTGCAATAGCAGGAAGAAAAGGAGGAAATCCTTTTCCCTTGTGTTTAGCGACGAAGTCAAAGAGGGAGAGGAAGTCTCTTCTGGCAGATGCGAAGCACTGGCGATGGCGTCAAAGAGGGAGAGGAAGTCTCTTCTGGTAGATGCGAAGCACTGGCGATGGCGACAGCGGCAACAGTGGGCGCTAACGGCAGGGATCTGGATCGCCTGAAGACAGAGAAAGCTGGGCGATGGTGGTAGCGATCGTGCTAGAATGGCTAGACCGAGACGATGGTGAACGATACACTCTACGTTCCTTCTTTCTACTACTTCTTCTTTCTAATTTTTTTTTTTTTTTGGGGAAGTGTTCTGGTATTGGCCGAAAGGGGTTAGTGGTGGCGGGGCTCAGAAGGGACTCTGTGAGGATAGGGTTTTGGAATTTAGGGTTGGACCAGGAATGGGTTAGGGCGGACGAAGGTGGAGCACGGGGCAATTGGAGCCTGGGAATGGTTACGAAGATGGGGAGTGGGCTGTGGGTTTGGCCGAGGGTTCAGTGATGGGCTGGATTGAGGGATGCAGTAAGATGAGGGATTTGGCAGTGTGGGTTTTCGCAGGCGATGGAGATGGTTTCTGGGTTCGGGATAGAGATTGTGGGACTGGTTTCGGTTTGACGTCGAAGGTTCTGGCAAGGGACGGTGACGGGGTTTTTTGTGACAAAAAGGTGGGAGATCGGCAGGGGTTTGGAGTGGGCGATTAGAAAAGTCAAGATGGGTCTGTTAGGGATGGATGGGGAAGGGGTGGGGATAGGGATAACACGCCGACGATCGAGGGATCGTTCGGCTCTGATACAAATTGATGCAATCCTAGGGTTAGGATGCAAGTGCCAAGGCATAATTAGGTTCCCACAAGAACAATCACGTGAAGAAAACAACTCTCCCACGATAAACCCACAAAAGGGAATTTTATTAATCTCTGAGATCATTGATCTCTACAATGCTATATTTATAATAAAAGAAACTTAAGCCCTAAGAAACAATTCTAATTAAACTAGGAAACCAAATAATAATCCTACCCAAATTAGAAACTATTTCTAAGCACAACTTCTTAAATAAAAATTAGAAGCTAATAACAATTAACAAATCAAAATGGTACGGGTCCCACATGTGGACCACGCCTCTTGTTGCAATAACATGGAACTGCTGCTGCATCAGAGGCATGTTACTTCCATCTGTTTGTCTTGTCTATTCTGTTCCGTTCCGTCTGTCTGTTGGATTTCGATTTCGAACGGCTTCCCGTTCGAAATGTTGGGGCGGGCGGGCGGGGGGTGTTGTTGATATACATTGTTGTGCCATTCATTAACAGCTCGAACTTTTGGTGTTACTGGTTATTAACAACGATGACAAGAGAAATTAATTGTCAAGTTGTAACATTCTTCATTCTTGTCGGGTGAAGAATTTCATTCTTCTTCCATTTGTAATTTCTCTAGTCCTTGGGTGTGGGTTTTCCTGGCATTTCTACATTATGGGCCGTAGTCTGGGGTATCTAGCTAAACTTCAGAAGTTTGATAAATCTTTTTTGTGGAATCAGAGCTAATATTCCTCCCTATTGATCTATTCGTTCTTATTGGCTCGTACAACAGATGTGCAGGGGTAGTTAATATCTGTGCATCTGGAAGGATTTAAGCTCAATGAGATCCACAGATCCAAATGCACAGACGCATGAAGACTTGCCGACAAATGTTTTAGATGAGAAAACCTTCATCAATGAGCAGGGTGACTTTAGTTGGGTTTCTGTGAACAATGCTTTGAGGACCCTCTTCCAAAAGTGAGAAAGCGCTTGCAAATAAGACACAGTCATGCAAGTGAGGAAGCCCTCTTTCAAGAGTAGAAGATGGTGACAAAACCTGTGAACCAGTGCAGTAGCTGGGTTATGATATGCCCATGGCCTCAAAGGACAGCGACGAAGCCATGAAAATCACGAAAGTCATGAGAATGCCCTTATGATTTACAAGGCTGTGAGATAAAGAACGAACTGCAGGCAAGAGGGGGCTGTAGGCGAGAAATTGCGAGATAAAGATGTTGGGTTGAGTTTAGGGTTTTTGTTGGCAAGAAGGTCCTTTGTATGAAGAAGGCCTGAAGGAGAGATCTGAAAGGGTTTCCTCAGGCCTTCTAGCTGAAATCTTCTTGCAGCAAAGAAGTAGTAAAGAAGTGGTCTCCATAACCACTTAACAAAAGGACCTCCCATAGTTTTACCCGGTGCATGTGGATAGGAGGGTTTGAACCTAGATTAGTTCTCGGCTGTCCAAAATCGAGTGTCCCTCGGGCTCAGGGCCAAAGGCTCTTGGGCGGGAGATAACATGGGTTATAAAAAAAAGTACTTAACAAAATCCTTTTCTAAATGGGCTACTCACGTACAAAAAGAACTTGTGTTGAGTCACAATAATCATGCCACGAGGCTTTTGGCTCTGATACCATGTAAAAAAAAAAAAAAAAAAACCCTTCATACAAACACAAGTAGAGACAACATAGGGGATTGAATTGAATGTCCATTATTGTAGAGTCTAGAGAGCCTTCTCTGTATATACAAAAACCTGAGTAATTACAAGTCCTAATTTTGGGGATAATAGTCACAAATTGTGTCCATCATTGAAGAGGACCACCGCTATGTATACAGAAAAGGTAGTAATTATAACCCTAATTTTGGGGATTACAATCACTTTTATAGCCACAATAATGTCATAATGATCTTCCCATCAATGATACACCTCCACTGTTGTCACGACCCGGGCCCGAGATCCGGTAACCCCAAGCCGTGATCACATACTTACTCCCGTAAACCCTGAATTAACCGAAATTACAAAAAAATCCACAAGGGATATCATTCTCAAAGTACCTGTCAAATACAAAACTTTTGCGGAAACAATTATATTTGACAATATCAATTTACGATTTATATGTATACAAAATACAGTCCTTATACATGTATCATTCCCAATATACATTTGTCAAACACTGCATTTTCAAAAACATTATGCAGATGACAATTAATTACATTTCCAAAATGTTAATTACATTCCCAAAATAAATTTATAAATAGTCCTTCAAAATATTTCTCAAAACGTTCAAATTTCCAATTCGCACTCGGATACCTACTTTAGATGGTATCCCGCCGGTTCCACTCAATCAAACCTCCTGGAGGAACCGGAGCGGTCTCCTCCGCTGGCGCCGGGGGCGCTGCTGCACCAGCAGGGGCAATCGGGCCTGTAATGCCATCAATAACACTAATGAATATGACGGTTCAATAATGTATAAACAATACTTGCAATAATGTATTAACACATTCATATTGCATTAATAACAGTTTCAATGCTAGAGAAATCTAGATAATTCTACAATAACAATAAGAGACACAATGTCAGTCAATATACATATACGAAATGGCCACTATCATAGCATTCATTGCATTACATTTCATTTCATTACCATCTTCCCTCAAAGAAAGGATTCATTCTCATTTACCATCTCCCCTCAAAGGGAGGATTCATCTTCCAATGGAAGGCATCAATCAATACCCGAAGATACGATCGGAATTTGGTGGGACTTACTAGTGTTCGGGTTAGGGACAACTAGCATCACCACGGAGCTCCGGAACACCCCAATATCCATCTGCTGCAGCAGGATTAGTCATTCATTAATTCATTGAACTCATTTAGAGATCTAATACAATAGCTAGGTAGTGCCAGACTCAAGGGTCAATAACCTTCAGTAAGAAATCCTTTTACGGATCCAATTCAACTTAATGATTCCTTTCATGACAAAAGAAAGGAATGACAATAATATCAATCTCATTAGATTGAATCACAATGATACAATGAGAGTATTATTAACTACTTATGGTTTTACTCAATCCTATTTCAATCCTATCTCAATCCTAATCAACCATTCGGGTGTAACTGTTGGTTTTCAAATGCACGTGTTATTCTTGATGGACATCACATTTATACATTTAATATGTGCATTTCTAGTCCCCGTAATTATCACCCATGGAGCTTAGGCAATTATCGATTAATATGGTTCATTCAAGGAACCCTTTTCAAACACCATGAATTCTCAATAGCTTAATCTCATCCATAATTAGTCTTAAAACTAATCGGTGAGGCGTTTATACTCACGAGACATACCTCAAATTCTCGTGAAAATCCGAAATCCGAAATCCACTGCTAATTGGTCTGACCGTTAGGTCCGATCGATTTGCCTAAATTTTCACTAACTGTCATCGTTGGGGCCAATATCAGGTTCGCTCGAGCGAATTACTGTTCGCTCGAGCGAATTACTGTTCGTTCGAGTGGGCCAAGACAGAACGTTGTTCGATCGACCGGACCCACTGTTCACTCGAACGGACCCAAACAGAACTATGTTCGCTTGAGCGCACTAAATGTTCGCTCGAGCGAACTTTTCAGAATTTCATTCCGTCCAAACAGAACCTTCTTCGCTCGAGCGAACAGTATGTTCGCTCGAGCGAACCCCTTTAGAATTTCACCTGAAATTCTGATACACTCTCCCTTCTTCTACTATCTTTCTCCATTAACTTCCACAACCTACATAAGATCATTGGAACCTCCTGTTCCCCCCTCATACATCATCCATTCACAAATCCATACTTCTAATTATCCATTAACACATCAATAAATCCATAATAACTCCATAATCTAATGGAAAAGGCATACACAATCCAAGAAAATACCATACACTTCTATAATGATTAACACTAATTACAAGGAAAGTTTATACTTGCCTCTCTTGAAGCCAAAGAATTCAAGCCCTCTTTATCTAGCTTGGCTTTAGACTAAATTCCCCAATTTCAAACCCTAATCCATAAAAACATCCAAATACACAACCATAAGCTATCTATGCTAGCAATCATGCCTAACCATTCATTATAACTTGGAAATCCTAAAGGAAGACCCATTACTTACTTGTAGCTCAAAGGGAAAAGGGTTCTTGAGGTTTCTCTCAAGCTCCACTCTTCAACAATGGAGGAATGGCTTGAGGAAGATGATGAAGATGAAGCCCCTCACTCCAAAGACCACTTCAATCACTCCTAATCTCACTCTCAATGAAGAGGAATGGAAGAGAAAGAGGAAAATGGAGAGCCTAGGGTTCTTCTTGAGTTTCAAGAGAAATGAACTCATCTCCCTCATTTCATTCTAATATAACACTTCTCACACGAAAACCCCCTTTTCTTAAGCTTATTTACATTTAGAGTCAAATGAAGCTTCACTTGGTCCATTTGAGGTCAACTGGAATCGTGTTTTTTATTAAAGTTAACGTACTCTTCGAGATACATACGTTGGTATCAAGAATTTCCGTATTTGACGAAATACGTAAAAACTCGTATTTACGAAAAAGTCCTTAGCCTACCTTGTTTGAGTCTAAACTCATCTTAATCAATTCAATTTCATTTCATTATGCTTAATGCATCATTTGAGACTAGTTTATCTCTCTTTGGTCATTAATCTTGATTAACCCAATTATCCATGCTTAATTAGCATTAATCTCGATTAATTAGTCTTAATTATGATTAGTTCGGGCCGGGGTGTAACAACTGTATATGTGACAGTAATCCTTATTGGTATAGTGTTCAATAGATCTACACTATGATTTTCTTCTCGTCTACTGGCTTTGGTACTAGCATCCCTGTCTCTTTCAAAAGATGTAGAAAAATATTTTAGAATTGCATTCCCTTGCTGAAACCTTGTAACCTTAAGACCCAAAGAATACTTAAACAAGCTCAAATCCTTAATACACCTCCAAGGCTGCGTTTAAAAAAAAAAAAAAAAAAAAAAAAAAAAAAAACAACCAACAACTATGTTAACAGTCAAAGCAGTGACTCCCTTCTCATTCTTAACAAACGAGTATGATCAGCTGTACTTCTAAACCATTTTTTTAGCAGGACTTCAATAGTCATGAAACTGAGATCAAGTTGACTACTTCTAACCATGCATTGCCCTTTGTTAATAGACAGACCTTGTTAACCTTCCATTTCCCTGCAAACTAGGAGTTGTGATATATACACTTCCTCTTGGAGTTTCCATATACAAACTAGAGCCACAATGTTTTTGTCTGTCAAGCTAGCAGAGGTGATAGTCATTGTTTGGCACAAGTGAAAAGACCCTGACTTCATTTACTTGGCCATATGGACATACATTTCATAAAAATCCAAACCATATTTCTGTGAATATCCCTGAGACACTGAGTCTCATACCTTCCTATGGTTGACCTGGTCTATGCTTGGTGATCAACACGTATCTGTTCACTACTGCCTTTTACCCTTGGGTGATTTGGTTAACTTCCAAATACAATGCTACCTACTCATGTATGAACCACTCGTTAGAGATTCCAAGTTGATCCTTCTGCATGTATTGTTTTCATGGACACATGACCACATACAATAGGCATGGGTAAGTATCTTTGGGATGCAAGCTTCCCAGGTTTGGGAGTAGACCCAATTTGTTGGATGGATATTATTTCATTTATTACAAAAGCAGATAAAGTTGGGTACAAAACTTTGGATATTAATATTAATCTGCACCTGAGACCAGTGGTAACATCTTTGTGTCCGTTAGTTTGTTTTCTTGTATTAAATTCTCAAGATGAACTTCTCCCAAATGTTGAAAGTCATATCTACTCAAGTTTTTTTCCAGAAGGATATCCATAGTCTATATATATATATATATATATGGGAAATATTCATGCGCATCCATCCCTCTCCATATTATGGCGAGGGATATATATATATATATATGTGTGTGTGTGTGTGTGTGTGTGTGTGTGTGTAAAGACGGAACTCTTCTCTAGTTGGATTGGGAAATGTTGGGTGGTTCAGGGTTTTTTTTTTTTTTTTTTTTTTTTTTTTTTTTTTTTTTTTCAGGTGTATGGTTGCTAATTTTCTATATCCAAAAAAAAAAAAACCCTCAAATTGTCTGGCTGGAAGATATTCCTTAGATGATAACAGTGTGTGTTTTGATTGTCTCCATCATTTAGGGAAAAGGCAAGGATTACCTTATCACTCAAACAGTTGGAGGATGATCCTCTTCTAGAGACATTGGACAAAGTAATTCCTCGGGTGAGTATTTTGGTACCTCACACCTTATCTTATTTAATAGGAAGAAAAATTCTAATTTCTTGTGAAATATAAAAACTGTGCAGGTCAATTCTGGTACTTCGAACATGTCCGATGGATCAAACACTGAACCATTCCCTGGACTTGAAAGCATTTGCAAGGAGCTTCTACAAGAAGATGGGTAGGATGGTTTGTCGCTAGGTTTCATTGCAGTGTATCTTTCTTTGAGGAGTATATATATAAAGAGAATTTCATCACTGTTAGATTCATATTATTCAAATAAAGTATTATTATGTTTGACAGTTGACACCACCATAACAAATTTCTATATTTATCTATTTCTGTGCAGTATTACTGATGTAAAAATTGGTCGGAAAGGATTTGAAAAGCGTGTGGTTTCACAAGATTTGGAGCTTTGGCTTTCAAATGTGAGTTACTTTTTTACTTTTTGGGAAGAACCTATTACTTTCAAGTACGAGCTTTTCGGTGCTTTGTAAATTTACCTTTTATTATCAACTGTTTAATTCATTCTACTCATAGGCACCGGTCGAGGACAAACAATTCACCCTCCTTGCTCGAGCTGGCAGAGAGGTTTGTCTGCTGCTTCACTATTGTTTTTAATTTAAATTTTGCTTCTGGTTTTCATGTGTTGGCCCATTGCAACCTATCTTCTGCATTATTGTGAAGCATGTTTTTTAGAAAGAAAATTGTGAAAGATAACAATTGAAGTGAATCTTCGAACAAAGCGGCATGTGTGCATGATCTGGGCCATTTATCAGGTGGATCCTAATTCCTATATGGCTGTGAATTTCCACAGATAAGGTGAGACACATGCATAAAAAAAGTTGGATGGTTAGGGGAAAAAAACAAACATCTACTGTTAAGAGTCAGTCTACTCATGGCCTCGGCTAATTTTAGTTAAAGACAAGATCATGATTGGCCCAACCTGATCAATGGTCTGGATCTCGTGCACCATTTTGATGCTCAGAGGTGAGCTGGGAAATTTCCCTTATAATTCTTTTTTACTCTTAGTTATGGAAATCAGAGCATTGCCAGGATGAACATAAGTTATTCTGATGTCACTTTCTGTAATAATGTCACATGTTTGAGTATTTTCGTTCTGAACTAATGCTAGAAAAGGTAACCTGTTGATCTTGTGGAATGTTGACTAGTGATGCCTTTCTGAACAATCTTTGTATTTCCTTGGTTTGTGTTGTTTCAATTACAGTACTTGCTAAGTTATTATTGATAGCCATCTAAATTACAAAGGCAAAAATATTGCACGATTTTGCTTCGACTTCCATCACGCTTGCAATATTAAAAATACTTGTTAGATTGTATCAATTGAGATAGGGTGGCAGCCTTGCAACATTGATGTTGGAAAAGCAAAATATACAAGATGGTGTCCACCCCTTCGTTGCAAAAGCAAAAGAGGTCCAGGTTAGCTCTTGGCCCCTAACCAGCACATTTCTGGTCACCCCTCCCATTGCATATCACGATGATTGTGTCCATCCCTTGTGAATTGAGACTCAATATCCTACTACCAGTAGTTGCTACTATTCTGACTGTCACTCTCATCAAAGTTATTTGTTGTTGGATTGATCACATAAACATGCAAATATGCAATAATTCCCATTTTTCCTTTATCACATGGACCAATCTGAAAGTGTTTCTCACACTCCAATTGGCTGTAATATTCTGGACCTCAAAAATTCAGATGTAGACTTTGATTGAATGGTTTGGATTCACAACAAGCTGGTTCCATCATAACTACCCTACTGACGAGGACTTAAAACATAAGGTTCTTATAGCCTGCACTTGTGTTCTCTCTTAAATCTGTTCTGCAATATTCTGCTCTTTTGCTGACAGGCGGAATTTTTTATGTAAAATGATTTCATCTGTAATTCAGGTCCAGGAAGTCTATTTGACGACTGATCTCAATCAGGAAGACATAAAGAAAGCAGTGCAGCGAGTACTGTTGCGCATCCCATGAGCTTCATACATGATAAATGACCGACTGATGTTTTTATCCAGAAGTATAGGTTATTGCTTCTTTGGTGTCCATGGCCAAAATTCTCCATTCTTATCATGAGAAGATTGTTGTATAGAAGGGGACATGAACTGATAGAAGCCGGCATTTACATGTATTATGTATATAAATCTATTTACATACATCTAATCTCCTTTGAAGCTGATTTGCAGTTAAAACGTGGGGTGGGTTCATCTGTATAAAAAGTATTATCTGATTCAATTGTAACAAGCAACCTTTACATTTTTTCTAGTGATCCATCATTATTGTACGTGTGGTATATCCAAGCCATTCATTGGTGAGATTGTTTCCCCTACGAGCTGTGGCATATCCAATCCATTCATTGGGCGGAAAATGTTCTCCTACAAGTTGACTGCATGTGCAGTTGCTTCATGGAGCCTACGTTTGACCAGTTTAGCCCCTTTAAATAATACTCGTCATTATCCCATGATCTGGCATCAGGCCCAATCCTACACTCAACGAACCTTACCACCCCGAATGAATCTAAAATATATATATATATATATATATATATAAAGAAATCCACTGTTAAAATTTAAGGCTGCTATATCAGGGGCTATTATAATTTGGTAGGTCTGATCTTTTTAGCTCCTTGTCCATGAGGAGACCTTTTCATCTGCCCACCTCTCATTGATAGACATGCATTTAAGTGGGCTGCACTGCATACAAACAATATGCAGTACACTAGGAGAAGATTCTCCTTCCTTCACTTGGGGGGTGCGGTCCATCTTATAGATCATCTAGCCAACAAGAGTTTATAAACAGCGCATGATTTCTAAAGAGAGCTAATTTTTCAGCACAAGTATTGCCTGCTGTTAAGATGACTAAAATGGTGGGCCGGTTGTTGATAATCCATGCATGGAATATCTCATACTGTTATAGAGGCATGTTTGGTGTGTTTTCAACTTGGTATTTTGCTGAAAACCTTCATGAGACAAGGGTGAAGGGTAAGGATGGAGATCCACATGGATCTGATTCCACTTTCCTAAGATGAGGTTTAAAATATCACTGGCTACCCTAGGATTTAACCAGTGCCACTTGATGATTATGTGGGTATGATTCATGGCAGGGACACTGACGAAAAAAAGGGGAAAAAAAAAGTTGTCACTGGATCTACTGTATCAACAAATAGGATCACTGAACTTTGGTCCCAGTTGTACAAAATAACAGACCTGTGCAATATATACTTGGATCTACAGATGATTTAGACAACTAGTTTGGGTCAAACATTTTTTGTGGTTTTGCTTGAGGCCATGAAAAGATTTCTGTGCTTTAGGCAGTCTGATGGCTGTCAGATGCAGGTTTCATATTCTGCAAGCATCTTGATTTAAAACTCAGATTACCATTGGATTGAATCCTTTGAAAGTTTTGTTTGCATGAGGAATACTTGTCCAGATCCACTATAGAATAGAACCCCAATGCTATGGGGCCCACCTGGGTGCTTGACGAACAAGAGCCGGCCCTTAAGCTTAAAAGCTTGACATATTTAATTCAAAGGGTGTATGTATTTTGCATATGGGTTGGGTTGGGCCTGGGCCTAATGTCAACATACATGGACCTGGGCAAGCTTCAGCCAGACCCAACCTGACCCATGAATACCATTATGAATAGGCATGAAAATAAGTAGGGGTCGGTTTTGGGTTTGGGTCGGGTCCATAACATACTGAGATTCTAAACCTAAATTAGTAGTAGAGATTCGTTTTTCTCTTTTGATACCCCAGCCAAGGGGGCTGGGACCCAAGAGAGAGCCCGTATATACACGGGAAGGAAGCCCACACAAGCGGGAAGAAAGCCCACACAAGTGGAAAAGGAGCCCACACAAGCGGAAAGATGTGACATACCCAGAGTTCAAACCCCGGTTAGCCAGGTAAGAACTGACACTCCTTACCACTCAGGTAAAGAGATTCATGATAGAGTTGGGTTTAGGTTACGCAACCCACACACCCATACCCATTAAAATTAAAGTGGGGGCACACTCATCAATCCAATGTCTTCGTACTGCTACCACCATTAAACTTTGATGACCTAAGACTAAAGGCTTGGGAATTTTGATCAGCTGGACGATTAGCATAATTCCAATCTACACCTTTTCATCCTGTCTACCTTGATTGTCATGCATCCAGGTTGGGTCCTATTATCGCCTGGGCGATGAGGGGTTTCGGCCTCATCTAAAGGATAGTATTATATTAACCAAGCATTGGATATCGATTGGATCTGGGTCAGGTCAAATCTGCAATGGGTTGGGTTTATGCCCAGTTGTCATTAATTCGGTAATCAAGGTCATGAGCAGCTGGGTCTAGACAGCCCAATCCAAACACGGCCCACCTTTCTTTTAGGTCAAGTCTTCTCAAATCTAAATGGGGCATTGCCACCACAACCATAACATGTATAAGAGACAAGAAGAAAATGCTATTACTTGGACCACAAACCCACAATCACTTGGCATGTGAATGGCCGTGCATTTTAAAGAACACTCAACCCAAGTAAGTCCACAATATTTCTAGAAAAAAATGAAAAAGGAATCCAAGCTATTCCTTGAAAGTACTTCCACCACATGGATGTGGGCCAGTGCTAATTTTGGCTTTTAACTGGCCATATGGAGGACAGCAATGCATGGTACAACCTATCATATTCTCCTGGGAACATTTGGACCATGGCTCATGGAAAGATAGAACTTTCATATGTCCCATATGAAATGGGACTAGGGATTTAAGGGGGTTATTCTTTCTTGGGCCCCAGAGACAGGCAGGCCCAACCAAAAAATAGTACAGGTTTGGGCCACAGGCCCGACAAAATGAATACTATGACAATGACCCAACTTAAACCTAATTATTGTACTATAGCTACAATAATATCTTACAGTGTTCTATGTAATTTACCTTAATTAGGATCATGGATTTGAATGAGACCCAATTAATTGTAACTGTCGGATCAAGGTTTGGATCACTGGGACCTGAGTCCGGTGCGGCCAAAACTAACTAGGGGTGAAGATCAGGTGGGTCAGTTAGGTATTGGCTCAAACAAGTTCATCCAGAATTGTATGTGTAGGAAAACACAAACCCAAACCCACAAAATGAAAACCAGACACAATTGACCCAAACCTGGCCTGAGTTGTAATTCTGTACCCGAGTGCAATTTTGGAGTTGGGTTACAATTATGGCAAGGTCCCATCCCAAAATTTCTTATTTCTTAAGGTATAAAATCTAATTAGAACATATATATATATATATATATATTGTATTTGTACAAGCAAACTACATGGGCCCAATTGATCAAAGTACCCCTTCACACTCACTATCCCCTATGTTATGGCATCAGGCTCAGATTTACGTTAATCTAACCTCTAACTATTGGATTGAAACTCAAAATGATCTTTAGTTAAAAGATTATTAATTTTAAGAATGTTAAATCAAAGGTTTTTTCTTTTCTTGGTAAAAATGTTAAATCAAAGGTTAGGATAGTCTTGGGTTGCTGATTTTTCGCCAAACCTTTATCCATCACGAGACCTTTTCAATCTTGTACTCCCACTCATAGGTATCAATCTAGGTGGGCCGTATGAGCTGGATTACATATGAACAATATGCAGTCTGCTCAGCAAGAAAAAAAATCCCTAGAGTTTGTTAGTGATAGGGGCTGGACTCATGAGAGATAATTCATGTTAGTGATATCTTACAAAACTAATGTAGAGCCCATCTAGGAGATCATTCAAGGATGGATGAAAGAATGACTAAAAAAGTCAAAAATATTTATGCATGGTTGAGAAGTGAACCAAGACAATTCTTGGTTTGGAATTTGAATTTCAAATTTTGTAAGATGTTAAGTAAGGCTTCAAAATCACGGGTGGAAAAGTAATAAAAAAAAAAAAATCCAACTCGAAATCCAAAGATGGGTTAGTGCCAATTCATGGGTAAGTGAGTGTTACAGATCCCAAAGCTCCCTCCAGGGTTCGATCCCTAGAGTGGTAGCTTTCCTTCAAATTTCTTGGCCACTAGGCCAACCAAGCCAAAAAAAAAAAAAAAATTGGAATTTGGGTTCGAACCGACTCAAGTGACACCCATACTCTATCGAACGTTATTGGGTCGGGTCGAACTCTTTCAAGCCAGCCCAATATTGGAAATTGGGCAAAAAAACATTTTGCAACCCTGAATTGACACTAGGGACTTGTGTACTATGCGTCAGCTAAATCAATGATGCAGACCGAACTTGAAAAAAAAAATTACGGACCCATTTCCAACTTGAAGGACTTGGTTTTTCTGCAACTTGTTCCTAACCAATAACCATGGGAAAAGGAGAACTCACCCAAGATTCCCAGCACCCACATGCCCTTCTTTATAGCTTTTTGGACCATTGCTTGATTTTCCTTTATAATACTCCCCTTTCATTGAAGATATCTTTCGGCCTTTTGTGGCAGAAGGTTTCTAGGGGTTTCTCAGATCTCTCCAAAATCTTTTGGCTTGCCCACTTCACAAATATCAAGTGGCTCAGTTATGTTTTTTGGTTCATGTCAATATATAAGCATTTTCTCATCTTCTAACCATCTTAGCATTTGATATGATGGGTCTAACCCCATGGTTCACTAAAAAAAAGCCAGGTTGGGTTGATGCCTTTATGGTCAATCATCAGAGTAACTTGGGTGAGTCTGGCTGAATAATTGGGCTCAAGGACCACAAGTGAGTTTTATATATATGTAGATTGGATGTACATGCATTGACTCAACCTGTGCATAATCTAATTTCCTAAAATAACAATGCATTAGGCTCCATGGAAGACTGTAAAAACTTAAAAAGGACGAGCTGATGTGACTAAAAGCATAAAATGTGATTAAGGAAGAAGATTGACGTTCTCAACTTAGATAAAACTATGAGTTCACAAGGAAAAAAAAGATGGAAACCTAGAGAGAAACTGAAATTTGTCTTATTTTAATGGCAATATGACAATGTCCATCTTATATATAACTCCAAAATTCTAACTAATTTCCCATAATAATAAAAGTTGCCAAAAATAGTAAAAAACTCTAATTAAGCAAAAATCCTTAAACCATACTTTCAATTACTTTTCAGGGCGTTCCAATAAAATTTAGATTTAAGCGGACTAAAACCCTCTAAACTATGTAAAATTAAAAAAATTTACTACAAATAATAAATTTTGCATGAATTGCATGCTTTCTAACCTTCAAAACGACCTCATTTCGTCTTGAAAACTAATCTATATCTTATAGCATGTTGATAATTTCAAATGAGTGCTTGTGTGTCACAAATTGATATCTAAATTAAAAGTTATGGCCTTTTAAAATTGACACTATCATTCTGATTGAATTTCTTACGGGTTTCATATTTCACATATTGTTTTGTTGCTCTGCATCAAGAGCTAAGACAGCGACGAAGATGATGATGCTTACAGTAGGAATAAACTCTTCATTCAATGAGAAAGTTAAAAGACCTCATGCAAGAAATAGGAACAAGTTAAGACTATATTGGGATTTTGGCCAAGACTTGAGTAGGACTGTTGAGTTGGGTCTAGATTGTGGGCAAATGTCAGCTGGGGACCCCTACTGTGCTGAAAATATTGCAGATTCACAGTCCTTGCCAATGGACATCATTCAACCACACCCTCTTTCCCTCTCCTTTTTATCACAGTCTCCATCCATATTTCTACTCAATTCCCCCTCCCCTCTCACCCCATCTTCCTAACATTATCCTCTCTCTCTCTCTCTCTCTCTCTCTCTCTCTCTCTCTCTCTCTCTCTCTCTCTCTCTCATCTTCACTACTTTCCAACACATTGTCATCTATCTGTTCACCTTTCATTTCCTATCTCCTTCCTTCAACCTCACGGCATCAATGGCCGCTACAAAACCCACAACTTTCTTTATCCTTTACTTCCTCTTCTTCTCCACTTTCCTCACAGATTTCCTTCAACCAGGTTTAAACTCATGACACAAACCATATTATTTTTTCTCTCCTTTTTCTTTCATGCTTTAGTGAAATACACCACTATTTCCTAGACACTGCATGTGAACTGAATTGGTTCTTTCTTAATTTTCTTTTCTTTACAACAATTTAGCTCAATTTGATTTGTTAAGAGAGTTCACTGTCCCTTTTCTTTTCTGGGTATTTTCTTGCCTTCCTTCATGCATTGAAATTCAACACTCTTCCCAAGTCAGAGTTCATGTGAAGCCAGGGTTTTCTCTTATTTTTCATTTTGTTGCTCTTTTGCTCTATAGATTTGAATGTCATTGAGCTAAAGAGTAGATTGTTTTTCAAATTTTAGTTTACGTGGACGTGGGTCCTTTTAGTTATGAGTTCTTTGTAGTAAATGTTATGTGCATTATTTACTACTTGGATCTTCTCATCCACATGTTTTGCCAATATTTTTGCAATATGATACTCTAGTTTAAGATATAAAAAAATAATGCGAGAACAGGCCTATCTCATCATTCTAATCTCCTTGGAATTCAAAATCATACCCCCAATAGGTCAAAGAGATAGTATCATATTAGTGGGCAGTTTTGCAATGTGCCAATTAGCCATTTAAGCACTCAAATTAGTCATGATAGCAGGGTTTAATTAATATTGGTTGTAAAGAGTTAGTCCACAGTAAGTACTTTATTTGTCACTCGATAATGATAGCCATGTTTATGATGATAATCTCCTTTGAGTTTGTCGTGCAAGTTAAGTTTTTTATCCTATCCGTCAGCAAAATATTTTTACACTGCACCCAACATAATCTTTGAAATGTTACAGGTTTTGCTGCTGATGATAAAACTGTCCCAATTCTGCAGTTGAGCTTCAATTCACTGACCAAACTGCCCACACAGGTAAAAAAAAAAAAGCGACATATGGTTAAATATATTACTTGAACATTGAAAAATGCACCCCATGGAGTGCTTAGAATTTTAACATTATTTGACTTGGTTATTATTAACATTCTGTTTGTGGGGGAGAGTGTTTTTGTAGGGTGTTAGTAGAGGAGAGTTGAGGAGATGGAAGAACAGGAACTCAAGGAGATTGATGATTGGATCAACAGCTCCCACATGCACTTACAATGAATGCAGAGGGTGCAGATACAAGTGCAAGGCTGAGCAAATTCCAGTTGATGCAAATGACCCTATCAACAGTGCCTATCACTACAAATGTGTATGCCACAGGTGATTTGTGAGCAGTCATCCTAGCCATGGGTTCCTGATATATATATGTTTCTTTATATACCAAGATAGTATGATTTTATATCAGTGAAAGAGAAGGTGTGTGGTTTCACTTCAGTCTTAGACATTTGCACCCATATAAAAGGAATTGAGTAGAGTAGGCTTGGAGGATTTTCTCCTCTTCTACTACCCTTTTTGCTGCTGCTGCTTATCCTTCAAGGCTGTTGTTTGAGATAAGATTGTGAATGAGAATTGCATGGAATATTCCAGTTCTAGTTTCCTTCATGTCATGTTTTGAAGTAGGGAAGATGGAAAAAGAAAGAAGAAAGGAAAAGCATCTCTAACCTCTTTGGGTGTTTTGTGTTTGTAACTATCCCCTCAAAAGGGAATCTTACTCTTTTCATTTAAAAGCCTGCTACAATCACAAGGCTAGAGGTACATGTGCCACTACATGCCTTGCAAAATCCTAGTGATTTGTTTCATGGTCCAAAAACAAAGCTGGTCTAGGCATGAGGTGGGCCACACTTGTATTTTGAACACGCATGTGAACCCAGATCCTCTTAGGTAAGTCCTCAAATAAATCTCTGTGCCGAGCTCTGAAAATCCTTCATTCTGGCTGCCTAAGAAATCGAAACCACTCAAAACCAGTGGACTTCGGCCTATAGTCAAATTCATCTCTTGTAGACACATTATTTAACTCCATTCGGTTTTTTTATTTTGAACAATCTACATGTAATCAATTTGATGGTGGACTTAATTTTGATTAGAGGGAGAAGAATCATATAATAGATAGCAATTTGAAATAGTTTGGGCTTCATAATCAGGCCCTACTGATGATTCATGGGGCTCACCTTAGAGGACCCAATGAGCGTGTATCTTATACCTGCAGTATGCTGCTTTATCTCTGCTGCTCTGGAGAGAGGGGACTACCCTTTTCTGTACAAGTGATTTTTTTATTTTTTTTTTTGGTATGAATCTGTACATGTGATTACTTTCTGACATGTGAAAGTGTTTTTTTTTTTTGGTAGAAACTGACATGTGAAATTAAAGCAATATATACAGTATACTGCACAGTGGGAGTAAATTGTAAATAGGCCCCACAGAATAATCTGGGCTGTTCATCTTGTGGGACTTCCTGTAATAAGAATGTGAGTGTTGAGGTCAACATCTACCTCCACTGCTGAGCGGTTATAATTGTGATTGAGCCCTTGCTCTCAGTATAAAATTATTGTTATGTCATTTCCTATCACCAATTGATTTTAGGATAAGTGGTAACTCGATGGAGTGTAAGATATTACAATGAGAATGAAATAAGGAGCATCTCATCCATTCAATGATCCCATTCATTGGATTGGTACTCTTTTTTTAGCAGTTGGTGATAGATGGAACAATTTCTTGTAGTCATCCAATTATTGTTTGGCTGTGATATGCGATTGTGAAAAATCCTTACTGCATTTCCCATTTGAAGTGGTCTGGATAACAGAAACAAGGAAACCATATGCATCTAATTTTTTGCCACAAACTGCACATCCACACCACTAATTTCTATGTTTCCCATTCCAAGTTTGTATTTAGGACTTGTTTGGATGCTTTCTTGCCATGGATATCATGGAAATGAGGAATCTGTATATTTTGGACTTGTTTGATTGTGGAATTCTAAAAGAGAGATGGTTCTATGCTAATAACCAAATTTAGACTTTGTCAGCCCACCTCTGCTTGTTCCGATCAGCTCATATCACATGCACCTTGTTCCATATTTATGGCCCCAAATGCCCCTCAAATAAACCATGGGGATGACACTGTAAACTTTTATTTATGTCTATAGTTATGTTTTCCATGTCATCAATTTGGTGAATGCCACTCAAGTTGGATTGTAGATTTGGCCATTTACAACTCATGTTGCTAAATGTGATATGACCATGTTGGATCAATTTAAATAATGACATCATTTCTTATGAATTCAAAAAAAAAAAATCTCAATCCATAAACGTCGCCCACTTAAAATTTTTATAATCTAGCATTTAGAACCCTCATTTATGGGGGTCGTCCACACTAAACCCCGTAAATTTTTATTTTTATTTTTAATATCAAAATCAAGTGTTTTATGACTACTATATCCAAAAAAGTGTTTTATGACCATAAAATGTTCATGAGACCCATTTACTAATATGATATTCTACCATTTTTACAGAACATTGTTCATCTATATATTTTATTTTTATTTTATATTCAATGTTCTGTTTATTGAAATATTATCAGTACGAGACCACGTCCCAACTATTACCTTCTAATACATAAGTTACATGTTTTCATCCTTTTACTTTGCAATTGATTTTATATTTTAATTATTTTGCACTGAAAGAAAAGAATTTGGGCTCTAAACTTAACAAATCAAGCCTGTGGGCCCAAGTTGGGCCAACATCATCGAAAGTTTTCTATAGCTTAGTATTGTTAATTTTCTTATACCTAGCCACTAGGCCATTACTATATCATCATGGGCCCACCTAATCAGTCCAAATCTTTTATATTTCCCTTATTCCTTCCCTAATCCTGCTTTCTCTACAACTTTCTTTTTAATATATATATATTCCTTCTCACGGGCATCTCCCACTAGTATTCAATTTATAGTTCTTGCCGTGGAGATTTTTACGGCCATGAATCCTTTGGTCTCTAATAAAGTTGCCCTATGAGCACTTTGTCACTTGAACCCACATGAGTGCACTCCTGATTCTTTGAGGGATAGAAGGATATGGACTCCACTTAGATTTATGAAATCTGGGATGAAAAAAACAATGGATTGGACATGGATTAGAGGTTCAAGCTAGGAAAACCAGGCCAATAAAAAGATAGTTTTCTTTAATTACTATTCTGAAAGTTTAATGACTATTGATACCTTCAAGTTGCATTACAATTTGGTTTTTACCATCTATTTGCAAGGGTATTTCAAAGGAGATATTTCATTTAAAACTTTATGATTTTGAAACATTTTCACAAATTAAGGGTGCATTTGGCATCTAGGCATTTGGATGTTCCCATGTTTCCGCGAGATAAGGGTGTAGAAAACATGTTTGGTATGTGTAAATGATTATTCCGAATTTTGTTCTCATGGGAATGAATCTCAAAATCTTAACCTGCCATCATAAGAAAGTTGGAACAAAAAAATTTTATTTTTTTTTTTTAAAAACAACTTGCTGGCACAATTGTTTCCTTCTTATCTCTTGCCTTTTAAAGAATATCATTTGAAGATTCTAAATCCTTTCACTTATCCTAAATGTAGGCTCAACGTTCACAATTCCAAAAGAGGTGGCCCCACTTTATAATTCGTAGAGGAGGGTTACATGGTCACAATCACAAAAGGTGGGCACCTATTATAATTCTATAATGGTGGGACCACATTATAAATCATTTATAAAGGTAGGCATCATGTTGTAATTTCTTTTTGTGGGTCTTGTGTCCACAATCACATTTTAATGGTGGCCCCATATTCAGATTAATAAATGTGGGTACCACACTGTAATTTTTTAAAAGGTGGGTCATGTGTTCACAATTAACAAAAAGTATGGCCCCACATTTTAATGATGGCCCCATGTTAGGATTTCTAAATGTGGGTACAACTTTGTAATTTCTTAAAGGTGGGTTTCGTGTTCACAATTAACAAAAAATATGACCCTAAATTATAATTCCTACAAAGGTGGGCCCACATTGTAGATTTTATAAATGTGCTACCCCATGTTCTAATTTTTAAAGGCAGGCACCACATTCTAATTTTTAAATGTGGGCCCTGTGTCTACAATTACAAAAAATGTGGCTCCACTTTGTAATTCATAAATATGAGTCACATGGTCTCGTTTACAAAGTGAGGTTTCTGCCAAAAAAACTAGCTCAAGTAAGGTTGGAGAGAGAGACTTTCTTTTGAAGGCTGATGTGTGGGTTCGTGAATTCAAATGTTCAAATGTTGCAGTTTTCTAGAGAACTTAATTTACTCATTCAGGTGGGTCACAAACCTTGTCACTTTCTATTTATATGGACAAAATATTTTGGGCCTAAACCATGTTTGTTTGGGTTCTACTAGAAATGATCATCCTGGTGAAACCCATTCTGGTGACGGCAATTGACTCCTGGGTTTCACTAGAACCATTAGAAGGTGAGTTGCGTGCCTAGGCAGATATGCTTCTGCATTAACAGGCTACTGAGGATAGCTGTTTTGGCCTAATTCTTGTAGAGCTTGAAGGTAAGGCCCCATTTTTGGCTTGAAGGTACCAACAGATTGAATTTTAATTTAGGCCTAGGACCAGCCCAGCATAGCCCATTTCTACTGTCTGGTGTGAGGGTGGTTCTTCTGTCTGGTGTGATGGCTAAATGTCCTGGGCCTTGGGTCTAGGTATTCTTAAATCTCCTTACTAACCTGGGCCTTGGCCTATGTGTAATTGAATTTCCTTTTCTGAAAGACTGGCCAGACATTTTTAGCACCAAGGGACATCAAATTTGTAAGCAGGACAGGGCCTTACCTTATTTTATATTTTAAGCTATATACACGCCTGAATCTAAAGCCCATAAACTGAACAGACGGTCTTTATAATTAGTGCTATGCGGCTGGGCCTTGCCTGACCAGAGCCATGCCACCATACTTAGGAATGGTCCAGGCCATGAGGTCTGAGTCATGTCTTCCATATGATCCACATGGGTTGAGTCAGGTTTTATAAAGGTTCATATAAAATATTATCACTCAGGAGGGCCCAGATACTTAGGAATGGTCCTGTCCTTGAGGTCCACCGGTAAACATCATAATCATGGGGTTTAAGGGCTTGAAAGACTCACCTCTGAACATCTGGTCTGATTAGATGTTTGAGGGCTTTATAATTAAAGTTTTTCAAATCCTAGTCATGAGACAAAGTGGAATTGGTGACAAATTTTGCATTATCAGAAAATTCACATTATAAGCTGAAATGGGCCCTACACAATTTAGATGAGTGTCTAATTTAGATATGTGCTAACTCAACGCGAGTGTGAACGGGTTAGATTGATATTGGAAGAACCGTTCTTAACAATCTATCCATTTATGAAAATTTGCAAATTAAATACTTTGAGAAGTTTTTTATTTTCTCTATATGATTAATAAATACTTAAATCGCACCGTAACCATTTAATATTTGGGCTGGGCTTGATTTAGTGATAGAAAGCCCAAAGCCCAGACCAGCCAGCCCGAATAAGGAGTGCTTGTACTTTAGTAATAATTTCTCCAAATGATTGATAAAAGGCCCCGCAGCACCCATAAAAAGCATGCCCCATTTCATAAATGGGCGAGCTTGGGCCTCGCCTTAATAGCCCATTTTGGGCTTGGGCTGGATATGGGCCTGTATTTCTATAGTTGGACAGGGCCTGGGTATGCCTTAGCCCAGACTGGGCAAGTCAAAATTAGTCTGAGCTGAACCCAACCCACCACCATTCCTACTGTTTGCAATGTACCCCAAGTGTCCGACCCGAAGCCCACTTGCTCAGCATACCTAAATACCTGAATCCAAAGATGCCAAAATGTCCCAATTGTCCAGTTGAGTTGACCTATCAAGTTGAGTTCAGTTGGGTGAGCCAAAACTAGTCTGAGTTGAACCCAACCCACCAACATTCCTATGGAATGCAATGGTCCCCAAGTGCCAGCTGTCTGACCTGAAAATGTGGGACATGCACTGCACTAGATCCGACCCGAAGCCCACTTGCTCAACATTCCTAAACACCTGAATGCAAAGATGCCAAAATGTCCCAAGAACCTCACTTGCCGGTCATCATTGAATGAAGATTCCTCCTTTTCTCAACCTCTGGGAAAATGCCATGTTCAGTGGCTGAGTATTCCTGAATCCAGAATTCTAAAATGTCCCAAGACCCCACTTCTCTGTTGTGCTGGAATGAAGATTCCTTGTAACCACACCCCTTTCTAAGGAAAATGCCCTGTTTGTTTGCCCAGTGTTCTTGATCCCGACATTCCACAATACCCCAAGTGCATCCCATTTCCCTAGTCCCCCCACACCAAATGAAGGTTCTTCATCCCACACTAACCTAGTCCTTCTCAATTGAAGATTTTTCGTCTCATATGAATGAAATAAGGCTTTGATAATAATGATGATTTTTCAAATGAAAAAGTGGAGGATTTATGGTGTATGGAATCTATTGAACAAGCCAATGGCCTAATTTTTCCAATCTACTTAAAAAGTACTTGGGAAAATAGGCAGTAATTTTTTTTCTTTTTTGGGATAATTTTCCAGTCATTTTACCCTTGTTAAGGGTTGTTTGTCAACTGATTGTGGCATTTTCAATTCACAAGATTTGATCGTCAAGAGACAAAAATGGGTCTTAGAAGATTACAAGAGGGGAGAGATGCGAAATAGGGTTCTGATTTGGAGGGTTTAAAGGACATAGAGTCTCTTTTTTCTTAAATCCTAATCTAGGGCCAATACATGTGCAGAAAAGCCTGATTTTCAAGATAAAACATGCAACTCTTTTGCTAGTTAACAATAGATTTTGATTCTTCTACAGTTTGAAAAAAGTAAACTTTTGATAAAGAAAAGGAAGGGAATGTAGCTTGTTATCTGATTATCATTTGGACCCCACCCCCCACACCCCGACCTTCTTTTTTTGTTTTTTTTTTTCGTAATTTGCTTTAAGTTTACTAACTTGAATGCAATTCTAGAGTCTAATATAAAATTTTATCTTTCCCAAAAGCAAGATAAAAGTATTAAGTTTGATGAACACATTAAGAATGCCAAAAATGAATTCTAAACGCCAAACAAATAGTACTGACAAGTGGTTTAGTCAATCCAAAATGATGGAATTCTGATTTGAGTTGTTGGTGCTTACCTGACCCACTATCAAATGCCCCCTTAAAGGGTCTAAATCATGGGCCAGCAGTGCGAACTGCAAACCAAGGATTATACTTTTGACAAAAGCAAGCCATTCAACCATAACCAGCAATCAACAAACAGATCATTCCATATCTTCTCTACTTGTCAGGATACCTTCCTCTGTGGTTTGAATATGAAATGCACAAAAACCTACTGATCCAACTCGATCAGAAAAGGCATTTAAAGTTTTTAAACTGGCATATGCTTTTTCCCCCTTACTTTTCTACCACATTTCCTTCTCAACCTCACATTCAACATCTACAGACCGCAGCAGGTACCCATTTAAGGTTAAAGAACCCTTAAGCCCAGAAAGATAAATATGGCAAGAGTGTCACTTGAGCTAAAATATTGGCTACTTTCCTTCCTACCAGTCATATTTTCCTTTCTCATCCACAGCACCTTTTTATCCCAAAAACCTAACCCAAACCCTAATTGAAGAAACTCACTATCTTCTCAGATGCTACCATATCTCTGCCAGAGGGACTTTGTTTTGACTTGGATGTCTGATGAACCACAGCAAATACACCACCCCAGATGGTGCTCATGCAAAAACGAAAAGCAAAGAAAAGGTAGAGAAAAAAAGGGCCACTTGACAAATGAGTGAGAGAAAAAAGAGAGGCCTAGACCAAAGAAATGAACTATACAGACATCAATCAAAACCCAAAATAAATAAATATAATACCCACAGATGAGAGAAATGCAAAACAAACAAAAAGGGGCAACAAAATTGAGAGAAAAGAACTATATGACCAGGAACTACAGAACTCCATCAAAAGTTCACAAAACCCTGGATCAATAACTATACAAACATTAAAAAAGATGCAGAGGAAACACAACAATCATAATGAGAGAGAGAGTAAGAAAAGAGAGGGTCTTCTACATTACTAGTTAAGAAAAGAGGTCTACATTACTAGTTACAACTACTATAACTTCAGTGGAAGAAACTATACAAGCATCCATCAAAAGTTCACAAAGTCCAAGATCTGAAAGAGTCGGATCAGATGAGAAGAAAAAACACAATCTAAACACAAAGCCAGTAGTAGATAAGATAGGATCAGCTGCTTTCAGAACTGTTGTTCTTGATTAAGTGGTTATATTTCCTTGAAGAACCCTTGCATTGTTTCACTGGGTATTTGATGGCATTGAGTTCCACCTTTCTCAGAGCAGCTTTGCCAAGATCCACTCCACAGATATCAGAGAGCCTCACCAGGTAGAGCAGAACATCAGAGAGTTCTTCCCCCAAGTGCTCCTTCTCCTCATCCTTCCAATCTGGAAGCCCCTTTGGAACCTCCCCCTTCCACTGAAAGATTTCAGACAGTTCCCCCACTTCTCCCACCTGTGTCCAACACCACATACAAATTAATTGAAAATGCAGACCACCTTTCCTTTTCTCAGAAAAAAGACAAATAGGTATGGGAGTTTTCTCATAAAAGAACAAAAGGAACGTTGTTATGGTGGTTGTGGTGATGGTGATGAAGAACGCATGAAAAACACAGTACTCTCTCTCTCTCTCTCTCTCTCTCTCTCTCTCTCTCTCTTCATGCTCAAGAGAAAGAAGAACTCTCTCCCTCTGTCTCTGTTCATGTTCAAGAGAAAGAAGAAGTCGGTCATTGGTTTTATTTAAAGATAGACACAAAATCAAAAGAACCACAGAAAGAAATATAGAAATATGCATATAAAAAAACTGTGGATTTAAAAAAAAAAAAAAAAAAAAAAAAAAAAGAACTGTGTTTGGTTGAAGGGATTTGATTTTTATAGAGAAATGGAAAAGGACATTGAAGAAAACATCATAATGGTCATGTTCAGGAGAAAGAGAGAAGTGGGTCAGTTGTTTTACCCAAAGACAAACACACACTACCAAACACAGAGAGAGAGAGAGAGAGAGAGGGAGAAGGAGGTGCAGATATTCCATCCAGAAACCAGTATCATATGGAAGGATTTTTTTTGTCAAAAATGGAAAAGGGTATTGAAGAAAAACCATCAGAATGGTCATGTTCAAGAGAGAGGAAAAAAAAAAGTGGGTCAGTGGTTATACCTAAAGACAGACACAACTAAAGGAATCACAGGCAAAGCAATAAACACATGTGCCATTTAGGTGTAATGGGGTTATATTCTTTTGAAAGAAAATAAACTTCACAAAATAAAAATAAAGAAAAAGAAGATGAGCAAGAAGAACAGATGGGTTTTCTGTATTTATTTCATACCAGGGCTAGAAGAAGATTTCTTGGGCTGTGAAACTGATCCCAGTTCCTTTCTTTTGCAAACTCAGCCATCTTCTGTTTCAAGTCTTCAAGGGTGACATTCTCTCCTTCAACAGAATCTGTGGAAACCCCTTTCATCCTTTTTTTATTCTCTCTTCAAGTGGTTTCAATGGAATAGAAGAAGGATATAAATAGAAAGAGAGAGAAGATAGCAGTAAAAAAGCAGCAAAGAACAGTAGAATAAAAAAAAAAAAAAAAAAAAGAAAACAAGGAGCCTTCAGTTTTCTGGCTGTCGAGAAAGAAAGAGAGACATATTTCGCATAGAGAGTTCAGAGTAGTACTACTACTTTGGGGGGTTTGGGTTTTTGGTGCCAGGGCTATTGTTTTAAAGGACAAGGGGAACGGGCTACTGCAAGTTGTCCGGTTCATTGACTTCCATTGGGCTTGTGCCACGTATCACAAGGTGATTGATTCTCGCCTCCATCGGTGTCCTCTTGTCAGATTTGTAGGGACCATTAGGCTATCACACACAGTTCAAGATCACTCTTCCGTTTTTTAGGCTTAAATAATTAGGGTTTTGACTTTAGAATTTAGAATTTAGAGTTTAGAGCTACTTGTTTAAGCCGTGGACCGGTCCCAAAGTCGGGACAAGTAGCAGGGCTCATTTGATTTTACTCTCTGGGTGTAGATTGACCAAATGAGACTTAAAATACGGACTTTCATTTCCTGGAGGAGGGACACGTGGCGCATTTTTAAATTTTTTTGTAATCTTATATTTTAGAATTACCCTTCTAATCTAATTTTATCATATAAAATATTTCAATGTAAATTTAAAATATTATTGAAATAAGATACTTATTATTTTCCTAAAACATAGTTTTCTCCTTATTTTCCTTTTAATATTTAGTAAAATTAATTTATAAGGCTCATTACCTCATTTTTCTTTAGATATTTGATAAGATTAATTAATCTGTGGGGCACATTGGGAAAGCCAATTAATTCCAGAATCCACATTTAATTCTGAAATCATACTTAATTTATGATAAGCACAAATATAATCAAATTAATATCTTAAAGTCTTTAATATTTACTTAATATTTCCCTAAATATTTCCACTTAGATAAAGTTTCTCTAATGAGTTTCCTGCTTTATTATGAATTATATATTGATATTCATTTGTAATTTATTTAAATATTTAGATATATTTATATATATTTCTAATAATTTCTTAATTATGGCTTACGTTGAGCTTGTGAGGGGTGTCACGTCATTCCTGAAAAGTCTCTTCTTTCAGGAAAAGTCTCTTCTTGCGACGAAATATGGAAGAAAAAAAAATGCCCAGGCTTTGATGTGGGCCACGACACTCATTCAAAACAAATATCCTCCCTAAATCTCCATTACAATTATCTTCTCCAAATCACCTCCCTAAATCTCTCCATTTCATTCAAAATTTGATAAAAATAACAAACTCACGTCTTTATCATATCTCCTACAATTTCTCTAAACAATAACAATTTATATGCTTTTATTACGGTCATATTTAGGGTTCATGTCATATGGCAGTTGATGCTTCATTCTTCGTGTTCAGAATCTTAGATCCGGGCCTTGGAGAAACTGCTTCCAGAGAGCTTGACTTTTCCGAGGAAAGTGCTCCACTTTTCGGTCTTCTTGTCATGCAAAACTGTATTTAGCATCATCATCATGTCATATGCATCAGATGCTATCCATATAAGGTTTCAATTCTAATTCATATCAGGGTCCTATATACAGGGCAAAAAAACAGACTGTATCAGGCCATTGAAACAGCCCCTTCCTTGATAAACTTAATGAAATATGTTTACAGTCGGTCTTCTTGTCATGCAAAACTGTGTTCTTATTATTATTTTTACATATTATTATTTGGATGACATTCCTCTGTCTGGCTTTGGGGAAGAAGATATATATGGCTTTAAACCTGGTTCAATGCATGGGAAAAAAATAAAGTGGGGGCTAAAAAAACGAAAATAAGTGTCCAAATCTGATTTACATTAGGCCCATTAGCGAGTGGCTTCAATTCAGATACACATCAGGTCCTATATAGGGCCAAAAACCAGACTATATCAGGCCATTAAAATAGCCCCTTCCAATTAAGCTATATTCGGGTCTCAAACTAACTACAATGTCATACCCATATATATATATATATATATATATATATATATATATATGTATATGTATACCACAGTCACAACAAAGGCCGAGCCTTCTTTGGCTTCGCATCCATGTGACTTTTCAATCCAACATTTTAGATCATACCAAATCCTATCTGTTTTCCTATAAATTTAAATCAATTGAATCTAAGATTAGGGTTTAGGGTTATCTCAATTGCATCAGCACAAGAGTTCTTCTTTAAAAATTCTTTAAGGTGCCACTCACCCTGAGCCTAAATATTGCATAGATTTATTCTTCCTCTCCTAATATTTCTCTCATTTAAAGTGTCACATCTCAACTAAAATCTAAATTTAAAATCTTATCTCCTAAAATTTCTTTCTTAGTATCATTCAAATCTCTCCTAAATTTTCTTTTTTAATATCATTCAAGACTCCCTAAAATCTCTCTTAATATCATTCGAAAATTCAATAATTTGGAATCCTTCTTCTTCATTCTCTGGATACATATAACTTATTTATTTTTATATTATTTTTTAATGATTGATTTTTGTAGAAAATGATTTGTGGATGGTGTGCAACCAATGTAAAAAAAGAATTGAAAGTAAGTAAATATACACGAGGAGCTTATATTATTACAATAACTTGCAATAATTTTTTTTAATAATTGTCTTGCTAGCACTCATCATTGGAGCTATTTTTCTTCTTTGTCCAAAGACATGTCCTAAATTTATTTATTTTTATTTTCAATAATATTTAAAAAAATATTAATCTTAATTTATTTTTTATGTTTATTTACTACCTGAGCTAAGCACAGGCCTTTGTTGCTAGTCAATAATAAGATAAAAGCTCCTCCTCACTTGCACTCCTTGGAATGAAAATGAACATTTGCTAGTATGTAAGATGAATTTAATAGATAACTTGCTTTTTTGACGTATCCTTTTGGGTTTCATGTAAAACACTCACTTTTGATCATATCCAATCTCTTCAAATATGCCAACCCCTTATAATTAGTGATGATCTCAATTTTATATTATTTTAATATTATTCTTAGACTTTATCGAGCAATAGGTGTGCATTATGTAAAATAATTAAAAATTTGAAGACTTAAAACCAATGGCCGAATTTCATGTAATTGAATACGTAGGATTGTAAGACCTCCATTTCTAAAAGTGATTAAAATTAAAGAAACATGCATGTATCTAAAAACAATCATCAAATCACCTCCTCTTAGGGGGGTGGAGAATGAAAACCCAGCCAACAGTATCTTAATAATTCAAATTCATGGAAAATAAAGGTTGCACCTACATTGCTACCTGGTGTTTTTCATCCCTCACCTCATATCATTCTCCTCCACCTCTTTAACGCAGAGTTCATTTGACCATACATTCTCATGTATTCTATGCAAACCAACCCTTATAGATTTGTTTGTTTTGTCTGATACTTCTTATTTCCTTAATCCACGTCTAAACCTTTTCATTACTTAACTTTCTTGATTTTTATGCATCGAAGTTGGTCTCACAATGGGAAATCATTGTATGAGGAAAGACACTTGGCCTTGTGAAATATTGGGATGTATAGACATGCATCCAGGTGGCCACACCACCTTTTTTTTCTTCTTCTTCAACGACTACCACAATTAACGTTCTTTAATATTTGAATGCAAACTGTCAAGTTGACAAGCCAGTGTTTCTCGATCAGTTTGTGGTCTACCTCATAGGTCATCCATTGTAAGGATCATTAGTGGTTAAGAATTAGTAAAAGATCAAACAGGGATTGTCTTTGACCTTTTATTTTAAGATTCTACTTGTACTTTCAAGTTTCTTAGTTTGAGAAAGATTTTCTTCTATCTTAACTGGCAAGAGACTTGTGAGAGAATTTATGTGAGAGGCTTCTGAGTATGTTCCCATTTTAGTTATGTAGTGGAGAATGGAGTTTCTCATTGGATGTAGTCTTTACTGGTGAACCGCCCAAGTCTATCATACTTTTGAATTGTGCATTCTCCACATCATAGCAATAAATTAACCTACAGAAATCTCATGCATTAGAAAATGAAGCTGTACTAGTTTGGGACTGTTTGAAAATCATAACACATTTTTCATTTGGGCATTTATTGAAGTGAGTAGGGTTGACTACTTAAACAAGTGCATAATTTTGGTAATCTGTATATGGTTCCAATCATTTATATGATTTTCCATTCTTGATGAACTGCATCATCCATTCTAAAGTATCTTTTCATCTAACATTAGAATCAAACAAGAATGAAATAGAAATGGCTAACCTCTATACTTTAAAAAATTACTATGCCTCTACCAAACTAATTATGAGTGGGTCTCACCTTTCCAAAACCCAAAGTGTTCCCACACTCCACATCTATGATCAGGAAGGGAAGATAAGTCTATAAGTCATACTTCAAAACTAATAAGAGTTTGATCCCTATCCAAACTCTCCAACAGATTAAGACTTCAGCTGGAGACAATTATTGGTATTTAGCAATTGCATAATCTGATCTGACTTCCATGGAAGGTGGGGCACATGATGTTTATCATGCTATGGAAAAATCCATGTCAAATTTGCTTGATCTATCCTTACCATCAACCACTTGGACAGCCAATAACAAGACGACCCACCAAGTGAGTTATAAACTCTCTGACTATCTCAGCCAGGCCCATTGGAGTCATCAAGTCAACCCAACCACTAGAAAGGCCTCTCTTTCTCACACACTTCCATGCACAGTACAAAATTACCACAAGTCCACACCAGGAGCCAATGTTGAGGTCAAAGTCCAAGGTCTAAATTAGGCTGCCTTCCTCCTCATAACATGGAAAGAAACCTTTGCGTGTTGAAGAAGAAAAGCATATGATACATTAAAACTTTGTGGAAGTTCATTCAAAGAAGAAAGGAGCCATAGAAAAATAAAAATAAATAAATAAATAAATAAATAAATAAATAAATAAAAACATGTGAACCACATCAGTCTTTTTATTATTGCATTTCTCAATTCTTCTTCCTATCCATGTGCAACTTGGAGGATAGATCGCTATCAGTATCTTAACATCATTATTATAAGAGCCTTGTGAAAGCGATTTTACCATTGTTCCCAACTAAGTGTTTGGTTTGACTAGGCAGGTAACCCCACCGACATCATTGTTTGGGCTAATAGTCGTGGATTAGGAAAAACTGACCCATGATTAAATGGGTCTAACATGGTTTACTTGCATAACCCGTCTAACGCTTGGTTGTATAAGAGCTTTTAGTGTTTTGATAGAATATTATTCTCACAGTTTGTAGAAGTCTTAATAGGACAGTGAATGAATTATTAAAGAAACGAGGGGTGAAGCATATAAGATACTAATGTAGAAGAAACCTTGACATTTTTAAGATTTGAATTACTAGAAGAGTGGTTGCGTACATCTCCCATCTTGCATTGAATCTATTCTCATTAAGATAGGGGTTTTTTGTTACAGGTCTTTGGGTAAATAGGAGATATGCTTTTTTTCCTAGGGGGTAAGTGTGTTTGATTAGGTTAATCCATTTTGAGCGTTTTTCTTTCTTCGGTATTGGCCAAGGTGACTAATATAGGAGTGAACACCAACACATATTGAAATACGGAGAAATTATCACTTGTGCACACAGAAAAAATAAGTTAGGAGTTGGACGTTAAGCAATTGGGGGGTGGGGGGAATGGGACACCCAACTGCTAGACTGTCCCTTTATTCTCATTTCGCGGGCTTGTAGGTAGAGGGAATGTAGAGAAGTGAAAGTAAAATAATGGTTGGGCTAAGACCCATCTCAACCCAACTCCTTTAGGCCTAACCCTAGCATTTAACCACACCTAGGTGTGCCATAGGCGGCCATGAGTCCCTTTCCAAGGTCTTGGACTTAAAAGCCTGTTTGGTTTTCGCAAAAAAAGAGATAAAAAAAGAAAAGCCTGTTTGGATTTGGGTGATTCTAATCAAGAAAGTAGAAAGATATCTCAAGAGATCTCTAGCCTGTAGTTGGCGTGTGGTGGTGACAATTCAATGTTTTTATTAAGAAAGCAATGTAGAGAGAGACAATTCAATGTTTTTATTAAGAAAGCAATGTAGAGAGACCAAAACAAGAAAGGAAGTTTACAGGGAAAAAGTCATAAGTGGGATTTCACTTTGATTGTGTTTTTTTGTGCTGCGGAGATTTCGTGGAACTTCCGAGATTCCCGAGGACTGACTGAGATGTCACGGGAGACACTAGCAGGTGGGCCCAAGGTCGGTTCTTTTGAGTGGGCCCACTAGACCGGTCATTGTGCTTGGAAAATGCTTGTTGGGGGCACACTTTGTTTTTCTTGTTTTTGTTTGGCACTTTGCATGTTTATGTTATTTTGTTGTCATGGATGAAAATGATGGAGCACTTTTTTTTTTTTTTTAGCTTTTTTTTTTTTTTTTATATATATATATCTGAGGGTTCTCAACCCATCCAGCGTGAAGTCGAGTAAACTTTCATATAGCCCCATGTGGTATTGCAGTTTCGAACCTACAACATTCGAGTACAAAGCATGGTCCTAGACCAACTGAACTACCCTTGGGGTTTTTTATTTTTTTAGCTAAACAATCATAATGATTCCCATTGAAAGCTAATTAATGTTAGGGATTAGAGTTTTTTTTTTTTTTTTCAAAAATTGATGATAGTCAATTTTTTTTCTTTTCTAATGTTCATATGTTGTGATATTGTGATGTATGTAAACTTTTTTCCTTTCCTTCTCTAATTTTATCAATTTATCTTAAACTCTAAAGCCCTCTGGTGCTATTACCGGTTTTGTAGTGGAGACCGTCACTTCAGTTTTAGATTAAAAACTGATGAAGAGTGGGCTCTACTTCCACTTGAGATTCGAACTTGCAATCTTTTATCTCTAATACCATATTAAGTTTACTTAGTTAATCGTTCTTAGTTTCATACCAAAACCTATAAGCAATAGTTAAATCAATAGGACTTCAATCCCATCTAACTCTATCCCATAGAGAGAGAGGCCAAGTCAAAATTGGAATTCCTAAACTTTTTTGTTTTTGTTTTTATTCCTAGCCATTCCAAAATCGAATAACTTTTTTTTTCTTTGGTAGTTTTTTGGTATAAGTGCCTTCTTTGTTAAATTATCCTAATCCTAAAGTAGTCTAATCTAGTTTTGGCCCGTTGGTAAGCTGGTTAGGGATATTTAAGCATGTTTAAATGCTCGAGTTCAATTCCGTGATAAAGCAAAAAGAAAAAAAAAAAAGTATTCTAATCTTCAATTTAAGAGCTCATCATCCAGCAGGTGGATTTGGTGTTGGCTTTCAAAAAACTTGTAATTAGAATTCTAAGTGTTGACCATTTCCTACAATAATAATGTAAATGACTATCAATGAAATCCGTATAACTCCTTATTTGATTAGTAAGATTCTAAAAACCTATGTATTTAAAATGATATTTTTTACTTTCTAAATTCTTAAGTCCTAGATATTTGTAGATGCTAAGATGTATAGAGATATTTGAAAATTTTGGAGCGAACAAGATTTAGAGAACTATGAGTTCTATCCAACAGAAATTCTCCAAATTCTCTAATTTTTGTCAAAAAAATTTAGCATTAGAATTCCTCAAATGTCAATTTCTGAAATGTATTTAGAAAATTTGAATTTGGAACCTTTCCAGCAACTATTTTATCCATTTCAATGTAGCTATTTTTTAAAGTTCTTTCTATGAATCGCTTAGAAGCTTTTGGAAATTCTTTGACACTACAAGTCCTATGTAAGCTTTTGGAAATTCAATGAACGTGGTGGGGGGTGGTTTTTTTTTTTTTTTGGACCAAAACTACGTTTAACTCATGATATCGAGAGAAACTCAGGAGATTGCGAGGGGGAAAAACGACGCGAGATGAGTGAGATGGTTAGGATTTAGGAGGTCTCAATCTCATGCCATGTGCATTCCGTACCTTGCTACCTCCATGCATGTGAATTGTGAGATGGGTTTGAGGTTTTGAGATGGGTGAGAAAATGGGTTATGAGATGGTGAGTTGTACGTGTTTTTATATTTTGTTCAGAACAAATGCAAGTGCTTGTATGCGACCACCATTATCAGTGTATTTCCTTGCCTGCATCACATACTTGCCTGGCCTCTGTTGCTGACCTTAAAAGCTTCCCACTCATAGAAAGAATTTTGATTGATCTGCGACACTTGATGAGGATGGAATGAACATCAGATAATAAGACAGAAAACTGATGAAAAAGAAGATAGAGATGAAGGTGGATAGACATGGGATTTTTATTTGAGGGGTGAGGACCCAAACAGCGCAGTCGGGTTTGGGTTTTGGTAAGAAATCCAAAATCTTCATTTGGATTTTGAAAAATGGACACATGGTTTTTATATGACTTGTACAAAATACCCCCCTCTTCAGTAAAGTAATGTTTTGAAGTACTTTCCTTTACCCCATGGAAGTCAGGTTTCACTTCTTTTTTCATAAAAATATCATTTTTTTTTAAGTCAATGTGAATTTCCATTAAAATTTATCCTATCAAATAAACCCTTACCATAGATAGGGGGGAAATGCCCTTAGCAGTTTACAGTGGATGTCCTCTCAATCAGTACATGATGATGTGAGACTCCTAGCTTCAACATCCAAAAGATGAATTTATTCAAGGCTCAGTTAAATATGGCCAAACATGGGCTGAGACAAGTAGACCTATTATTGTGATAAGGGCTAACTTAGTCACACACATGCCCCAATCAAAACCCCTATCAGAGGCTCCATATGTTGGATGGTCTTCTATCTTGTCGGTGTCACTGGGTGAGTTAGGAAGCACCACAGTCCAGATCACGTGGGCAACACCAAGGCACATCACACAAATGGTCCTGTGGACTAATGGGCATAATTCATTGCACTTGTATCATGTTTGCACAGATCAACCCCTGACTTAGCTGCAAACCTAGCTGCAGAGTTTTCTGTGGTGATGTCAATCTACTTCTAATTACCTGGTCCCCCAAGTGACTCAATCGATACAATTTTTAACTCTTCCAGACTGGCCCATTCAACCTTGAACCCTATATGATCCATTAGCCCTCACACCCACTACTACTTCTGAATGTCATAGGATCCAGGTTTTTTATTCAGTTTTGGGTCTAGTTAGTTCCTCTAAAGTCAGGTTTGGTTCCACTACAGACCTAATCTATTTACATGATCTCTAGTTATTGTTGTTCCGACTACATACAGAAATAATTTATCTAGGAAACATGTTTGAACACAGTGAACCAAACCAGCAACTAAACAGATTTACAGATTATAATCTAGAAATGTAAATTCACTCACTGTAAGCGAACCAAAAGTGCAGCAGGACTCTCTCCTTGACTCTGATGATGACTTGAAAATGTAATGCACAACACCAACGAATTGGATGATAAAAAATGCATGGACAAGATGCTTTATATAGATTGCTTCAGGACTCTTTCATGGAGTTGCATCTGTTCAAAACAGTGACTGTTCGGTGAACAGATGCTTCTTTGGACACACTTCTTGGGGTTGGATACACACCCTTTCAGATGCGAATGGACACACCACTAAGGACACATCTCATTTGTAAAAATAAATGTTATTAAATAAAAATTCTCCAAAAAATACTAAAAGGGTAGTGGGCCAAGCCAGGCCCAACTCACGCATGAAGCCCAGGCCCAAGCCCGACCCAAGGCGGGGTGCGTGTGTGGTGGTGACCCCACCTTGGTCTAGGTCCTTCCTCCTCCACAAAAGTGGGATGCCACTTGAGGCCCATCTTATACTACCAACGTAAGCATATTTATACTCAATGAATGTTTTGCTCCCAAGCAATGTAGAAAGCAAGTTCATCACTTCCTTTTGTTTCCATGTTTAACATGTTCAAGTAGTGGTGTTTATGGAGGCAATTTCTCATTCGCTCCTTAATGGATTAGAGCAACCCAATACATGTCCTCAATCTACTCGTAGATTACATTCCAATGTATTTCCACCACAAAAAAATAAGTGGGTCCACTTAGTTTTTGGCTCAAAGTTGCCAAAAACTAGTGATGCTCTTAGCCATTCTTCCAACAATTATATGATCATCATTGTCACCAGCAGCGGATCCAGAGTATTCGTTTGAGGGGTGCGCTCCCAAACAGGCAATTAGAATTTGGGAACAAACCAAGATTTTCATGTGGGTTTTGGGAGCAGACACAATATTTTTTATGTGAGACATAATTTTCATTATGGTTTTATGTGATCAAACTCAGTCTATTCATCTCAAAAAAAAAAAAAAAAAAAAAAAGAAAAACAAAAGAAAAAGAAAACCGAAACATTAATTGAGTCCAAGTGGGTCTACTGAATTTTGTTAGACACACTCACTTGAGTCAATCCAACTGAGACCCTTCAAGTCACATGGGCTACTCATTTTCTACAGTTCTTGATTACTAGACAATGGTCCAGCATGATTCTGGTAACCTGTTATATTGGTCTTCTTTGTTTTTTTAAAGAGAATTTTCAAATGAAAGATATGATGATACCCATGTTAATGGCTTTTGAAGGTGGCTAACATTAATATAAAAATTACAATCATGTTATCCTATCAATATATGATACAATTTTTTTTTATGCTTCATAATTTTATATTCATGTATGATAATGATGACCACTAAAACAGTACATGTGGGCAAAATCATTATGCAATGGCCGTTATTTTAAAATCAAATAAGACACAGTGTTATATAATTATAAAAAACACATTAAAAATTAAGCTATTAAACTAGGTGATTTGGTATAAACCTAGTCTTTTGAAAACTAAATTAGCCAGTTGGAGTAAAAAATATTTTTAAGTGCGGGCTCATGCTATACTGGGGATGTAGCATGGCTTGGCCTATTAGGAAAAAAATAGTTATCAGGACTTTCCTCCTAAGGATGACTGTAGTGACTCTCGGTTGGGGTTGAGTGGGGGGACCCAAGAAAGAGCCCGCGTACACACGGAAAAGTAGCTCACTTCAGTGGGAATGAGGCTTTACAAAAATAGGAAAGGAGCCCGCACAAGTGTAAAGAAGTGATGTACTTGGGATTCGAACCCCGGGCGGCTAAATAATAAGTGACACTCCTTACTACTTGGGTAAAGAGCCGTTCTTGTTCAGGGGAGATTTGGTGATAGATAGAGCCCCAATCCTCAGGGGCAGACCAAGGATATCTTTGAGTAGGATGGTGATGGTCAAGTGTGGGGGTGAGAGCCCCGTCCTGTTCCTATTAGGAATGAGTTTGGTAGCGACACATTTGTGGGCTGAGAGCCATGTGGGTTCATGGCAGGTTTGATTCTTTTTTAGCCCATTGAATATATAAATATAATCTTAAAAGTTTAAATTAAAAAAATATAATCACCATTACAACTTAATTTCTATATATCCATGCCTGTCATTTGGTGGACATGGTATCACATATAATTGACCTGTCATGATGATGAACTCAGGTTTAGCCAGTCCGGTACCATAGCCACCACATTTCCATCCCTAATCATTATTTATGGGAATACAAAGGCATGGAAACAAATTAATGCTTTTGTTATTTAGAAACATAAGTACACAACATCAGTCTCTTCATCACTTAAGTCTCTCCAAAAAACCCATTGGACTTTGGAGCTAGAGAGAGAGAGAGAGGGGCCCCTTTCACCACAGGGTCATATATAGATGGGAGAATCCCATATCAAACTGGAAATCCATCTTCCACTGTAATAATATATTCCAAAATCTTATCCATGGCTAAAAGTATACTATAGTACTTTTTGTAAACAATAAAAAAACCTGATGGATGACAAGAACTAACTGTTACCATTATCTTTACAACACAGCATTAAAAACCTTTCCTTGACCAGCAAATATCACTGTAGTTAGGATGATAATAGAACTAATTTTAGTGCATGTGAGCAAACCCCACAACACAAATTTTAGCCAATTGTGTTAGGGCCAATTTTTCTTAATATGGTTGCAAATAGGTTGGCCGAAACTTACTATTACTCCAGCCCTTAGGTTACCAAGCCTGATGTTTAGGTCCACATTCTGTCAGAAAAAAAAAAAAATGGCCGACTCATGTTGGGCATGTTTGGTTCATCTATTTGGGCCTTTAAGAAGAAGGAATTGTTGGTCCATGACAAGCCAATTTAGTCATTGGGCCAAAAGGGTGCCAACTTCTGGACAGCAAGTTATGACTCAAAATTGAAATTTCACTTTTATGTGATAATAACCTTATTTATATTCCATGGGGTCCACTTTTGCTTGATCAAAATACCTCATATCCACACATATAAGAACTTCCCCAAATTTCACTCTAAACGAAATTCTATACCTTTTAGATTCGTAATGTGCATAAGAGATAATAATATTTTAAAAATGTCCCATTCAATGATTCATTCAATCCAATTAAAGTGAAAGTTGAGCTCATTCTTATAGAACCATTATATGATATGAGCAGTTTTTTTGGTAAAAGATGATTCATTAACCAGAAAACCCCAACAACCAAGAGAAAAGGGGATAAAGTGGAACCAACAACCTCTTCACCCAATGCGAATAATCACCACGCCAACCAAAACTCTTGCCAAGGTAATCACCATCATAATTGACCTATGAACATAGCAAAACACAACTAACACAATAGAAATAGCAAAGATTTAATGTCCAAAATAATATGCTTTAGAGCCTAATCTTCTCCACCATTAATGGCTTTAACTACACCCTTGGCATCCGACAAAATAATAAGCTCAGAGAATCTTGTATTACTCACTTATTTTAACGCAAAGTGGATAGCCCGCACGCGCTCTTCTTCTTTAGAGGAAGAGGCTCTTGATCTACAATGAGCACCTATAACTGGAGGGATATTTTTATTTATTATATAAAAACCATGACCAATCTTGCCATCTTTATTCCTAAATGCCGCATCTGTATAAATCATGTTCTTACCAATAGAATCGTTAGAAATTGGTGATAAATCATGATACGAGAATATTTAATCACACAAGAGTGAGACTTTTATAAGATGAGTTATGGGTTTCATACGCCATGGGCACCATAATGACGACATCATGAGATCATTTCTCAAAAAGCTTTCACATTCTGTTCCGACCTTCTGATTGGAATCCGAATCCAATTGCATCATGTACTGAAAAAGACTATACAATAATAGTTGGATTATATTGCTTTTGTTTAGTCCGCAGCTTGGGCCCTAGTTATATTCTCAATACTCAATAGATTTACTTTAGTGGACCCTTTAATATGAGTATGCTCTCCCACTTGTTGTTTCAATCTATTTTGAAGATAGGGACACTTCTGTTCTAAAGTTGATACCAGATCTGTATCTAGAGACAGATACGTCGAATAACCATTAGATCTGGATTTGGTTCTGGATACACCATGGTTTCTCACTGGATGCAACGCGTTTGAGTCCCTTTAACCATATGATTTTAGATATCGATGTCGGTGGGGATCGACCCCACAAAAAAATACTAGTGACATGGATGGATGTACTAGCCGTATTGGCATGATTTTCTTTTGAGTGGTTGTATGGATGATGATGATGACCACTATTAATATAAGAGTTTTATCTCAACGATCTAGGGTCGACTTAAATGAAATGAATTGTACAATTAAAGACCACAAAACGTACCTAGTATTGATGATATGGGTGTGAAATGAATAGGGTGACGTATCAGTTATTTTTATTTTTTTTCATTGAAAACCAGTACTTTTCCGCGGATATTTAGAATCATGTTGGGACCCTAAGGTTGGAGAAGAAGGCAAGGAGGATGTGGACCAGTGAAGGAAATGGTGTGCAGCAGAGCTTGTGGTCCGTTGCTGTCACATGGCCCAAACCACCCTTATTAAAGCTTTCGGGTAGAAGGCATTGTCACAAATCCATCACATAATAACAAGAAGTGGCCCACTTCACTTGAGAAGATGAGAAGGAGAGTTGTGTCCCACTTTGCTCGCGTATGCAAAGCGGTCACAAATCCATTATATTGGATGTGGAAAGTTAGGGGAAGTTGCCCATGGCCCCCTCCCTACAAAAACAATACTGTGAGTGGGATGTTGATGCAGCCCTTGGGCACGGACCACGTGGGTTTGTCCAACTGGTAGTAAGTGTATAACTAAAAGAGTCTATACTCTGTACTTGGTGAAGAGGATTTCTAAGTGGAATTTGAGTTGTGTGGGAAACTGGGAATTACAAAATTCTCTTATACCTTATTTTCTGAATTCCTCAAATTCTATGTTAGATAGAGAGAATTTCAAAACTCAACTGCATGAGGAAGTGGCCAACTAACCTTTACATGCTCTCAATTAGAAAAAAAATTCTAAATGCAATTACATTAGGAAGTGGCCAACTAACCTTTACATGCTCTCAATTAGAAAATTCTAAATGCAACTCTACATTAGGAAGTGGCCAACTAACCTTTACATGCTCTCAATTATGAAATTCTAAATGCTTTTTGAAGATTGGCATTTAGGAATCCCAATGGAATTCCTGACAGGAAATTGATGGTTTTTGAAGTTTTTCATAAAATGATGATTCCTCAAATTCTTGGTAATCAAATAGACTCAAGAACTACAATTATTGTAGAGTAGAAAAATTGGAGAATGGGGGGAAACCCTTGAGCTCCACAGAGGAGATAACTGGATCTTCTGGATTGAGAGTGGATGAACTGTCACACAATCGCCGATTGTACTGCCTTTAGTCTTCCTTGATGAGTTTCAATCTTCTGCCACCAATGGGCCTAAAATCCTGGTGATAGTAGTCGTTGTGTGGGCCCACAAATATTTTGTGAGAAGACCAAGTTGATTTTGATGTTTTTGAATTGACTTCCCAATTATCCTCGATCATATATATAATACTCTGGATTATAATTTATTCGTGTGAAGGAATTCAGCTGTCCACAAGATGAAACCCATGCATCAGATGTCATCAGTCCTAATCCAACATTTTGACTGATCACTACATGTCCAACTCCTTTCAATTGGATAGCAGGTCCACACTTCCTGAACTGAACGATCCAAGGGTTAGATTTCTCATAAATGCATTCAAAAGACGGCTTCGACGATTTCGTGGGTGGGAGGGTGGGTGGGTCCTGTGAAAAAGAGTGTAGCCATATGTTGCATTGCATGTGAAAAGGGCACCACTTACGATTACACTCATGGTTGAATTGTGTTCGCACCTTGTAATAACAAGCATGTCCAGGATTAATCCTCCTTGCTCTGGCCAGTAGGCCAACTATGGCCAACTATGAGATGGTGGATGGTGGGAAATGGTATAAAGCAGTGGTTGATCCCATAGGCCAATTGAGCCCAAGCTTCACCTCTTCACTTGTGGGTCAGCCCAGTGGACGTGCATGGCCAAATAGGACTCTTGTCGAGTCATGAATGAATTAATGACTCCATGTCTAACATCTCTTAATCATCCCATAGTTGAAAAGGATTATATGGAATCTCATATTAACATACCGTCATCAGTATGTCATGACAACTAGCACCGACATTGATTATTCGAGCGCTTTCGAAAGTTCAAATTTTTTTTTTTTTTTTAATAATAATAAGAGATGCCAAAACAGCTCGAAATGATCCTCATAAACCATCATCATCGCCATCGTCATCATCAAACTATGCTTAATAGAGCCAAATCAGGTAAATGATTTAGACAAAACCCATTATGTTAGGTTCCACACAATTGTAAAACCATTTAATAAAATGGGCTCAGAGAATAAAGTACTTTCAAAGTTTTACAAATACTCTCCCCTAAGAAAAGAAATGTAAACATGCCTTGGCTTAATCCAATCTTAGAAAAGATTATCAAAACTCACCTTGAATGATGACTTGTAGAGATCCTCCATTATATTATTAACAAAGATTCAAAATGAGTACCACCTCACCCCTATCCACCAGGTCCCTTACAAAAAATGATCTGTCTTCTCCTTTTTATATGAATTTTGGGACCCTAAACAAAACAATATCCAGATGCCACATTGTCCATTCAGATTGGTCAAATAGAGTTGGGTGGAAAAGACAACACCCAAAGGAAATGAATCTCCAATCCTCTAGTGAACTTCCCAAATATAAAATATAAGGGTCAGAAGTTGATTTCTCTACTGTCTGGATGATCAAGATCTCCTGTGAAGTTTTGAATGAGTGCAGATAAAAAAAAATTGACCACATCATGGTTTTTAACTTAAAACTCTTCCAATTTATAAGCATGGATAAAAGGAGAAGAGTTGTCTCAGGTAGGTTCACACCCAACGTAAAACTTATATCACAAGTAAAATATGAATTTTGACAAAAAGACCCCAATAAAGTTTGTACAACGCTTTGATGATGACGATTATGATGGATTTTGCCTTACAACAAAAACCAAACGTTTAGCCCTAATAATTAAGACCCAAAACAATAAGGCAGACTTTACCTACAATAAACAAATCAGAATGATTTAATAGTTGACACCATTATCAATTCATATATAATTGGCAAATATACATGCATGCACGTACCAAAGTCTTCAAAAATATATCTTGTAAGCTGCACCTTATTTGGAGGTACAGAGTAAAACTGAAATTTTGAATGAAAAATACATGAATCATATGCATATATGAATAAGAATCACACTTACAAGGCACTTTTGTGTGAAAAAAAAAAAAAAAAAAAAAAACATATTTAATATGCATATTTCAGAAGATTGATTAAAAATACCAAAAATTCGAAAAAAAAATAATTCAAAACACACAACCCTCACATATAACATCATCCTCAATATGCTAAATCTAAAAGATTATTAGAAAACAAATAGTCGCCAAAAATCTGTAAGACAAACACAGATATACGTATGCCAAATTTTCTGGTACCGAACTTTACAAAGGAAATAATACTTTACTTGAGTAGGGCTGTCAAAATGTCACACAACCCGTTAACACGACAGAAACCCACACGATATTAACGGGTTCAGGTCGTTAACGGGTCAAACCCATTAACACGTTAAGTTAATAGATCGTGTACGAATTAAACCAGTAATCCGTTAACAACTCACTTAACCCGTTAATTTTTTTTTAGTCCCTAAGTATAGCTAGAATTAATTTATATTCATAAAGAAGCAATTGAATTTTACTGTTTTATAGTAGGATTTTAAGTGGGATCCACTAAATATCCTCACTTATAGTTTCATATGGCTTATATATTTTTCTCCTTATATATTTTTGTATGGATTTTCTTTTAATTTTCGAAATGACTTAATTATTTAATGGGTTAACTAGTTGGGTCATGTAACCCATTAAATTAACGGGTCGTATTCAGGTTGGATTTTTGGACTTGTTAAGTTAATGGATCGTGTACGAGTTAAGGTGATTTTAATATGAATTCGTTAACCCGTAACTCAAATTTATTAACACGACACGATTCACAACCCTATTAACCAGAGCATAAGCATATCTAACTCTACCTAACTTTTTGGCGTTTCTTACTTTTACAACTTCACCTTTTATACCATATTTTTGCAGGGTCAGACACCCGCAAAGACCAAAAGACAGTTTATATTTTTCTTTACTCCAACAGGAGATACTGTAGTCATGGGAAGATTTATATATACTCTGCCTAGAATATAAACGACAAGAGTAGGAAGTAGCACTTTTGTAGGTCTCCAATTTCCCTCAACTGTGGGGTACAACAGGTGGGACCTAACACCTCTCAAAGGTATCACACTGTCCCAAGTAGCTTGCCGTGATTTTTCTTCCAATCAGCTGATGTACTGATGTACAAGGCACAAAGTGCTTTGCATGTGAGACTACATCTTGTAAAGGCAACAGGTCTTATGCTGCACACTGACTTTCATTTGACAGCCAAATACGCCCAAAAGCTAACAAAAATGCCATAGTAAAACATGCAATCTCTTAACACCAAAAACAGGCTGCAATTACAAATGAGAGAGAAAAAACTACTTTCAAAATGAGAGAAGCAGAATTCTGTTAAAACCAAAACCCCGTTTCAAGAAACAGAAGCAGAGGGCTCCAGTAACTGGGAATGTCAATGGACCTCCAATGGGCCGGAAAAAGATGAAATGACCTCTCCTTTTGGACTCGGTGGATAAATGGGTCCAAGTCTTCCAACGTCCAAGCCCAAATGTCCAATTACCCAAGTGACATGTATGAAATATTATATATTATGTCATTAATTATTGTACACTATTTGAAGTATACATTCATTTGAGCTGTTGCTTTCTGACCTTCAAGGTCACTGGTTCAATCCCCACGACTACGAGTGCATCTTTTGAAGTATATATGTTTCAGGTTCGGGTCCATACCCAAAATTCTAATTACCCAATTGATATATAGGAAATATTATATATGATACAAAGTACACATTAATTATTGTATACTATTTGAAGAATACATTAATCTGGGCTGTTTCTTCCTGACCTTCCAAAGTGATTGGCTCAAGCCCCATCAGTGCATCTTCTAAAGTATATATGTTTTGAGTCAGGTTCGGGTCCAGGATATACATGCTTCCATACCAGACCCGACCCATTTTACATCCCAGCAGTTACAAGTGACCAGGACAAAAAAAAAAAAAAAAAACTGATTAAAGAGTTATGACACAAAAGCCAAAGTACCCATAAAAGCATTTCATTGCAACCACAATTTTACAATTGAAAAAAATCACCTCTAATAAATATCAAAGGTAAAACCAGACCCCGTAGAAAGAAGAAATTTTGAGGATTAAACATTTTACATTTCATATCAAAATGGAACCAACCCATTTCAAGAAATTAATCAACAGCCAAAAGGAAATGAACCATCTTTTAAAAGCCAGAAAAATAGGTTTTCTACAATTTCAAGAAAGAATTCAAATTTCTCTCACCTTTACCTTCTCCAATCCTTGTTGCACCATCACCTCATGCATAATGGAGACCCCATTGTTCCTCCCACTGCTTCAATTCGTCGTCTCAACATCCCCAATGCTTATTAGGGGCTATGAGTTCATCAGGTTTGGGTTCAGTGCTGACTGCTGACTCCAATAAAGCATATAAATAAAAGGTCCAAGTCAGTCCTAGTTTATAACTTAATAATCCAAACATACAATAAAATCAAATGTGGGTCTCGAGTCGGTTTCATCTTCATAGTGTGTCCATCAGGTCTTCCGCTGTGGACCCAGACGTGATCGATTGGGTCAAAACTTGGAGCCGGACCAGGTGTCTTTTGGGTTTGGTCAAATTGGGTCTTGGATCTGACACAGCCCATATACATACCTGCTATAAATGTAATATTCAGAAAACAACAAAAACACCAAATATTTCCCAGGTGGTCTCCAGTTCAGATTGGTTGCAGCCCCAACACCAACTCAAAAGCCAAGCCCCATCTGTTGTCCATCAAGAAAGGCATTATTGCTTGCTTCAGTAGGTCACGAGCAAGCATGCAACATCTCTGGTCAGGTACAGTTTCATTTTCATTTCTCATGTTACACAGACTCGTGTGCCACATGAGAAGTGAGTTCTGGAAAAAATAAAAAATAAAAAAAAAGAAAAAGAAAGAAACACCATCTGCTGATTGGCAGCTCCAAATTGACAGATAAAAGATACTATAGCAACAGATAAAACTCAACTTAATGACAACTGGTAAACAACTTACCAGAGAGATGTCTAGGAAATCAAAAGGTCCATCTGCTCATTCGTCTTTATCAACAAACTGCACATTCCACATGAAATACAGCCTCAGTATATTGTGCAAAATCTCAGGTCAAACCTCGTATCATTCTTCACATATATTATAACTCCTTCAGCATTTACATGAGATTGTTCTGATACTCTTCAAAAAATTTAACTTAATCTTAGGCTCTTAGGAAAATGAGATTGTTCTGAGTTCTGACTAGTTGGAACCAACTTAATCATTTTGCCTCAATTATGGACAAGGAAATTTACCAGTGTGATTAGAGAGAGAGAGATGCTACCATGATGTTGTCAATGATATGATAGCTTTAGTTAATCACAATGTTGAGAATTATTGTACATTGGAAGGTGCTCACAATTGCAACATAGAGGTTCTGGGTTCAAGTCATATCATGTTACCAATTAAAAAATTAAAAAATTATACATTTCTAGAGAGATTATATTATTTAAACTTTTCAATTGAGAACAAAAGGTCTGCACTTGATGCAAACATGAGACATGCTCTCCATAGTGGACAGCAGGGTTACATGTTTTAACCTGTGTAATCCTGCTTGTAGAACTCCCTATTGGTACTCACAAGTCACAACTCAGTCACTGTGACTGCTCATTTAAAAAAAAAAGAACGAACAGAAAGAAAAAAAAAAAAAAGATATTATGGGTCATTCTGAGCATTATTCTAAGGCATAACTCAAGTTTCTCTTTAAAGACTCCATTAGCATTTTCCTTAGACACTACAGAGTACAGACTACAATGCTAACCTTCCTAGGAAACAACTTATATGGCAATCCTTCATCATATACATGGCACACATGCAAACATACTAACATGTGGGCCTCATTGTAGGTGGGTCACCATCATCATAGCCCCATCCCATCAATTGGAGTCAGCATGATGAGTTTTCAAAACAAAGAGAAGTACTGGCCATCTATCCATCTATATGTAAGGGTTTTTTTCTTCTTCTTTTTTCCCCGAGAATGGTCAGGCCTCGATCAAGCATGGAATGCTTGCCCTGTGCGTCCTGCTTTGGGGGGGTTATGGTCATCGTCATCACCTAAATTTAATGTTTGGTTTGGATTACCAGGGGTTAAAGGTCCTGCTTGGAAGTTGGAACCTTGATTTTGCCTAAATCAGAAGTAGATAATAAAGTTATGCAATTTCATCCCCTTAGTGTTTTGAATTACTAGGGATAGGTACACTGTGAGACTCAGCTTAGGTGACGTCATCCTTGCTAAATTAGAATTAACATTAAATGTAGACTTAATTGGGAACTCTATGGTTAAGTGTTGCCATCCTCTGGTGGAGTTTGCAACACGAGCTTTTGTTGGTTTTTAATTATATGGGTTTTTTAGTTAGGTGATGTAAGAGCAGGTACCTGGTCAGATTTGAAGCACGGCAAACACATATTAGGCTTCACTCCTCCCTTTTTTTTTTTGTTTTTTTTTTTCATTTGTTGGCTTTTAATAAAACCAGTTGCCATTCGAAGGAAAGACAATTATTTATGCAAACTGTTTCCCTTTCACAGATTCTGATGTTGCACCAATTTTGCATCATGCAAGCCTTCCATTTCCTATTACTCCACCACCACCTCCTCGCATCTCCTCCACTGCTCTTGCACTGCCTCTCTCTCCATCTACAGCAACAAAGGTCTACCTACATTAGAGGAACTCAATAGATCGTCTATGCATAAGGTTCCTCCAAATGCAGTTCAAAAATTGAACTTGCTGGGCGACTTGGTCACCCTCAGGTTGAGTCGACTTGGCTTAGTAACATGGGATTTGGCCAAGTTGAATTGTGTGGCACCCTGGAGCATAGAAGGCAGAAGCATGTAAAAATTATACAAAAACATGTTTAGAAAATCCTATAAATATAGAATTTTTAAGATTCATAATGCTTTAGTTATTATGGATGAATCCCTGCTTGTTTTTCACTCAATCAAAGGATAGTGTATCTGATCTCTAAAAGCCTTTATCTTTCACGAAATGTGGTTGTGATCTAAAATCAATGCAAAAGGTCACCAGAAGCCTCCCAAAGCTTCTCCTAACAAAAAAAGAGGGGAAAAGTGGGTTTGAATCCCCAAACTCAGCTAAGGTCTAAGATAACTCAACTTGATGGATGCTAAGTCCAAATCGAATCGAGCTAGCTAGACTTTTAAAACCATGCCTCCAACTCAAATGCCATCTCCCAACTTTATGTGAACCCGCTCTTGGCCACATCTTACTCCCTTCATAGCTACTAATGGCTCCTCCATCCTCATCAAGTCCACAATTCAATGAATGAATGCTTTGAGGTTGAGGTTGAATTCAATCAATGAATGTTTTGAGGTTGGAGTTTTTTTTATTGAATCTTATAGGCATCTATTTCTGATCTGATTATATAGACAAATTACCCTAGGTTTGCCCCACCATAATTATACTTCCGTAGGCCCACATGGACCCATAATTAAGATAAGTATACATTGATCCAAGATGGGCCAATTATTATTGGGATCAAATAACACTAGCTTGTGGTTTTAAAGTCTCATAATTCATGGATTTTAAAGTTAAGATGTTTATACATTTTTTTTTTAAATCTAGAGCTAAAAAACAATTTCATCGATTCTAAAATGGTATTGGTGCTACTACTGGTATTGGTGCTACTTCAAAGGGGTAGAGAAGAAAATTGTTCGCAGGGATAGAAATGACCATTGGCCTATGTGAAAATAACACTTGTATTTATGATTGAAAATGTGTTGATTGTTTTTATATAAATATGTATGAATATATTCTTATATGTTTATAATTAATTTTGATATCTCATAAATTAAAAATGTAATATCTTACTTTTTGCCCTGGGTTAAGCACGGGACCTTGTTGCTAGTATTAAATAATGATCTATGAGCTATGAAACAGAATTTTGGTAAGTCAAGACGTAACACATGCATAAAATGAGTATAGCATAGATGAGATAGATGTGTGGTAAACTTTTTTTTTAATAGTTACTTTCATTAGAAAAGCAAGCAGTACAAGAGGAGTATACTGACAAGAAGGAAAGAAAAAAAGACCCCAAAAAAGAAACGGAAAAGCCCCTAAAACAAAACTATATTGGCCCTGCAAAAGAAAAGGCCAGCTCCTTCCAACGCAATATAATCTGCTCAATAGAATAATCTCTAAAAGACGGACTAATCGACACCCAAAGCGCAACTAAGAACTTTACTTTGTCCACCAAGCAGCTATCACTAGTTACTTTGTCCAACATGAGATAGAAGTGTGCTAAAACTAGGAAAGACAGAACTAGAAATGAGCACATATGGGAGCATTAAGGGCTAACATCAATAGGTGATGAATTCAGAGAGACTCGTTTGAGATGGTTTTGACATGTCCAATGCAGGCCAACAATGGCCCTGGTGAGGAAAAGTATTTCTATGAAAGTTGATGGCCTGCCAAGAAAAAGATGTGGGCCGAAGAGGTCATGGATGGAAGTAGTGAGGTTATATCCAAAGAAGTGCAACCTATCTGAGGATTTGGCCCAGGTTTTAGAATAGACTAAAATGGAGAAACAGAATTCACGTAGTTGACCAACATAGTCGGGACAAGGCTCCGATGACGATGATGATGATGATGATGATGATGATTAGGCATTAATATAATTGAGAGGCATAAATATAGGTGAACAAATACATCAATATTCTTATTTAAAAAACCTATATAAACAATGAAGGGTCTGATACTCCCATCTATTTTTGTTACTAATGAAATAAACAATAAAAATCTAACGTTTTATGAAATTCTAAATTTTTAGAATTTTGTAACCTCAATTTAGATTCACATCGATAGCTAAAATGTATTGCAGCAACAGATATGTATCGCCCCATACATATCATTTTGGGGAACGGCCGATACATCCTCCACAACCTCTTTTTTTTAATCCTTGCTACCACCTATGCAAAGACATTAACGATCTAAAATAGCTCTTCAAATGTGGTTCAAAGGGTTCCACATCTTCTCATTAAGTATGGATTCCCATATCTACACCTTTCATGCTCTTGTGGCACAATTTCGTACAAAGTTTCGCGATCTTCATTATTTTCTATATATTGAGGTCATTCAAACTATTGAAAGGATTCCCTCTCTAGAACAAATATGTCCTTATAACTTTTACAAAATGTTGGGCTCAAAAACAACTTTGTTATCAATGTGCATTTGTGTCAAGATTAGCACTTTCTATAGCCTAAGGTTGCATGAGCACGAGTGCATGTGCCAAAATTCAATACTTGCAAGAGGTGACCAATTCAGCAAAGTAAAAAAACAAGCGAATTCATTGATTCATCTTATATACTAAATTTTAGTTTTTAAATAAAAATAGTAAGCAAAAATGATACTAATAAGAAATGATTTCAAACCTACACTAAACAATTCGATATTTTTTAGTTAGATTAAGGCAAAGCATAAATTTTTTTTTTATCAAACTCAAACAATGTTTAAATTAGTAATAGAAGAAATCAACATGGTCTCATGACTGATATGCATTTTACACTGGTAAATCCCTTAAATTACTGCAAGATAAAAGATAGTCTCTAACATTTGAATTTCGTTGGCCCGATTTATGCAGCCATTGAATTTATGTCATATATGCACCAAGTGACCGTCATTTTATGCATGAGAATAATTAAATCTTAATAGGCAAAGCATACCTTGCTGGCTATCCATGAAGATTTTTGGGTTAGACTGCAAAGTTATGGCGAAACCAGCACTGTAGGCACTTGAAGAAAGAATCAGCAACCCCCAATGTTTGCATGCAGAAGCAAAACTATGACAACAACATCAAAGGATCGTTGATTGCAAACTGACCAGGTCTTTTTTGCTTCTCTTTTCTTTTCAGGTAAAAGGACCAGTTGTTATTGTTATTATTTCTCAGTTCTCACCATCCAACCCAAGGTCACCAACATTTTGGATCATTGGAATGCACCCCCTTTCAATAAGACTTTCCACATCCAAAGAAATGCTTTTATCCTCATACAATTTGTGTAGATCACCAATCAGCAATGGATAATTCTTATCAGTTGGACTAGGAAATTTTGTCTTTTGAACCATCTCCTTCAAAAGTTTAAAAGCCATGAGTGACTCATTTTTGGAAATAAAAGCATTTATAAGTGCTACATAGACGAAACTATCAGCATCCATTTCCTTTGCTTCCATCTCATGGAAATAGACGAGAGCAGCATCTTCCCGACCACATTTACATAGACCACTGACCAGGGCCATGTAAGCTATCCTGTTCGGAGCACATCCCTTTTCCTTCATGTCATTCCAAAGCCCGAGAGCGTCATCAGGCCTTCCTGCATTGCACAAACCATCAATTAAAGTTGTATAGGTGATCACTGTCGGTGGCCTTTCGTTATCAACCATTTTAGAGAAACAAAGGAGAGCCAGGTCAATCCTCTTCCTTTTGCACCATCCATCAATCATCAAGTTATAGGTAACAACAGACGGTACAAGCCCCTTCTCCAACAATTCATTTAGAATGCCTTGGGCCTCAGATACTCTTCCAGCTTTGCACAATCCATGTATGAGAATGTTGTGAGCTACCACATCAGGAAGATACTGATTTGCAGATATTTTATGGAAAAGGTTTAAAGCTTGATCCACTTCTCCAGCCTTGCAAAACCCATCCATAGCAGCGGAATATGCTATGATATTGGGAACAATGCCCACTTGAACCATGTCTTTCAGAAAACCACAAGCTTCCACTAACTTCCCTTTAATACACAGTTGTCTCACAAGTGTGGTATAATGTTTTATCCATGGTTCGTGACCATGACGCCGCATCTCCCTGGCCAGATCAAGGGCACCAGATGTGTTTCCTCTTCTGCAAACACATCCAAAGAATGAATTGTAAGTGAAATGGGTTGGCTCGAATCCAGACTCCTTCATTTCACTCAAAAGCTTGTAACCATCCTCTAATCGATCCTCATTGCATAGTTCATGTATCAAGTTGTTATAAATCAACAAACTCCCAGAGCAACCCATACAAATCATATTGTGTAAGAGCTTTAAAGCCATATCCAACTTATGCATCTTGCATAAACCATCAATCACAATACCAAATGAAGCTGCATTTGGGACAACAGCGTCCTTCAGTGTAAGAAGACTATCAACTGCAGCCATGGTTTCATTAACACTGCACTCGGCAACTGCCTCTTCAGTGTTCTCTTCCGTCTGAGATTTCATCATTGCCCAAATCAGACTATGAGCTTCATCAACCTTGCCAAAGTAAACAAGCCCCTCTAACACTGCATTATACAGCAAAACCGAAGCATCTGCATCCAAATTTCTTCCATCCTCCTGAAGTAATCTCTTCGCTGTGATCAGATCCCCCAGTTTGCAGAGTGACAAAATAAGCTTTGCAGTCACAACAACATCTGGGAAGACATCGAACTCCTTCATCTCTGAATACAAACTCAAAGCCTTTTTAACCTCTTTCCTCTCACAAAGCCCCTCGATCAACACACTGTAAAGCGGCAAGTCCCCAGAAAAACCCAATCCCTTCATCTTATCAAACAGCAAAACTGCCTTATCTATTCTCCCCTCCCTTGTAAAACCATGAATCAAAACACAAAGAGTTTTCTCATTCAGTTTTAAATTGGCATCTCCCATTCTCTCAATCAATTCATAGGCATGATCAACCTTCCCCAACTTACTCAAGGAGATTAAAAGGGCCGCAAAGACGTGCTCGTCTGCCCATCCTCTACTGTGAATCCTATTGAAAACATCCAATGCCTGTTTGACCCTCCCGGAAATGCAGTACGCCTGCAAGAGCGGGGTCAGAGTAAATTTATCATGCTCCCAACCCGCATCAACCATTTCCCTACACCTCATCTCAGCAGACTCCACCCGCCCACATTTCGCAAGCACCTCTATCAAACAATTATAAGTATAATTATTGGGAACACAATACACCGTCCTCGAATTTTCAAACAGGTTCTCTGCATCATATGCCAATCCTACACTGCCCAAGCACCTAATTAAGAACCCTAATGCGCCGGGGGTCATCAAACACCCACAATTCACTACATCTTTCACAAGGGTTTTCAAGTGGGGTACCTGGCGTGCCCGGGAGAGGATCGACGCCATGGTGTTGTAAGTGTAGCAGGTGTGCTTGAACCCATCTTGGAGAGCTGCCCATGAGAAGAATTCATGGGCCTGTCTCCAACCCCTCAAGCTTCTCAATACGCTTTCTACGGTTTCTGGGGTGAGATTCTGGGAGAGGGTTTCTAATTCTGACGTGTTTCGGAGAGAAGGATGTTTGGAGAAGAGGTTGGAGAGCTCAAAGGCGGCGCTTTGTGGGGTTGGAGGAGGTGGTGGGTTGATAGAAGGATGGGTGTTTGTGTGGAAATGGGGTTTGGGGTTTGATGGGAGGAGGGGATTTGATGTGAGAAAGACTGGGATGAGGTGTTTGGAGGAGGAACAATCAAACAAATGGGAAAGAAGTGATCTTGGAGTTGCTTTCAGTATTTTTAGAGCCATGAAATGGGAATGGAAATGGGAAATAGAGGAGATGAATGCTTGCTTACCAGAAAGAATCGATTTTGGAGCTGCTTTCTGCTTCGTTTCGAGAAATGGTTGCTTGCAGTGCTGGGAACTTGTTTTTGAGGTTTTTTTGGAACGGGAGAGAGGAGGGAAGAAGAGAATGAGAAGAGGATGTGTGAATTCTGTTTTGGCCCTTTTGGCCTTTTGGGCGTGGGAAAGGTATAACAATACAAGGTTGGGTTGGGTTGGGTTGAAACTTGGTGGGCTAGGGCAAGATAGGGCCTGGATGTCTGGACCAGCTCAAATGGAAATGCAATTCCCAGTTCCCACCAGTGTTGAATATAATATTTATTAATTGAAAACAGATTGATATTATTATTACCCTTTTCTCTTCGTATTTGAGAATCAACTTAATTCATATGTTTGCGTAATGTTGCGGAAAAATTACTACGTGCAAAAACTTATTTTTTAACTACTTGTGATAAAAAAATAGTTCTACGTGGAGTTAAAGAAAAGGATTAGCTCATCATTCTTTGTTTCTCAGCAGAAGATTATTGCATGAAACTATTTAAGAAAGTAGCGAGTCCAGGGGTGCATTTGTGTAACACCTGTAGAAGTGGATCATATCATCCATCGCTCTTTATTGTGAATAAGAAAAGAGTTTTTGCAGAACACTGAATTGACACAGGAAAAGAGATGACCATGCGGTTTGTACAGCAAGAGGATTCCACAATGGCAATAAAATTAAGTAGTTATAGCATAAGATCCCTCAACATATCTAAGTTTCAGACTACTACTACTTAGCTGAGGAAACCTGGTTGCAACTGTTATCCCAAAGTAAAAGAAAGCTGTTAAAGTGCCCATGTTGAAGAAATCAAAACCCAAGATCAGAGGCTGGAAATTGGAATCAAATTCATTGACTCAAAGAAGCAGAAACATGCTACATATGACTCCTTGGATTTAGGGATGTAAATGAGTTCTCGATTTTCCGATTATCCGGAGATTCCGACCCATTAAAAATCGGGTTTGGTTCCTTAATTACGCTCCAATAAGTAAATGGGTCCAGGTCCGGTTCCTCCTTGGTTCAGACCCATGGATCCAAGACCCGACATATTACCTAAATTTTCGAAAATCTATTCTAAAAACCATATTTTTTTAATATCATTCTCTACATAGATCGGGACCAGCATTTGGACCCGTCCCATATATGGTTCTGGTTCCGGAGCCAAAATTCCGGATCTGGATCTGGTTCTACCTTTTCCTTAACGGCTCCGGTTCCAGGTCCACCATGGACCCGGACCGGAACCGACCCGTTTACAACCCTACTTAGATCCAATTCAAACATGCATCCATTTGGGATGAGATGCCATCCACTGTATCTATCCGATTCATCTAGCTTATCCTTTGTGCCCTTCGACATAAGATCCACCATATCCAACCTAACCCTCCTATGTGGGATCCACTTGATGGATAGAGGGTCAAGTACTTCATCAAGTGAGTTCCACACAGTTGAATAGATTAGTTGGATCTAATGTGTAGGTCCAATAGATAAGTAGATAGGTTTCTTTGGAGAGCCCCCTGTTACTACATTATCTACAGGATCCCACCATTGTTATATTATTTATGTGGGCCCATCTTAATTCCATCATTTTAGTTGACCTATGGTTATATGATTCACTGATTCAGTGGACTCTCTCATGTGTGTTCATAGAGATGTGGTAAAGTTAGCATATAAAGGTCTTTTTTTTTTTTTTTTCTTTGTCAATTTCTTAAAAGCCCGCAAATTCTCGAAGAACATTTTTTGTGAATGTTAAAAAATGAATGGTTGTATTTGTAAATACCAATTATAGAGGAGTGTCTTTGTTATTGTTAGAAAATATTGGGGTGTGTCTGTAATTTCATATCAAAGTAAGCATCCTCCGGTCCCTATGATTATATCGTGCAGAACAATTATAATCCATTACATGCATGGAATTGAATTCTTAAGAATTTGTGGAAACCAATTCCTATTGATTAGAGAATATCTCAGAATTCTCGTCGGGAGGATATCTAAATTCCATAGGAGTTCAACTCCTAGGAATTTGAGGAAATGCATTCCCCCATTGGTTAGAGAATATCTCAGAATCTCATAATTCTTGTTTGGAGGATTATCTAAATTCCCCAAAACAATCTTCTAGTGGATTTGCAACTCAGAATTTAGGGAGTCAGCCAAAATGCCTCTAAATATCAACAGTTTGCAGACCCATAAGGACAATTCAAAAGCTTGATGTACAACTGCCAACACGCAGTCAGTCCCCAGTAGGGCTGGAATTCTTGCAAACAAATATACCCTTAAAAAATTAAATTGAAAAAAAGAAAGGTGAAGATCCATAAATGCCATAAAAAAAATCTCCTTTTTAATGGAAAAATGAATCAGGATATGAAAAGGGAATACCCAACTATCAACCAAGTTAATCAAACCCGACGAAATTGATGTCTCATCTCCATCTCCACAGTGTATCGGTCACCCATCATCTCTTTAATAATCCTTTGTTGGATTCCATTTCGTAAAAATTAATTCCATCCAAACAAATGGCCCTCTGTGTTTATGGCATTCACAACTAGGCCTCTTAATGGGTAAGGACCTATGACCTAAATCCTAACCCAAACAATACACATTCTTGGGTAAAAGTATAGTCCGAATGGATCTGGTCAGGTATATTAATTCCAGCCTGAACTTAAAGGGCAACTGGTCAGTTCGAGTTTAAGCAGGTTAGGTCCAGAAGGAGCTAGAGACTGTGGATTGAGGCCCAACCCATATGTAACCTGTCTAATAAATAGGTCAAAACAGTCCAATCTACATCTGACTCATATCAGCTATGAGGCAGATGCAACTCTATTTCGCAAGTTAAATCAAATGAATGACTTTATAATCTTTAAATGGTAGGTCGGATTCAAGTCGAGCTGCACCAACCCATGTATTCTTCAACTGAGTGAAATTCTCCAATATTTCAAGGCAAGGGTTGGAGCTCAACAGAAATGATTTTCTGTGAAATTTAATAAAGAAAAACCAATTCAAAGGTTTTCTTTTTATGCATAGAAAAGTGCTGCACTAAATAGCAAAGAAGTTTAACAATGGAATAAACCTTTCAAAAAATGATTTAATAATGGAATGCTTGGGCATTTTCTATGGCTTCATGGAATATCTATTGTCACAAAAATATGCCATACATTTGCAAGTGAAGTACATGTTGAGGTTATGGGTGGAGTCAATGATTGTTACCAATCTTTGGGTTTATTTGTTTGCTTGGTATTGAATTCGTGGGTTTTCCTAATAAAGTTAGTTAGAATAAGGGGGATTTTTTCTTGTGGACATTCCTGCATGCAAACATCTACACCATCACAGTGGATGCCATGAAATTCAGGGTACTTTCGGGTTTTTCGTGAGGCTTTTATCTCTTTTTAGGGCATGTTTGGTTAAAAGCATTTCTACCCTTCACCTTTTATCCCCTAACTATTTCAAATGCCTTGTTTGATGTAAAATTCATAATTTTTGTCCACGTGAAAAGACACTTTTAGCCTTATGAGTTTTCAGAATTCTAGCATTCTAAATGCGGGGGGGGGGGTTTGAGAATTTGAAATTCTACTTTGGGGGGCAGCATTTGGAATTCTCAAAATTTTTCCATGCACGGATTCTCACAATTCTTCCAAAAAAAAAATAAGCCTTTAATGTCTAGATCAAACTGTTCCCATGCAATGGCATTCATTCCCAAGAGAAAATTTCGTTTTGGTACGATAAAATGTCCTATTGATGAAGGTTGAAAGATATCAAGATGAAGATGTTGATGAGACCTCACTTTCCCGAATTTGACTTACAAATTCTGGAAGATGCCCAATGAGGGTGGGATTCCTTCGCTTTTAGCCCCTTTTAATAGGGATTCCATCGCTTAGGATTCATACAAATTCGATACCCATCAAACAAACAGCTAGCCTTTAATATTTTGGTATCAAAGGAAATTTAAATATTTGATTCACGTAACTTTGGTCATTGAATCTTTTTCAATTTTAGAAGAAGATGCCCAATGAGGGTGGGATTCGTCGTCTATTATAAAATCACCAATCTTATAATACACCCCAAACACTACTACCGAATGCAACACAAGAAAGATTAGATTATCATTAAAAAAGCATCATCAGAAAAGATAGAAGACACAGTTTGGAAAGTGTTGAGTGATCTGAGGTCACTTTCCTTTCTTTGAGGGAGTAAAGATAGAAATTTAAAATCATTTCGTTGAAGATGCTACCATTGTTTTATCCAAGTTATTTTGTGCATCTAGGCATTATCTCATCTGGTGAAGGTACCATGCTACACATGCAGGTTTATTTATGCTTATTCTTTTTACAGATCCGAATTCTCTGTTTCTACGAACCAGGGGACGACACCTGAGTAGGCGGAGGAAAGAGAAACTCCCTTCACCTGTTTGGACGATATAGGAGATCCGTTTCCTTTTTCTACTGACGTCAGTATATATTAACAGTCCTTTCTAAAAATTCCGAATGGAAACAAACTATCGCGTTTAATGACTTTTGAAAACTGAAACTGAATTTTGTACGAGAAATCTGCAAAGAAAATGGTGAACTGGTTTGTGAGATAAGTTCTACGCCTGCTGTCAATTTGATGTGACACTTCTCCTTTTATATCGACTTCTCCTTTTATATCGACTTGGGACGGGTAATAACTAAGCAGAGTTGAAAGCAGTAAACAAACAAACACGTCCTTATGGTATTTTTGTAGAATCCCAATTTTTTAGAAAAACAAAAAGGAAAGTGGAATATATTTTTTCCGTAGAACATCTATTCCATTGTTTGATGTGAACGCCTTTTCACAAAAAAAAAAAAAAAAAAAAAAAAAAAAAAAAAAAAAAAGCAGTGTAATTCTCTATAATACATAGAAAGGTGTTTTCAAGGGGAAATTAAGGGCGAGGAAAGGCAGTTTTTTTGGCATACCTATGGGAAGCTGCCCCAGTATAATAACTCAAACGAGTTATCTGAGTTTAACCCAGTAAGCAATTAAGATATAAGTGTCTAAATGGTGAGTTGGCTGTTGAGCAGTTAAGATGTGAGTGTCTAAATGGTGAGTTGGCTCTTGACTTTGACCATAAGAAGAGGACCATGCAAACGTGTTGCCAGATGCACGCATGCCCAAGTAAAAATACAATAGGAGACTCGACAGTACCCACATGTGGGCGACTTTTCCTACACCCACCACTATTGCACAACTCTCTTCAATAATAGAGTGCTGCTGTACTGTTTTCTCAGGGATTATGGAAGGAAGATGCTACATGTTCGAAGCACAGGGGACCAAGTTGAGGAGGTCCTACCAATTTAGATAAACTGATTCCAATTGTATTGTTTAACCAGGGCTCACCTATCCTATCCAGCAAGGTCTCACATGGTCACCATGGAGACTAAACCCTCTATTGTAACACCCTTTTTATTCCCACACGTGCAAAGGGGCTGGGACTCATGAGAGAACCCACTCATAAGAAAAGAAGCATGCTCTCGCAAAAGAGGAATCCATGAATCAAACACAGTGAACGATCAATCCCTCAACAGCTTAGTGAGCTACGGGGTTCCTAACCAATTGAGCGACTCCTTGTTCTCCTCTATTATAACACTACAAAAACCTATTTGGATGTGTATTTGTTAGTTGGGGCAAGAAGGCTTATTCGCATATAATCAAAGTTGATCAGTGAGCTGGTCAAGGAGGACTGGGAAAGTTCCTTAATTAATACCAATATCAAATTTAGCAACACTCACTTTGTGAAATATTGCTCTTCCTAAAGTGACTGGGACTTGGGAGGGAGGTTTACAAGTGCATAAAAATTGTGTCAGTTTAAGGACTCACTTGTGCAACTAAAGAATTCCACTCTCCGTGTAGTTCTAATTTTATTGGAGAGATAAATCCAGCATTCATCACCCTTCCAAAGGAAACCAGAGCATTGTTTATTTTAAGAACTAATTGAGTTTTGATCAGGTCTGGACCTCACATTACTTGATCTTATTACTGTAACCATCTGCTATGAATTACAATGATAAAATCATGTCATGGTCCGCACCTAGTCGAGAATGAGACCTTTCTATCCCCACCTAACCTATCCATTTCACTGATTCACAATTTTTGAAGTTGCAGCTTTAACTCAGCAGCCAAGTTTTACTTGAGACTAGTCCACTTGTTTCGCTACACAACAATACACGGACATGAAATTTCAAAAGACAGTTCCGTAGCCTGAGGAGCCAATCAGCATCATCCAAGTAAATGCATGATGTTTTGAGGGCCATGTTGGGCGATATTTCTTAGCAACTTGCGTATGTGAAGACCTTATAGATTGAATTTGATCATAAGAAACATGTTGTCCGTACAAGATCGAACTCTTCTTATTCTTAAGTTAGAAATGCGTTTACTTTATTAATATTATTATTATCACAAGAATTAATCACTATCCTTTATGACATGTTTTTTTTTGGAATTTATAGAATTTCTATTTGCAGAAATTCGAGATTCTCGGACACAGTGGATTTCCTGAATGCTCTCTTGTACTTTAACATTTAAAAATTTCAAAAAGGAAAAGTAGTTGGAATTCCTAGACTACCAAAGGTCATTTGAGACCTTTTATGTGATTAAAATTTTGAGATGCTTGTGAAGAAATATGGTATTTTCAAATAAGAGAGGACAAAATGTCACATCATGTTAAAAAAAAATTCTCAACATTGTAAATTATTGTCATAAATTATAGTAAAGAAATAGGCTCCAGTAAAAAGCAAATGAATAATTCACTTTTTGCTCATTAGACCTACCTATAGGAGTAACGGCTTAGAGACCATGCTACGATAGAAAATAACAAAAAGAGTTAAAGGTAGGGATACTAAAAAAGTTTTCGAAGGTCTTAATCCCTATGTAAAATTTTAAGTTCATTAGATCATTTTAACCCCTTCATTCATGGCTTTGAATTTTAATGATCTTAAAAGGCACTTTTCTTTGTGGATTAATTTATTCAATGGTCAATTTTTCTTTAGCTTTAAATTTAATTATGTCAATCTAATCTATTATGTAAATAAGTACCAAAGGTGAAAAATGCTTGAAGTGGGTCACACATTAAAAAAATGCAAAAAGTTCAAAAAGATTAAGTGACTTTCAAAGAAAGTCTAGAAGGGTGTAAAGTTTTCGACCTTAGTGAGTGAAGTTGAATGGATCCAAGTTGGTCCCATGGAACGGAATCTGGATTTTCTCACAGTGGAGCATATTTATTAAAAATCTGAACCACTCAAATAAGATCTCTTAAATTAGGTTTCCTCATACTCTACCCCTTCACATTGTGTATTGATTTAAAAAAAAAAAAGGTGAATTAAATAATGCATGAGATTGGATGAGTCACTTCTTTACCGGACAATCAATCATATGGTGGGACCATCTCTGATTGAAATAAAACTACAATTTATTCCAACCTGCTCAGGTTTTTAATATTTGGGCCCACCATTGAGTTCCACTATTTTGTCTCAAGGTTTCTCCAAGTAGAACTCAATTGAATATATGCCACTCATAGGGTATAATAACTATTATGAGGTTTTATTTGACCAGAAAAATATTATTAGCACCAACATCTTAATCACATTGTTTTTTTTTTTTTTTAACTCCAGTTAAGGGGGCTAAGATCCAAGAGAGAGCCCACACACACTGGAAGACAACCCATTGAAGTGAGAAAGTAGCCTACAAACGCGCGAATAAAGCCCACACTAGTGGAAAGAAAGGCTACACACGCAAGAAGACGGGGCATACCCAGGGTATTTTATTAGCATTGGTTAGTCTTACTTTTCTTAAGCAGCATTCACACTATCTCGTTAGGTATTTTTTACTTGACCACTGGTTTATCAGGACCTTCCGCTTTTATTCGAGCTTGGAACTATTATATAACAAAAGATAGCATAAGACCAAGGGGAATCTTCATTTTAAGTATGTCTAGTGGATGTAGTTATCAAAATATTATGAATCATAGCTTGAATTCTAAAATCCAACCCACCTGAAAAGGTCGCAAATAGCATTTAGAATTATTGGAATTTAAACCCTAAGCATTTTTAAAATGCCAAATTTGGCCATGAGGATTTTGAAATTTCATGAGTGGGTAAATGCAGGGAAAGATGGAGTTGGTGAATCCACATTTATGGTATTAGCATTCAAATTTTGGTGACTCCATTTGATCCACAGCAACAATGTTCAATGGGAATTCCTTTCTGGCCTGGATGAATCACCCCCACCATCTCTAATGGTTAAATCGACCGTCCATTTACGCACGTTCCCTGCAGCTGGCGAGAACAAAGTTGATGTGTGGTCCCGTGAATGGTCAGTCAAATGTGGGTCCCACCTATTTCTTTGCAAAGAGGGAGGCGGCTCACCAAACGGTGTCTGCTGATGGTGGGGCCCACTTTCATAAGCACGTGTGGGGCCTCCCATGCATTATTTCTCACGAACTTTTCGTTGCCGTGTGTAAGGAAGGGCAAGGAGACGACAAAGATGATGATGACGGTTTCAATTATCAGCCGTCAAAAGTTGACGGATCTGTTGACTGCCCAATTGGAAATTGACACGTGTACGAAGATGGTAGTTCTTAGGCGACTTCTCTGGCATGAGCTCTTAAACTCGCACGTGCAAAAATGTCCTAGTCGGCCACCATTGTCACCTTCAATCTTGTGAGAAAGGAGACAGAGGGAGGATAGGAGAAAATTTTCAAAAATGTCAGCATTCTCATAATATGCTCACAATGACCATAGATGCAAAATCTCAATTTTACACAAACAAGATCTTCATTTCCCACGGATTCTCATTTATACAGGTTTAATTTAGAATTGAGATAGAATTAATAGCTCTCAATGTGTACTCCGAGCAGTGAAGGTGGGGGCTAAATAGGTCATTTGGTTTTACAGTGCAAATTCAAAATTTTCATATGAGTTTTAGGGGTGAGTCTAAAATTCTTATGTGCATTTTTTAAGATGAACCTTAAATTCTCATATGGAATTTTAGGGCTTTTTCAGCTCCGATGGGGACAAATTAGTTGCCTCCAAAATCATAAGTTCGAGAGATAATGGGATGATCGTGACCATCTATTTTAAGGTTTGAAGTATAATAGTTAGTCAAGCAAGTTTGTAAGTAATTTAAGCGGCTTGGGTCTCAATTATAGTTACAACCATTGGGTCATGTTGATTAGTTGTGCACCCCAGTGGTGCTAGTCACTCCCTTGAAGTGTGAATGGTAAATCAGACTGTTTTTTGGCTATACAGTAGTCCCATGAGCACAAAAATTCAAAAGTCTAGAAATTGATGTCACTTCTCATCAAAGCTATGAATGATCAATTAGCGACTCCTCCTAAAACAACCGTCCCAAATGGCACCCTTTTCTATGTAACCTTAATTTGAGTGAATGTTTGGCCAATCCTCATTTGTAGCATGCCATAATTAAAGCCCCAGGTTTTGACTTCTAACGGTGCCAGGCCCACCTTGTGGAAATAAATGGCATGCAAGACAGGTGCTAGCTCTCCATTGCATGGGGGTACGCTCAGATATTTTTTTTATTATCTCAATATGAGTTGATACTACTATAAAATTGACTATTTGATTAAAAGGAGTGTTTAATAAATATGTATAATATTTTGCATTACGCAGATGCATTATGAGCACATATCAAACTATTCTTACACCTTTTACTAAAAAATAATATTTTATATTAATAATATTTTTAATGAAATATTCAATCAAAGGAGAATCCTGAGTTAAAAGAGTTAGACTCCACAACGGAGCTAACTTATTGAAAATTATGAACAGTTTAAAACAAACACCCTTTCCGTGTATGTGACATCATCAAATTTCGCTTCAATAGTAGTTAGTCCATATGATGATTGATAATTTAATCAAGAATGTGATTAATAAGTTATTATTCATATTTATTAATTAAGTTATTTATTAATGGTTAATTTTATAGTAGGACCAACTCCTTTTGTAATAAAAGTTGAGAATATTCATACATTGCGAGGACATTTATTTTGAGATACTTGGATTTTTATTAGGTTGACACACCACTACGAAGCTCTACTTTTCAACTCAGAATTTCTCCTCAATAAAAGCTCCACGGATTTCTCCACTTGAGTCTCATACATACTGGCTATTGAATGCTTTTAAAAAATCAGACTTTTGCATTTTTTGGATTAAAGAAGCTAGCAGTCATAGATTATACTTTGAAAAACCCCTCACAAGCGTTAAGATGAATATCATACTAATATCTCATGTGAATTATTAATGGTTTTTTTAACATTGTCGGTTAGGTGGTATGACTTTGTACAAAGTAGACCCCCAATTCTAACAAATCCCTATCATAATAAAGAAAATTTCCTTTCTACCAATCCCCTCCCAATAATGTTGCACTCTGTTCCAATACTCTCCATTCTTGCATACTTTTCCATATATAAGACATGATATTAATCATATTAATGTCACTTTCTCAGCTAGCATATGAAAGCTGGCTAAAGCTCACAACACTATGGTGTCTGTGGTCCATAGACCTTGTCAAATGCATGGGTGGATGGTGAATTAAGTTCTACCAAAATTGATTTTACTGGACATTTTCAGCTAAATGACCCAAGGTAATCATATGAATGGTTAGAAAGAATTATTTGTTTTCTATTTTTTATTATTGTTTTTTATCTTCTCTGACCATGTGGCTAACAATATATATATTTAATGAGATTGACTTTCATACACCTCTAATCTGACTGGCCACCTATAATATTGTCAATTGACCTAACTTTAGCCTGAGTACTCCAACCTATATGCAGTCCACTTGTTAAGTGTTGGAGCCAAATCCGGATTCTTGTTTAGGTCAGAAATCCTTAATGGGCTAGATCTGCCCTAATGTCAAAAGCCTATTGGACTCTTTTAGGGCTGTTTTTTTTTTTTTTTTTTAACTGGAATTCCTGTATTTTATATATGGGAGATTACGCAATTCTTTCAGAAGTTATCCCCTTGAGATAGAACTCCAAATTTCTCCTCCTAGTGGAGCATTTGAAATTATAATAAAATGGATAAAAAGCAAAGTCATAGGATTTCCAAAAGGTCATTTGAGACATTTAGATGGGTTGAATTTTAAATTCTCATAAAAGAAACATCTCATTTCAAATGTTAGGGGACAAGTCATCATATCATCTCCAAAAGACCCCAACATCCTAAATTAATGTTATGAATCTTGACAAAGAAATAGGCTAGCGAAAGCCATGTTTCTACGTAAGAATTTCAAAACTTCAGCGACCAAAAAAGTCTTAAATGCCCTAATAGAATTTTGATATTCTAGGCCTTTGTTTTTTGATGGAATTCTTGAATGCTAAAGTACAAAGGAGGATTTAGAAATTCCAATATGTTGCGGAATTTATAAATTTTAACAACAGGAATCTTCTGAATTCTAGGGCCCGTTTTTTTACTGAAATTCATAGAATTTCTGTATAAGAAATTTTAAGATTTTAGGACATGGTAGGATTCCTAAATCCTTTCTTATACTTGAGCATACAAGAATTTCACAGAAAGTAAAGGGGCTAAAATCTCTAAAATTCCAAAGTTCAATTGAGAGCTTTTAAGTGGTTGGGTTTTCTTTTCTTTCTTTCTTTCTTTTGTAAAAAGGCGGTTGGGATTTTGAAATATTTATGAAAAAATATGACATTTATAAGTGGACAAGATATCATATCATATTAAAACATACTTTAACATAGCATAATCTTATCAAAGATTCTAGTAAGGTCATCGAAGAAAGACAATAATGACGGTCGAAGTGAGAGTGAATAAGAAGAAGATATGGTAAGGAAAAAAGAGACTATAACATGTAGTGCATTGTACGTGTCAAACTCAAAAGATTCTCTAAATTAGTAAAGCCTGTTGCACAAAGTTCCTAATAAATTGTACCACAAGGAAACTCATACTTCTCAAAGCACATGGTTTGACTAAAGCCTTTCAACATCTCTCTATGCACAAAACTATCCCACGCAAGAACTGTCATTACATAGATTCATTAAATTCCAAGGGCTGATGTTTGAATGAAGTTGGATTATTAGAAATTCTAAGAAATGTGTGCCAAAAAAAAAAAAAAAATTGCATCCAAAGGTGGCAAAAATTGAAGATACGAGAAAAGGCCAAGATCGATGAATGAGCATTAAACAATCTCTCCTTTAGTGGAAATAATTTGAAGAAAGTTGGAAAATGAATACCTAGTTGTTACATTGGTAAACCAAATCTGAGAAAAGCCAATTCCCAAATCATTTCCATTTTATATCCTTCACCACCATGTCTTCAATAATCCTTCTGTTAATCCCCATTTTAACATGAATTTCTAGGAAATCAAATCCATCTAAGCCAATAGGCGGAGGGAATTATGAAAACTATGAAAGCGTGAAAGGTGGAAAGCAATACTTAACTAGTGTAGGAAAAAAAAAAAAAAAACACCTACTTTGTTCCTTGTCTCTCCAATCTCAAATTAAACATGCGTTGTTTAAGATTCAACTAAAAATGTTTTGCATTTCCATTATGTGTTTAACATGTTATAAAACAGGAAGAATAATTACAATTTGAAGTTTTAGAACTTTGACTATAACCGACAGTCTATTGAAGTCAATATAAAATAATAGAGTATAATGCAGGGGATTTTATGTCGATGTCGGCAAAATTTCTTAATATAATGAAAGTCCAATATGTATTGGAATCCTATTAATGTTGCTAGTCCAAGTGTTTCATCTGCAAGGGTGTGAGATCATCAGACACGGCTATGGCCGCTATCTATGCTTTAATTCGTGAGATTTGGGTCAAATTAGATTTCTGTCCATCCAAGTTTCAAACTCCTTAGTCTCAACACATTGTAAAACTTATAGATTTTTTACAGACAAATGATTTGCTTAAAATGCATGATTTCACTTTGACGTCAATGGAAACTTTCAACAACTCTTCACCAAGCCAACCATGCCCCCATATTTCACAAGGTAAATTTGGTACCGCATGTCATAAACTCTTGAAGAAATAAATTTGATCAGCCAAATAAGACATGGATGAAAGTAGTAAGAATGACTATAAAATGTACGACCTATTTGAAGACTAGACTAAGAAAATATCAAAATGGAGAAACAAAACCCATATACCCGACATTGACATAGTTGGAGCAAGGCCTTGATGACGATGATGATATCATAAAACTCTTGAGAATTAACAAATTAGATTGGGTGAGTACAAATGAAGGAGTCTAATTAAGCAAGGGCAGATAAGGATTGACTCAAGGCCTTGTGTCATCCATGGTGCGTCCCCAGATCTTATCCTAATATGAGTTGAGCCTACCATATGCTCAAGTTTAACCATTTGATAAAGAAAAAAAAAAACTGTGATTAATGAAAATCCCTAAGATTGGGTTAAGCATGTTTTTAATTAAAAGGTCAAACTTTTGGCGGAACCACCTCTTACTAAAGTAAAATTTGAGATACCCCATAAAATTGGAGGGAGTTTTATTTTGAAAGGCCTGAATTCCCAAGGCGTTTTGTTGGTAGAGTAGATCTAGAGTAAACTAAAATGAAATAGACATAGTGTCAGATCAAGAAAAAAATATATATATCAGAGGGAGTTGAGTGCACAAAATGATAAAAAAAAGGAATTCTCTAAAAAGTTACAAAATGACAAAAAAAAAAAAAAAAATGTATTCCTACGCACAAAATAATAAAAAAGAGTTGCTTTTACTCCCAACTTTCTCCACTTTTTTATTTGTTGATTTGACATTCAATTTTTATTTTCCTTTACTCCATCCTACCAACAAACAGGGACAACACTCCCTCCAGTAAATGGAGTTCAGATCACCTGCTGATACTCTCCACGTAGTTAAGTCTTCCAATTAGGATGCGCCAAATCATTCATTTGTTTTTTTTTTTCAAAACATCATAAATAACTTCGTATTTTGGCTGATGTGGCCCTATGTGATTTGAGTCTTCACCTACGGTGATCCACATTCTCCTGGTCCTGGGTGGTTCACCCTCTTTCTAAAATTGGTCATAGGCATGGGGCTGTACTGTGTTCATTTGTGTCCTCAAACCTTCCAACGTTGAACTGCTGGGTGAAGCTAACTTGGTTGGTGTTGAAAGTAGGGAAATACATACAGGAATTTGATCAAGTGAGAACTTTTCTCCCGGAGTCACCCAGAGAATTTTTTTGTGAGGCCCACTAGGGGTCCTATTATGGGATGGAACCAAGTGGGCATTGAATATTATATATGGGACCACCTCGAATATCAAGTTTGGCACCAATCCCATGCTCCTAATCCCTTCATCCATGGCCGACAAGCCCAATGCATTCGTATAGGTATGTAGTCAATCCAATGGTCCAATTTATTCGCATTTGTGTCAAATCAAACCCTGGGTCGTCTGACTATAAGGGTCCTTACTCCTTATCCATTGCAAGGTTTAGATTGAGTGATAGGTAGGCCCCACCCATACTCCTTTGCCACACATTTGTCCAACTTCCCACTTTTTTTTCTCAAAAACTTACAAACAGAAATCTGAAGTCTGAACGCCACTTTCCCACATTTGAGCAGCGAGCTGCCGCCAATGCTTTTGGAGGAAGCAATGAACCTGGGTGGTTTCATGAACATGGGTGTTTGTCACTTTCATAGAAGAGTATTGGTTTAATAACCACAAGGGATGAGTTTGTCAGACAATCTATTTTTTATCAACTTCCTTGAAATGAATGAAGTATATCTTTAATAACAAACAAAAGTTGTATAGTTTTCTTAGTGGGGTCCATCCTTGTTGATCTAATTCATCCATCTTGTGCTCAGATTTTACTTTTATGAGTGACACTTTCAATTGAATTTGCATGTGTAAAATATTTAGCACTATTATTTGCTTTGATTTCAAAAAATGCACAATAGTAATTTAAATGGGTCAGATTGAGTCCCCAAAATCATTTTTATTACTTATTTATTTATTTTGTAGAAGTGGGTAGATGAGAAGGGGAGATTCAAGACACACGACAAGGGAAAATGAGATTTTGTTATTAAGAGATGAATATATATTATTAGAATTGAAAGATGGGTTTTCATTTAAAGAATGGGAAAAACGAGGAAAAAGAGGAGGATAGAATTACAAAAAAATAAATTTTTTTTTTTTTTGGACAGGGCCTTCTAGAAAACATGATTGAAGAAACAAGAAAGCAATTGGTATTGGGATTTCGATGGGTGTGGTGTGAAAGGAAATAAGAAAGGGATTTTAAGTTTGGAGTTTTGTTGGGTGCGTGTGGAAGGCGTTGGACAAAGAGAGAGAGCGCACAAGTAAAACTATACCACTAGCAAATATCACTCTTGTTAGTACAAGAGAAAATATGTAATTTGAGCGGTTGGAATAAGCATGACATTCAAGATAGAGATATTTCCATTTGAATACTTCCTAAAAGACAGGCGACCCAATACAACACATATCAACCCTCCAAGGCAAGAATTAGGGTGAATCTTCAACAATTTATTGTCACATTGGAGACAAGGACCTTTTACATACAGAAGTCTATATTAGTGAAGCCAAAAGATGAGAATCCCAAGTTACCTGTTGAAACATTACAGTTAAGGCTCTCCACTTGGGTGGATCTTAACTAATTTTTTAACCCCAATGATAGCTAAGTTAGCCTAAAACTACGGTTTGTACTAAGAGATTGAGGGTTCGAAACTGCGCTACCACACTGTGGTTATAGGGAATTTATCCAGCTCCCTCTGAGTCCAAAGAGATTAGTCTGGTCCAAAAGATTCAGACATACAAAAAAATAAAAAGAAAAAAAAGAAAAAAAAACTCAAGAGAATCCCAAATATTCTTCCCTTTGTTTAGTTCATTATGCAAAAGCATTAAAAGAGAAGGTCCCTCATGTAACGTGTTTCATGCTCTGCCCTTTTCATTTGCACCTACTTTTCAGTCGTGTGTAACATTCTTGGCTTTTATCAAGAAGCCTCCATGAAGGTGCTGTAACCTCAAATCAGAGGTTTTTTTTCTATTTCTTATTCTCCTTCTTCTTCTTCTTCTTGCAAGAATGTCATTCGCACTACTGACAAGTTTTTTCAGTTTTTACATTAAATGTCAGAGTTGGAAACAACTTCTTTCTAATAAAAGGGCATGCTTCACCACTGCGCAAGCATGAAATTGGCAATGAAAACATGAAGAGGCTGTTTACTGGTTAATATAATGTAACAAGAGAGATGTTATATGTGACCCAGTATAGTAATCTGCCTTTTTTTTTTTTTTTTTTGCTATTTATATGACCATTATTAATTAGAAGCATTCAGAGAAAGCAAAATTGTTAGAGGTCATTTGTCATTTACGCATGGGTTAGAAAATAGATTATGTCTACGTGCACGCGTGTATATAATATATATATATATATATATATATTATATGTGAGGGCGTGCACGTGTCATATATAGATGTAGATGTCAACATATGCACATATTATGCATGTGAAATACATTACCATGCTTGTCAAAATCACCAATTTCACATGAGTAAATGAATACATCCGATGGTTTTGATGTATTTGAATCTTTCGAATATTTTTTACAAGCTTCTTAAAATTCATGAAGAATTAAGATATGGGATTCTACATCCCAATGTTTATACATTACTATAACAATATGAATAGTTCGGATCATGAATTGGGGACCACAAAAGGGCAGAATATTAGATCTATTATTTTCAACTTTTTCACGATTTACTCAAAATCTATAAAAATCTAGATAATCATATTCAATGTTTTGGGGTTTTTTAATTTAATGAACAAATTCTAAATGGATTGAATTAACAACACCTTTTTATCGATAGGGTGAGTCACTTCGGTATCTCTCTATAAATGAGAATATTGGTGTAAATAGCCTCATTTACACAATATTTTTACACATCATTTATGCAATATATACGTAAATCAATGCAATAAATGTGACGAAGTATAACAATTACACGCGTCAATCATTTACATATGTAAATAACAGCAAACAAATGACTGGGCCCTCTAAGATTTTCAAATGTGTGGTAGCCTTGAGCTAGAGCGAACTAGTTGGAGGCAAGGGTGTCCATGGCCCCACCAAAATTTGAAATATTTTTAGCATATTTACATATTTCCCCCTTTTATAGAGTATATCCCCTCCCAACCCCCCTAAGAGGGAGTGGTAAGAAGTAGGGGTGCACAAAAAAATTGCGGATCCGTAAAACCGATCTGATCCGATCCGTGGATTTTTAACCGAACCGAAAGTAAACGGATTGGTGACATATTGAAAATCTTGTAATCTGTTAGCAACGGATCGGTGATAGATTTCACCCTCAATCCACGGATTCAATCCCATCTGATCCTTTGACATTCAATATAAATAAAAAAACTTAGGCCTCTAAATTTAAGTTAAGAGATCTAAAAATTAAAAGAAGAAAAAACTTCATGGGTCAAAATGTAAGAGTTCAAGGTTTCAATAAATGGAGTGTGGTTTTTATGAATTTAACATCATGTTTAGCTTTATTTGTTGATTAGATCTATTTTGGTTGTAATGTAAATAAAGACAGCTCTTTGTATTGATTAATTGAGTAGCTTCCAGGACAAAAATAAATAAATAAATAAAAATAAAAATAAAAAATTGGTATTGGTATTTTTTTTGTGGATTGTTAGCTCGTATGTTAAAACTCTTTACAACATGCTTGATCTCTTTCTTTAACATTAGATTCAACGGACTGAACATATTAAACCTATCCGATCTGGTCCTCCACGGATCGGATCGATTTTTAACAGCCACGGATTGGTGATAAATTTCAAATCCATCAATTCTTAGGTAACGGATTGGTGACGGATGTAGCCTAATCCACACCAATTTAATCTGTGTACACCCCTTGTAAGAAGTGTGAGGTAGGCTGGTGGGATATGGCGTGTGAGGTGTTGGATTAATTATAAAAAGATCCCATCCGTCGGTAAAAATATGGGCTCACAAAAAGGTAATCACTATTCAACACCTATTTTCCTTTCGTCCTGGTTAGAAAATCCACTTTTTTATATCTTAATAGAAAATCAAAATTCTCTCTATCTTGAAAAACTAATTATATATATATATATATATATTAAATCTCACCATAAACCACTCAAGTATTTGTTCCTTAGTATAAGGTGTAGATTTGATCTCCGTGTCATATATTCAACACCCTAGATTTACATGGTGCACATGTATTGCGAAATCATGCTTGCCACTGAAAAACGGAAAAATTAGTTCTATTGGTCAATTAAGTACCCAGGGACGCCCTCATCAGGGGGAAAAAAAAGAGCAGAAAGAAGTAACTCCATGCATATATAAAAATGACCGGATTCCTCTGCTCATAGGAAATATGATCCTGTTTCTTACTACTAGTGGGCCATCATTTCCTCACTTTCTTTATTTTTTTAATGACGAGGAACCCGTAAATTTTCTTTACCGTTAATCATTGATAAAACTCCGGATACACCACACCATTAAAGCGAAGTCAAGTCAAGTTAAACATCCCATCAAAAGCACTTTTCCAAAAAATTCCTTTCATCTTTTCCAAACAATGTCAAAAAACAACTACATTTATTGACTAAAAGATAAAAAAACTCCATTTCCTCGTACAAAAAGTCAAAAGTATTCCATCTCAAACAACTAAAAATAAAATACCATCATAACTTACTAATATTTTATTCATTCTTTTTACTTCAGTTTACTCCACTTTATTTTAAAGGTAAATTATCAAACGGACCTAAAGGGTAACGCCTCAAAGGCTTCAAAGGCAAGGCCTTCCTAACCAGAGCTAGTAGTCGTCCAAAAAGTCCAGCCAATGTCAATGTGGCACATTGTAAACGTACGAGGACGTCAGCCTCACCAGCTCAACCTTTCTCATTCCCATACTACTTGCCACCTCCTCCCACGAAGCTACCCAGCTCCTGAGTTTGACTCGCTCGTGTTAGAAGGAACCCCTCTGAAGACCGCCTATAAAAGGCAGCATGAGATAGGCGTGAGAATCAATACTCCTCTTGCATCTCCCAACCCATCAAGCTCCTCCAAATCCTACTATTTTGTTGTTTGACTAAGATTCCATGTCAGCAATGGAAAGAGGAGTAGGAGAAGAGGAAAAGCACACCATTCTCAATGTAGAAATGGTAGAAACAGAGGGTATTACTCCAGAGGAAGAGAGAACACAACAAGTTCAAGTGGAACCCAAGAAGAAGCCATTCAACAGGCTTGATTCTCTTGATCAGGAGGCCAGCAGGGTCTCTGGAATGTCCAATGCTACCAAAGTAATTAGAGAAACTCTATTCTCATAGGCTCTCTCTCTCTCTCTCTCTCTCTCTCTCTCTCTCTCTCTCTCTCTCTCTCTCTCTGTCTTTTCATATTTTGTTTATGTTTTTAAATCTTGTGTAGTGGGATTTTTAAATTTTGGAGTGTGGCAACTGGCAAGGCCTCAAGTGGGATTTGATTTTCATTTTTTCTTTGAATCTGGAACTGGTTTTTATTTTTCATTTTTCTTGGAATCTGGGACATGGGTTTTGCTCTATGAGAAGCTGGGTTTCCATTTTCTTTTTTTCTTGGCATGTGGGACATGGGTTTTGCTCTATGAATATGATGTGTTGGTTTTATTTTTCATTTGATCTTAATTTCAAAGAATCCAGCTAATGGACTTTGGTCTCCCTGTAGAGTTTAGATTTTGATTTACTACACTGGTTTTTTGTTCATGTTGTTTCTCTTGTTCTTTTCTTTTCTTTTCTCTCACTCTTCTGCGGCTTGAGTTAATTGGAATTTGGTTCCATTTCTTGGGAGTCTGATACAGGGGTTTGGATTTCATTTTTCTAGAATCTGGTGCATGGGTTCGGATGTATAGGTTTTGCTTTTCATTTGATCTTCACTTTTAAGAATCTGTTACATTTGTTATGGGTCTTTCTCTCTCTCTCTCTTCTTCATTATAACTGTTATTTTTCATAATTCTGATAAAGGTCTCTATCCAGCCTCTATATTTGAAACATTCATTTTTTGTGCATTTTGCCTTTTGAAATTACTATAGATATGCCCCCAAAACTTTTGACAACTACAAGTAACCGCCTGACCTTTTTATTTAACATAACCTCCACTTGACCACACTCGACCACTTAGTGCAACTCATGATAGTGGTTATTTATTTCTCTAACTTGATTTGGTTTAAAGTTGATAAATTGACTTGGGTTTCATTGAGCCTTTCATATTAGCAGTAGTCACTTCTCATTTTGTAAAAATAAATTCAATATGTGGGCATTTGAACTTTCAAAACATAAGTTGATTTTCTCTAATTTTATGTCTACTGATGAGGAATTTGTGGGTCTTGTTTCATGTTTTGATTTCAGGCTGTGTCCATAGCATCGGTACTGCAGTTGGCTTTCCAAAGCATTGGAGTGGTCTATGGAGACATTGGAACTTCTCCACTCTATGTCTTCTCCAGCACTTTCTCTGATCGAATCCCAACTCAAATCGATGTCGTTGGAGCCCTTTCTCTCATCATCTACTCTCTTACTCTCTTTCCTCTCATCAAATACGTTTTCATTGTCCTCTGGGCCAACGACAATGGAGATGGTAAGGATACTGCACCCTAATTTATCTACACATAACACTATATGTACCATAGGTTTTTGACCTGCTACCTAACAGGAGTCGATTAGGAAACAGTACTGGGTCGACCAGGGTGGTCATCAAAACCTTGTCCTAAGCATGTTGTGTGTGCTGCATTAGTTTTGTTTCTCCATTTTAATATATGCTTTTGGTAAAATCCTCATATAGGTTAATAGTCAACCTATATATTCATAGCATCAAGGTTAATAACTAATTTTTTTAAATCTTATACTGTAAATATAAAGAATTAGAAAGTTATGTGAAAGTTCAAGAATATTTATGCGATTTTTTTTTTTTTTTGGCTTTTCGTTGAAGTATATTTTAAGTCGATCTAGATTGATGGAATAAGGATACGACAAAAGCTGATAGATCGCGATTTACGCACAAATTATGAGTTCTAATGTTTTTACTGCTGTATGAGACTAGGAGTTATTTATGGTTTTCTTCTATTATTCTTTTTGGCAATATGTAAGATAAAATACCTTAAAATATCCCAACCGATCGACTCAGCCACAAGAGGACAAGTCAAGATCGAGTTGTGGGTCAACCAAACGAGCTAACTAGTTTTGAACTAAAACTTGTTTGTACAAGGTCGAGTCGACTCGGCTTGGTTCCTAGTCAACACACTGGGTCGGAAATCTTTGTCTATATCACTGTTGGGAAGATAATTCCACTGCAAATCTTTTCTCCAAGAAGTAGTAATTCACCTTCTCGAAATGTTCTTGTTGCAGGTGGTACTTTTGCTATGTATTCCTTGATATGTAGACATTCCAAGGTGAGTGCAATTCCAAATGCACAAACAGATCACATGGATCTATCTGCATATAAGCTGAAGATCCCAAACAAGAACTTGAAAAGAGCTGAGAAGATTAAGGAAGCCATTGAGAGGAGCCCTTTTTCCAAGATATGTCTATTATCAGTAGCTCTTCTTGGAACTTGCATGGTGATTGGAGATGGAATCTTGACTCCTTGCATCTCAGGTATTATTTTGAGAATTTTTCATTCTCTTGGACACTTTAACATGAAAAGAGTCTTTCCTTTCCTTTTCCTTTTCTCCCAATTCCATGGAAAAATTTCAATTGCATGAAGAATATTCCATCTCATTGCATGAAGAATATTCTATCTCTTTTTCTCAAAGATAAAAAAAAAGGAGTCCAAGTCAACAGTCAACACCTTACTGCTCCAAATTTGAAATTACAATTTGGAGATTTCACAGAAGAAACATTAAAGCAGTGAGAACAAAAGGGTAAAAGTTAAAATAAAGATGGATTGGGATTTGACACCAAGGATCTCTAGTCCATCCACAGCATATGAGCATGAATCATGCCATACTTGAGGAGCATAAATTAAGGTGGCACCCATGCTCTTTCAACTTATGCTCCATTATTGTTGTCACTGTAAACGGGTAGGTTCCTGTCCGGGTCCCATGGACTCGGAAGATAGACCTGGACCCTATTTAGAATAAATTTCTTGGATCCGGAACCGGAACCATTAAATGGAACCAGTTCCGTATAAATTCCGGGTCCAGGTCAAGTATAGAATGATATATATATATATATATATATATATATATAAACTAGCTAAAAAAATTTAAAAATGCTAGCTTTTAAGAGAATTTTCTCGAAAATTGAGGTAATATGTCGAGTTCCGGGTCCACAGGTCGGAATTAAGGTGAACCCGGGTCCGGACCCGTTTAAATCATGGGTCCAAAAAAAAATGGACCCGGATTCATTTTCTTATCGGAGCCTATATAAGGACCCAAACCCGGTTATTAATGAGTCGGAACCTCTGCATAATCAAAGAATCAGGGACCATTTACATCCCTATTGTCCTATTGTTGTGGGTGGTCTTGAGTCTCTATCAAGTGGGCCATGAATTGATGTAAGAAACAAGAAGAGGTTAACAGCCACAGCCAATGGAATCCAGCACCTATGATGGCAGGGCTAGAGAATTTACTAAGGTCACTGCTATAAATCCATCAGTGGGTTCCACCTCCGAAATCCCAGCCTTTCAAAACTACTGTTCCACCTTGGATCATCTTTGGGCCAAATTTTACTCCAACTAGAGGCATGCTGTTGAGGTGACCACATCTATAACACATTTGTAGAAGCCAAACCCAATCCAATTATAGAAATAGCAGTTATTAAGCATTTGAGATGTATGAGAAGACAGAAGGATTTATAACTTGTTTAAACATTGATGTTGTTCTTTGGTATTGTTCTGTTGATTATGCTCTTTGCTTCCAGTCTATTTGATCAATTTGTTTGATTTATGTATTTTCATAGAACATTTAAAATATTATAATGTTTTGTCTAGGCATTTTTAATGAGAACATCTGAGTAACAGATCATATGTAATGATTAAAAAAAAAATCTTTAGAAAAATTATACTGGTTATCAAGTGCCTCTGCAAAAGGAATTATCAGGTGGATAGAAATATAATGTCATGTATTAAGTAGTACAACTTAATTTTGGAACACTTTTGATGAATTTCAACATTTGAAACTTGATGCAGTCCTATCAGCAGTAGGTGGAGTGAAGAAAATTGATGATAAGCTCACAACAGGTACTAAAATAATGTACTATACACCTGATTTTTTCTTTCCTGTTCGAGTTTAATATTTAATTCTAATCTTCATATTTCCCTCTGCTCTGCAGATACTGTGATGATGATCTCTGTAGCGATTTTGGTGGTTCTGTTTTCAATTCAAAGGTTTGGAACTGACAAAGTCGGATACACATTTGCTCCGGCCATCCTGCTATGGTACCTGTTTGTTGGAAGCATTGGTATCTTCAACTTCATCAACCATGACTCCTCAGTGATAAAGGCCTTCAATCCTGCCTACATATTCAGATATTTCAGTGGCAATCCAAAGGAGGCTTGGATTTCTCTAGGCGGTGTCGTTCTCTGTATGACAGGTACTAAATTATTATGCAACCCAAAATTATATCATGACATTGCAGTTCCAACTTTCAGCTCTTTAAGATTTCAGTCAGAATCCAGTACCAAATCTCCTATTAGTTGATAATTAACTGCATCTTGGCTGGTTATAATCAACCGCTAACTTTAATGACTAATTATGTTGCGCATGGTCCATGCCAAAAAATTGCTTCATGTTTTATAGAATTTTGTTAGTCCGCAATAAGTTTTGAGTAAAGTTAATCAGACAGTTCTAAGTTAACAGCTCCCAAAATCAGGATTATTACTTACCCAACATATGTATTTTTTTCTTCTGGTAAAACAGGAACAGAAGCCATGTTTGCAGATTTGGGTCATTTCTCTGTCAGATCTATTCAGGTTTGGTGCTACTAATCAATCTACTTTCAGCTAAATTTTGCAGAAAGATTAGATAATAAAATAGAGATCATGTTCTTTAGCTAACCAATTCAGTATCTGATCTCTTTGATGCAGATTGCATTTACTGGGTTAGTGTACCCATGCCTCTTATGTGCTTATGTTGGACAAGCTGCTTACCTTTCCAAGTTTCCAAGTGATGTAGGAGATGCATTCTATAAATCTACTCCTAGTAAGAAGACTTTCTTTAGCTTGTATTCCTCTTTAGGACTTTAGATTTTTTATGTCTGTTATCTGACACAAGAACATGCACAACAGATACAGTCTATTGGCCAATGTTTGTGATTGCTGTCATGGCGTCAATCATTGCAAGCCAGGCTATGATCTCTGCAACATTCGCAATTGTGAAGCAGTCAATGGCGTTGGGTTGCTTCCCTCGAGTGCGAGTCATCCACACCTCACACAAGCATGAAGGCCAAGTTTATATTCCTGAAATCAATTTCTTGCTGATGGTTGCTTGCGTCTTGGTCACAGCTTCCTTCAAAGAAACCACAAACATCGGCAACGCATATGGTAAGATCTCGAAAGAGTCTAAATATATTGCTCACTCCTAAATATGGCCAAGCTCTGTATAGGATATTACTCCATTTGGGCCTATTTGCTTGCATAGAATACATAGGAATTCATAGTGATTGCTGGTATTCATTTCACATCTTCACATGATTCAATTTCTATTAAGGGGGAGGTTATCTGGTGGTCATTTTTGGATATTCACCTTTGATCCTTCTTTTTAACCACTTAAAATGCATAGTCTTACGACTCCTTGGAATTCAATTACATGAAACAAGTAGGCACTTGAAATAAAATGAAACATGCTAACATTACTATAATTTCTCTTTGTGCAGGGATTGCTGTGGTTGCAGTGATGTTGGTCACCTCTTCTCTTCTGATTCTAATAATGCTAATGATATGGCAAACCAATATTCTCCTGATTGTCCTCTTTGCACTAGTATTTGTTTCCTCTGAGCTTGTATACTTCTCTTCTGTACTCTACAAGTTCACAAAAGGAGGCTACCTCCCTCTCTCCTTTGCAGCGGCACTCTTCTTTGTGATGTACGTGTGGCACTATGTGCAGACCAAGCGCTATGCTTTTGAAGTCGAACAGAAGGTGTCGACGCACTACCTGAGCAGCCTCGGCACTGACCTTGGGATCACAAGAGTTCCTGGTGTTGGCCTTCTCTACACAGAGCTGACCCACGGGGTTCCTGCCATTTTCTCCCACTTCCTCACCAACCTCCCAGCCGTACACTCTGTCTTAGTCTTGGTCTCGGTCAAGTACTTGCCGGTGAACAAGGTCCCTGCAGAGGAGCGATTCTTGCTGAGACGGGTCGGGCCTAAGGACTATAAGATTTACAGGTGTATAGCAAGGTATGGTTATCGCGACAGAAGGGTTGGAAATGAGGAGTTTGAGAACCTGCTGATGGAGCATCTCAAGCAATTCATTAGGATGGAGAATTGGGAGAATAACTGTGAAGATGAAGCGCTCGGGGTGGAAGAAGAAGAAGAGATCCAGTTCTTGGAAAGGTCAAGGACTGCAGGAGTGGTGTATCTGTTGGGTCATAGTGAAGTGAGGACTACTAAGGATTCTTGCCTGGTAAAGAGATGGGTGGTTAATTATGTTTATGACTTCTTGAGGAGGAACTTCAGACAAGGATTTGTTGATTTGCAGATTCCAAATAAGAATTTGCTGCAGGTGGGGATGAACTATACTATATGATGGGAGTGGTCATGCAAACAAGCTTTTTGATGGTCATGCAAACAAGCTTTTTGATCAATTCTTACTCTCTCCTCTTGTATATATTTGTTAGATATCAATCAGTCCCTTTAAGAGAGTAGCAGTAAATACTAGCTGATGTAGCAAGAAAATGATATATATTGAAAAGAATATATATAAAAAAAAGGGAAGGCTTCACTCACTGCAAGTACATTCTTCTCTTTTGCTGAAAGTTTACTTGAATTTGGACTACTCAGAAACCGTACTTTCATGATTGGAAGCTGAAGTGGTAGTAAAAATGAAAATGCTTTCATAAGAGACAAAAGGTAAAAAATTTCATGAGGAACTCTAAAAATGTTTCTATCAGGAACACAAAAGGTCCATATGTTAAAACCTGAAACCAGGGGCCGACCCAAGTACATCCCTGTGGGGGCGGCCGCACCCATTGGACAGTAGTCCGCTCGGCATGTGAAAACTCACATAAAAATCCTTGCCTATTTTGACCCGCACCCCTCAAGTGAAAAAATGTGTAGTGAGAATATTATAATATGAGACCTTGAATGGAAGTGGCCCAAAAATGTTGATTCTATTTCCATGAAGGGAAGAGTTATCTGAAGCTTATTTTTTTGAAACTCACCTTTATTGTTCACTTTTATCTGCTTATGGCATGAAACCCTATGTATTCTAATGCAAAGGAAGCGGTTTTGGTAAGTTTTAATGCTTTTGTAGAATATGTAATAGAAAATATGGGAGCGTCGGTCAAGGTTGGAACCTGATATTGCACTAGCCTGGCCCTCAAATGAGAAGGTGGGCAAAAATTAGGCCTCTCCCTGCCCTCTGGCTTGGAAAGAAAGAAAGAAATAAAGAAGGAATGAATAAAAAATCCTCATTTTGCGGGCTTTTGAGGGATGGGCTGCACTGAGGTGGGGGTTGTTTAATTGATGGGTTGGATTGACATCCCTGATCCCTAGCTAGAGTTGATAATGACAACTATCATGGTTATAGATCAGAATCTCCACACCAATTTTACAGTGAACATATGTCTACCTCCTAATGCAAGATCCCCAAGATCACATAGGAAACCTGATATGTGTCCCAGAATTCCTTTTTTTCAGATCGCTATTTGATGTGCTGATGGAGCCCAGTTCTAGCAAAATACTTGAAACCACTTGATCAAATACTACACTCAATGAACCACCAGGACTGCTTTGAAACAAATTACTTTGAACTGATTGCTTCTTAACGTGGATGTGAGTGCTGAGAGATTGGAGCAGAGCAAGGGATGCGAGTGATAGATGAGAGAGAGCTACCCTAGGATTTGGGCTTTAGGGATCGTTTGGGCCCAATGGGTACTGAGTGAATATGCATTAGAAAACATTGCCTCAGTGAAGACCTCAAATTAGATGACCTGCAAAAATCAGCCCTGTTTATGACTTCTTGAGGTGGAACTTCAGACAAGGATTTGTTGATTTCCATATTCCAAATAAGAACTTGCTGCAGGTGGGGATGAACTATAATACTACATGATGGGAGTGGTCATGCAAACAAGCTTTGATCAATTCTTACTCTTTTGTATATATTTTTTAGATATCAATCAGTCCCTTTAAGAGCTTAGCAGTAAATACTAGCAAGAAATTGATATTGAAAAGAATAAAAAGAAACAAAAAAAAAAAAAAAAAAGGAAGGCTTCACTCAATGCAAGTACATTCTTCTCTTTTACTGAAACTCTATTTGAATTTGGGCTACTCAGAAACCTTACTTTCATGCTTGGAAGCTGAAGTGGTAGTAAAAGTGAAAATGCTTTCAGAAGACACAAAAGGTAAAAATTTTCATGAGGAAACTTTAAAAATGTTTCTATCTGGAACACAAATGGTCCATATGTTGAAACCTGAAAGCAATGACAAAATGTTACTAGTGAAAACATTAGGTAGGTTTACAAAGTAAAATTATAAGAGTAAAATTTTATCAAAGTCTTAAATAAAACAAAGAGGGAACGCCGTCTGTGGGAATCGAACCCACGACCACATGGTTAAAAGCCATGCGCTCTACCAGCTGAGCTAAGACGGCTGCTTTACAAGTTATTGGTAATGCAAGCTACATAGACAATAAAACATTAGTCTATGCCAAGACCATTGAGGATAAAGATGTGATATTTGTAGCATCATGATGAATTCACATCATCTGAAAAAAAAATAAAAAAAACAACTCGTGAGACTCCACTCAATGTGGAGTGAAACTTTGTGGCTGGAAGCAGCGATCATGACCACAGAGGACAGCTATTGGATTTTTGAACGGTTCAGATTCAACAGCATTGAAATATTTTCAAAGTTTCATGCACAAGAAATGATACAATATCATGAGAAGATCATAAGGAAATCAGAATAAAAACAAAAGCCGACTTGAAATCTATTTTAGTATCTTGTATTATTCTTAATCATTCAGAAACTAGTTTATATTCTACAACCTTCTTCTGACAAAAATATCCTGATATTCAATATTATTTTTAACCATTTAGAAATACTATATTTTCGAAAATATCCTGATATTTAAAAATTTTTTTTTTTCCGAGAACAATATTTGTGACAATGATACGGGCGCAACTGATCAAACAGAGGTGAGTCCCATGTAAATAGAATCAAGGGTCGATTGGTTTACTATGGACTTACATTGAAAACAAATAAAAGAAAAGGGTAACTGATCCCTTCAGACAGCATGAAGATAGTAATTCAATGGTGCTTTAAATATTACAGATGGGAGCAGTTGAGACAAACAGTTTGTCCCCGTAAAAAGGTAGGATGCAAAATTCAAATTTCAAAATTTTTTAAGTCAATTGAAGGACGATCAATGAACGTGGATTTGGTAAGATTTCATAAACACAAAACCAGAAAAACTAGACTGGATTAACAAGCCATGAAAACCATACAAAAATGAAGTCAGTCTTGTCAAAATCACTCATGTCTCAAAATTTTCCAAAAGAACAGAATCATAGCTCATCCCTCATCTCCTTTGATAGCTTTAAGCAATTGTGGGCATTGAGACTGTCATGGTCAAGAACAGCTTTGATCTTTTTAAAGTGTCCTTATCAATTTAAGACCCACCTGGACCTGAACCTGCATGAGCTGACATAAAATATCACAGGATTTGAACTGTTCAATAGGCCTGAGTGGCTAAACCAAATTCTGGCCCCGCCCTTTCAAGAGAATCGGGCCTGATTCTGGTTCAACAGATATTGAGAAATAGGTGAAAAGAACATGAATTAGGTCCTGAATGAGGTTCCATGTTGGATTCAGACACAAAAATGGGTCTGTGACCCTTGCCTATCTGGGCCATAATTGGGCCTTCTATGAATACTACTCTAAACCCTAGACTCTAAATTAAAATCCACCATCCCGCGCCGGTTCCGACCTGCTTGCATCCCAACTTCGAAGCCCCTTGGGCCTTTATTCTTTTTTGTTCATTTCCCAAGTCATAATTTTTATTTTTGGCCAGAGTCAAACCCAAATAAGAGTCCCCTTACAAGTAATTCGAATGCAACAGAAAAACTGCATCCATCAAGCATCAGACTTGTAGGAGTTTACCAAATGCTCGAGTATGTAAATAAGCTCTAAATTTATAAAATTAGTGCTTATTTTTAGAGTGTCCAAACACTCCTTAATTAGCTCTTATTAATTAGATTAGAGTTTCCAAATGGCCCCCATGTTCCGGATGTACAGCTATAGAATTAATAGTCACTTGGATTGTAAGAAAGTGTATAAATTGATGGAAATGAATGTATGGGGAATACAGAAGATTTATTAGCTGGAGTGGGCAAAATTTTCCTTGAGTACAGAAAATTAGTATGGAAAGAACACATATAGAAAAAGATCAAGGAATGCAACATTCAAACATTCATTAAAATATGGGTCCCATTTTTTTCTAGGAAACATTGTGAATAGATCATAGCCAATTAATGAGTGATGTCAAATTCATCTGCTGGACTCTTTTTGTGGATAACAACTTGAGTTTTTCATTTATTATTATTTTTTCACACTACTTACTTTGCGAGGACAAGTAAGAAACTCAACAAAATAAAACTTTGGATAATCTTATTTTGACTGCAAGAACTGACTCTTCAAAATTTTAAAATCACTGTCACTAATAACTAAGGGACTTGCTAGACAAATTAAACCCAGAGGTGGGAACTATAAAATAAGATTTCTCTCCAATAAATTTATCAGGAACATGCATGACCCTAAAAAAAAGTGGGATTTGATTAAGTTTGACTAACTAGTCTAAAAGATGTAGAAAGAAATCCAAGCAAAAGCTCTATTTAGGTCTCATTTGGCTGAATGTGTGGAATCCTCTATTAGAATTAATCCATGAACAGGAGATTTGCAAGATATTTTATGTTAGCTTGTTCTATGAAAGTCAAAAGTAGATTTCACGGAATCCTCAGGGCCATAATTTTTAATCTTTTAGGAGGAAGTTGGTAATAAACAGTGGACGGAAATCAAGTTTCAAAAGGTGTTTGGTTAAACTAACCCAAATCTGAACCTGGCCAGAATGCGTACCTAGCTTGAACAGGACCCCAATTGCTAATGCCCAACTCAAGTCATTTCGGGTTGAGAGAACAAGGGGTTGTCTCATTGATTGGATACCCCATTTCTTACCCAATTGCTTAGAGTTTAATCAGCAGATTTTCTCTTGATATGGGAGTAGGGTTCTTTCTCATTGTTGTGGCTTTCCTATCTACTCGACCAGGCTTTATTCCTATAACTGTAGTCTCATGCGTAACCACCAACAAACCCAACCCCACCCACTCGTTTTTATATCAGAGGGTGTCCCAGCCTTTTAGGCCAGAATAATCCCTACGAGCGCAAGGGGAGCCGGGTAAATCCCCTGTGGCCCTAGTGTGATAATGCAATTTTTAACCCTCAATCTCTATGTGCAAAATGTGGTCCTAAGCCAATGAGTTCCTCCCCCATGCATGTGCGTGTCCTCTTATCTTGCTTGTACAAGTGAGTCCTCCTTGCATATGTGAGTTCCTATTATCTCGCATGTGCAAGTCTCTCGGAATGAACCCCATAGACGGAATAATTTATATTTTTATAAGAACACAAATGGTTTAAAATTTTAATATTGCATGTACTTTTCATATAATGTTTGGACTATGTAATTTATAAATTTAAAGCTTGGATGATGATAATGATGATAATGATGATTCATCCCCCACTCAATTCAGATTAGATTATTTTTGCAATCTTCACATATATTACTAGTAAAACAACATCATAAAACATTAGGGGGCCATGTCTAAAGATTTCTTCGAATCCCATGTGACATGTCTTGCCCCCAACCACCTGAAAGCATGCCACAGGTTGAGGACGAGAAATTGGAAGGTCCAAATAGCATTATGATACAATGATTTTAATCATCAATTTAAGAGCTCAAAAATTTGTGACATTGGGAATTCAGAAAGTCTACTTGTCCAGAATTCTGGACAGAATATAAGGCTGTTGGATCCCAGGAGTTTACAACAGCCCCCTAGGGGCTGTGAATTCTGTCCAGAATTCTGGACAAATAGCAGGGCTCTTGGGAATTTATTTATTTATATCCTTTACAATTTGGGTCTCACTAGAATTTGATTGTTACAATCATTAGTTAGTTAGATCATAAAAGCAATTTACCCACATCTTCTGGGCCCCACATTAGCTGATTCAGAGAGACCATATGAACGGTTCAGATCTGCCAATCGAGTACAAGCTGCCGATTTCAATTCTCAACTACCGCAAAAGGTCACTCTGTAAGTACAATAATTTGCATTATCTGAAAAGCAAGACGCCGACCTGCTCGCCGACCGTTACATGACCACGTGTCAACCGCTCCAGCTGATGAAGCCACGTGTCATAGAAGGATTAGCCTGTGGGGCCCAGCTTAGAAACGGCCTCTGCGTGTCCGAAGCACGAGGAAAATACGAGATTGTCTTTTTTTTTCTTATTTTAAAGACTTGCATTCAACAATGCCTTGTAGTCCGCGTAACTACTTTCATTAGATAGTCCCCTGCCGGTTTAGTTGGGGAAATAGAGTGTTTAACAATCCAATGAGAATTCCACAATCCTAAATTAGGGGTTTTATCAAAATATTACTGAAAGATGTTGAAAAATAATTTTAAATAAATATAAATACTGAAAAAAAAAATAATTATCATCGCCATTATCAAAGTCTCGTTCCAATTACGTTGGAGTTGACTGTATGAATTATATTTTTTTCTCTTTTTGTTGCATACTGAGTCAATTCTTTAGATAAGTTACGTTTGTTCTGAATTATTTTTATTACATCCATCAACGTCCTTTTCGGCATAGTCTTTTCCCTTAGACCTATTTACATGACCAAAAATTTCCTTACCAGTAATATTGTTGGTTTACATTAAGCATGTCGAAACCATCTCTAATAATTGTTTTTCTAATTTTACCCCTACTAAAATCAATAAAAATAAGTTTTACAAATTATTTGTATATAACCACTCTCGCTTGATTAGAATAATATTTAAAACCTTTCTCATTTTTATTCACAATTCTTTGAGTGTTATGAGCAAGTACTAATGCATTATGTGAAAGATTATCATTCAATCACAAATCAATTATTATTTATCATAAATCGAATAGTAAAAAAACACTATCCCAATCTTGTTTGGATTGTTGCAATATTTCACTACGATATGAATTGGCCCCATCTTCAAATTAATCACCGTGCGAAAAATATTCTTTGTTATATTAATACCGCATTTACAAGCAATAAATTTCACGATGACTAGAAATCCTATTTGAGTAAAATATCTCAAATACCCAAAAAAAATTTTTTAAGACTGAAGACTCCAATTCAATGACCCAAACCTCAATCCACTTTCATTTATGGGTAATATCCCAATATCCCACACCCACTCTACACATTAATTTCTTATCATTCAAGTTATCCAAAAATGAATATAGGGTGGGCCTCAACTTGAGATTAATGGCAAACACTTGAGATTTCTAGCCATTATAGTACGGCGAGCTAAGCTAACTCTGTAATTATTTGAAAAGATTCTGAAACGTGGCAATGCCGCAATAGAAAAAAGCAAGGGCCAAACAAGAAGAGAAAGAGGGTCGAGAGCTTGAAGCCTGAAGCCTTTTGGTGGGGTTGAATTTTGGCTTTATGAGCGGACAAGGACATCACGCGCTGTTCGTCCCAAAAATATCGTACGGGTACGATTCTGGATGATAAAAATCGTGACTGACCCACACTCTCAAATACCACACATTCACTACAAAATTGCAAGGATACCCTATGATGCCCTATAGGCCCTATAGTCCTATACCCTTTAGACAACAGCTAAGAGGAGGTTTGAAAGTCCATATATGGTCTTATTATGCATTTTGATGTGGGGTGAAACGTCAAACTTTTAGCTAATCATACAAACAAAATGTGTGATTTTAGGATCTACAACTTAAAAGGCTGGTAACTACATATTTAAGGGTCATGAATACATGCAAAGATTTTTAGCAACAGAACTTTCACTTTCCATGGTCTATTTGTCTGAAAAAAAAAGTTATTAAATATTTTATATGGGAAAAAAAGTTGATATTCTTAGGTATTAGGAATTCAAGCAACCAAATGCAAAATTTCAAATACCTCCTGGGCCAGAATATTTGGTTACAGCCATTTATATTTATAACTTGGGTGAGAGTTAAATTGAGGTGGGTGATCACCAAAATGGGCGTCCATCAATAGGTGGTGTAGACGAAAATATGAGTGCCTTGGAATTATTTTTAATAGTGTCAGAAGTTAATAGTGTCAAAAGTAGGTGAGAAGGTGTAACTGGTGTGAAGGGTGCATACTAGTCAGAGGTCAGCTTAAGTGGGCCCTATAAAGCTGAAATTCATAATTGGACGAAAATTTTGGATATCAGTATCCGCGAGAGTAGCTAGTAAGTAGAAACCTTTAATTTACCAACTCTAATATATGACAATATCTAATGTTGGAATGAGTACTAAAATCCATTAGAGCAGCTCTTTTGAGAAAAAGTAAGTTTTAATTTGGATTGAAATCTGATAATTAGATGTACGTTGTAAGTCCCCAAGGAAAAAAATTTCTCCTCATCTGCTGCGTTTACTTGCTACGTTCATCTTCTGCATGTCACACAGATCACACGCCAAAGTGGGTTTATGGCCAAGGTTAAAGAATTGAATAGTCGAACCCAAAATCCCAGGAAAGAAAATTAAATGGTCATGGTCTTTCTGCACAACATTAAATTTGGGTCGTGCCCAGTGCCCACACCACTGAAAAGGGTTTCTTCAGAGGCCTCTCATGTTTCCAGCTGTCTTTAAGTTGTGAGCTGTAAATACTTGCAACATTTTCCAGGAGTGACTGTACGGCTACGGCTGAAATTTACCCCTGGGTCAAGATAAAAATCTTGCCCAGGTGGCCCCACCCCACCTCTTATCTCTCCATGCAGCAGATTTTGAGCCTCTGGGTCACAAATTAACCGCGAAGCATTGATTATACTGGTGGTTCTCCCTGTATTTTCTTCTTTTACTAAGATTCCTGTCTGATAGGTTTTGAATGGGCCCTATTGATTTTTGTTAAGTTTAATGATAGAGTAGGTTGTATCAGTGTTCGGAGTTTGACATATCAACTTTTTTGCGTTTGGCTTGATGTTATTCTATTATTGAGAAACACCCACAGGCCAGTTAAACAATAAAGATTTGTTACAGACTAGTTTGGCAATCCTAATTGGGAGAAGGAATTTGCATGCATTTTTTAGAGTCATCCCGCTAATGTGGGGCTAAGTCCCATGAGAGCACGTCCAAATGTGAGGCAGGGCCGGTTCGAGATAATTTGAGACCTAAAGCGACAAAATCTTAAATGAAGCCTCAAATTATTTATTCTTTTTCTTCTTTTTTTTTTTTTCTTTTTAAGTTGTGAGCATTTGAATTCGTATTTTCTAATAGATACATTTATTATTTATAAATTATAACTAATAATATTTATAAATAAAACGATCACTAAATATAATAAAAATACAATACAAGCATGGAATAAAAAAAAAATCTTAAAATTATAAACCAATAAAACCTGATTTAGTGATTTATCATTGTTGGCCTTAAAGATCGTAGATGTAGATGAATTTTGAATTTGATCCAAGTTTTTATTATGAAAAAAATAGATTATATTTGAGTTAGTGGGTTATGATTAACATATATTATAAAAAAGACTCACATATATTATCAAAATATATCTACATATATTATTAAAAAGAAGACAAAACCAGATCATGAATAAATCTTTAAAGAAGATTGCTTTAGAAATTAAAAAAAAAAAGTAATTATAGAGAAAGGCAATCTATGAGAGAGACAGAGGGTGAGAAAGTAAAAAGTATGTGAGATGAAAAACATCACTGGTGAAATGGCAAGGAGGTTGGGTTTGAGATCTGTTGGGATTTAAAAATATATCGTGTAGAGAAAAAGAGGGATGACACTTGCTTTGTTTAAATGTGAAAACATGGCTTTAATGAGATGTGATACTAATTACTATTATAGGGTCTTGAGAGAAAAAAAATTATGACAGTTGCTTGAATGCTTTTTTAGAATTTGGAAAGATGATTTTTATGGGGCCTCATTTTTGGGGAGAGCCTAAAGCAAGGGCTTTTCTTGCCCAATGGTCGAGCCGGCCCTGATGCGAGATGGAGAAAGCACTCATATGAGCAAGGAATAGACACCCGCACATACAGAGGAAGAGAGAGAGAGAGTGCGCGCGCCTTGGCACACAGTGGCGAACCTGAGAATTTCCTGTGAGGGGTGTCGGCCTTAATAGGTAGTTCGATTTTGGAGACTAACCAATAAATTTTATGTGGGCTTTTGAGGTTGGACTCGTGATTTTTATTGAATTTTTTTAAGCACCTTGTAGTTTAATGGGTGTGGCCGCTCTCAGGTGCGTATGCTTGGGTCTACCCCTATTCGCATATATAGAGATGACAACCACACATGCATCACACATGTAAGGAGATAAGTGTTACACATGCGAAAAGGGAGACACCCAGAGACTGAACCTTGGTCATTTGCAGAATTCATTATCCTATCAAGACAGAATTTCTCAAAAATGCCTCAAACCAAACAAGCGAAACAAGATATTAAGTTGGCGCTTAAAATAATCTTATACAACGGAATTGTATAAAGAAAAGTTCAATCTTATTCAAAACACTTTGGGCGGGCAAATTCCTCAACTTCTCCCCGACAAGTCAAAACAAGATATTAAGTTGGGGCTTAAAATAACTAATTTCAGTTTCTCACGAGTCAAAATAAAATATTATGTGGTCATTTAAAAAATGTGTACCACTAATCCTTTTTTACTTTGAAAATATATTAACTACATCATAGACTAACCATATACAATACTTAATTTCATGCAACAGAGACAGTTAGTTGGTTTAAAACCATGTCTAATAACAACACTAATGTGACCTAATCCACAAATGGATTAAATTAATGCCAAACTGCAACTGTATACAATTTTATAGTCTAAATTAGAAGATTAGGCTCATTCGATTTGAATGATAGATGGGGATTCCTGAAAAAACTCAGGTCCATTATCCATGATATCCCTGATACATGCTTGCATCCATGTGGGCACTAGCAATTCTCAGTCTGTTAAAAAAACGGTACACATCCCAATGTGCCACATTTCATCTGGACCGTTAAAAAACAACAGCATACCCAACAAATACAACGAACATCTACTTAGTGGGGCCCCTAGATAGGCCATGATCAAGATATTTTATGGTTAGCTGTCCCCCCTACCGTCGATCATTATTTTAGAAAATCTAGTCAACATCTACCGTTGAATTTCTATCAAATCCAAACCGTCCGTTTTCAGCGGATTAAATTTCCAAGCACGAAAGTGGGGCCCACAGAAAACACACCCATCGGGGACTGCGCTTTTATTTTCAGGAAGCAGACCGAAAGTTCAAAGGACGTGAAGAGCTCCCAAGGGTATTTCTGTCACTTCGCGCGAAAGCAGTGGCAACTTCGTAATTCCGATGTAAAATGTGGGGGAATTCCTTGCGATGACCTGACTCCTCGGTCTATAAATATCCCCTTCTGTCTCTCTTATCTTCTTCATTTCTGGTCTCCTCTTCTTCACCTTTTCCTTTTCTCTCTGTGCTAGGGTTTGGTTTTTTTGTCTTTGGTTTCTTCGTTTGCAGCGATGGCGCAGGAGAATGCAGAGGTGCAGGAGGTGAAGGTTGGAGGCTTGAACGGGAGCCCGAAGGCCGTCGTGTACTCGTTCCTGAAGCCGCAGCTGCTCGTTCAAGCGCCGAAAGCGGCCGACGCCGTGCAGTTCTACAAGGCGGCTTTCGGAGCGGAGGAGCTGAAGCGCGCGACGCATCCGAAGCGGAAGGCGGAGCAGGATCTTCCTCTCATTCTCAGCGCTGAACTGAAGATTGGTCCTTCCGTCATCATCGTCGGCGACCAGACCGATGAAACGTAGGATTCTTCTTCTTTCTCCACTTCTTACCCTCTTCGTTCCCTTTTTAACTCCGTTTTCGTTTTTTATGCTTTTATCTGTGTATTTGCGTTTGTGTTTTTTTTTTCCTTGCTGCTCACTGCTGATTGGTAGCGGAAGCCGTTACAAGTAATTTTCCGCTGTCGGATCTTTCTGTGTATTTTTTCGTTATGGAGACGATATTTGAGCTGCTGGTTATCTGGATCTTCCTTTTCTGTTTGTGTGTTTTTCTTGTTGCTTCCTAGCAGATCCGTAACGGAATCCGTTACTAGGATTTCTCCGTTATCGGATTTTTCTGTTTATGTTTGCATTACGGACGCTATTACCGGTTATGTGGAGCTTCTTTTTTGTTTGAAGATTTGTCTGTTACCTTTTGTCCTAACTTGATCAAATCTCAAACTTCCTTTTTGTCCGTTATAACTGCCGTTTGTATTTTCTACATTCTAGCTTCAATCTCTTTGAGTTTTGTATGTATTTTGTCTCTTTAGTTGCCGTATGTTAGATCAGTCGTGTCCGCGTTGTCTGTTACGCTGTCCGATTTGTCTGATTCATGTATCTTGTCATTATGCCGTTCTCATTCATTCAGATTTTCATCACGCCGTTCAAGTTCATTTTCCTTTTGAAGAAATTCGTTTATATTTCCAGATCTTAGACAATAGTAACGGCGTTTGTAGCGTTTGAACCTCGGTCTGTGTCCTTTTTTTAAACTCATCTGTTATACTCTGGCGTTTATTTTGGTTTTTTTTATCCTGTTTGAAGCTGATCTGCATGATTTGTTTCTTAGTCCGTGGTTGATTTTACACAGAATATCCGCTCGAGTTTTTCCGTTACATTTCCGATCCCTTTCACTCAGCAGTTTCTATTCCGTTTTGTGTTTGACTCTGCGTCGTAGCATTGTTTCTTCGGATATAGCGATCATGGCCGTTACGATATATTTTCTTTTCTTTTCTTTTGTTCTGGTTCAGACATTTGTTTGGTGTATTTGTTCTCTCTTATTTTTCTGTTTTGGTCTGACGTTGTCTCTCTGGATCTTACCAGGGCCAAGACGACCGACGGTGCGGGCTTTTCTTTCTGCCTGGTGGCTGATGACGTGGAACCCGCCGTCGCCAAGGCCGTAAAGGCCGGGGCTTCTGTCGTGGAGCCGGTGCCTGATTCTGAGGCAGTCTGCTGTGGTGCTCGATCCGTAACTGTGAAGGATCCGTTCGGGTACGTTTGGTCCATCTGTGCCGCTGAGAAGAGCTGCGCTGACGTGGAGGCCTGAGTGCCGTCCGATAGTATCTCCGATTTCTGTTTTCTGTGGGGAAGCCTGTATGCCTTCTGATCCGATTTCTGATTTCTAATATCTGTCGTATGTTCCGTTTTGACAAACTGGAGAGTAGGTTTTGGTAGACACTATTAATGACAAGACTTTTGTTGGTCATGACTTCCAATTTCGTGATTGGCTGATGTTCCAAAAGGTTGTAAATTTTGGTGGAAGACTTGCAATTGACTTCTGAATTTAGGTTTTCTCATTTTCTTTACTTAATGTCTTGTTTATTGTTGCCTTTTTGTTCGCGTGTCCCGCATTTGTTGTCCTTTTTAGATGTGTTCATACATTTACATACTTGCCATTTGACAGTTATGAGAAGTATAGTGGCTTCTTATGTATCAGAAGTATGATGGCTCAACGCGGATCTTAACTCCTTTCAGTGGTATTTGAACGGTTTGGATGGGAATGAGTTTGTTTTTTTTATGAATTTGGATGGCTTGCAGAGTGGTTGCCGTGCTCGGTATGGGTGAAGTACATGGGCGACACGACAGAATCGATATTTGAGGTGGGCCACAGCATTGTGGCATTTTTCTTGTTAGCCTTTTGAATGTGAGGTGGGCCACTCCTTTGGAATGGTTTGATTTTGCTTCCTTTTAGTTTCCTTTTGTATCTTTTGGCCGTTGATCAGTGAGACTCAGGCTCACATCGGTGCTTGTTCTGGTTTTTGGGTTCTTGGACCACCAAACCACCGGCTTTATGTGTCTAGTTCTCTCTTAGGTGTACTCATTTATGACCTGCCCATTTCAGGTTTCTGGTTATGCTATTGACATGTCGCTTTAGCTATTTGAAGATCATATGCATCGAGAGATTTTAGACAGCTTTTGTAAATTGCTCAACTACGTACGTGTTATCATACAATGTGCAGAAACTAGAAAGTGATTGAATGCCCCATGGCTAGTCGATAATTTTCTTGGAAGTTGTAACCCTTCCCTTGCAGTTGAGGCCATGTGCACCACAGGATAGGATATAATGTGCTTGATTGTTAACTGCATTGGGCTTGTCATTTTCAATGTCCGTGTTTAAGATTTCAGACATCGGACGTATGTGGTTTTGCATGCATAACTCGAACGCTGATTTTGATCTCTAATTATGTTATTTGGAGTAGCCATTGTTGCTGCTATTTGTGACCTTATCGCCTGAGGTTTGGGGCCATGGGCCAAAACCGACAGTCTTCTCAGTTGGGTGGGCTTTGCAAGTTGCAACGATATAATCCCTTTCGTCTTTAGTCTTTTCTCTCTCAATCGTCTCATTTGTTGTGGGATTTGGACTGCGTTTGTCAGTTGTTTGTTTGAGACGACCTCCTTCGATTTGGATGGAGCACTCACTATATATATGCAATAGAATAAAAAATGTTTTTCTTGCTTCCAACCATGCCCCCGGTGTTGGTCACCTGTTTTCAGTTTTTGGTTCAGGAGATGATAATGTGAGATGGGATGGTCCCACAAGAGCTTCCTGGTTTTTAATCTGTCCCCCCCACTGCGTGTAGTTGCAAATATAGGTGAGATGATGGGTTTCTGGAATGTATTTTTCCAGATTATATATTTATTCAGAATATCGCTAGCTAAGGGTAAGGGATAAAATAGTGATGATTTTGCACAACTAGTGTGATAAAATTGTGGAGCATTTCTATTCTATTTTAAGATGACTGATTCATATCATTCTGAGTTAAATAATCTACTTTCCGCAACACTTTCACAACTGCCTGTGGGCACACATGGCCACCACACGTGTGCAAAGCGGGCCAAGAGGCCTATTTTTGTAGTTAACTTCGATTTCATTTTCTTGCTATTTTTAACCTTCTATAAGTGTTGCCATTGCCAAGTCTTTTAATTGCTTCCATAGGTGAAGGAACTTGAGTAGAGCGCTTTTATTCACTCATACCCTTAATTTGCAGGAGATTCCAGTTCATTGCATTACTTAAAAAGGGATGAATCCTGCCTTAAAAAAAAAAAGTGTTTTATTTTATTTTAATTTTAGTAGATTGAAAGATTTTTGTCCCTAATTTTATAAATGAAGTTCAATGGCTATTTAAATCATATGGATTTACTTTGATAGGACTCAACGGTGGATGTTGCACAAATCACTGTTAAATTAAATTATGTTAAATGATATTCAAGAGGGTTCAATGTAATTCAAATGGATTGGGCTGATCATCCGAGTTCCCTGCAATAAAAATTTATTCAAGTTAAAAGCCAAGTGGGCCTTTCCAAGGGCTATCCCATTTTAACGTTTCAACTTAGAACCCTTTACCTTTCCTGAAGAATACCAGCGTGTATTGGGGTTCTCAAGGAGGCCACGTGGATTGTGTAATAAAATAAGGTGGGTCACAGAGTGGATGGCTAAGAGTTTAGGTTATAATGTCGATCATAATCATACTATATCTGGGTCATGGGCGATCCACTATGTGGACCACTATATAGATGATTATGATGGTTTTACGGTTTAGATGAAATATGAGTATGGTTCTTTATTAGAATTTATGATATGAACATGACTTTGCAGTGTTAGAGTTTTTTTTTTTCACATAATGTGACATCTTGTCTTTATATTTTCAAATGCCATGGTTTTTTCACAAGCATTTCAAAAGAAAGCTTGCAACAACCCAAGCATCTATTAGCACATCCCATTTTTTTTTAATGACCAATATATCTGTCTAAAATTACATAAAAGAACATCTATCAAAAGTCTCCCATTCCTCCAATGTCTTTCTACACTCACCCACCCCACCCCAACCCCTAGCCTAGCCACCACCGTTCCCTTCGACAGCACTGTAGGAAGGGGAGAGGGATAGAGATTGGGAGAAGGAAAGAGGGCAGCGGGCAAGGAGATGGAGAGTGGGGAGGAAAGGGAGTGAATCAAGAAAATGATGGTGGAGGGAGGGGTATTTTGGGGACAATGAGGTGTGTAGAAAAATACTGATAACTTTTTCACTAACTTGAGGTGTATAGAGAAAAGGAAGTTCTCAGAGAAGCTTGAGATGTGGCATTAGCAGCTCTCTTTCAAAATTCCAACAACCTAAAAAGTTCTTTAAATGACTTTTAGGGATTCAGGAATTCTAGCTCATTTAATTTTTTGTGAAATCTTTGGATGCTCAAATAAAGGCCAAGGGAATCCATGGGTGAATTGTGTTGCTTGCCTGTGTATAGAGATTTTTTTTTTCCTCCGATGGGGGTTCACAGCGGGGCACATTGCTTGCGAAAGGGTGGGCCCTTTCATTGACGGTAGAGATGCATTTTCATGCACCCTCCATCGTACGTTCAGATGCCCATAGGAGAAAAACCTAGAATATCTCATGTTTCTCATTTTGCATCACAAATGATAGTGACTTAACTTCCAAAAAGGGACAAAAAAAAAAGAAAAAAAAAAGAAAAAAGAAAAAGATAGTGACTTAACAATTCTTATTGAAAAAGGAGGTACAACAGTACAAGTGCTCTCATTTACATGAACAGATAAACACCCAAGGCTTTAAAAACAGCAGGATTCCACCAAGGAGATATTTATTTTCTTGAAAGCCTCAGAAAGCAGCAAATTCACATTCTTGTACCGTTCCTGCAAGAAGAAGAACCACCCCCACCTAATTGTATTACTATAAAACCAAACAATCCTTACATCATTATCCCTACCATTACCTAATAAAAGAACCATACAATCTATCACCCTCTTGTATTTTAAACCAAAACACATGTTCGTCCTTTCTGGTTTCTTTATCCTCATATGTTTAGTGTCTGTGTTTGGCATGTGTTAAGGCCCAAGATGTTGTAAATTGTTTCAATCAAATTTGAATGTGCCTTAGAGAAAAGTAACTCTTAATTAACCCTTTCAAATGATATAGATTAGAAGATGATAGACCAAAGATAACAACTAGATCGACTTGGAATTATGAAGAGAAATATAAAAGGGTTTAATGTAGAGCTGGTTTAAACATTATTTTGGCCAGATGAAAGAATTTTAGATGATCCTAAACCCTTAATTTTAGGACCTAAAAAATCTGATGGTTCTGAAAGTGTGGTATTTATTTTGTTAATCAATGGACAGATAGTTGTCAGACGATCAAACTGTCCAACTGGGGTGTGCCCAAATGAAAGGAAAGATTTTCTGCTATGCGGTTCTCATGTCTTTCCTCACTGATAGGAGCCCATACAATCTACAGGGTCTCATCACTTTAGATGAAGTCCCCAAGTCTCCCTATATGAATGGCTTCTGGACAAAGAGTGTTTAAAATACAAGATCAATATGGGGCATCCTATTGCTACTAGAATAAGTATTGGGCCAGTGCCAATAAACGTGGTTAATTTACAAGTCTTTAAATGGTTTTCAATAGAAGGTGAGGCCTTCTTCTTGAGCAGTTCATTTACCAAATTTATACCTCAATGTGGACGAGAAACATAAGGTTCGCACCTAAATTCAATAATTTATTAGTAATCTCTGTATTGATATGTATCTTTTTCACGAGAATTCGATATTAATAGTTGAAATGTTTGCACCAATACACACACACACACATTTGTATGTTTAGATCTGAAAAGGTGTAGTCAATCTGAGAATCTAATTTAGGATAGATCGGAATGAAGAAATATAATTCATGTAGCCTACCGTAATATAATTGGGGCATGGCTTTGATAATGAAGATGAGACATTCGTACATTTGTTTGTGCAAGATTTTAAGGTGGTGTGCTTGAATTAGATCATTTTCTAATGAAAATATTCACACAGAAGTGTTTGGTGCTCAAACATAAATGATTTTAAGTTCTACATGTGTAAATTTTATGTATGCAAACTCAATTTTCTTACGTTTATATATTTTAACCCTAAGGGGTGAATCTCTTACCTAGCACTGGGGAGGTGGGAGATTACACTTGGCCGGGACCTGCAATGCCGCATTGGGGTCTATCCCCAGAGAAGGCAACATCACAGAGTTCTTGTAAGAGCAAAGGCATGGAATATCTGCCTTAGAGAGAGCCCCACAGCAATCTACTGAGGGGTCCACGGGATCATCAGTGCGAATAGACGGCCTACAAGCCTCTATCCCCTCATCTGTCATGCCACACAGGGTAAATGCCATGGTGGGACCCACACCAATGTTTCCAAGGAACATGGCTATGACCAAGACACCCAGCACCACCTTGCCCATCAAAGCCATTCTCCAATGCCTCTTGACTCTTGTCACACTCTCTCCTCTTCCTTGCTTGGGCTAGAATTCTTTTGAGTGTCCTGTGGAAGCCCTGTCTTGGCCTTTGAGCAGCAGCTGCATCTTATATAGAGGAATTTGGTGTGAGTTTGAAGCCCGTGAGTTTATGTTGGCAGCATTCTAAAGGTCACGGGAACGTGTAATGTGGTGGAGAGTTGGTGGGACAGGAGCTGGTATTTGTGTGGTTGGGAGTTTCTTACTATTTTCAAGGGTGTGTTGTAAGGGTATTAATATTTTGGTGACCCAAATGACAAGCATGTTCTCATAGAAGACCAAGGGGGACTTTAATTTTTCTGTTTGTTTATTTTCATGTGGATTCCATGGTATGAGGTCATTACTATTTTTTAAAAATTTTGTATTTTTCTCTCAAAGAGGGTGTTTTACATGGGTATTTTTTCAGTTGATCATGGGCAAACAAACAATTCTCCAATCGATTTTTCAAATGATACACATGGAAGAGTTTGTGGGGGGCTCCTTGGTATACCAGATCGATGTTGGGGAATTTTGAGAATAAAATGAGAAGGAAAGGTCTCATGATCAATGCTGTGAAGTGCCTAATCTTAAGCAATAAAATTATTAGATCATATGGACTTGAAAGTTAACAGGTACTGTCTAATCTTCTGTCATATAATGGATGATCAATAGAAGAAATTTTGCAATCCATCTTATAAATTGGTAATATTTAAGACAAATGTTGTTAACATCTAATGGGGCAGCTTGACCTTTTCAAAATGCTAGATCTCAAAGCTTTTTTGCATTTGATTGGATAGATGATTTGAGTTTTTGTGTCACTCCTCTTTTCTTCTTTATATGGTTTAAAGGATCATGATGCTTAAAAGAATGTGAATTTAATATTAAAAAATAAAACATCCCATAGTATGTACGGGGCATACCTAGATGAATGACAATAGGGGTCGGGGGATAAAATGAGTATTGTGTGTCACTATTTTGAATATATGCCAATGTTATTGTGATATTTATTGAAAATGATATTTTTTTTCCAAACAGTTCAGCAATATTTTCAAAATATATGCAACAAAAATATGATAATTCGGAATAAAAATAAAAATAAAAAGAATTATCTTCTCGCAGTCACACACTGACACACACCCCAATGATATCTTTAAAAACAGTTCTATAGAGATCTATTTCAGGAAAGCAAAGATCTGCAAAGTCTCTTGTTCCCTTCCTTTCTCACTTGGTACCAATTCAGATGCCTTGTTCTCCTCCTTGTGACATAGTTTCTGGCTGTAGATAGGTTTTTATATTCGCAAAATATCATTTGTGGGTTGAGAGAGAGAGAGAGAGAGAGAGGTATTGTTGGCATATACATGTTTGGAGAATATTCATATCCATTATGGATTGATTGGTCCAGCTATTTCTTCGTCTCCATATGGAAGCCAAGAAGTAATGAAATGTACGAAGCACAAGTTCAATGGCCCCATGGATGGCCTGCACCACGAGTTTGGATCCGTGAGTGTACATTGGCAGCACCAAAACTAATGCCACCACAGATGGATGATTGAAATTAGTTATTTGTGTGGACATGAATGTTTGTCATGGACTGCAGAGATGGCAGGGATTAGGGAATCGAGTTTGTCTTCTTTGCAGTTGATCCTGTTAACTCCCAACACCTTTTTTTGGGTGGACTAATACCAAATGAATACTCTATGGGGTCTATCTCGGATTGTGCCTATCATGATGAGATGAGGTGGGCGATGAAACGATCTCAAATCAACCCCAAGATATCATCCTAACCCAGCTTTGGCCCACCACACACGGGGACTTCTCAGGAGAAGGAGATCTCAGGGGATTCGGGCCCCCACGGTTTTAAAAAGCTTGATGTTGAGTTAGTACGGAGTTTGACTTATAAGCACAGGGCAGGACTTGGATATTTTCGATGCTGGACTAACGAAAACTCACCGTTTGAAGCTCGTAATTAACACGCTACACCTGGTGATTAAGGTGCCGCCTGGATGAAGTTTTCACATTTATAGTCCACAAGTTGATGGTTCAGAAGGTGTCTTCTTTTTTATATATCAATCTGTTGATGAGTGACGTTTTTAGGGTAACTTGATAATAGCTGAAGTAGCCCAGAGTATAGAGTGGACCAAACATACGAAACCATGTGGACAATTCTGATCAGAATATTTCCTAGTAGATACACCTATAGGCACATGCATGAATGTACTTTGGGTCCATCTTGTGAAGATCCAAACAGTTCAAAAACTGCCTCTATCTGTGTTTACCCATATGGTTTCAACTTTCAAGTATCAATTTTATGATGAGCATTGGACTTGAAGGTGATAGAAAATCTAAATTTGATTTCTACAGTGCATTTTTTGTCCGGAAGTTACAAGTCTTTTGTACAAATGTACAGTTGAAGGCTATCTTATGAACTTCCAAATCTTTTTGTCCAAGTTGTCCTTCCTGGTCTAATGGAAGTGCAAAATCTCACTTCATGATTGAGAAATATTGACTGTTAGATTAGAAACATTAAAAAATGAGAAGGAAAAAAAAAAGAAGCATCAACTCACTATCTTCGAATTCAACAGGGAAAATGTAGGACAAGCCAGCTTAAGCTCAAGTTAAGAGCGGCGAGTTCAAACTGAACTCAAATTCAGAATTTGATTAGAAATCAAGGTTAGCTTTAATTAGACTTGAGCTTGGCATTCCACCCCTGCTCACTTGTGTCCGATCTTTGCTTGATCTAACTCATTCTTCATTTCTTATTATCCATACTCTTGTCTACTGTAACTAGCCTAAACTCCATTCCTATCAAAGTAATAGATACCATGAGACGTACATGTGTCATTAGCACAAGATTAAGACAGCAACCTGGGCCAGCCAAGACCGAGCTCAAATGCTCCAGCTTAGATGAAAATGCAGTTCAGATTGAGTTTCCTTGAATTCAAGCTCAGGCTCAAGCCTCCAATACCTCAATGAGGCCCAGGCCCAGGTCTAGGTGCTCGATTTTTGTCACGACCCGGGCCCGAGCCGAGCCGTGATCATCATACTTACTCCCGTAAACCCCGAATTAACCGAAGTTAAAACGAGATCCACAAGGGATATCAATCACAAGAACCTGTCAAATATAAAACTTTTGCGGAAAACAATATATATTTGACATCAACAATTCAACATTTACATGTATACAAAAAGAAAGTCTTTATACATGTATTGCTTTCAATATACATTTGCCAAAATGCTGCATATACAAAATTATTATGCAGACAACCATTAATTACAGTCCAAATGTTAATTACATTCCCAAAACGAATTTATAATAGTTATCAAAACCTTTCTCAAAATATTTATCAAAATATTCCAATCGCACTCGAATACCAAGTCAAATGGTATCCCGTCGATTCCACTCTATCAGTCCTCCTGGAGGAACCGGAGCGGTCTCCTCCGCTGGCGCCGGGGGCGCTGCAATGCCGGCAGGGGCAACTTGGCCTGTAATGCCATCAATAACACTAATGAACACGACGGTTCAACAATGTATAAACAATTCTTGCAATAAAGTATATCAATACATCCATATTGCAATAATGACAATTTCAATGCTAGAGTAATCTAGACAATTCTACAATGACAATAATAGACAATGACAGTAATAGACAGTGACAGTCAGTATACGTGTACCAATTGGCAACTACCATAGCATTCTTAAATTACCATTTTCCCTAAAAGGAAGGCTTCAATCAATATCCTAAGATATGATCGGGATTTATTCATTTACCATCTCCCCTCAAAGGGAGGCTTCAATCACTACCCGAAGGTATGATCGGATATATATATATATAAGTGGGACTTACCAGTGTCCGGGCCAGGGACACTAGCATCACCACGGAGCTCCGGAACACCCCCAATACCATCTGCTGCAGCAGGATTAGTCATTCATTATTCATTGAACTCACTTGGAGTTCTAATACAATCGCTAGGTAGTGCCAGACTCAATGATCATTAACAGTCAGTAAGAAATCCACTTATGGATCCAATTCAGTGCAATGATTCCTTTCATGACAAAAGAAAGGAATGATAATAATGTCAATCTCATTAGATTGATCACGATGACACAATGAGAGTAATACTCACCGCATATGGCTTTACTCAACCCTATTCCAATCCTATTTCAATCCTAAACAACCATTCGGGTGTAACCGTTGGTTTTCAAATGCACGTGTTATTCTTGATGGACATCACATTTGTATTTTTAGTGTGTGCATTTCAAGTCCCCTTAGTTAACTCCCATGGAGCTTAGGCAATTGTCAATTATAGTTCACTCAAGGAACCTTCTTAAAATACCATTAATTCTCAATAACTTAGTCTAAGCATGATTAGTCTTCGAAATTAATCGGAACGCATTTATCTTTAAGAGTCGTACTCCAAATTCTCGTAAAAATCCAAAACTCGAAATTCAACGGTCCGACCGATTAGCCAAAATTTTCACTAAATAGTGTCACTGGGCCAGAAACAGGTTGGCTCGAGCGGACCCACTGTTCGCTCGAGCGGACCTCAGGCAGAACACTGTTCGCTCGAGCCAACTCATTGTTCGCTCGAGCGAACTTCCACAGAAACCTGTTCGCTTGAGCGAACAAAATGTTCGCTCGAGCGAACTGTGCAAAAACTCATTTCGCCCCAAACAGAGCCTTGTTCGCTCGAGCGAACCTCCAGTTCGCTCGAGCGAACTGTGCAGAATTCCAACCCGAATTCTGTGCAGTTCACTCTTCTTCTCCTCTCTTTTCTTAGTCATATTTCCACACATTTCTACAACTGCATGGAAAATGGGAACCTCCTGTCCCCCCCCCCCCCCTCATGCATCATCCATTTACATTCATTCATAATCACATTTCTAATCATCCCTTAACCACTTCATTAAGCACTAATAACAAACCCAAAATCCATGTAAAAATGCATATAATCCATGGCAAATCTATCATACATTTCTATAAACAATTTCAATGATCAACATGAATTACAAGCAAGGTTTATACTTGCCTTTGGAAGCTATTAACTCAAAGCCTCTTTTCCCTAGCTTGGTTTGAGATTAAAAATCCCCAAACTTCAAACCCTAATCACAAAAACATCCAAATGAACTCCCATGAGTCATTGGTGCTAGAAATCACTACTTAATCACTAATGGACTTGGGAAATCACAAAGGAAGGTCATTTACTTACTTGTAGTTCCAAAGAAATGGTTCTCAAGCTCTATACTCCTCAACAATGGTGGAGATGCTTGGGGAAGAAGATGAAGATGATGCTCCATTCTTCAAAGACCACTCAATCACTCACTAGCTCTCTCTCTCAACAAGAGGAATGGAAGAGGAAGGGAGAAGATGGAGAGCTCTAGGGTTTCTCCTTTGCAATGGAATGAGAATGAGCTCCTTTCCCCTATTTCACTCTAATATAAGCCACTTCACATCAAAACCCCCTTCCATTTAGCATAATTTCACTTTGAGTCAAATGACTCCTCACTTGGCCCATTTGAGGTCAAATGAAATCGCGTTTATTATGAAAGTTGACGTACTCTTCGAGATACACACGTTGGTATCAAAAATTTCCGTATTTGACGAAATACGTATAAATTCGTATTTACGAAAAAGCCCTTAGTTCACCTTGTTTGAGTCTATACTCATTTTAATCCATTCAATTTCATTCAAATCCATTTCATTAGGCTTAATGTGTCATTTGAGACTGATTCATCCCTCTTGGGTCATTAACCTTAGTTAATCCTATTATTCATTCTTAATTAGCATTAATCATAATTAATTAGCCTTAATCATGATTAGTTCGGGTAGGGGTGTAACAATTTTTCTAGGCATGTATATTGGTGGGTGGATTGTAAGGAAAGTGGAATTGCCAAGCAAGTGTGCACTTAATTACATCCCTAAATTAAAAATGTGCATTCATCACAGCATGGAAACCGTTCTGTAGAAGTGACCTAAACATTTATCACACATAACAAGCCATTATATTACCATTTCAGAACACACTTTGAACGAGGCATGCTCCCCTGCGTTTAATAGTTATTTTGTTCTATTTTGAGCCTTTGTTCTCTAGCTCATCCATTTGGTTTTATTCAGGAAGTCGCATTTCATGAAGTTAAAACAAAGTGGTTTTTCTTTAATGAAACGGATATGAAAATGGTGTAATTTTTACATATGTAAGGAGCTCAGATGTAACATTTTTAAAATGTAAATGCTACTTGCATGTGAAACACATTGTCATGTTTGTTTGAAATCACCCCTTTTATATGAGTACATCCAACAACTTTAAATGAGTTATATTTTTTATGCTATTTTTTTTTCTACAGAAATTTCTTAAAATCTATAAAGACTTGAGATATGAAACTAAACGTCTTCATGCTTATCGTTAAAATGAGAATTTTGAATAATTTAGATTATGCATTAGAGGTCTAAAAAGATGTAGAAAATTAGATCTATACTCTGAGACTTTTTAGATGTTTTTCATGAATTTCTTAAAATCGATGAAATTTAAGATATTAAATTAAACATTTTAGGGTGTATCACACTAAAAAAGGTGAAAAGGCAAAAGAAAAAAAAAAAGAAATGGCTGAAGGGATGAATACATAACTTGTATGAGGCAAATGCCCTATCACAACTGTACTTGCTCCTTTTCCCCATTTACAAATGTAACTGTTTACCACCTAATTTGGTGTGGGAATGATTCATGAAAATAACTTCACTTGCTAACTATTTTGGCACCTCATTTATGTATCATGTGGCACATAAATGACCGTAAACAAAAGTGATCACATGTAAGTTTCCAGCATTATATCATTTAAATATGTAAATGGGTGCAAACATATGCTAAAGAAGGGCAAGGCTACACTGTAGCGCTGCTAAGTTATAGTATGGTGCAACGGCCTTCTTTAATACACGTAGGGGCCAACCTTTTTAAAACCCAAGCCGCTCATCAACCCTAACATCTTAGGTGGTGATCAACGTGTTTATTTTTCAAATATGTAAGATGCCCACCATTTGATTTTCGTATAACTAAACAGGTGAATAAAATTACATTAAGTAGAGAGAGGAGTTAGATTCCCATGCCTGGGCATGGGCTCCTCCATCTTCTACTTTAATTTTTCTTATGAGTGATGTGTCTTTGCATTGGATATGCAAACTTCACGTGACTTTCCATTCATGGACATGGGCATGGGTTTCGGGTCATGGGCCTCTCATTTATTTTTATTTTGGTAAAACCCTGACTCTGTAATTTGTATTGATACCAATGTGAAATCTTTAGTTATACAAATAAATATTCTACGAGGAATCTTTATTTTAAGGGCGGTGAGGAATTCTCAAATATATAGATTTCATAAGACTGTTAGCAGTATTCTTGAGGGAGAATGGTATCTCAGTCTTTGATTTTATTTTGGTTCTTAAAATGGGCCCTTGTGCGTTCAGGTGCTATTAAGGGACTCAAAACTCAATGATCAAAGGAAGTTGAAATCTTGACGATTCTCTTTTACTTAAAACAAATTCAAAGATAGAGACCTACCAACAGCTCATTTCTTTTTTAGATGCCCTTGAAGTACTTAAGGCTATTGATAGAGCTATCAACTTGGCTTTGGGCCCTACATATTTGATGTTTTCGAGTTGGCTTCTTATTTTGATAGAATTTGTTTTAGTCATTTTCCTAAAAATTTTATCCGTGTCCCCACTTGACTTTAAAAAAGAAGTCTTTTGTGGGGTGATGGTTTTTTAAATGGAGGATTTTGGAAGTTGATTTCTAAATTCCATCCTTGATATCTTTGTTTTGGTTTTGTCATCACTCTTCCTCGTGAATTGTGATAACAAAACTCATCCAGAAACACTCATGGTCCAACTAATTAAATTTAGGGGCTTTACTGATGGAGTTTAATAGGGTAAAGGTTATTTTGAAGGAATAATAAAATATAAGTGGGTTATGAGGATATTTTATTTTTAGTTGTTTGTGATGGAATCTTTTATAATTTTTTATTAAAAAGTAAATTTTTTTATCTTTTAGTGAAAAATAAGATTACTTTTTGACTTTATTTTAAAATTACGGCGAAAATTGTAAATTAAAGTATTTTTGGTAGAAATTTTTTAAAAAAAATTGATGCCTCTAATAGTTGAATTGCCAAAACAAACACTTGTGACTCCACTTTCTTGTTTCGGT